>CM053765.1:73871142-73965361 GCA_028658305.1 Pachyuromys duprasi | reverse complement strand
GAGCATTTCTTTAAGTGTTTTTCTGCCATTCTATAATCCTCTACAGTCAGCTCTCTTTTTAGTTCTATACCCCATTTTTTAATTGGATTACTTGGTTTCTTGCTTTTTAACTTCTTGAGTTTTTTATATATACTGGATATTAGCCCTCCTATTTGTTACTTTCATTGTCCCTATGATGAAATATCTGACAGAAGCAGCTTAATAAATGTTTACTTCATGCTTTCAAGGAGATAGTCCATCCCTGTGTGGAAGGCTTGGAGGAGTAGCTATGTGGCAGAAGAGGGTACAGCGGAGGCTTGGTCAGAAGACATGGACCAGCAAACAAACAGAGCAGGCTGAAATCAGAAGTGTCTATAACCTTCAAAGACATGCTCCTGGTCAACTACCTCTGTCATCTAAGCACCATATCCCAAAGGATTAACAACCTTCTGAAACAGCACCAAGAGCTTGGGACTAAGAGTTCAAATGCATGAGTCCATGGGGGTGTTTCAGACTGAAGCCATAAGAGCGACAGTTAGTTTGGATTTTTCTTGTATCCTGGCTCAATCGTGTTTTCTTATCTTCTTCTCTATCACCTGCCAGATAATAAATTTCGTTCTTTTGAGCGATAGTTGCTTGAGTTTTCTATAAAATAGCTGCCAAAATCATCCTAACTAGGATTATGACATGAGCAAAGGCACCATAGAAGACAATATTTCCCAATGGTAGTTAGCAGATGTGTTGATCAAAACCTAAGGCAGATAGGTTGGGTATGTAATTCAGCAGTAGAACATTTGCCAAGCGTGCCCAAGGCCCTAGGGCATATTAAAATGATAATAACAAACCAAAACAAATATCCCAATTCCCCAACCATCCAAAAAGCAAAGTGCAAAACCAATGTGGCAGCTAAGAGGGTCATGTGGGAGCTTATGCCAGGCACCCTTGAGTCTCCTAAAATATTCAAGGACTCAATTCCATTGACCAAATGGGATAAAAACTAATGGAAGATGTTTTATCACCATTAAATTCAACTGTTTTCAAGAAGCAATTGATGAGATGAAAGCTGAGTTCCACAGCAGTGAGGAAATAATCTCAGAAAGGACACATGTCATGCACAAATTCACATAACAAATTTCACAATTTGAATCAACACCAAACCCCGATAACAGGATATTCAGTGTCATGAGGTTTTCTTAGTGAATGTTCTTGCCTTCCTCTAAACAAATGCATCCTTGCTTTTTGCCAAGAATTTTTCTAGCAGTGGATGAGAAATTAAGTCATATTTACAGTAACACCCACTTACCCAAGATAACTAAAGATAACCTATTAGGAATGTTGGTACCCAGAAGTTTCCTTCTAAATATAAATTCTCCAACTCTACAATTCAATCCTTCACTTTTATAACAAATTTAAAACTTTATTTTTGAAGCTTAATCCACATATTGTCTTTTAGCACAAATAACAATAAATAAAATTTAAATTAATTCAATTTCAGAATGATCTAATTTTTATTGTTGGCTTATTCAGTCTAAAAAATAAAAATTTAAAAAAGGCCTTCCAGTTTGAACCAGTTGGCCTCATCTTTGGAACACAAGTAAATCAGTAAACCTGGCAAAAAAAGAAGGCACACATTTTTCCAAGGATGGTTCAGAAAATGTGTGATTTTCTTTCCCCCTGCAGGCTATTGGCTCACCCACTGCAAAGAGAAAATCTCCAGAGACTCTGAAGCACGACTGAATAACATCCTAAGCTTGGATGTTTATCAAAACTCTAGCAAAAACCAAGCCAGAAGCATACTCTTTTCTAATGAGGCTGCCAGCTTTTTTCTGTCTTTATAGGATTGTACTATCTCGGGAAGAGTGTACTCATGACTGGGACCAGCTGGATATAAGTGGAGAAAATGGAGGAGTGGAAAGTAAGCAAATAAGAGGGAAGAGTGGACGCTGTTTGGAGCTGCAAGAGAGATGCTGATCCTTTGAGCTGCTGGAAATCAAGTAGACTTGTTCCTCCTTTTAATTTCCTGTAAACAAATCCAAAGAGTTTTATCCTTTCTGCTTTTGGTAGTGCTCTGGAAAAGAGGACTGCAAAGCTGCCCTCATGCTATCACTGGTGTTGGCTGCAAACATACCTCTGCAGTAGCTTAGAGCCACTGCATGCTCTGTATCTAACTCAGCCATTGCTAAATGACTGTGTTAACAAGCTGGAGGAAACCACTAAGCAACGTATGATAAATAATAGTCTGATTATGAGTCATCCTCCCCTGAACCACATAGGACTATCCTCTGTCACTTCAAAGAAGTGGACCATAAATCTTCTAGGAGAAAAGGATTCTGAAGAGCCACTAAGAGTCTATAACTCTGTGATAAACATAGTTGATCAAAGCCCATCTCTTCCAGCGTCCTTCTTGTGTGTGTGCTTGGTAACATGGGTTAAAAAAAAGTGAAATAGTATTTTCTAGGCATCCTTGCAGCTACAGTTATGGTTACCCAGATAGGAGTTTACTCAGTAGATCACTATTGAAAGATTTGAAGTGGATGCTTGCTGTTTATCTCTTTGGTTATTTTTGGAAGCAAATGCAACTGTAGCAGAATTAGCATGAGTTTGGATTTCACTCACTGGTCTCTTGGGAGGTTTGAGGCAGGGTTCAAGCCTCAAGGGTTCTTATGAGTGTGGATTGCTATAGGCACAAGAGGCAGACAAGTGGTGGGCTTCCTGATCATGACATATTCCTGACCCTATCAGTGTCTTTTATGTCCTGTTTACTTCTCCTTCTTCTTTATCTTCTTCCTTCTTCTTCTCCACCTCCTCTTTCTTCTTCTAATTGTATTTATTTATTTTTATGTGTATGAATATTTTGCCTGCTTGTATGTCTATATAGCATGTGCAACACTTAGAAGCTGGAAATGGATATTGGATCCCCAGGAACTTGAATTACAGATAGTTGTGAGTCATCATGTGGTTGCTAAGAATCAAACATAGGTCCTTTGGAAGTGCAGCTAGTGCTCTTTACCATTGAGCCAACTTTTCAGCCCTTATCCTATCTTTTTGTTCTTGTTTGAGACAAGTTCTTTCTATGTAGACCAGGCTGGCCTTGAACTCAAGAGATCTGGATATCCCTGCCTCCTGAGTGCTACATTTAAAGGTGTGATAGCAGAGTGGTATTTCTAGAGACAATAGCTATGGCAAATAGTTTGCAAATTTATCAAGCAGCTTCAAAATTATGCAAGTTTTTCTTACATCCCAATGACTCTGTATTGCACTATAGCTTTAATAATTTAATAATTGTCTCTATTAAACTCAACCCTCCTAATAATTCTTTGTCATTTCCTAATAATTCTATAACCATCAGATGTTTCCTAATACATCCGTGTCTGTTGTTTTGGTTTGATTTTTGGTGAGACAGTGGACAGTGTTTCCTTAAGTAGCTATGGTCAACTTGAGGACTGGTCTGTAGATTAAACTGGCCTTGAACTTCCTGTGTCTGCTCTAAACTGGTTAGGGCACAAACTTTATTCTGATTTCTGCACTTAACCATGAGCCACACCCCTCTCTGCAGAAATGCCCACTTCTTCCAGTTTTGGCAGCTGGGCGTGGGGCAGAGAGAAGGAGGAGCAAGGGTGGAGTAGGAAACTGACCTAGGGGAAAGTCTTACCCTGCAGCCTATTTCTGAACTAAGGAGCTGTGAGCGGAGACAGAATGAGAGCCAGGAAATGGCGCCAAGGTTCAAGCCAAGGAAAAGTTCACCTCAGTGTTAAATGGAGAAGCCTACATGAAGGCAGACTAAGGTCTGCAGGAAAGGAGTTGTGATGAAAGGTCCGGATCTAAGAAAATTGGAAGTGAAAAGGAATGGGTAGATCAGTTCTGATCAGGTTCATCAGGTTGCTGTGCTCAGCTGTTCCTTAAGAAGTAGGTCAACATGGACTCAGACAACTTGAACAGCCATTTATGTACGTATCCAGTAAATACAGTATCCCTCCTAAAATGTCAGTTCCCCTCGGAAAGGCCAGGAAACTTAGGTTCCCTCGGCTCCCCTTGGGCTCGAGTGTCACTGCAATACCTATCTCAGCTTCCTTCTCGACTCTACCATTCTAAAGTGTCCCCTCCCACTCTTCTATTTCCAAAGGGCCCATGCAGGACACCAC
Source organism: Pachyuromys duprasi (assembly GCA_028658305.1). Taxonomy (NCBI): domain Eukaryota; kingdom Metazoa; phylum Chordata; class Mammalia; order Rodentia; family Muridae; genus Pachyuromys; species Pachyuromys duprasi. Next base: position 73,961,240 of record CM053765.1, on the reverse strand, counting down.
ATAGCTAACTTTCTACAGGGGACAGAAACAGTATGGTGGCTTATTGCAGAAAGCCACAGAGTTGGTGGGAGTCCTCTTATTAAAAGTCTCTTGGTCTTTGCAGCCCTCAAAGAATTCCCTTTGGTCTCTGCTGTGTTCGGCATGGCTCCAGGGACTGACCTAACCAGAGTGGCAAAGGAATGAAGAAAGGACAAACACACTGACATGTGGACACAGGAAAGCTGGGATCTAGTGGTCTGGGCTATTTAATGGGGAAGCCACAACATCCTGGAAGTCCAGCGTGTTTATTATATACCATTAAACAAGGAAGCAGGGCTATTGTGTCTAGCAGAACAAGGAGGAGAAGTTATTACATACATATAAACAAGTAGGGAGGCTTATTATATACAGCCAAACAAGAAGACAGGTTTGTTTATCTTGGTAGGATCATACTCTGTAGGAGAGAAGTCTTCACGTCATAAACATCTGAGGTGAGAAAGCAGCAGCACATATTTTCTGTACACTTAGTCAACATTTGCACCCATGCCTGAGGAAGACTTTTCTGAGCCTCAGTCCTAGGGAAAGAAGACTTTGTCACTGCATAGGACTGAGGCATTGGTTTTTAACCTGGCCTTTAATCCCAGCACTCTGGGAGGCAGAGGCAGCCGGATCTCTGTGAGTTCAAGGCCAGCCTGGTCAATACATCGAGTCCAGGACATTCAATGCTACATAGAGAAAACCTGTTTAGAAAAAAATTATATGGCTATATGGATGTCAAATGGTACACATTGACTCAGGACTTCTCGTTCTCCCTACAGGTCTATCTATCACTGTATCATTTGTGTTCCTTCCTTATTCAACCATATAGTCAAGACCCTCCTTGATCTCCCCTGCCAGGATCATCTTGGTGAATTATTTTTTGTTTTTATTGAGAAGTTTATATTTTTTTTCCTTTCTCTTCACCCAGCGTAATCTAACCAGATGGTTCCTTCATTAAGCAAAATGGTCCATTAAGTCAGTCTGTCCCCCTAAGCAACTCTTGGCCATTATCTCATCACTCAGGGTAGAAGATGGGTTTGTGTTTGTATAGAAGCATGAGAAATGACACCCAGAGTGCAGATGGAAGGTGACTGTGTTTGTCAGCTTTCCATCATTGTAATAAAATGCCTGAGCTAATCCTCAGGAGAAAAGATTTATTTGGTTCGTGGTTTCTTGGCTTACTAACTTTAGGCCTCTGGTGAGACAGAATGTCATGGTTGGAAAAGAGCAGCTGATCTTATGGTGACCAGGAAAGAAAGACAGGGGACAAGGCGGGAGTCCTAGTGTTTCCTTCAAGACCACACATACCCTCTGTGAGCTAGCTCAGCTTTACTAGCTTCTGCCTCTTGAAACTTCCACCACTTCCTACTAGCATCATAGGCTGGTGGCCAAGCCTTCAACATCTGACCTTGGGAAAATACTCAAGATCTAAATCACAACAGTGGTTCTTTTGGGATCCCTCCCATTGAGATGGCTGGGGAAGAGCAGAAGGAGGCAGAGAAGGATGAAGGAGACTACTCTCAGTTTCTGAAACAGGTGATTCTCTTTCTTTTCCACTCAACTTCAGTGAGCCCCGTGGTGGTTAAGAGGCATCGCTAGGGGCCTGGAGAGGGGCCTCAGCAGTCAAGAGCACTGGCTGCTCTTTCAGCAGTCCTAGGTTAATTCCCGGCACCAACATAACAGCTCACAATTGTCTGTAACCCCTGTTTTAGAGGAGGATCTGACAACCTTGTTCAGACATACTTGCAGGCAAAGCACTGATGTACATTAAAAAAAAAAAAAAAGTCTTTGCCAGAGCTGGTCTCTCTGAATAAGGACCCTTATTCAGCTACTTAACCCGCTGCAGGGCTTGTAGGCAAGATTGTCTAACCGGTTGATAAGAGCCAGATTGTTACCGTGGCAGAAGTGCCTTTAAAGGAACCAGCTAGCAGGACACAACTTTTGTGTCTTGACACAGTTTGTGACTTGACACAAATCAGATGGTTGGAGGAGCCATGTGAATGGAAAGGACCCTTACTTAGTGTTTATAGGTCATGTGACATTGTCAGTTTCCTCATTTTTAATGCTTCATTTGTCTTTTTTTCCTGTACTCCTTTCGGTGCTCCCCACGGATTTTACAAACAAAATAATACTGAAGACGTTAATGCCAATTATATATGCTCTCATGACAATAATGCTTATCACCTACCGGTTTAATAGGCTAGACTTGCTAGGGGGCAAAGAATCCATTCTAAGTGTTTATCTGTTCTTCCTTCCCACTCTAGGACAAAAATCTCAGGGGAGATCATACAGCTTTCACCATCATGTGGAGACAATAAAAAGCCTCCAGGACCTGAGAGAACTTTCCAATGCAGTGATCACTCCCTCACAGCCGCAAGTTCTCACCTGCTTAACCCTTCCCTGTCCTTACACAGGCTTGTCCTAGGCCGATGCCAGTACCAAGCAAGTGGGCCTGGATCATTTCTCCTTCCTTCTCCTTCCATCTCTTCCTCTCCCCTCCCCCATGACTATTTGTTGATTGTGAACTTTGCAGTCTAGCACGGGGTAGGGGGAGGGCAGCAGAAGGCAGAATGAAGGACTTGTTAGAGGAAGCGGTTATTACAGGCATTGTTACAGCCTGGTGGGCACACACAGCTGACCCTGAGTCTGCCATCTCTTTGGAAAGCCACCTTCTAGGCAATCCCTGGACCAGCTCTTCCTGGCATGGGCAATTACTCTTCTTGGCTGGATGAATAACTCATCTTTCCCTTATCTCTGACTTCCATCAGCCAAAACCTTTCCCTTGGGGCAAGAGAGCAACTCTTATATGTACACCTCCTAACACTGTTGCAGTTCCCTGCCTAAGTTCCAAGGGAGACTCCACATTTCCCGTGGTTCTCAAGTTAGACCATGGGTTGTGAAAAAGATTCTGCTGATAGAGTGCTATGGGAGCCCCCCCATGCTGACGTCAGCAAACACTATGAGGAAATGGGCCCGGCTTCTAAGAGGCTGATGTTGGGGATATAGGTACAGCTTGATCCGAGACTCAGCGCTGGGCCATTTTCATCTCCTTTCTCAGACTCCTCTTTCTGGGAGGACTTCGTAATGGGACATCAAACCGACTTTTCTTACAAAGATTCTGTGCGTTGCTGTGATGGTTTGAAAGCAAATGCTTCCCATAGGCTTAGGTGGGATGACATTAACTAGGAGGTGTGGCCTACCTGGAGTGGGTGTGGCCTTGTCAGAGGAAGGGTGTCACTAGGGGTGGGCTTAAAGGTTTCAAGCGCTCAGATCAGGCCCTGTCTCTTTCAAGTGCCTTTTATGAAATCTGTATATTTAGACTGACTGGTAGGGTTCTATCATTAGCAACTAATAACTCTTACAAAGACAGGATCCTCACATCTACTAGAAGGTTAATGTGCAGCTCTCTTTGAAAAGTGACTTAAGGTTAGCTTCTTTCCACAGGCCACATCAATACTTGGTTAGCTAGAACCATTTGCCCTCACTGTTGTTAGAGAGAAGACAATTGGCCTAACTTCATGTTTTCAGGATGCTAATGTGGAGTACACCAACCCTGTACTCCAAGCTCTAGGAGAACTCTGCGCAAACAGCTTTCCTACCTCAGCTCCTGCACCTCCATGCTGCAGGCACAGAAATGCTTTGTACTTCCATGATGCACTCTTCTGCTCTCCGTCTGAAATGTTCCCTTAAGGCTCCTGTGTCAAAGGCTTGCTCCCATGTGGTAGTATTATTGGAAGGTAGTAGAGATGTTAGGAGGCATGGCTGGGTAGAAGTAACCAGGCCATTGGACACACTCCCTTGAAGGAAATATATGGACCTTGGGCCCATGGCTACTTGGCCACTGTGTAATGAACAGCTTTCCTCTGCCATGTGCTTCTTGCATGACGTGTGGTCTCACTATGGGCCCAGAGGCAACAGGGTCAAGTAGCTAAGAGCTAAAAGCTAATCTATGAGGCAAAAATAAGACATTTTTTTTCTTTCAAGTTGTTTTTATTACACATCTTATCACAGAAATAGAAAGCTGATTACCACACCCCCAGGAATTTCACTCTCCGCTGAGCTCTTCACATCTTTTTTCTTTCTCTCTGTAGCCAAGGAACAGCTAATGGGCTGAAGCTGGCCAAGCAAACTTTGTAATACCATGGCTTATTCTGCAAGGTGGTTTAGACCTTTGCTTCAGAAGTAGCTTCTAAGGTATCTACTGTGATAATTCTCAGCTTTGAGGGTTTCTGGGAAAGTTATACAATAGAGACATAATTTTTAACAGCCTGTCTAAAATAAACTAGCATTATGAACTGAAATTTAAAAAACAAAACATATCAGGTGTTACGTTTTTGTTTTTATTTTTGTTTTTTCCCCACAATCAGCTGCCACAGCTGATCATACCATGCAACAGACCTCACACAAGAGGTTTATTGTGGGGGGAAAGCGGTATAAAAGACTACCTCTGAGCAAGGATGGAAAGGAAAGGGGCAAGTTGTGAAGATGTGGGCTTTATAAAGGGTATAAAGCATGAGCATATAGAGAACATGCAACGTGACTGATGGATACTGTGGAAATGTGTCGCATTTGGCAGCTGGTGACAACTAGCCACTTACGCTGAATCACTGAAGGTGGGCTGGTGCAGCACCTGGTTCTGGAATGTGGGCAGTTCTTAGTTTACCAACACCAGTGGCTACAAAGATGGCTTAGTAGTTAAGAGCATTTGCTGCTCTTTCAGAGGACCAAGATTCAGCTCCCAGCACCCATATGGTGGCTCATAACCATCAATAACTTTAGTTCTGTACCCAGAGGATACAGAAAAAATGACCCTAGACTCAAGTAGTATGCAAGCAACAAAAGGTACTTATTCTGCAGAAGACCAGCGTGCTGGGGCCACCATTCAGGCAGAATGGTGACCCTAGAAAAAGGTGCACACACTTTTTTAAAGGAAACTAGGGAAGTTTCAGGGTCCACATATTTCCTGTGATTGGTGTAGGTCAAAAGCAAGGGTACAAGTGCACTGATAATTGGCTAGGGCTTGATTAGGGGTTGGAGGGCTCTCTAAACTGGTTCAAACCAGCCCTAACTTGTGGGTGCCAGGGAAGTCTCAAGGGTCAACTCCTGACTGACTTGCATCCAGGTGGTCAGTGAGCTGCATTCCTGAAGCTAAGGCTGCCCAGCACAGATGCCCCGCCCTGAGATAAAGATACCCATTTTTGTGATAACCTCCAGGGTAGGGGATTTTATGGTCTTGTTCCTGGAATTGGTGGCCTATGGCCTAGTTCCTGGGACTGATGACTTATTTTTTGGAGGGGGGGATCAGGCTTGGTCCTCTCACTACAAACAATTTTGATAAAACCCTAGTAACATTTTTTAAAAGAAAAAAAAAAAACATACCAAAGTTAGTATGTCATTCAGCTTCCAATTTTTCATCAAATTCTCATTCAATAAAATGAATTGAATCAAGGTTTCCTATTTGTGATATCCACACTAAAAAGATACACAAGTTCATCTTGACAGGTTCCGTTACACTGACTCCAGCAGAAACATCGACAGTCTGAGCTGAGCAGACAGACTGTCACAGCAATGCCTGTGCCAATGATGGCAATAGAGCTTTCTGATACTTCTGCCCGCAGCTTGTCCTTATCACATCGATGCCAAGGATGCTGACAGAAACCACTAAAAGCAAACTTTACCAGATTCTTGTCTGGGACTCAGGCAGTGAGAAGGGCCAGATGCTCCTCTGTTGTTTAATTCCAGTCTACCATCGTGAGACCCACCAGTCAATTAAGATGAATTTGTCTGCATAAAGGATTTCCCACACTGCTCTATAGAATGCAGCATTTGTCCAAAATGGAGACAGCAGAAGACATTCTGTTGTTTGTTGGCACTACTGCTCTATGTGGCTGATCACAAACTAGAGTGCACACAAATCCCTGTGTCCCAACTTCTGGCCCCGGATAGCTCACTTCACCTCTTTGAACCCCAAATTCTAGCATCCCTTCTGCATTTCCTGTGAAGCTGTATCATTCCTGACAAACCAGGACCTGCCACAATACCTATTATGTAATATATAATATATAGTTTGTGTTAGTCAAATTTAAAGGAAATGCAATTCAACATTGCACACATGTACTGAATTATAAGCTGTAGGACCAACAAGATGGCTCAGCAAGTAATCATTTGCTTGGGTGGGTGGGGGAGGGGCTCCTCTTCTCTGGGGAGGGGGGGAGGCAGGGAGGGGAAATAGAAGGAAGAGAGAGGGTAGGACCAGAAAGAGAAGAGGGAGGAGCTTACAACTGGGATGTAAAGTGAATAAATATATAAATTAATTTTTTAAAAAAGCAGATCAAAAAGAAAGCTGAATGACCTGAGTTCAAGCCCCAGAACTAATGATGGAAGGAGAAAAGTCCCAAAAGTTGTCCTCTGGCATGTATGCCCCATCCAACTACCTAATGCATGCACACATTTCAAAAAATTTATAGATAGATAGATAGATAGATAGATAGATAGATAGATAGATAGAGATATATGTAGATATGTATGTATCTGGAGCTTGTAATGTAGCTCCAGAAATAAAGCACTTGCCATACCAACCCTGATAACCTTATTGGTCCCCAGAACCCACACAGAGGGTGAAAGGAAAAAACAGAAACCCCAGGACAGCACAAAGCTGTCCTCTGACCTCCACGTGTACATTGTGGCATATGTATGACCCTTCCCACCTCATGCTGTGTGCTTACAAACAATCACAATAGAGCTTCCCATCTTTGGGAAAAGGCTAGTATGGCTGGAGAACTGGGGACACAGAGTGGATTCTTGAAGTCACCCATAGACAGATGAATAAACTTTACTGACGACTTACTCTTAACAAAGGCTTGTGAGACTCATGGTCTTATGAAGAGGCATGTATAAATGTGACTAATACCTTTAGTATTTATAGTAATAATTATTAATGGAGACAGAGGTTGGCCTCTCATATGATAAAATAAATTAGAAATGCAACAAAAGTCCAAATCACAATCCCATACAAATATATCCTTGTTTAAACCAAAGCTATGTGCATGGCTGAGATTCAAACACTCATCCATCCATATTTATTGATTGTCTATAATGTACCGGACTATGCTGGACCTGGAAGACAGAGTGGAAAGAAAGGTTCAGAAAGTCTCAACCCTAAACTGGTATGGTGACTCACACATGTAATCCCAACACTCAAGAGGAGAAACGGGACATTTGTCTTAAGTTTGGGACTAGCCTGGGCTCCATAGTGCGTTCTGGGCCAGTCTGAGTTACAAAGTCCGACTCTTAGGAAAAAAAACAAACCAAAATTCAAAGAGGAAAGAAACTCAGCCCATATTTCAAAACATGGATAGGTTAACCAGCAATTGTCTATGGAATGAGAGACACAGGTCTATCAGATGTTTATTTGTGTGGACTAAGGCACATCTTAGTTCCTTGTTCAGTGTTATTCATCTGCCAGGTGGATCTAGGCTTCTGCTCTGTCTGTGCTTTGTCAGTCCTCAGCCAGCTGTGGCCCCGTGGGTGGGATCACCTGGTGGAAAACATGACTGTGACCTCCTCTGCTGTAGACAGGCTGGCCTCATACACAGTGGGTACACTGGGTCACGTGTTGACATAGTTTGACTTGAGTGGGCAAGCGTGAAAGATCAATAGGGGTCAAAGGGCATCATGTTGAGGCTTAGAGAACAGAGTGGCCACCTGCACCAGTCCATAGACAAGAGACAAGGTGGAACAGCCGACTGATCTACTCTGGTAACTCCGCCTCTTCTGACCTTTAACGATCTCTAGTTTCTACTGATGCTTCAGTTTGTTCCTGTGTCTTGCCTGAGCAAGAGCCAAATCAAGTTCAAAAGGTAATTCATATTTCCAAATTGCCTTCCAAGCTCTCAAGGAAAGGGAACTCTTTCAATCGACCTCCGCATCTCTGTCCTTGCCACTCCCGTGACACCCCATCACTCACTCTGAAAGCCTGGAAATTCTCTGATGCTCCATCTTTCTCTTACCCTTCATTAATCAAGTCAGTGGCCACCGAGACTGGCCAGAACTGTCCACTGAGCAGGGCTGTGGAGTTCTCTAAACCCATTTGCTACCTCTAACAGTATCAGTCCATAAACAAGCAACAGCTTGATCAGAGTTTCAGTTTCCCAGTCTTTGAAATGGGACTAGCATCTGCCTCCTACTCTCACTGTGGATTAAGTAGAATGCTCTAAGGAAAACTGTCAGGAGGCTGGCTGGGCTGAGTGAATCTTTGTGAAGCACCAGTTGTTGTGTATACCTCTGACAGATATTTCGCTCTATTGTCTCATTGAGTTTTCTCTAACACACCCTAAAATGACAATAAGAACCTCTTTGTCTTGTTCTGTTTCCTTCCCCAACTCATATGGCATGGCCAAGCTGTCACAGGTGCTCTCCCAAGAACACTTGCTGGTCCCTCATAGCCCAGATAGAATGTTTTCATGGTCTCTCTAATGCCAACCCGATAGCTGTGTCTTTATTTTCACTTTAGCCATGATGCTTTTCTGAATAACTAGTGGGCATAAGTTTTCTCTGTAAATTACTGTAGCCCCTCCTCTCATTGGTACTGTGCCAGATGTTGGGATTTTTTTTTTTTTGGAGAGATGGGTATTCTCTTGTTTCTTGTCTTCTTGAAGGAATGAATTCAATCAGGGACAAACAGTTAAAGCAGAAGTTTATTTAACAAGGCAGCACTTTAGTTAAAGATAAGCACAGTACTCTGTGGAGGGATTGCCCTGGGCTGTCCAAGGCGGCCTTTCTTCACAGTGTACAGATAAGATTGTGGGGATCAACCTAGAGGGTTCTGCATTGTAGATTTTTAAAGGGATTTTATGAATATTTAGTGCCCCTTAGGCTTAAAGTGTGAACTCTGTAGGGAAGCCTGGCCCCTTTTCCCTGCAGCTGCCAGTAGGAGCAAGTCCATCTCCCTACTGTCCAAGGCCCAAGGCAACTTGAATTATAGTCACACATAAATCAGTCCTGTTTCCTCTTACCCGGTCAGCTTGGCTGTTTCACAGCCAGCAGCAAGCCATTTTATGTACCTCCTTCACTCTTTCCACCCTTGCTGTTTTAAGCCTAACATCTGGGGCTGGCAAGATGGCTTACTGTGTAAAGGTGCTTGCCACCAACCTAATGACCTGAGTTCGATCCCCTGGGGCCCGCATAGTAGAAGGAAAGAACCAACTCCTAAAGACTGTCTTTTGTTTTCCACACATGTGCCACGCATGTATGCACACAAGCACTCTTACATTCCACAGTACACATCACCTTTATGCTACAGTGGCTTCTCAGTTAAATAGCTTTAATTTTGTGATACACAGATTAGAGATTAAAGATTTAAATAGTTCACTCAACTACTACATGCAGAATAAGACCTTAACATGGCAAAGGGTACTTGGTTTCCTTTCATGACAGCTTACACATAGCTCTGCCCTTTTTGGACTCGAGAACCCCACTGTTCTGACTGCAGATGACTGAGAAGGGCTTTGCACCTGAGACAAGGCTTCTATTCCATAGACTGTCTTTAGACTGTCTTTCTTAGTAGGTGTGCATTTGATTCACATTGAATAAGAGTAGTTGGCCTTGTGCAGTGGCAGAGGCCATCTCATTTTAGTACTCTGGAGACTGAAGCATTTGTGAGAGGTCAGCAGCCACAAGAGAGGCTAGTGAACAGACACTATGAGACAGAAATGCTTCCAACTTTTCAGCGGAGACACAGACAGCTAAAGCTGGCCAAGTGTGCTGTGGGTAAGAAGGAAGATGGTCATTTAGAACTCCTGGGGTGCCATGGGATTTAGACTGAGAAGAATAGATGGATGGGTAGATGGATCGTGGGGTGGGTGTGTGGATGGATGGATAGATGGGTGCGTGGGTGAATGGATTCATGCGAGCATGAATGGGTGCTTGGATGCATGGATGGATGAGGAGAGAAAAGGAGAGAAGAAAAAACTCAAAGTGCATTGCAATTGATGCAGCAACTTAACAAGACAATCAGCTGCCTCCTAGACAACCTTTCAAAATCTCCAGAAAGTGGGCTTCAAGTACTCACCTAGGGTGATGAGCTCCCTGGGCCCACCAGACTTCATCTGATAGTCTAATGTAGATCTGCAGCCAGCTGGATCTGCCCTGACTTTTCACCTCTGAGCTGTATTTCATCAACACATTTCTCCTTCCAAATCTTGTTCTATTGCCTATCAGTAACTTGAGAGCCAAGTAGACAGAGACAAGTTTACACCCAAATCACTGTAAGCCAAAGATGAAAATCATCAGCAGGGAGAGAGAGACTGCATCCTGGAGAGAATCCAAATGTTATCTTCCTCATTTTTATTATGTACTGTATTTTTTTTTATTATTATTTCATTTTACTGTGTGTCCTAAAACTTTCTGTGTAGACCAGGCTGACCTCAAACTTGCAGTGAACTTCCTGCCTGCTGGGATTACAGGTGTACACCACCACACCCAGCCTCATCTTCCTTTTAGAGGAATCTCAAAAGCAAAAGGTATTTGTTCATGACCACCCAGGAGCTAGGTATGACAGCTCCCAAACCCAGTGCTGACCTCCCTTGGCTGCACTTTGTCTGCAGCTACATGGCTCTTTTACAATCTGTCATTTGGACAAAGCTGATTATTGACTTTATTTCAGCTTTCCAACAGACTTTTAAACTCTCTAATCCATAAATACCCAGTGTGCTATACTGAGCAGTCTGATATACTGAGCTGGATATTGTAATTGAAATGACAACAGTGTAGCACCCAAATCAAAAAAGAGGGTGCATATTTAGCATTCAAGTAAATGTTCAGTAGCATTTAACTACATGCAAGAACTCAACTTTCCTAAATAATAGCCCCCTTCTCTATCTATCTATCTATCTATCTATCTATCTATCTATCTATCTATCTATCTATCTATCTATCTATCTATCTACCTAGCCACCTATCTCCCTCGTGCATGTGTCCGCGTGTGCATGTGTGTGTGCCCTCCCTCCTCGTGCATATGTGTGTGTGTGCACGCATGTGCAGGCACGGGTGTGTAGGTGTGGATGTTCACCTTGTCTGAGACAGTGTCTCTACACTGTGTAAGCCAGGCTGCCTGGCCTTGAGCTGAAGATTCTCTGTCCCCCCTCTCATTTCCTGCTAGAGCAGTGAGTCTCTCTTGGGGTTGAATGATCCTTTCACAGGGGTCGCCCGAGACCATCTGCATATTAGATATTTCCATTACAGTTCAAAACAGTAGCAAAATTACAGTTATGAATTAGCAAATCATTTAGTGGTTGGAGGTCACCACAGCATGAGGAACTGTATTAAAGGGTCCCAGCATCAGGGAGGTTGAGAGCCCCTTTGCTAGAGGGGTGGCGGGTTACAGACACTGTGCTGCTGTCCAGGCCATCCGGTTACAGCAAGCATTTTTAATGAGCCATCTCCTCAGCACTGTTTGATTGTTGTTATCTCCTGAGCTCCCTTTTTATTTAACAAAGCCACTTTTTCTTGGAAAAAAAAAATGAACATTCTATTGTTTACTTTGAGCCTCCTCACCTGGAAAATTAAATCATTCTCTTCTCCTGAACGCAATAATTGATCCCAGGCATGAACTCTGGCCAATCAGAATTGTTGCTGAATTTTAATCCATAGACTCATTTATAGATTGAAAGCAACCATGGACAGTTCAAAACATGGCTGTGTTCAATAAAATTCTACCTGTGAAAATAAGGGGTGAGTCAGAGTTGGCTATAGTCTGCTGACCATGACCCTCAAGTTATGGAACCAAACTACTCTAAAAGCAATACAGAATGGTGAGTGGCTGGGGATAGGGTTCTGCTGAAAGAGTGCTTGTCTTGAGTGCTCGAAGCCTGGGTTCTATCCTCATTGGAAAAATTTTTTTTAAAAGTAGGTGAATAATCATGGCACTCTGAAGGCCTAATCATGGCCCAAAGATCAGGAGTTCAAGGTTTGACTCTGAGAGCCTCTCATGCCATTATGTCCCTTAAGTTGGCCAGATTTGACTTCTGTGGACAACAACCAAACTCCTTGAGTACAGAACTGTTGCTTCTGAGAATGAAGCTGGGAAAACGTTCTTGAGCTATCTCCTCTAAAGAGAGGAGTTATGGTACAGACACAAAGAGCCACAGGGGAAGCAGAGATGCACAGAGACTCGGATCCAGAATGCAGAGGATTCTTTGTTGGCCTCAAATTCCAAGCTTAAACTGTAGTTCTGTCTTAAAGAACACATCGGAAAATAATGGGGATGCTGGTCCCCTAAAGGTCCTCTGGTCTTACTGAGCACCTTGGCTAATTGTACAAGTTATTCTGAAGCTGAGATGATGATGATGCAGCAATTTTTAAAAGAGCTGGCCCTACTCTGCCACCAAATCACCAATTACTGGTTTCCTGGAAAAGGCCTATGCTGCTGACTGGGCTAGGTTTCCTCTATGAAGGCCATTCCTGAAGCCAGCTGGGGGAGGGCTGACTCCTGGCTGGTGGGAGCGTAAATTCATCATTCCTAGAAGGCCCACTCTGGAGCAGCACAGTCAGGCATCTGCTCCACCAGGTCTCTTTGTAGTATATAACTTCCAAGTTCAGTTCCTATTGCTTGGGGCAGGAGTCATCCAACCCAAACCGTTGATGATAAGAATCTGGTTTGACTTGGCCTTTATCACTTTACCTGAGATGGCTTGGGAGAGTTTCTTGGCTTCGCACTCAGAAACTGCTGAATAACAGTTCTGCATTCGAGAAGTTTGGTTGCTGACCACAGACGTCAACTCTGGTCATCTTAAGGGAAAGACCCTGTTTATTAGGATGATATGAGAGATTCTCAAAGTCACAGGTCCTCCGACCTACTCAGCCATGCTAGAGAGCAGCATCACACAGGAAGGACATGGATCCTACATCCATCACTCTACAGAGTCAGGGGTCAAGGAGTCACAGGGTTATATCCTGTTACTAGACATCTTAAATGGCATGCCTGTCTGGTGCTCCAGCCTGGAACTGTGTACAGTAGGAAGAGGCATTGAAGATGGAATACATACATCTATGTTTGATAGAATATACACATATATTTACATATATTTCAGTATGTGTGTTATGCAAAGCAATTTGTCTGTCTAAAAGTACCTAGAAAAGTTTCTCATAGATTTAACAAGGCCTTGGAGTGTGAGCTCAGGAAAAGGTTGTGCCTACCAGTGAGATTGAGTCAGCTATTGCAAGCAGAGGGAACCATGTGTGCAAAGGCTCAGAGGTGACGGGAGAGCTGGAGTTACCCTAAAGCGCTTGGCCCTCCTGCCACCCCGAAGACGCTTAGCCTCTTACCCAGGTGCCTGGGAGGCATCTTTGGCAGCTGTCCAGAGGGAAACTGGCCAGCTGTTGAGTCATCTGAGGCACTCCCAGTTCCCACCTTTTGAGAGCCAGTGCCTGAGGTTCCTCTGGGCCAAGACAGGACCCACCTGATCCTGTTTGACTTGTGTGCTCTGCCAGGATCTCCACCAGGGGCGGCACAGCCACACACACACACACACACACACACACCCGCTGCCATGCTTTCCGAGCACAGCAGGGTCCAGGGCAGGGCAAAGTACTGGTCCTTTCTCATGCAGGTGAGGCCCTCCCTGATGTCAGCCAGTCTTAGGAAGCAGGTGGCAGGTGTGTGTTGCTGCCAGTTTGGTTTTGGAACAGAGCTCTGTTGGTCCTAGTTCAGCACCAGACATGGAAGGACTCCCAAAGGGATGTGGAGTTTCCACCAGCAATCCACAGATAATGAAGCTTGCCAGCTTCTGAACCATCTCATGAATACAATAAGGAAAACATCTACCACAATTAAAAGCAAAAACAAACAACAAGAACAAAAAAACTTCGCTGTCAGCGTGCAAGCTAACAGCTGCTGGCAGTCATTGAGCACTGAGAATGTGCCAAGCAATAGCTTTATAGGAATTAAACCATGGCATCATTATAAAGACCCAAAACACAGTCCCTACTGAAGAGGTTGTGTAGCTCAAAGCAGTTTCCTCTACTTCAGTCTTTGCATTAGCCCAGCATGTGGTGATATCTAAAACACTCTATTCTACAAGTTATTGGCCCAGTGTTCATTCATTGATGTTGTCCCGATTCATATTTACATTTATCTGAGAAAAGCGCCAACGCAGATGTGTATTCCTCCTTTATAAACAAGTACACAAATGCACTCTGAGAGAACACAAGAGAATTAATGATTAATGAGTGCTGAATTTGGCAACTCAAGTAGGTGATCTGATTGCTAGTCCCGTCATCTTCCTAGTTGACCTTGTAGTGCGTTGGAGTATCTGTATCTTAAAAGTAGAGCAAAGTTCTTCACAGGGAGCCTTCTCTAGTTTACCTTTCTGTCATTGTGACAAAAAAAAAAAAAGGTGACAAAAACCTGCTTGGGATCTACACATGGTGGGCACACACCTGTAATCCCAGCACTTGGAAGGCAGATTTCTGTGAGTTCAAAGCCAGCCTGATCTACAAAGCAGGTCCAGGATAGCCAAGGCTACACGGAGAAATGCTGTCTCGAAAAATAAATAAAGAAAACAAACAATGACAACAAACTTGGGAAAGAAAGGTTTATTTTATCTTGTGCTTCCAAGTCAACCCATCACTGAAGGAAGCCAGGGCAGGAGCTCCAGGCGGGAACCTTGAGGCTGGAAAGGAAGCAGAGACCATGAAGTAACACTGCTTATTGGCCCGCTGCCTCTGATTTTCTTGCCTTATGTGGTACAGGCCAACCTGCCTAAAGATGGAACCTCACTGTATCAGTCAACAGCTAAGATAATCCCCACAGACAAATCTGATGTTTGCATTTCCTCAGTTGAGGGTTCCTCTCTCTGGTGACTCTAGTATGATGACAATGGCAGCTAGCCAGTATAGGGCTTGTGGTTTCCTGTAGCTCAGTGTATGTTTCCTAAGGTATACATACTAAATAGAGGCTGCAGAGATGGCTCAAGGGTTAAGAACACATACTGCTCTTACAGAGGACCCAAGTTCAGTTCCCAGCACCCAAGGGGATCAAACGCCTTCTTTTGGACTGTGTAAGCACCATCAGAGAAAGCCTGCATTTTGCACAGACCTAGATATACTCCTCTGCACTTTCTTGTACCTGGCTGTAAGGTACAGGGCTGTGTGTTGTATTGTTTATCCTGGGGAGGGTTAAGTCTTCTGTGAAGACTTAGGACCCGGCCCAACCTTGAGCCTCTGTGTCCTTCTCCTACTCCAAGTGTGGACTCTTGGGTTTGCTGTCTTCGGTGGAGACAGCTCTGACACACAGGGGTAACACCACCCCTCGGCCTTCCTGCCATCCAGCCTCAGTCCTTTTCCAGCCTGAAGTCCTGCCGCCGGCCCCGCACTCTTCTCAGACTTGTCCCGCACTGCTGCCCTTGTCCATCCCACTGCACTCCTTCAAGGCCAGCGGTGTTTCCTATAAAGTGTATCTCTCTCTCTCTCTCTCTCTCTCTCTCTCTCTCTCTGTTTTCCTTATCTCATCACCTGAAAATTAGCATGTGTAAAATGAACTGTTCAAAACTCCTGAGGGTATGACTTGTGAAAGCAAGCAACCTTACAGTAGAAGTTTAACCAAACTGACAAAACCCTGTTCATTTGATGGAGCAAACACTGCCACTTGCATTTGCAAACAGTGTTGAATCTACATGGACTATGACTGTGGTTGGGGCCACATGGAGCACAATCCACTGGTGTTGGTATGCCAGTGCCTTGTGTTTTGTGAAGCCTTTCGATTCTCTTGTCCCTTTATGCCACCCTAATAGAAACTGTGGTGAGGTCATTCACTCAACACTGGCTTGCCATAAGCATTCACTTACCTGTGAAGCCCACCCTCTCCTGTTTGTTTCTCACTGTCTCAAGAAATTTAGACTTACTGTCAACATGATAACTACAACAGGCAGTGGGAATGTGTGAGCACTCTCAGGTCATCAGATGACAAGAGAATGCAAAGCTTTTCTTCAAACTAGGTCTCATCCCAATGGTGGACCAGGAAGTCCACTTTGTGGGCCGTAAAAAGCACTTTATAAAAGAATGGTACAGAGAACAAGGCCAAATGTCACACAATATCAGAGTGAATATTGATTCAGAAATTTGACATACTATGTTAGTTATGTTACAGAAATAACTTTAAGGAAGGAAATGTTTACTTTGGCTCACGGTTTCAGCGACTTGAGTCCATGGTCCTCTGGGCCCATGAACTGGGGCAGAGCACCATGGTTGCAGAAGCAAATGATGAAGCTTTACTCTTGGTGGGTAGAAAGCTGGGAAAGAAGGATGCTGGCATTTTAATGGCTCTCCTTTTTCATCTTTTTTTTTTACTCTGTCTTGCTACCAAGGATGGTAATTCCCACATTCAAAGGAGGTCTTCCCCCCACCCCAAGATATTTCTCTCTGAAAACATCTTTTCAGGCATATTTAGAAGTGAGCCTCACCAATATCCTAGGTGATTCTGGATCTAGTCAAGTTGACATGCGTATACACATGTGTGAGTATACTAAAGGATGCAGAAGCAACTGATCCAGATAGAAACTGGTATCAGCTTTGGGGCAAGAGCAGAGACAAACCAGTCTGGTAGGCTCAATAATGGCCCCTAAAGACATCAGGTTTTTATTCTTAGACCCTGTCGATGTTATTTTAATTTTTAAAGAAGGGGGGGCGTTTAATGAATTATGTTTAATGAACTATATGAGATGGAAACAAGGCTATCCTGGATTATGGGGGTGGGGGTACACAATCTCAGGAGTCTTTGCTCTTACATGTGTGTGTATGTATAGTATACATGTATGTGTGTACACTGCTGTGGATACCTGAGGTTGACATTAGGTTAGTCAGTTGTTTCCAATTGACTACTACAGAGGCAAGGTCACTTCTTGAACTTGAAGCTAAATATTTCGGATTAGTTTAATTAGCCAGAGTATCTAGGGATGCGCTGTCTCAGACTCTTGAGAGCTGGGACTATATGTAGGCCACCATGACCACCTGGATTTTATATGGGAGCCTAATCCTGGTCCTCCACCCACGTGACAAGAGCTTTTCTTACTGAACCACTTCCTCAATACAGCATGCATTCTTGAAAATCTGACCCAGAGTACCTAACCTGTGACTGAGATAAAAATAAATAAATTTAAAATAAAAAAAAAGAAAATCTGACTCAGGCAGTAGTGTGGCCTGTTGACACCTTGGCTTTTTATTGCATATTATTGAATATATTTTAAATATATTTCTGCTGTTTCAAACCACCAAGTTTGTGGTACCTTGTTACAGTATCACAGGAAAGGAATACCCCTCCCTACTGCTGGTTGCTTTTTGAGTGGCTGAGGGAAATCCCAGAGGCAGTACCAGGACTTTGAGGGAAGGTGCTATTACAGTGGCAGCTAGCTAACTCAGTCACTTAACAATTAATTACCCTGAGGCTGGAAAGATGGGTCAGTGGTTAGGAGCACTGTCTGCTCTTCCAAAGGTCCTGAGTTCAATTGCCAGCAACCACATGGTACTTCAAAACCATCTATAATGAGATCTGGTGTGTTAGGCTACATGCAGAAAGAGTACCTCATAAATAATAAAAAAAAATTTTTTTAAGAGAAGCTTCCTTTAAAAAGCAACAAAACAACAACAAAAAACTACAATTACCCTGGACCATTTCTGTATTTTCACACCTAGTCCAGCTGCCCTGCTCTAGGCTGGCCACCCTTCCATGCTGTTTGTGTGCACAGCAGTCTATGGAAACCAGGTCACTGTGTGAGATGGATTCCTTCTGTGGGTGACTGCCCAAAAGAAGGTCATGACTCAGATAACCTAGAATAGACTTCGACAAACTCTTTTTAGGTCACCATCACCATGTAAATCCCAAGGTTGAATAGTCATGGAGAATCTATAGACACTCCTCCCTCCTCAAGATCCGTTTATAAACACAGAAGAATCTATGCACCCTGGTCGGAGAAACTCCGTTAAAAGCTTTTCCTTCTAAGATCTGCCAAGAAACATAGCTCTTCCACTGTACGCCTCATCTGTGTGGGCTCGTCTGTCAAGGGCTGTGCCCACCTGCCCTCCCTCCTCCAGTTGTGTTTGGCACCTATTTCCACCACGGTGCCACCCACACAGAGTTTCAGACTCCTGAGGAACCCACCCTTGGCTGGACAGGCTGGGATCCACCCTGGCCACCTGTCCTCACCTTATACTCTCCTTTCTGCTTCACAGGCATCTGCTCCAGGGAGCCCTCAGCCCATTGTGGGCCAGAGTCTCAGAGCACTGAGTTATTGGAGTCCTGGGGTCTTAGAAGCAATGCTATGTTTTTTGTGTGCTTTCTTTTTTAACTTCTAGTTTTAAAAACAAACCAAATGAGAAAACTTTCTTTGAGGTCCAAACAATGTCTTTCTCTGGGACTTGCTTTCAGTTCTTCTTTACTTTTCAAATCCCACCCCATCCCACTCTAACATAAAGTTACCTAATAAGAAGAGGTTACACTCATACCTAAAACCCTTTTATCATAACTGAACCCTTTTTCTGTCCTGCTCTAATCTAGGTGAGCTGATAACTAATAGTAGGTATGCCTTCCTTACGGCAGAAACACCTTGAGCAATAGGCCCCTGATTGTTCCCAAACCTTCCTACATATTTCTCACCTCAGGTCACACCTGAGCCAATTCTATCTTGAGTCTACCTGAAGTGGCTTCTTGAAGCCGAAGCCTCAGCATGACCCAGGTGTTCTTTCTGGAAAGACCACATCCTTGTATATCCTGCAACCATAATGATGGACATTGCCCAAGTTTCTGTAGCTCTTTACATACCTTCTTATCTATCTGCTCATCTGATCCTTCCAAATCCTTGGGAATTGTTTGTGTTTACACAATCCCATTTTATAGGTTAAAAAAAAAATAGCACTCAAGAGTTGAAAGGACTCTAGTGGAATAGTAAATAGCAGAACTCTATTTCCTGAATCCAGATGCTATCTACTTTCTACTGCACCTTTACCTTATGCTTCCTGTACAATAGAGAAAATAAAAAGAGGTTCTGTCTATCTTTCCAACAAGGCTGTCAGCCTGAATTGCATAGAATCACCCTTACCCTAAACTGAATGAGTTTATACGGCTGACTTTCCCCCTATGGGTAGATGTCATAAATAAAACCTACATGTCCAGAATAGACTGTGGGTTCCTGACACTATCTCCCCACTACTCTGAGGCACCCTGCATCCTGGCAGGGTTAATGGCTGAATTCTGAAACCCTACTATTTAGAATGGAGCTCAAAGTCGTGAGATTTGGGGTCAGACACACCAAGACAGCAAACTCATTTCACAACCTGACTGATTATTCTTTATGTATGTCTCACCTATTGGAGGATAAGGACCGGAGGCACCATTTTCAGGGATTCCTTGTTCAAAGCTCTGGAGAACTTCAAGATGGCAAGAGTAGAATACGGAAGGGGGCTTGATGGGTACAGGAGATCTACCTGCTTTTCCTTTTTTGCCGTCCATGTGTCCTGGGGGTTGACAGTACAGGGGATCTACTTCCTTTTCCTTGTGTGCCTTCAGTATGCCATGAGGGCGGAGTCATATTCATGTCCAAATCTCTCCCAATTAATGAAGGACAATGACCTTTCTCTCAAAAGGCTGCGTATACACACATCATGGAGTTGGCACACCCTGCCAATCTTGTGGAGACTGTTTGAAGTCATTATTTCACTAAACCTTCACCACAGTTCTTGACGGGGGCATCTTGTCCCCATTTAGAGATGATGGAGCTGACTTGTGGCTTCATCACTTGTGGCTTATTGTCGTAGGAAGTGGTAGACATAAGATTTAAGTACAATCATCCCACCAGACAGATGAAAACACACAACAGAGGAAGCTGAAGCTCCTATGGGTTAGGCAATTACCTACCCATAGTCATAAATGCTGTCAACAGGAGGGGGGGGGGCAGAAATCTGGTCTCTAGTGGCTTTCCCTCACCAAAACCTCTTCCAAGAGTCCTTCTGCATGCCTTCCCATGCCCTCTGCCCTTGACAGAAGCCTTGAACTGGGAGCTGAGTACAGGTGTTAAAAGGAAACCTCCATTGCTTGTTGAGCAATGGGTAAAGAAAGCTATCATAACCTCTGACATAGGGATGGTTCCACCCAGAGGAGGACGTGAGATAGAAAGCCCAAGTGTGTTAAGCCATAGCCATTCAAAGCCCTTCTTTGTAACCCTTCTTGGGAAGGAGCTCAGACTTGGGCCCCATTTCATAATCTAGAAAGCCAAAGGATGCTCTTCCTTCCTGTATCCTGGCTCCCTACACCCATCTTACCTCCAGCCTACACCTACGTCCACCTACATGCTTGGCATGCAGCCCAGGTCTGTCTACTAAGCTCTTCCCTGTTGCTCCCTTATCTTGGCCTCCGAGCCTCTGGCCAAGGTGAAGAAACCGAAGCACAAATCCTCTTCGAGTAACACGGAAACAGGTGACTATGGGGACATTCCAATATGTATGAAGGAGGTGACTTTAAAGAACACACCTGGCTCTCCCAAGGCGGTCCTGTGCCCTGATTGCCAGCAAACTGGCATGGGCCAGGCTTGTGCATTTTAGAAGATTTCCTTACAAAATTGGACACATCATGGTCATTGTTTTTCACCATGAGCAAGAGTCCGTCCATTCTTTTCTCCTTTTTTTCTTCTGCTCCCATTATCTCTTTCTTTCCTATGATGCAGGAACCTGCCTTGACCTCCACCACTGAGCTTCAACCCAGCCCAACCGTTTACTTTGCTTTTGAACTGTGTTGTTTTGTACCAGGCACTGCCTTATACAATCTCACATGTTACTCTACTGCTTGAACACCCAGCATGTCTAATCTCTCTCTCTCTCTCTCTCTCTCTCTCTCTCTCTCTCTCTCTCTCTCTCTCTCTCTCTGTGTGTGTGTGTGTGTGTGTGTGTGTGTGTTTCTGCTCTTCGGAGGCTGGGGACTATGGCTCACTCATTTTAAAGATGAGAAAGCACAGGCTTGGAAACCTAAAATCACTATCTTGTCCAACAAGTGGTATGTTTGAGATCCCAAGTTCTTCTGACCTTTAGAACCATCTTCACACCATGTAAACATCTTCAAGACTTTCAGAATTTCTTGAATCAACATGTCATTCTTCATCAGGGCCTTGCAGATGAAAAGAGAAGAGGTGAAGAAGATGGGACCCCCGATTTCAGAGGACTCCAGAAGAAAAATGCAAGCCTGTTTTCTTCATAAGAACAGGAGCAAAGCAAGCACAGCCATATTTTTAACATCCCCGGAGGGATGCTTCTAGAACCCCACTATAAGCTCCTAAACTGCTGAAATCTCAGAAGCAACACGAGGCAGTGCATACAATCTACACACTTCCTCCTGTATACTTTAAGTCCTAGCTTTACTGTGTCTCATACAGTTGTAAATTTGAGGTAAGTATTTTGTAGTGTATTGTTTGGGGAAAAGAAACAAGAAAAAAATCTGTACCTGTTCAGTAAAAATGTGATTTTTTAAAAAAATATTTTTGAACTGCAGTTGGTTGGATATACTTTATGGTACCTCCTTAAGACAGAAGTAAGGAAAGGACCCTGGTGTGAATAGGGTCAGAGAGCCTCTTCTCACAGACCCTGAGATTTTTGCCCACTCCAGAGCTGCAATCTGAAGCTTGCACAGTTTACAGATATTTCAACCCCTAACTTTCATGTACATTTTTTTTGAATCACACTTGCCAAACCCTACGCTCCGTAGGGACCTTTGTGTGTGAACTGTAAGTCAGTAAGCTGTGAACTTTCTTTGTTCTACACAAATCCTTTCTCCAGGATGTGGCTGATGACCTGCGGAGAGCTGTGTGCTAATGCCTGCTGCTCCAGTGAGATGTAGCCAAGGAGCTTCAGGCAGTGCAAGCCCTACCCAGTATGACTAATGGCCTTAAGCAAGTTACCTTTCCCTCTGTAAGCCTACTTGCCTTATCTTTAAAGCAGAGAGTAACGCATGCCCTTTGTAGTGACACGCAACTATTTTGAGTATTAATAGAAAAAGCAGAACGGTTCCGCAAAACGTGGATTCAAGCCAATTGGTGCCCCAGCCATCACCAGGACACCTATGGGCCAGCTAGGGACCGATTACTTCTGTTTTCCTGCCAGCAGTGATCCAGTTTCCCTCTGGGGCATTTGGCTCCCTGGCATTTTCAGCCATGTGTCTTGAACACATTGGTTCTACCCTCTCTCCAACTAGCTTATATTTGGAATGCTAAATCCATCCTTGTGGTGGTTGAATGAGAATGGCCCCCAGAAGCATGAGCTATTCTGAATACTTGGTCCCCAGCTGGTAAAACTATTTGAGAAGGAGTAGAAGGTGTGGCCTTGTTGGAAGAGCTTTGAGGTTTTAACAGCCCACTCCAGTCCCAGTTGGCCCTCTCTCTGCCTCTTGTTTGTGGATCCAGATGCAAACTCTCAGCTACTACACCAGCACCATGCCTGCCTACATGCTGCCACACTCTCTTCCACAATGGTCATGGACTAACCCTCTGGATGTGTGAGTCTCAAATTAAACAATTTCTTTTATAAGTTGCCTTGATTATGGTGTTTTGTCCTGGCCAATAATTAAGACATTCCTCTTGGATTCAGTGATTGGTTTAAACAAGAGAAGCTGGCTCTGCCAGAGACACTGCAGACAGGAGAGTGATTCCTTAAATGCTGGAGCCACCAGAAGACATGACATCTTTTCTCAGACAGTGTAAAGTCTGACACTGTCACAGCTACTTGCTAACCTGACGTGATAGCTTCCAGCTTCCAGGAGCCCATCATATACTCCTGAGGGTGAAGCTTGGACCGACAGAGACAGAGAGAGAGAGAAAGTGAGGGAGAGAGAGAGAAAAAAAAACCTTGGTGTTTTGCATGAATTGTTGGTGTAATCCTTATCTGATAACATTCTGATTGCTAGACTCTGGGTTCTTTGATCAAATAGATGTCTTCTGTGATTTAAGCCAGTAGGAATCAAACCTTAGTCATAGAGTATTAAGCCCAATCATTCTCTGCTTCCTCCTTGCTCTAGCCATTGCTAGGAGCTGGCCTCCTGTGGGGATAAAGGGCAGAAAAGGGAAAGAAAAGGGAGATAATAAAAGCCAAGCCTGCAGACTGGACTCCCTGGGAGCTCTCCCTGGAAAGAGGTCCAACAGAGGAGCCTGGAGCTATGGGCCAGAGTTACTTGGATATGCTCATATTCTAGCCTATCCTTCTCCGGAGATAATCAAGAGCTGGCTTCTATGATAATCCCCACCAAATACTGCCAAGGACAGGTCACTCCTCTGGAATCCAGAGCTGTTCCATAGCTCATGTTCAAAAAAGAGCTCAGGATTGGGGATGGAGGCCATCTCCCCTAATAACCCATTCAGATCTCAGGAGTCACTCTGAAGACACCAGAGGAGCAGCCTCACCCTCCTGTTCTGCCACACTTGAATCTGCCCCAAGGGCTGAGATAGGATGGCCCCCATAGAGAGAGCCTGGATCTGATCTTTCCTGGCAGCAGTTCCCTGTGGTCTCAGCAAGAAGCTAGGGGTGGGTTGGGGGTGTAATTGTGGCCTGTAAGATGTTAGGTGAGCTTGGAGGTAAAAGAAAAACAGTGAACAAGCCAGGATATTCCAGGTTTGGTAAGCTTGGGGACAACTCAGACAAGTGCAGCAGTCAGAGCCTTACAAAAAGAGGAGTCATCACAGAGAGCAGAGCTATGGGGACACGATGACAGGCCTGTCTATGAGGCACAGAGCCCAACCATGTGCCTCATACTAGCTGTTACTATTTCAAACATCTTGAGCCTCAGATTTCTCATCTAGAACTTGAGGCTAGTAAAACACTCTTTGATTTGATGAATGTACACAGAAAGGGCCTAGCCTAGTGCCTAGGCCTGGCACAATGTAAGCTGGGTGTAAAGGGGTGTCTAGGTTGTTGGCTATAAAGGAGCTAGAATCCAGAAGGGATTTGTTCAGGGGAAGGCCAGGAGCTGGAGCAAAACAGACTCTATGTTCAGCTGTCTGAATCCATCCCTGAATACATCACTAGGTGAATACATCACTAGGTGAATACATCACTTAGCCTCCTTAGCTTCCTCACTGTGACAGGGTCACTGCTAGAGATGCAGAGAGAACTACTCTTCAGCTACCAGCCCAGGGGGCCTGGACTCTGCAGGATAGCCAGAGGCAAGTAAGCACCCTCTCAGTACGGGTCAGGCCACCTTACTGCAGAGTGCTCAGAGGGCAGGCTGGAGGCTTGAGAAATGCAGAAGAAAGACTGGAATATTCGGAGCTGGTGTTGCAGAGTAAGGCCACAGGAGCTCGGCCCTATTTTCTCAGTCTAGGTCACTAGATAGTGAGACTGAACTACGCATGCCCAGGAGTCAACAGCTGCAAGGGAAACAGCCAGTCCCAACTTAGGGTATGTGTGATCTTGCATGTGTTTCTCCTCTCTGTGTTTCCGACTCCCATCTTCAAAGGCAGTGGAGACAGTATTGACTTAAGTGAATGAAGGGGACCAAAGCACTTGAAACAGGACTTGGGAAATTTCACCCAAGTGTTTGCTAGCCGTGTTCTCTGGCCTTGATTCACATTTTCCAGACACTGGAACTTGTTCCAATGTGAGCTTAGGGACTTGATTACAGTTGCTCAATGACAGGCACGCTTCGTGAGTGACCACAGTGTTGCTTAAGGGGCATGATGTCCTGAGTTCCACACGGCAGTAAGCCTGCCCCAAACAGACATCAGCAAAAATGTGATTTTTTTTTCTTTCAATAAGGGTACATGACTCAAGCATGCATGACCTGGTTCAGATGGTCACAGGATGAGCTCAGGATCTGGTGTTGTCTCTCTGGACTTGGTTCTCTTTCGTGTGTTGATTCCGTTCTAGGGTTTGCACTTCACCCTTGGTCACAAGATTGCTGCCAATAAATGCTAAAGCCATCAGCTCCCTCCCTGGAGGCTCAGAGGCCCCAATTCAGTCCCATTTCTACTAATTGGCCTTACAGGGTTATGTAATTGTCACCAGCATCCTGATTAGCTGGTGTGTGCCAACTGCCACTCCTGACGTCTGAAAAGAGAGCCTGAGTGAAGAGAATGCTTAAGCAGAAGTTGTAGTACTAGCCCTACTCCACACACACCCTCAGCAAAGTCTGGAACGCCAGGGGAAGATTATCAGATAGAAAGGTCTGCTTACCTTGTTCTTAATACCACTAAATAGTCTCTTTCCTCTTTCTGTTCCAATGAGCACCAGTGCCCCAAGGAAACGCTGACCTTCTATCCCAGGCTTCAGTCATCTTGTCTATAAAATAAGAACAGTAATTCCAGCCCTCCACCCCCACCACATACAAACAGACACGTGCACAGGCATATAGGAATGTGCACACACAAGCATGTGCACATGCACACACAAACACACAGTGTGGTGGGACTTAATGGAAGTGTAAGGCCTGTGGAAGCCACCAGCTTTCACTTGGCACTAATAAACTCCAGCTAATGTCTCTTCTGCTCAGCCTGTGCAACCAGTGCTGGCCTCTGGGCCGAAAGCCTTTAGAAGAAAGAAGGAACTGACAGATCAGAGCTATTCAAAGAGTCCCTGACCACATCTCAAAGTGAGGGAAGAAGCTGAGGGCAGAGGCCCAGGAGGACCCTGTGTTCACAAGACCTGAGTCTGGGGACTGACCCACGCCCCTGATAATGGGGAATGCCTGAGGACAGCTGCTTGTAGAGCTACCCAGAAAACCAGAGCAGCTTGCCTACCTCAGAGCTCTGTCTCCTGTGAGAGACAGTCAGAAACTCCAACCAAATAAGGCCCCAAGCTGGGTGGGAATTTGCGTGCAGAGTGTTTATATAGATTAGAAGGTCTCCGTTGACTCACAGCTTAAACCTCCTCGGCTTTGCAGTTCATCAAAGCTAAATGTTCCATTTCATGATGTTCCTTGCCCATTGCTGAGTGGCTCCATCAGCTCTTAGAAGCGAAGCTTCCCCCTTCGGGGTACATTTTCCCTGTCCTGAGCTCGAAAGTTCCCCACCCTCCTGCCCCCCACCACCCCCATTGCTAAGGGCATCTGGTCTCTGTGTTTTGGAGCCCGTGCAGATGTGGGGAATCACATCTTTTGTTCAGCTCATCTGCCAGCAGAGCAGCCAGTTCTTGGAACAGCAGCAGAGCGCCCTGAGCTCCCAGCAGTGAGAAAAGAAGAGCCAAATGAAGCCTGGACCGATGCTCCAGCACACTCAGGCCCCCAGATGTGGGTCTGTTCACAGGAAGCTCACTCTGCAGCCCCTGTGACCAGAGGGTAGGCTAGAGGGAAGTCATCAACTTCCCACCAACTTGTCAGTGGTCTTGGGAACTGCTGGTGAGGTCCAGGGAGGGAGTGTCTCAAAAACGATCCTGAAGATAATGGTTTTGTCCAGTTTGAGATCACACCAGAGTCTTCTGCACAAAAGGCTTCTGGCTGGGAAAGAGCTGGTGGGTGACGAAGGAATCTAAATTGCAAAGGGTTTGCAGCTATCACACTAAAAGTGTTGTGATTCTCAAAACAACACTAAGAAAAATGGAAAGACAAGCAATAGCCTGAGAGAACTTGCAAACAAAATTCATGCTCCCATGACCTTTATTTACTTGAGGGATCACGGAGTAAGGGCACACAGGAAGCAAATAGATAAGAAAAAAAAATAATGATAAATGATCAGTAAAACATCATACTTCTGTGGGACGTCAGCCCCGTTAGATTGCATAGTCAGGAAAGAGGTTCCTGTAAAGTTTTTGCCCATAATACAAGCAAAATGTCAATCATGTGAGGAACATTCTCCATGAAGAAATAACTGCGGATGCAAAGACCCAGAAGTGGGAACAAGCGTATGTGTTCAAGAAAATGAGCCGGAGCTCTGTCGGAGGAGGTAAGGATATGAGACTTCCAAGGTGAGGTGGGAACAGGAGCAGGCACACGAGGTCTGGTCGTCTGGGATACCCTGAGGTGGGTGGAACAGCAGCCTGTGTTCAAGTGATTGCGCCGCATACACACGTGAGGGCACTCACTGCCATGTGAATAGGCACACCACACAGCATTCTCAGTTGCAAAAAATGAAGCTGACTGGCTGGTTTTGCGGGCCATTGCAGTGACTCAGTGGGTAAAGGCTCATACTGCCAAGGCTGAGGGACTGAGTTCAATCCCCAGGACCCACAGAGAGAGAACTGACTCTCTCTTGCAAATTGTTCTCTGGCCTCCATAGGCATGATTGTCACATGAGCATGAATGTCACACATGCTGTACACAACATGCATGAAAGCATACACACACAGAGAATAAAATAAATAAGTGTAATAACATTTTCCCCAAGTGATATTGGACAGCTCAAATGTTTTGAAGGTTCTGGAAAAAAAAAAAAGGAAAGAAGGAAAAACAAAAACAGAGAGCCAAAGCAAGCAAGCAAACAAACAAAACACAACTCAGGGTCAAGGGTAAGGTGGATTCCTTAAACCACAGAAACGAAAAGTGTCCAAATGCCCCATAGGTGAGCTTGTGTGTGTAGTCTCCTCCAGCCTCTCCCAATCCTCAAAAAATATGTTAACCAAAGTGTTCTTTAGATCTCTCTCACCACCCACTGAAGTCTTCCAGGAATGCCAAGTGGCAGTGTCTGAACCATCAGCAAAGGAAGTGCCTGAACCCAAATTGCAAAGGAAGCTAAGAATGTGAGTTTTCTAGGTATTTTACTTCCGGGAGTAAAACTATCAAAGGTGGAATTTCCCCAGCCTTAAGGAAGATACTTTTACAAATAGAATTAGAAGGTCAGAGAGGGAAGGAAGGAAACCCACAGAAAGGAGCAAGTACAAATATAAATCCCAGTAGTCGTACATGTGGGAGGGTTCAGAGGGAGGAAAGGGAAGGGGAAAATGATATATTATCGTCTCAAATTTTTATTTTAGAAATATTATGAACTCTAGTTAGGCTTTTGCAATGACTCAAGTGAAGAATAATGGAAGGCTTGGTGAGCCTGAATATGCCAACAGAGAGGGGTTCTCAGAGCAAGGCCCATGGCCGGCAGCATCCACGTCTCCTGGGAACTTTATAAAAAATGAAAATGTCAGGTCCAAACCTGAACTCACTTAACTATGAATCATAGAGAAGGAGGGGCACTGTCACAATAGTGTGTGTGTGTGTGTGTGTGTGTGTGTGTGTGTTTGTGTAGGCCAGTGGTGGGTATTGGGAGTCTGAGACAGGACAGAAAGGGAAAGGTTTGAGGACATGAGGAGACAGAGGTCTCATGCAGGCCTGTCAGCACAGGAGCAGCAGGAATTCCAGTACAATAAACCACGGCTTAAGGCCTTTCTCCCTTTCCAGCCAGCAATTTTCTAGGAATCTCACAAGAAACCCCATTATGTTATACAAGGACCACTGTACAACCCCAAGGACCCTGGCTTTCCCTTATCAGATGGCATTTCTATGCAAGCATCTCCAGAGAAGCTACAAACACCAACTTCAAAAGGAAGGGCAGGGGATTCCTTAGCAACCTGTTGAGCTGTGAAGGGGATATATGGTTAACAATTACATAATCGGTTGCTCACTGTCTCTTGAGGAGCCTGTGTATCTATACTCAGTAGATCATATCTTCCCCAATTCTCCCTTAAAAAGTACTCACCCCCCCCAATACATACTTAACCTGTCTTTCTTTCTTCTGAGTATCTCTATTTCTTTTAACCCTTATGCCTAAGTTTATATATATGTTGAAGAGATGGATGTTTTATTAAAGATATATAAAGATATATATAAAGGTGGGTATATATTTAATAAAACATCCATCTGTTTGTGTATATATATATATATGTGTGTGTGTGTGTGTATACATATTTAACAAAACATTCATCTCTTCTTCATAAACTGGCTAATCCTGAAATTCTTTTCAGTGACAAAGCCACAAATCTTGCTTGGGTCTAGGCTGAGGTCCCTTAAAAGTCTAGGAAAATTTCTCAGGCTCCTAAAGTGTCAGCATGGAGTGTCTCTGTCCCCTCACTGTTGACATTCTCCACCTTATTTTGTGAGGCAGGGTCTGTCATTGAACCTGTAGCTCACCAACTTGCCTAGACTGGCCTATTGTGCTTCTGAATCCCTTCCCCTTACTGAAGACCTAAGAGAACCCATCTCCCACAAGGAGAGCTAGAATCCTGAGTCACAGTCTGACCCTGCAGGGAAGGGAGGCTGCCTACTTCCATAGAGGAGGCCCTTCCAGAGTAAAGCAATGCAAACCTGGGGTGCCCACTGAAGACCCTCCCCAAAAAGCAAGCCACTCCTCCCTCTAGGAGAAAAAAGAAAATGTAACAGAAGTGGTTTTTCCTACATAGGCCTCTCCTGGGAATTCCATGTTGCCAACTCCCCACAGACAATGAAGAGTGGGGGACATGCTCTCCTCACTTGCCCCACCATGGAGAGAATCTAGGGAAGATCTAAAATGGATGGAGTCTGGCTTCAGAAGGAAATGAGTAGCTTTCTCAAAGTCAAAGTGTTCAAATCACATGAATCATGGAGAGCTAGGAAAGGACCTGGATTAGAGACCATTTCATTGTATTAAGTTTGTCCTAAAGGGGGTCACCATACACATTTTACATGCTTTCTAAAAAGTTCTCTCTACATATTAAACAGTCACCCAGCTTGATGGCAGCTCTTACTACCTATTCTTACAAAGTCCCAAACTGAACAAACTTAGAGAAACTGATCAATCTTCCTGTGTCTTCCAGGCTGAAAAAATAAAGTCAAATCTTCTCCAAGAGTTGGCATTACAGTACATGCCTTACAACATCAAAGCACTAGAGCCATCCAGGCCTGGCACACAACAAGCTCCGTACAATTCAGTACTTGCAACGTAACAGAAAGGACAGCGACAGTGATGGCCCATCTTGGGGACTGAAGGGTTTGCTGCAACATCATGACGAGAGTGTTAAAATGTTCAGACTAGCTGGGCCCAGTGGTGCACACCTGTAATCCCAGCACTCAGCGAAGCTGAGGCAGGTAGATCTCTGTAAGTTCGAGGCCAGCCTGGTCTACAAGGTGAGTCCAGGACAGCTAAGGCTACACAGAGAAACCCTGTCTCAAAACACCAAAAACAAAAACAAAAAAACAAAAAACAAAAAACCACCTCATCCCACCTTTGCTCTGGACCTCGCCAAGTCTGTGAAAGTACACACTGGAAGCCCCTGAGATGCCAACACGTGTTTCCTAACCCTTATTTACAGGCATCCCAACAGCAGATAGCTCGTGCTCGCCCTTCTGATCAGCCCTGAGAACAATGCCAACCATTTTCTGTAATGAAAGTGACTAAAAATACTTTTTGATGATGGAGCTGGTGAAAGTTGAGCAACACAGAGCAGAATACGGAAATGATACCAAGAAGCACTCAGCCAACAAATCGAGCAGCCCACCTGGCTTTCATCTCCCAGAATTGCCCAAAGACTCAACATCTTGTCTTTCCTTTTCCTGGAGGCTACACCATATCTTTCTGTGTACTCACTTCATCTAATTTTGTAAAGAAAAAAAAAAGTTAGTCAGCCATGACTAATGACAAATGATTGCATCAAATGGTTGCCAGCAATCGAAGCAGCAAAATAGCATAACTTTTTCTTCTTCAGAGGAGCGCCAACAACTCAAGGAGTGTTTGGACACTCAACAATCTCTTTTGTGTTTTGTATTCAAATTAATATTAATCTTATACTCAGATATATTCCATAATACTGTCAATGAGAAGCAGGCCTGCTAAACCCAACCACGCGCTAATGTAATTTTACTCCCACCTCCACTGTGTGAGACACACTCACTCTCCCCAGGCTCCTCTTCAGTTGAAGGAACCAAAGCTCAGAGAGAGGAAAGAATTCTCTGAGATCATGACGCCAGCCAGTAACAGCCCTTCATCACCCGAGGTCCTGGTCCTCCATGCCAGTGTCCAACACACTCTCCTTTCAGGGTACAGCCCTTCTCCTCAACCCTGCCACCAGGAACCCTTTATTTTTCTTTACAAATAAAATTTTCCTATTAGCCTGTCTGGAAAAGGTGGCTTGGCGGCCAACTCAGTGAGCAGTTCTATGACTTAGGAACAAATATGTAGCAGGGCTGAGTCTCTCCAGATGTTGAGCTAAATAAGGCATGAGAGGATCTCCGGGATCTGACAACTCTTACAGCCGAACAGGGAGCAGAGGAGACACCAGAACACTCCAGAGCATAAACATTCAAGGGCCCCATCATGTGCCAGAAACCTCACAAAGGGCAGGAGCCAGGATAAAGAGCTGACCCACTACGTGATTAGACATGACCATCTTCTGCTTTTCACTATACCATCCTGTAGCAATATTATCAAGCCCTACACTAGTAAACTCAAGAGTGGCTATTTAACTCTGTTGACTAATAAAATGTAGACAGTAGACACATACCTTTCAGTTTGTGGTCTACCACAGCAGACTGGCAATGTTCCCAAGACAGGCTGCCCCAGGTCCCAGAGATGTAAAGAAGCCAAGCTGGACTGAAAGTGTGACATGTGAGCTGATATTGCCAGGTTGCTCTTTTAGCAGCCTGACCTAGCCTTGTCTCACAGGGAAGCCTGAAGGACATCCCAGAGCTGGTAGAAACCTCTACCTCGAAGGGCCAGAAAGGCTTCCCACTGACATTAGCGCATGCTTCACAAGGGTACAAACTATGCAGGTGCTATTTGCGTATCCTTTCCATTGTCACAGAAAGACTGTGACTTTTATATAAATTTCTTACCCGACTTTTGATTGAAGGGATGTCATAGTCTGTTTTCTGTTGCTTCAACAAAACACCTGAAATCAGAGCACCTGAAAAGAACAGAGTTTTATTTAGTTTATGGCTCCGGAGACAGGGAAGCATATGATAGTGGTATTGCCATGTCCCTGGTACCTGCTAAGGGCTTCTTGCTGCACCATAACCTAGTTTGGGGTGTCACATGACCAAACAGAGCAAGCATGTTCCCACCCATTTATTGTCCTCTCCTTATACTCAATTAATGTCATTTCGGGGCCCCACTCTCACGTCCTTTTACAATCCTAATTACCTCCCAAATGCCCCACCTCCATTAACACATGATTTGGGGGATTAACTTTTGGAGAGCACAATCAAACTCTAACAAGGACATTTCATCTCACATAGCTGGAAAGGAAGATGCAGGACCAGCTGGACAGCTTGCTATTGCTAGCTGAGGCTCTTGATAACCAAGTCCATGCTGTATCCTTCTTTAGTTAGGGGAACTGAGACATTAAAGAGGTAAAGTGAGTTTGCTAACCAGGATGAGCCTATCAGATAGTACTCAGAAAGTTACTAAAAATGAAGTCATCTGTTGTAAGCCAAGGTCATCACCTATAACATGTCATTTTCTGTGTGGACCAAGAAGGTAGGAAGACTCACCATGACCTTCCATGCTCAAGCCAAAGGACCTGCTGGTCTTCTGGCAGATACGTTTCCTGGACTGACTTCAACCTGAAAACAGGTCTTTTCCCTAGGATATGACTTGGAAATAGAGATTAAGAGGTTGGACAACAGGGCTTACATTTGAAGAATGTTCAGCCTTGAAAACTAATGAAATCTCTTTTTCCAGGAGAAACATGCAAACAGCTCCAAATGCTATTCTAGCAAGCATGTGAGTAGCCATCTTCCAGGATGCCCACTCACCTCATGGCTGGGAGAGAAAGAAGAGCCCAAGATCTCCTAATCCCTCTCAAGAGCTCATACCCAACAACCTAAATCCCGTCCCCCAGGTCTCTCCTGAAGCTTCTGCTACTTGTCAGTGTTACCATCATGGAACCCAATCCTCTGTGTGTGTGTGTGTGTGTGTGTGTGTTCATGTATGCAACTGTACAGGTATGCATCTAGGTGTGGAGGCCAGAGGACAACCTTCAGTGTTCTTACCAGGTAAGCTGGAGTGTATGTGAGCATCAAGAATCTTCCCAGTTTGGGAATTATAAGTGTATGCCACCATGTCCCACTTCTTTTTTTGTTTGCCAGTTTTTTTTTCTTTACTATTTTCTTTCTTCCAAGATAGGGTCTCACTATGTGGCTCTGGCTGTTCTGAAACTCACTATGTAGACCAGGATGGCCTTGAACTCATGGAGATCCACCTGCTTCTGCCTCCTGAGTGCTGGGACTAAAGCTACTATGCCCAGCTTGTCTGTTTATTTTCAAATCAGGCTCTCCCACTTGGATGACAAGCACTTCACCAGCTAAATCACATCTCTACCACTCTGTCCTTTTAACACATGGACCTTTGGTGACCATTATCCATTCTATAGCAATGAAGGCAGAAGGTGGCTTCTCTGGGCTGCAATTCCTCAACTTCAAACTGAGAGCTGCCTTGACACTATTGCAAGGATTAGAAATACAGTGGCTCAATAGCATTCTTCTATGTAGGAAGCAGTGACCTAATGACCATTGCTGCTTTCATGAATCTGCCACAGTCTGAATGCCAGCTGTCCCCATAATCCTCACAGTGGCCCACATGGTCCCAAGCACAGTGCTACTAGAAGGTGGAGAACTTTTACTACATGGGATTGTCTGTGAGACCTTGGCTCCTTCTGCTGCTGATTCACTTCTCAGCCACAAGATGAGCAGTTTGTTCTACTCAACATTCCTGCCGTGTCAGATAGTCTCATCACAGACCCAAAGCAGCAGGCTCTACCTTCCAGGACAGAAGCATAGAAAACTTGGACCAACTTCACCTCAGGCATTTGTTAAACTGATAGAAATCTGATTTACACGGATCCTAAGGTTAAGCTGGCATCTGACACCGTTAATGTCAGCTGAGCAAGAGTGACATTTTGTAGGGCATGGTAGTGTGAGCCTCATCTGAGATGCTGAGGCGGGAAGATTATCAGTTCAAAGACTGTGTTGAAGGAAGAAGTAAGAAATAGAAAAAAATTCTTAAAAATAGTTGAATCATTGGTCTGGTCTGAGTCCTCTGGCCTGCAGTACACTATCAGTTCTGGGACTCGGGATATTCTGTTGTTGCCCTGTGCCGTGGACATCCTGTAGTTTTGGATTTGTAGGGCCAGCCCCTTCACACTCTCCAGCAGTTCATCAGTGGGGTACAAGGAAGCATGGACAAAAGGATGTACTATGGGACACACTGTGACTACAACTTCAACAACAAGATTTTCTTTTCTTTGTTGGGGAGGTCGCTGCAAGAGGGGAGGTGAGATGAGTGGGATTGGGAAGCAATGATGTGAATTTCACAAAGAATGAGTAAGAAATTAAAAAAAAAAAAAAAGGATGTGGCATTGGAGAGATGCCCCCATCAGTTAAGAGCACTTGTTGCTCATGCAGAGGACAGAGCAACCCATATGGCGGCTTACAATTATACGTAACCCCCAGGCACTCATGTAGTGTGACTCAGACACATAAAATAACTCTGAATTTTTAAATTAGATTTAATTAGAGTCTTGATTATGAAGTTAAGAACCTATCTGGGTTTCTTCCATCATCCTTGTGCTTCATATTTCTTCAGAAAAATAGAATTTCTGATTAAAACTAGATTTTCACATGGGTGATACTTGTTATTTATTGTTTTTTATAGGTAGTTTATTGGCAATAACTTATTAGGAATTTATTCAGGAACAATGAGAAGGTTTCAAAATATTATTATACTTTAGGAATATGTATATGAATATGTATATTCTTAAAACATACATATTCCCAGGATAGAAGCCAGTATAAGGTAGATTACTTATTGCTAAAACATGGCAATGAATTTGAGCATGGTCTTTGGCCCTCTTGCTATTGAGTTTGCTTCTCAGCCCCTGACTCTGGGCTTGGCAGTGCAAGCTGCTTCCAACAGGACGATAGTAAATGTGACGTAAGAAAAGCGGCGCTAAGCCTGCCTTTTCTTGCTTCCTTGAGACCACCACGTAAGAATGTTTCCCTGAATGAGAAGCACCGTGGAACGAGAACGGACCAGAAAGCTAGCACCTGAAGAATGCCCCCAGGAAAAATGAACAGACGAACCACCCAGTTGAGTGCAGCTCAAACTGTTGAGCCAGAGTCGAGAGCAGGCACAATGCTCCTCATTTAAAACCGGTGTTGACCTGTGCAGAAGATACGTGACGTGTAAAATCTGTGACGGGTGATTTTATGAGGACTCCTGCATTTGCAATGAATGCTCATTCTCTCGGCATCAGCTCTTAAGTCACAGGCGTGTTCCACAGTGCTGACCCAGGCTGTTGGTAACCGGTGAGCCTGGGCCGAGCCCAAGCCAACCCCATTCCTCTCACATAGGTCAGCGCTCCACATGGATGGCCTGTGGACCCTGGTTTCCCAGCCAATCTGGCCCTGCTGTACTCAGAGCCTGTTAATTCTACTCTCCCTCAGATCCAGTGAGCTTCCCTGATATCCTTCGAGTAAATTCACCTTTGAATTAGCTGGAGTTGGTATATGTTATCCGAGCCGCACCCACAGTTCTTGGTTACTTAAGCTCACCTTCAAAGAGCTTTGAACCCTCTAGAGCAGTGGTCCTCAACCTCCCTAATGCAGTGACCCTTTAATACAGTTCCTCATGTTGTGGTGACCCCAACCATAAAGTTATTTCTGCTGCTACTTCTTAACTGTAGTTTTGCTGCTGTTGTAAACTGTAACATATTACCCGATATGCAACCCCCATGAAAGGGTAGTTTAACACACACACCCCAAAGAGGGATCGCAGCCCACAGGGTGAGAACTCCTGCTCTCAATGATGTGAAAGGACTCGGTTAGTGGCTGAACTGCCTACGTACAGGGCACCACGCTGATCTTGCAGAGGAAGGGAGAGCTTTGTTATCACGGGGTGTCCCGGGCAGGAGTCCTCCCAGCCCACATTGCTACTCTATGATCCACAGACTCAGCAACTAGAGAGTTCTGCCAACCCAGTAGACTTTGAATTATTCCTAGTTAGCTTGAATTCTGAAGCCGTGTGTCATCTGCTAGGAAAAACAAAACCAGTAAGCAGGTCCCATTCTTCAGTGCTGGCCTAAAACTATCCAGATGCTTGAAAAAAAAGGAGGAAGTGAGAGTCACTTTCCCCGAATATCCCAGAGTACAAAGGAGGGTGGGTGGTTTTCCTTGTGACTGTCTTGTGTATGTGTGTGTGTGTGTGTGTGTGTATATATAAATTTGATGACAGTATATGCATATGTGTGTGTACTCTCATGCATTCATGCGTGCTTGTGTGTGTGTGTTTGGATGCAGATGTGCTCATGCCGTGGCACATGTGTGAAGGTCAGAGGCTGAGTCTGTGGAGTTGGCTCATTCCTTCCACCCTTCTAGGGACGGGTCCCAGGTTTGTCACCAGGCTTGTGAAGTAGGTGTTTTCACCTGCTGAACCACCTCACTGGCCCCAGAGTCTGTCTTTTCAGTGTTTGCTGCTCTGTACACCGGGTTACCTGGCCCATAAGCTTCCGGGGATTCTCTTCCCCATCTCCCATCTTGCTGTAGGAATGCTGGGATTGTAGAGGCATACTACCATGCCAAGCCACTCACTGAACCCTCTCCTGAGCTCTTCCTGTTAACTATTAGGACTTAGTTTCTCTATCTCTTTTTAAATTCAACCACTTTCAGAACCACAGGTGATAGAAGGAAAAGTGTTTGTCAAACTGAGCCTTGCTTCTGCTGAGAACCAGTTCAGTGGTGCCCTCTGAAGAAGCTCTGTTGGGCTCATGAAGCCCTGACAAAGACCGCAGGGAGAAAAGAGAAACAGGTAGAAGGTGGCAATAAACCAAGTGCTCTTAAGCACACAGTCATCTCTCCAACCCCCAAACTGGTTTTAAACAACAGCCATTATGCTTCCCTGTGACTCTGTAAGCCGACAGTTTGGGCTGGGCACAACTGAGGGGTTTATCTGTCGGTTTGTCTTGGGATCATTCTTCAGGTTGTAGCTATCTGGTCTGTTCTTATTCTTTTAAGCACTTTCACGCACAAGATCTAAACAAATCGGAAACAGAGGATGGGAGGAATTTAGGCTGATGTCAAAGGCCACAGAAGCCTTGATTCAAGCCTACCAGTCTTGATGCCAAGCTCCTGCCTTTTTATCTTTTATT
Source organism: Pachyuromys duprasi (assembly GCA_028658305.1). NCBI lineage: Eukaryota > Metazoa > Chordata > Mammalia > Rodentia > Muridae > Pachyuromys > Pachyuromys duprasi. The sequence continues at coordinate 73,924,169 of CM053765.1, read as the reverse complement.
TATTTATTCATTCATTTATTTATTTTTCTCCAGAAGTTTTTCCAAGAAGAAAACACTAGGAACTGAGATGGGATAAGGGTAGATAGTGTCATGCCCAAGCTACCAGGATGTCTATTCTAGCACCTCCCAAAGAGAAAAGTGATATTATAGATGTATCTGTGTGAGCAATAATTCCCAATGAGTATACACACACACACACACACACACATACATACATACACATGCACAGAGAGGGGAGGATTCTATTAGTGGATATATTTGGAATGTTTCCTTTCCTGGAGGATACCTCAGAAATGTTCCAGTGTTTTCAGAGTATCACAAGTGTCCCAGGGAAAGATATAGCATGTTATTAGTCAGCAGATGCCCTAGGCTACTATAGCAAAGTGTCCCTAAAGTACAGAAGTAAAGTGCAGGGTGGAGTTAATAACTCTTTCACACATCCAAACCCAGAGCAGTGATCCAAGGCTGGCAACCGCAACTCCTGTCTTCCAAGATGATACCTAGCTAGCTCTTGCCTTCCTCAGGCAGGGCAACGTAGGTTAGACAATGCTAAACAATATGGCTAAACAATGTGGCTTCATTCCACTGTCCTGACTTTGACCATATGGACTGCTATAGTTTAGACCTACGGCCCACCATATCACTCAGAATGGTGTTATCAGGAAGCAGTAGAACCATTAAGAAGTGGGGCTTAGTGGGAGATGTTGGGTCACTGAGAACATTCCCTCCTGATGTATTCTTTCTATCCCAAGCAATAAAGTGAATGGTTTGACTTGCTTGCTCTGTTATTGCCACCTGGCCTAAAAGCAATGTGTCCTCCTGACCGTGGACTGAAACTCCTAAAACTGTGAGCCAAAGTAAACCTTTTTATTTCATAATTTGATTACCTTAGGTAGTGGTTATTGTAATGGAAAGCAATTCAGCTCCTGGATATAATCAGATACAAGAGAAACCTGGAAAGCTAATCTTCAGTTGAATGTCTAAGTGTCTGGCTGGAACTCTTGAATCAAGATTCCTGTGTTCACCAGGCAGTAGCAGCCTCTAAGCCCAACACTCGGGAGGCAGAGGCAGGTGGATCTCTGTGAGTTTAGGGCCAGGCTAGGCTACAAGGTGAGTCCAGGACAGCCAAGGCTATACAGAGAGACCCTGTCTCTGTGTAAAGACTGTGTTCTATTATCAAAATTCACAAAAAAGAGTCAAACACCAAGCCCCATCTGCAGTTTCTCAAATGCGCTTATTCACAAGTTTTTAAATATAATATCTCTCAGGACTTGTGTCTTATTGTATATTGTATCAGTCAGGATGGGAGATTAATCACACAGTAACAACAACTCCCCTCCCCAATTCTAAAACAAAAGATCAGCAGTTGGGGTCTTATACATTTACTCAGAGGGGTGGAGAAGCTATCTACCCTTCTCTTTTAGAATAAGCTTGATGGTCAACCTTGAGCTCATGTGTTGGAGGACGATAGATCACACAGATTAGACATGAGCCATCTGGCTAAGATCCTCCAAGATCATCTCAGCCAACCTAGCAGCCAACTGCAGGCATGCAATGAACCCAGGTGAGCCAAGCCCAGGCTGATGACTCACAGCTAGGTAAATGTTGCGCTTAAGTTGAGGGCGGCATAATACATGCAAAAGCTGGCCTCGTTAGCGTAGTTATTTAAGCCTAAAAGGGATTTACTAAATGGTTGTATTCTTGAGAGACTCAGACATTCTGTGCCTTTGCCCAAATCACAGCATGGAAGCTGGCTTGCCAAATATACTACCGCAGCGTGACTGCAGCTGCACCGTGACCTAGGCACTAGCTGCAGCCACAGGGATAGTGGCCCCAGGAAAGTAGATGGATCTGTTATTGCTGCCACATCTCTACAGAAGCAGGTCATATTCAGGTGAGCCATTCTACAAAGTGTAAGACACAAACCACCAACAAAGCTGTAGGCCCAGGCACAGGAGTCCCTCTATGGTACTAGGCATTCGTCTGTCCATAGTTTGTGGGGATATTCAGCACAGGAGTCCTAAAATATGGGCAACACCTTGTCACCAACCCTCACTGTAGCATTTCAGTGTTCTAACAACCAATTGCAGCACCTCAGTATCAGCTAGCTTTCTCTGCTAACTCAGTCTGATTACAACATGCAATGTTGGACACAGTCTGTCCCCTCTGAAACTCATGTTGCAAATACAGTGAATTATGATGGATTCGGGAGAGGGGGTTCTTTACAAGGTCATTAGGAATGACCAAAGCTTTTCAAGAGCAGAGCAATCAGCATGAGAGCTTTGGTAGAAGTTGAAGTTGCACCGTATGATTTGCCTCCTCTTCACTCACCCACTTTCTCCTCCTCTTCCCACCGTGAGTGAAGCTCACAAGTCCTCATTAGCTGCTGTGCAGACACAAGTGTCTTACTCTTGGAGTTCCCAGTCAACAGGAACACAGGTTGCTCCTGCTCACGTGCTCTGCTATCAGTGGGCTGAGAGAAAGGACTAGACTAGACTGTCACATTTAACTTAAGATTAATAATTGTGACAGTTTCCTGCCATCTGCCAGTAGTGTCTTGTCTAATAAAATCAATAAGTCACCACAATTTTTTTTAACAACAAAAATAGAGGAATGAGAAAACAAATGATTCACTCTACCTTGGTAACGTGGATGGACTGGGGCTTGGTCACCTTCTCTGGCTAGAAATGTTCAGTAAGAGAAGACTGAGCTGATGCTAATGAGAAGGCTCAAGGAAGTGCTAGCAAAGCAAAGCAGTCTAGTATCATCTGTGACAATCACTGACCCACTCCAAAATAATCATGCATGCTCCATTCACTCCCTAATGGTAACACAAAGTTAGGAAAGAGTGCTCCAAAGAGCAGTCATTAGTGTACCCTGAAAACAGCATGCCCCCGAGGTCCCAAGCAACCAGCCAACTAACTTGCCTAGAATGGGTTTTGCAGGGAGTCGTTCTTGCCATGCTAACACTGGCAAAGCCCCCAAGAAAACCAAGGCAACCTGGTGACCTATACAAAGGTCAGCAAGCAAAAGATCTGCATTATGTTCCTTTGAAGGAGCTATGGAGAGCTGGAGAGGTTTGACTGGCTTGCATTTCTAATGCATTCATCTCCCTTCTTCAAATGGCCGTGTGTTCCATGGCCCTTAGTGTTCCAGCCCTGTTACATGGCCATTATTGGCCAGGGGAAGATGATGAAAGCATGCTTTACAGTGCTGTTGATGACAGCCCATCATCTACCCAGCACAAATCTAGGTGTTTTGCATAGATTCATTTACTTAGTCTTTCCCACAGTCTTAGGAAAGAGGCACCACAATTCTCCACATCGTATAGCACAAACTGAGCCACTCAAGAGAGTTAGTAACCTGACAATTTCACATCACTCTTGAGTCACCATTTTGTGCCATTTTGCACGGTTAGGCTCCAACAGCGTGTGGTTTAGTGGTCACTGCAGGATGCCTGACCTATGGATGGAGAGTACATTGCAAGTTCAACCCCACCTCCAAAGCCAGCAGACTAGCCCCCCTCCCCCATCCTAGATGAAGTATCTATCATACCGGCAAGTGCTAGAAGCCTGGGGGACCCAGAAAGGAACAGCTGTGTTATTCCCAGTTGTACCTCTGTTTAAGAAGCTAAGTTTGGGGATGTGATACCATGAGGAATATCATGCTGTAAGTTAGGATGGCTTACTGCATGTCACATTGCTGTACCTCAGCTACCAGAGCCACAGGACTGGAAATCTGGCCCAAATGATGAGTAGGTCTCCAGCTGGGATTTGGAGGATCAAAAATCACTCAGTGGTTTCAAGTCAACAGAAATAATTGGTTAGAACTTCCAAAGCAGCCTGTAAACACAAAAGCAAAGCAAACTGGCCTGAAGGAACTGTAGTTCCTTTTAGCCTCTATTTCTCCCTGGTAATTTATTTCTAATCTATTTTTTATATTAAAACAAAGTGAAACAAAAACGGGCTTCAGCTTTCAGGATCTGCTTAGGGAAAAGAAGCAAGGATGATTGAGTCTTGTTTGTCATTACAGATTCCCTCTACCATCAAGAAACTTCCTTCCTAATGCTCCGACCCACACTGGGAAAAGGGCTTGTGTTGGCATTTTACCCTTACAGGGGATGTTCAGTTTTTTCCCCCTTTCACACTGATGCTTTCACTTCCTTTGTTGCAGGCCAAGAGGCTCCCACACACGGGTGGACAACACTGCCTCCTTCCAGGGCATCTCAAGACCTGTTTCTAGAGGAGAGCTCCTTTTCGAGATGACTGGGCTATTTTACCCACAACTGTTGAGGTGAGTGACTATCCAACCATCTGTGTCATAGTGCCCAAGGAGATGCTTCACTTCAAGACTTGTGTGTGTGATGTTGGGCCTGGAGCCCAGGGCCTTCCACATACTACTAGGTAAGTATTCTGCCACAAGCTCCTGCTCTTGGCTCAATCAATAAGTAAATTCTCTTTTGATGTTCCTGTCTCAGGGTGTGGGGAATAACCATTTCCTTTGCCATGTAAGTCTCCGCATAGAACGTTCATTGTCTCACCTTATCTCTGATGAGATCATATATGACAGCTGAAGATGGGGCATCGGCTGCAGTAGATGAGCTCCCTGTTCTAGGAGCAAGCCCCTCCTCTGGGCTCCTGAAGCCAACAGCACAGCTTCTGCCTCAGGTTTCTTCAGCTCTCCTCATGTTCTCCTCAGCACAGTGCTTTTCTCGGCCTAACTGAGAAGCACCAGGCATTTTCTGAAGCCAAAAACATCTATGGTTTTTCAGGGTATTTAAAGTTGTAAATGTTTCTTTTTAAATAAGTTCATCTCAAAATGCATGCTGGGAGATGGTGCTGAGGAAGAGGACTTCTTGCCTAAAACAGGTCACTTTCTTGATGTTGCTGGGTCAAATGAGGGACCTGAGAGAGCTGACCTCATATCTGCTTTCCTCAGAACGTAAACTAGTTGTGAGATTATACTATTCATTTGTTCATTTGTCCATCCATATTCATTCTTGTACTTACTAGACAGTTGCTGAGCACCTACTGTATACTGGGTATCTAGAAAACAAAGTAAGTGTTTCTGAAACCCTGGCCCCAGAGGAAGGGTGAAGGAATGAAGTTATGACACTGGAGAATGAGGGGTGACATTACACAGACAGAACAGGCAAGAGTGAGTTAGAAAAATGAATTATGACTGCGCACAAAATGACCCTGGGATCTGAAGCCTGGATATGAGAAGGGGCTGGCGGTTAAGTCCTCACCTGGGCACCATTCTGACCTTTCTAAGGTTGCTTCATTCACATCAAATGCCTATTGTTTTGCATCAAAGTGGTGAAAAGCCAGGGGAAGAAATTAACATAAAAAGTCTAAGAAGCAAGACAATGCCCCAAGTTTAAGGGAGCTTGAGTGAGGAAGAATTTAGTGACTGTGATTCAGAGCTAGCACTTTTGCTAGCAACAATTCCATTAAACAGTAATGCATAGGACCATAAAATCTCCAGAAGGTTGAACTATTTGGGCTCTGGTTTTACATGATGCATGTTTCAGCAAGAGGCGGTGTTTCTAAAGAACAGGATTGGGCTGGGTGTGTGTAGTACACACCTTTAATCCTAGCACTCTGGAAGCACAGGCAGGCAGGTCTCTGAGTTCGAGGCCCACATGGTCTATGTATCTAGTCCCAGCCAGGGTTACATAATAAAACCCTGTCTTTTGAAAAAAGAAGAAGAAAAGGAAACCAGATTTGGTTTTAAACTTTGCTGTCAGCACCATTATCTCCAACAAATCCTTAATGCTTCATCTCACTGAGTCTCGGTGTTCTTTTTTTCCACACCTAAACTGAGCATGACAACACTGTCCACTGGAGCCCATTGTTCCAGGGACGGAGATGCTCTATGCACACCTCAGTAGTAAGGCGCCAGGAAGCAGCCGGGCTGGGGTAGCTCTCATTTGGGTGGTGTTGGAGGTTTCTACTAATGTGATTGAGGGGCCTGAACTGGACACTTACATACAAAGGACCTGCCCCTGGGTCCTGCCTCTTCCTCTTGGTGACTGTGTGATCCTTTCTAGACAGTATTTAGGCTCAAAATCCTGAACTGATTCATGTGTAACAGTGGTGGACATGGCACTTGTCCCTTCCTAATTTTGTTTTGATGTTCACTTAAAAAGACTCATATATAAACGACACGTGTAAACCTATTACTACCAAAAAGCTTTTGAGAATTAACCATGTAATTTAAAGAGCACTCATTTGTTGTTGTTGTTGAGTTTTTGTTTGGTTGGCTGGCTGTTTTTGTTTTGAGACAGTGTGTCTCTGTGTAGACTTGGCTGTCCTGAACTCACTTTGTAGACCAGGATGACCTCGAACACACAGAGATACGCCTGCTTCTGCTGCCCCGAGGACTGTAAAAAGCACACTTTACTCTAGACAGTAAGTATGCACAGCAGTGCTGTGATTGGAATTCTTAATCTGAAGAGTGTGGCATTCTCGACAGTTTTCAGATTAAGAACAACCAAGCATTCTCCACACGCACCAAGAATTTTACAATGCGCATGTGGGGAGAAGTCTCCGCGTTAAGCAGGAAGGAAGCTTCGAACAGGCTTCCAGCGAATGGCTCAGTGACTCTCCACCTGTGGGTGACTCCGGGAAGTATGAGCATTGCAGGTAATTCACCGCAGAGTCCAAGGCCCTTGAAGGCAGAGGAAAAGGGAATCACTGCTCTGCTCCCTCTGAGCTTGGCAGATGAGCAAACTGAAGCTGGAGAAGAGAGACCGTTTATCCCTCAAGAACACCCACAGTGACATTGCGGAGGTGCCTTCTGCCACCTGCCCTCTGCCTGGAGCACCCTGCGTCTTCCTGGCTGCGCTGCTACGTCTTTCCCAGGATGCACTGCTTGGCCTTACATTTGCTGCAATGTGAGTGTGGGAAGGAACAGAGAGCAAACCCAACGCTGTCTGCTGGGCCACAAAACGTTTTAGAAAAAGACTGCAAGGCAGCAAGGGGCTGGAATCAAGAGCTCAAGGTTCCTCCTCCCCTTCTGCATTCATGATCCCGTACAGGAGACATTCAAACGTGGATGGAAGTCAACATCTTGCCAGGTGGCATGTGGTGCACACCAACAGTCCCTGACTCACAACGGCAAACAACAGAGAGACCATACATCCACACAGCTGCCGCCATCCACCATCCTCTGGCCCCAGCACCCTGCAGCTGCCGTGAGCTGTGAAAAAAAAAAAAAAAATCGAAAGAAAAAAATCTTGGACCACTTGCAGATTCCACAAAGTCAAGGCAGAGGAAGGGAGGAAGTTGTGGACACGGGAACTAAAGACGGGAACGGACTCCCAGGATCCATCCGCAGCCACGGGTGACAGGGCAACGTCCTTGCTTGGCTCTGAAAACTTCCTCCCAGGGCAGACTGCTCTCCGTTCTCACAGCCAGATACTCATACAGGTCACATACTGGCCTCTCAGCAGTCTGAGAAGAAGGGAGGAGAAGAATCGACCATAATTCCCAATCTCTTGAAATGTTACTCTCCTTTATGATAGTCAGTGGTTCGTATACAAATGGTTCAGGTACAAAATGAATCGATAAATGAGAAGTCCTTCACACTCTGATACAGGGCATATTGCCAGAATCATGAAAGTATTTTTTTTATAAAGATTCCTATTTTACAGGTGAGTACACTGACGGTCAGAGAAGTCACATGATTACCTCGGCTTTGTAAATTAGAGGTGGAACCCCGATTCAAATCCAGGTCTGTCTTTAAATCCCACGGCCTTATCAGCCCTTCTGAAGAGTTTTACCCACCCAGCACGAGAGAAGGGGCAGCTGAGGGGATATTCGGCACAATCACTGACAAAGTCTCAATAATTAATCCCAACAGAGAGCTTTCCTACCAAAAGTCAAGTGTGCTCAGTTGTGGGGAAGGAGGAATTCTGCCTAGAGAACACGGTGAACTTAGCCCAGGAAAATGGGAGTGCAGATCTATAGCTGAATTTCAGTGTAGCTTGAAGACAGCCATATCCACAAGTAGGAAATAAGGGGATGGGATTTAGAGGAGGGAAAATTGGAAGGAACCAGCAATGAACTCTGTCCTAAGTCTAATCCCACATCCTAGAGACAGGGAGAAAATTTTCTCTTTCCCCACCCACCTCTTGCAACCCTTGCCTCCAGATAACTCATCAGCACTCTTGGTGGGACAGGGATGGGTTCCACGCATGTCTGTGGGTCTGTTGGAAACATAATATTTCCACTCCCATCTGTGATGAATTTTGTCAGAGGAATAAGCTGCAGGCACACCACTTGGGATTCAGCACATGTATATTCCCTGGGTTTCTTTGGGTGGGCACTGTTTCGGGGGCCAGGAATATGGAAATCAAAAAGGCCTGGAGCCTGTCAAGGAGGGATGTGAAAATCACGGAGAGACAACGTGGTGAGTGTGGGACACTGAGCAATGCAGCTTGGGTGGGTAGGGACTGGAAAACTGCTTGGAAATGAACTTTGGGACTCCAGCGCTTGACAAGTTGGGAATTGTGTTGTGGAAGAAGTCTGAGGAAAGACCATCTTACCATTCAGTACTAAATGAACTCACTTTTCAACAGACGGTTGTTTGCTTTTTTTTTTTTTTTCCTGGCAAGTGGAGCATCCATACCTGTGGTTGCTGGGTCCCTCCCTCCACTGGGGTTAGAACCTGGCTTTCTGTGACTAATGCTAAGACTCTGTTAACCTCTAAGCCAGTGCCCTGATCTGTACCATGGACCAAGGAGAACATAGTCTTTACAGCACTCACAGGAGGACAGAAAGCTCCTGAGTACAATGCCCATAGTCTGCCACCGATAAACGGCAAACTTGTTCAGAGGTAGCAACCTGGTACCTGGACAGTAAGCCGGGAAGCTCGGCTTCAGGGAACTCCAGGCAGCAGAGATGTGTTCTGACTGGTCGCTTTCAGGGACACACACATGCGCACTTTCTACCCTTGAGTCACACAAATGCACTGTTATGTCTTCCTCAATAAGGGGGCATCAAATGCTAGATTTTGTAGCTACTGTTGTTAAAATTCGTAAGAGACTTGAGATGGTAAACTCAGAGAAAACTCCTCGGTACACACTAGTCCAGTAGGAAACAGGTTGTGGGGAAAACATGGCAGAGACCAGAAAGTTAAGGCAAGCCATGTTCTTTCTTCTAATGTTTTCTCGATGTAATAAAGTTCAAAGTTTACATCTCCAACTCGAGGGAAAGACACTGTCTTCTAAGGCCCAAAGTAAAAGGAAAACTCATCTGAGTCACAGGGAACAATGCCTTCTACAGACCCATGTTTTCTTGGCCCCAGTTTCAATCCTGGTGGAAAAAAATTCCCCAAGGCCGATGACAGCTGAGCTCCCTGCCTGGAATTCACAAGTGGAGAAAGGAGAAAATTATACCCTGGGGCCTGGAGGGCGCCTGCCTGGGCAGCCTTCATTCACACAAAGGCTGGATGGTGGGCCTGCCACCTGTCTACCTCCAGCCCACGAGCCAAGCCCGGCAGCTTAAGTGAGAAAGGGGACGTGAGTTCAGGGAGACTGCAAGAGGCGCTGAAAGGAGCCCTCAAACACAACAGAGCAGACTGGGGGCTCAGCATCAGCTCCCACCCCTGCCCTTTCCCCCTCACCCTACAGAAAGGTCTCTGGGTGACCTTTCCACTCTATCCACCAACTCCCTTTCTCTCTCTCTCTCTTTCGAAAATAACCTTCAGGAAAGTCCCCATGTAATAAAACTGTTGACCTTTGGGGCTGGTCAAACAGTCATGCCTGGAAGGGGGTTCCCTGGGGTCAATGTCCCTATCTGGGTTCCTCTTAACCTGCCTACCTGCACTGAGCACTGCCTACATGCTGGGCAAACCCAACATGTTAAATGCACCACGGGCCACCCTTTGCTAAAGTCCTCAGGGATGCCTGTTAAGCAGGAGTTTCGCTGTGAATCTGGCATCCTTATGGACTATGGAGTGCTCCACCCCCAACAGAGCAAGCTCACAGTTCCTCCACCCTGGCAAAGACTGTGACTCCCTCTGGCTTGGGAGGGAAAGTGTTAATCACCCTGTGGATCTCACTTAAAGGGCCAGAGGTGCAGAAAATATGGCAGGCTTCACCATCTCTGACCTTTTACCTTAGCTTCAGGATTAGGCTTGTCTGATCAAAAGCAGGGGCCCCCTTTAAACAGGAGTGCCCAAAGACAGCCTCTGCAATAACATAAATGTCACCTGGGATGTACTTCTGCATAGTACATTCACATCTTATGTATTACATGCAATATACTAAAAAAAAAAAGTCATTTCTAGGGCATTCCAGTTTCACCGAGCAGTGTGTCTTATATTTCAGAAAGTGAGAAACCATATTTAAAAATATTCCCACAACACTGGCATTCTGATCCGTGCTTTGGAGGTGGGGAAAGAGAAGGTGGGGAGATTTTACATGTACCTGGAAACACTGTGATTGGCCTGGAAGAGATGAGACCTGAAAAGCACTGATTTCAAGATCAGTGCTGGCTAGACAAAACTAAAGCATCCTCACCCTTCCTAATGCTGCAGCCTTTTAGTACAGCTCCCCATGTTGTGGTGACCCCCAACCATAAAGCTATTTTTATTGCTGCTTTATAATTGTACTTTTGCTATCATTATGAATTGTAATGTAAATATCTTAGGTGACTCTCGTGAAAATGTCATTTGACAACCCCCCCCAAGGGGTCACGACTCACAGGTTGAGACCCACTTCTCTAAGGAGTTCGGGAAGTCTTATAAATAATATTGGTCTTCCAGGAATGACTGAGCTCTTACTCTGCTTGGTAGTCGGCAAGCTGCTCTCACAAAGACTCTACGAAGGCTCGAGCACCTTCCACGGCACACAGAGGGAGCACTTCACCCATATGGAGTTGCAGTGGCAGATGAGGTCATGGCTCACAGCTCTAAGAGTAGCTGCGAATCGTATTACATTCATCTAACACGCGAGGAACCCACAAGGACTGAAGGGGTTGGTTGGCCGGAGAAACCAGCCAGGCCTCTGTTGGCTGGCCAGTTTTCCAAGCTTAGCCTTGCAGCTCTGTCGCGTCGCTTGAACCAGGCTGCCTTGCCAGACCTTAGAGATAGCATATTACACTACTTCCGTCAGTGTTGTTTCAGGGGAGCAGAGGCCTTGGAAAGAGAGGACAGCAGGGGTGTCCTGTGAGAATACTTTCAGGGAGACATGGATGACCCCGCAGAGGTCATTCCTTATTTTGCTTTTCTTCTCAGCCTGGGGAAAAGTCTGTGAGTTTGCACATGGAAGGCTGGATGTAGTGCAGGCAGCTCAGCTCACTAAGCTCCAGAAGCCTCCAGGCCCTGTGGGGAAACCCCTATAGCTCTGGGCATCAGAGAATGTCTTATACCCCTCCTCCCTGACCCTGTCCCAAACGAAAGTGCGGCCTTTCCCTCCAGCCCCTCTCAGGCTGAGAGAGAGGAAGGCAGAGAGTGATGAGCAAAAAGGACATGTGAACTGAGAATTACAACTGCATTGTAATTATCTTTTTTCCCCCAACCGAGTGATAAATGCTCACTGTAGGAAGGTTTGAGAATCCTAAAAAGCCTAACTAAAGCGGTGAAAACTGCCCATAATCCCACCACACAAACACAAATACTCTCCCGAGATTGCAGTATATTTCCTAAGAACATATGATGTGCATAATTATTTCCATGCATCATGTATGGCTTTGCACTCTGCTTTTCTAAACCTAACAAATCATAACACTTCCCTCACATTGGGAAAGACGCGCCAAAGACACCATCAGGCTTTGATGACTCTTCGGGGAGACACACTGGAAATGACTGTCATTTATTTCTTCTCTTCCTTGGACATTGACATTGCCCCTAGCGTTATCTCTGATGGAAATAACAGTTGGCAGGGACTCCACCTAGGTCCTTGTCAGACCCTTCGGCACCTGTTCCTTCCTGTCTAGAAGCTAACGTAAAATGTTACCTGTTCTAACCCAAAGATATGCGTCTTCTCGTGTGTTTAGTCTGGGCTTGCTCTGAAAAAGGCTCCATGGTTTCCAGAAATTTCTGGAAGCGCGTAGGTAAAAGCCTTTGCAGACACTTCTGGAGCAAGTCTCTTCCCCGTCATAAGTCCCGGTCAGAGAGAAGCACCGCTGTGGCATGGAGTCCGAGGCTGACATGTACAGGCTGGTGGACTCCGGCCACTGTCTGAGTGACAGAGAACTCCGGGGACCAATTTCAGGCAACAAGGATAGAACAATATAAGTCCTCAGGACACTGCTGTTTGGGCTTTTTACAGTACCACTGCTTGCTGATTTAGTTAATGACAATGTTGGTCTCCAAATTCTGTCTAAAAGGCAGTCTTAAGTGTTCTCAACTTGGACTGGGCTGGCCTTAAAAATAAACAAATAAGTTACATAAGTCCAAATTTTGGAGGCTTGGGCTCTGGAAGCCAAGGCTGGGGCCAGGATGAAAGAAGCCACCAGCCATCTTGTGGCTGGGCCTCACGTGCTGTGCTCAGGGTGGGGCAGTGGGGAGATCTGGCTTCTAATTTGAATGCCAGCATCCACCAATGGAAAGCAAGCGCCCCTGCTGGCCGCTGCTCATCTTTCGCTCCCTTGCAGGGCTGGACGTTCTGGGGGGCCCTGTGGTTATTTGAGCGCTATCATCCTTTTGCTTCAGAGCTGACTGAATTGGGGGGAAGTGAGGTGATGGTTGTGCATTTCTTTTGTGAAAGCTTTTAAGGCTTCTCTGTGAAGACAGGTATCGAATTCCTCGCAGTCACTGGTGTGAATGACTGCCCATCTGTGCCCAGGGCTCTGGTAGGGCACAGAGTCTCCCTGAACATCCAGAGTAATGCGCACTCGAAGTACCCCAGGAGTCCATTCATGCAAGCTTTTGTGCAACGTGAATCTGAAGGTCTTAGAAAAGAGAAAGTGCTGAGGGCTGGTCACAAACCACTTAGGCAATGTTGAGGTTGGATGTAAAGTGTTCCTCAGAGTCTAGCATTTTAAAGGCTTGGTTACCTGCACAATTGGGAGGTTACCTGCACAGCTAGAATCTTTAGGAAGTGGGCATAGAGGACCACTGAGTGCACACCCTTGAAAGATGAATTAGGATCCCCGCCCCTTTTCCCAGTTTGCTTCCTGATGGTTATGAAGTGAGCAGCTTTGTTCTGTCTTGTGGCACTCACCATGATGCACTGTCTTGCCACAGACCCAAAGCAGCGAGGCCCAAACTATTAGGGGCCAACAGGTTAAATGATGAACTAGGATAGGCCCTATCCTCAAGTTGCTGATTCTGGTTAAAGAAAATAGATCAAATCACAAATAGCTTTAAGAACTAGAAAACATTCAGCAAGCATGACCATTGGTCACAAAGTAGACACCCGCCCCCCAACCCCAGTCAGTACTGGTCAATAGCTAGCTTCCAGGAACACAGAACAATTGTAGCGCCAGGGAATCAGAAGAATTTCCCAAAGTAAGAGAGTAGAATGATATTTAAAATAGTGTCTTGAATTTTGGGGGGAGAGGGATGTGGTGTGGCAGTTTCGAGACAGGATTTCTCTGTGTAGCCATGGTTGTCCTGGACTCACTTCGTAGACCAGGCAGAGATAGGCCTGCCTCTGCCTCCCTGAGTGCTGGGATTACAGGCGTGTGCCCAGTTTAGTGGCTGGATTTGTATCAAATTATACAACTAAAACTACAGGCTGGATCAGAGCAAGTCTCTATCATGGAACCTCTCATGGAGACGAGGTTTGTCAGTGTGTTTAGAAAGCTTCTCCTATAAAAAGCACTGCACACCAATGGATGTTTTATATATAATTATTTGTGCTTCAAATCATATGTGTTTATGCATATGAAAAATAAAAGTACACAAATGTTAACAGTAACTGTCCCAGATGTCAGGATTATAAGTGATATTTCTCCTCTTTGCTTTATTCTGTTTTTATGAAAATTTTACAGTGTGTATACATTACTTTAATAATCAGAAAATTTTAAGTTTTTTTCTTTTCAGATTTATTTATTTTATGTATGTGAGTGCTCTATCTGTATGTACACCTGCATGCCAGAAGAGGGTATCAGATCACTATAGATGGTTGTGAGCCACCTGTGGTTGCTAGGAATTGAACTCAGGACCTCTAGACGAGCAGCCAGTGTTCTAATCTGCTGAGCCATCTCTCCAGCCACAAATTTTAAGGTTTTTATATTTAAAAACACTCTGGTGTTATTAAATTGGTACAGATAAAACTGTGAAGCATTTTTAAAAATGCAATTAAGAGCTGAATGCAGCGGCTCATTCCTGTAACACCAGCATTTAGAGAATGTGAGCCCAGAGTGCCAGAATTTAAGGCCATCTTGGAGTACAGAATGAACTCCTGTCACTACCTACCCGCTCCCATACACAAAGAAAAAAATTACATGGACACAAAATCTGAAAAATTAAAATTAATTAAAGCAGCAAGAAAACAGTGTTCATTGGCCACACACAGCGCTGGAGGAGGGATACTCACCGTGGCTTTCAGGAATTAATTGTCTTTTTCCTCCCAGTTTCAGTAACGAGACTATTATCCCAGAGCACTAGAGAACAGTGAGGGTCACAGAGGCTGAGTGACTTGTCCGAGGTCACACATCTTACAAGAACCCGAATTAGAAACCAGGACATTTGCCTTCCAAGGTGGTGGGCAAATCACTTTTCGTGGTGAAACGAGTAGAAATCAGCACAATGGTGGTGCCTAGCTTGGCCTGTTGTGGTGACTTTCCTTCTCATCGTGTAGAGGTGTGTCTATGTATTTTCAGTTGTTCAGTCTGTACTCACAGAGGGCTAAGTGCTGGCAGGATTTTGGTATTGTCATTTCTATGGCCCATCACCGGCTTTATATTAGTAAATACTTGTCCTTCCACACCTGCTCAGATGCTTGACGGTCAGACAGCTGTCTATGCCAGAGACAAGCTAAGTGATGTGTCTCGCTGCTGGTTGGTTGTAATAAAGAGACCCAAAGTCTCAGCAGGAAGTACCAGGCCGGAACTTCTGGCTGAAACCGTGACTCAAGGAAACGCAAGTGCACGCGGGAGTTTTTAGGAGGTCGAGAAAAGGAGCAGAGATGGACCGGAGCCTAGAGGGAGGTAAAGAGGTAGCCACGTGAAGGACCGTAGTGCTAGAATAGTTGGGTTAGGTTTAGACAGTAGATGGAAAACTGCCCCAGCAAAAGACCTAAGCTTTAAACTATGAAGAAGTCTCCATGCCTTATTTATACCTCAGGTGGGTCCTCGAAAGTCCCACAATATTGGGCCTTAAAGACTCAATAATTCACTGGAACTCTTTGGTGACAGGAAGGAAATAGAGCCAAGAAAGAGGCAGTAACAGCCAGTAGGAAGTCTCGGTGAGCCAGGTGATATGCTAGACACAAGTCCAGAGGATATGGCTTAAACATCCTTTATTCAAAATATAAATACATGGGATGTAGCTCAGTTGGTAGAATGCTTGCCTCGTATGCACAAAGCCTTGGGTTCAGTCCTTGCGCCACATAAACAGGCACAGTAGTGCACGCCTGTAACCCAGCCTTATCTACTAACAAGTTCAAGACCAACCTGAGTTGCATGAAGCCCTGTCTCATGTGCTATCTGCAGCTGTGGTTAGATGTGATACTTTAAACGTATTAAGCAGCTTCCTTCATTAAAACAACAACCACATCATTCTTTTCTCTCTCCAAGAACAACCCAGGAAGTACACCTTTGCTCAGTGTGCAGCTCAGATGAAGAGAGTTACTGTGCAGTGCAAGGGCGTTTGCCAGCAATCAGAGAGTAGCCCTTTGCCAACTAGACCGCACTGCTCTCTATGGAGCCAGGACTCAGATGCATGCTAAATGAAGAAATGAGCTTTATGGAAACAACATTTGAGGCTGGTGTGCAGAGAGGCAGAGAGAGCTTTATGCCATTGGGACCCAGATTCACTTCAAATATGTTTGTTTAAGCTACTTTTTAGAGAAAGACTGACCAACTTCTCCTTGGATAGCTTTGAAAGGTAGGATCAGAATAATGCATGCATCTGTAATATAAAACACTCATTCTGAAACACTGCGGGGCTCTTTTATTGCAACAACTACTGAAAAAAAAATGTGTCTGCTTGTACTTCATAAACATGTAGTGAGTGTCTCTAACATGGAGTGCTTTGAATAGTGATGGAGGAGTTTCTTTGTCTACAGCAGTGTGATGTGAAAACAGGGCCGGCATGACAGAGTCAATATTGGCCCAGGCCAAGGTTTGATTGTGGGTATCCAGACATTCTATCCCCTCCCACATTTTCTTCAGTTCCTTAATAGCCTGCCACAGCCAGCCAACACCTCTGCCCCCAGACTAGAAGACATTATCTGATGAATAAAAAGTGTGCTTTCGGGGGTAGAAAAGATTTGCCTATGCATTCCCAGAAACTCTGTATCACCAAGGTTCTTTGAGGCTGGCCTGGTGTCTACACAAGTTCATATCCAGAAAAGCAGGAAAAACAAAATTTAAAAAAAAAAGTTTTAATTGCAGTTTCTGATTATAACTTGAGGTTTGGGGCTTGTTTGTTTGTTTTTGTATTGGGGATTTAACCTGGGAACTTGTACATGCTGGCAAAGAGTTTTACCACTGAGCTGTATCTACAGCCCATCCTAGTCATCTTTTTTAAAACAAAATTAAAGAAGACGCTCAAAGCTTCTACTCCTATCTTAGATCATAATGAAGCCCCTCCCCTCCCCCACTTCCCTCAATATCCCACCCCTCAGTACCCCAACTTTGGTGGTTTTAATTCCTTTGTCAGGCCAGGGAAGAGTAAGCCCCAGGTTCTAGTGGCAGCTACCCCTCATCTCATGCAGGTGTGTGTTCCCAGCGCCGCTGCTGGACCTGAGCCAACTCTTCAAACCCAAAATTTTACTCTCCAGTTTCGTCTTGTTTTGATTTGATTTGTGGTCTTGGGGACTGACCCCAGGCCTGTTGCTAGGCTACACAGCTAGGTAAGTGCTCCCTCCCCTAACCTGTACCCCAGCTCTATCTCTGATCACCCCAGCAAATGAGATAGCTAGATAGTAACAAAGCTTCATTTTGGGGGGGGGGGAGGAAATGGAAGTTTGGAGAAACTTTGTACCAGCATGGTTCAAATATACATAACAATGGGTTTTCTGATTCATTATAATATATTTTGATCATATTGAGCCTTATTCTCCTATCCTATTCCTCCTCAGCTAAGCTTCTTTCTCTTTCCACCAGGTCCGTCTTCTCTCATATATATATATGTGTGTGTGTACATATATACATATATATATATATGTATTTATAGCCCAATAGGCTTCATTAGGGACTATGGAGTTCTGAGTTAAAGATTATTTGTAGGAGCATGGACTGCTGACTAGTCAATGTCTACAGTACTGAAGAAAATGCTTTCCTTCCCCTAACACCTACTAACTAGTGACAGATACCCAGGAAGCTGTGGAGCCCATAGGACCTTTCCTGGAAAGACTTTAAAACAAAACAAAACAGAACAAAACACACTTAAGTCTGGTCCATGGTGAAATAGCACATGGCCACCGCCAACGTCTTCCGTCCAACCTGTGATGATTGATGATTTATGCAAACATTTCAAATGTTGTGGCCGACTTTGGGTAGGAGGAGCCTTGGTCATAGAAACAGAGGCCCTGCTCTGGGCCCAAAAGCAATAGGAACAATAGATTGGATTGGATGCGATTCCAGCTATGGCAATGTAGAGAGTAAGGTCGGGGTTCGGGGGTGGGAGGAGGCAGGAGTTTAGAGATAGGACATCAGGGAGCGACTGCAGTTGTAAGGAATTGGAAAGGTGATCCATGAGGGTGGTCAGACTCCAGAGGCTGGGGGTTTTGATGAACTAATCTAGCAGAATTCTACAAAGACTGTGAAGAAAGGCCAAGGTCCTATCTCAACAGGACTAAAAAGAGGCAGAGTGAGGCTTTAGTCCAATGAAAAGAAAAATCTTTATCAGTCTAACAGGAGGCTGATGTGCAGAGGCAGGGCCAGGCTGTTGAGGCTGCTGCAGCTCTAAAGTGCCCAATACAATAGTGAATGTATTGGAACGTCCCAGAATCACCTAAAGGTAGTGGCTACTCGCCAAGAGGAAAGATAATAGACAACCAGAAAGCTCTAGATAGGGCAAAGCTCGCTTCCATTGTTCCGGGGGTGGATGTGTGTGCGTTTTAAGGACAGGGTGCATGTTGCAAGTAGTTTCCTTTTGTACAGCCGCAGGATGTGAAGGGTACCTTTTACAGCCTCTGTCTGTGTCAGAGCCTTCAGTGAAGTAATTTGAGAGACAGTGGCAGGTGATGACAGGGAAATAGATCTTGTCTTCCTCTCTGCTTCCCAGGGCCCACTTTGTTTTCCTTGTTGCTGTAAAGCAAATCGCAAGGGCATTTTTGCCCAGGCCAAACATCTGAAATTAGAATTATGAGGTCTGATGCAGGAGGCCAGGAAAAATCATTTCTTGGGATGGTTTGATGCTTTCTGGCTTGCAGCTTTTTACCAGCATCCTGCAATAGCAATTATCCAGCCTTCCCCAGCTCCTCCATCTCGCCTTCTGAATAAGCCGTCATGCAATGCCACAGAGGCCATAGCGGGCAGTGTCAAGCAGGTCACTGAATTCAATTCCCTCTCCATCTCAGCACCGAGTTCTTAACATCCCTACAAGCAAATGCCATCTACTTCTGAGCTGGACAGGGAGCGTGAGTTCTGAGGGCACGTAGGGACAGCAGAAATCTGATGAGCCTCTGCTGAGTGCAGGGAATAGTCATTCCATTCTGCCTCCCTGTTAAAAACAGACCAATACGAAAGGAGCCCCAATCCTAGCACATATTAACTGTGTGATTCAGGAAGTGACTCAGGCTTTCCATTCCTTGGCCTCCTCATCTGTTTAGTGGGGGTAACATCAGCACCTACCTTGTCTCTTATAAGGCATGTTAAGTACTTACCGTATGGATGCTGTATGTGTGTCTGATAAAGACACTTGAAGAAAAGAATCATGTTTGAGAAAATCAAATGAAGTCATCAAAAGGGCAGTATTGGCTGGCCATGTCCTGCTGATGTGACCACTCTCTGTCCTGCAGAGGGAGTAGAACTGGGCACTTTAAGACCAGGTGCAGGCTCAAAGCCTGCTAATATATTTTCCTGGAAACCAAATAAGGGAAATTTGAACATTTTCACATTGATACTCCTAAAAAGAGGTGTGAAAGCCATACTTCTCTAGGTTCTTATCTAAGCTTGACTTTATCTTTTCTGTTTCAGATTAAATGTCTTTAAAGATTTGAAATATGTTAGACCATTTGATAGTTGGAAGGAAAGAAGGTTCATGGATGTTTTCGATGAAGCTGGTGGATTTATTACTTAGGCAACACCCTGATAACTCATGGCCCACCATGAATCACAAAAAAGAAAGAAAGAAAGAAAGAAAGAAAGAAAGAAAGAAAGAAAGAAAGAAAGAAAGAAAGAAAGAACAGAAAGAAAGAAAGAAGAAGAAAGAAAGAAAATCATACACACTTTGCTAAGTCAGAACATGTACTTTCATCTCTTTATTCATGCTTCTGTTTATTTTCATTCTCCCTCAAAAATTTACTCCAACATATGTGTTTGTTGTGTTAAAGTATTTTGCTAATAATCCTATCATTCTGAAATGCATATGTGAGCCTATGGTCTTACCTGTAGCTTCTAGTTGTTTATTCAAAAAACATTTGTGGGGTAGGCAAGATGACTCATCAGGAAAAGGGGTTTGATGCCAGGAGCATGGTCCCAGGGACCCATGTGGTAACAGGAGCCTGCCAACTCCTGCAAGCGGTCCTCTGACCTCCACATGTGTGCCAAGACGTGAGCATGCCTATACACACAAGACACACACACAAAGAAAGATGTGAATGAACAAAAAAGATTTTCAAATATTTTTGTAGGTTTAAGTATTGTGAAATTATTAGTTGTACACAACTGACAAAAAAAAAATAGCATGAGTGTATTTTCGGTTTTGCTACCCAGCCAGGCATGCATTCTTCATTGATGAGGTGCTTTTTGAGAGATGCATGGTTCCGCAGTGCTGACATGGAAACATGAGAGTACCCTTATACAAACAAACAAGGTCTGGCCCGCTGTACGCCTCAGCTCTATACCACCATCTCTTGTTCCTGGGATGTCAACTCTCACAGCACATCACCATTCTGCATGCCGTAGCCTAGTGCTTATGCATCTAAAGAGCTCTATGAATGGGCACAGGAAGAATGCTAAGTGACAGGGATTTTTCAGATCTATTCATAAGCTCAAGAGATTGCTGTCACATGTGCAATCTGTGGCCATTAAACCAAGTGGCAGTAAGGTGGTGCATGATTTGTAATCATATTAAAAACAATTGTCAGTGTACCTCAGAGATGGATGGAGAGGCATCCTTGACCTGGTTCGTGTGTCCACGAATGACTACTAATACCAAAAAAGCAGCAAACTCCTGTTTTCTGTGAGGGGATCACCGAGAACTCTCAGTCACAAAAGAGGTTGCTGAGATGGGAATAGGTCTTCTTGAATTTTTTCTTCGCTGTGTGCCCCAAACACAAACAATTCTCAAAGATTAATGAGTTTGAGTGGGTCGCTCTCCAATTTTGCTGAAAGCAAATGTTAGAACCACCCACGGTTTATTATTAAGTCATGTCTTTCTGAGAAGCCTACGAAAAGGGCAAGATTTCTAAGGACCTGATCCTTCTACTTAGAGACTCCCTGATACCTCTGTCTCAAAACCAATTGAGCAAAATAAACATTTTTATTTCCGTTCATCTTTTATCAGTGAACTCCACTGGTGCTTTTGTTCTTTTTGTTCTTGTTACATCTTGGAGCAGCAGGCCTGGCTCATTCAACTGATAAATGTTTGAGCACATGAATTAGTTTTCAGACCAATTGGCCAAATTATATAAAGGCTTTTGTCACTCAGAGTGTAACTTCATTTCTTGGTGCTTTAATATTCATTTTGAAGAGCATTACAGAAAACACTGAGGAAGAAGTTTCAAAATGCATCAAAGGAATAAGTGAGCGTCAAGTTCACGGTGACAGGGAGCTGATGGAATTGAGTTTGTAAATAGGAAACAGGACTGGAGCATTGCTTCTTGTTATTTAATTTGCAAGAAAATGACACACTGAGGTTTTTTTTTTTAAATCATGTTACTCAGAAGCCAGAAATGTGATGGAAGGCAGAATATTGTGTCCCCGAGCTGCGGGTGTCCACATAGCCCTGCTGCGTAACATTGGGACTAAGCAGGAGACTGTTCAAAAGTCAAAAATACTTTCAGTTGCCCTGAGCCTCAAATATTTTTTACTTGATGAAGTTATTTAATAGAAAAACAAAGATTATATGCATCATGCTAAGCCTAATCAGGACAGCATGCACCAACACTTAAGAAGTTATTAGGAAGAAGTACAGAATATGTGATTTCAGAGAATCACTCTTAACTAATAGCACACACTATGGAAGACATAACAAAATTTGTTTGCAAGCCGGTGGCACGGCTGGGACATTGCTTAGTGGGTACATCACTTGCTCCAGAGGAAGCCCATTGAGCAGGACAGGGTAGGATCTGCACCCCAGGGTTCCCATGTTGAATTGAGAGGGAAACCGGAACAGGAGAATCCACAGAAGCCCACAAGCCAGGTAGCTTGGTGTACACAGCATGGAGCAAGAGCCTTTGACTCTAAGGTAGAAGGTAAGATGGACATTGGAGGGTTTCCTCTGACCTCCACGCAAGCCCTGTTAGGCACATTCCTGTTGTTACACACATGCATACAGAGCTTAAAAGATCTTAAAGCGCTTTCCATGTGTTGCTCTTGTCCAGCGTATCATAAGCATGTTGATAATCCTAGGAAATAGACTGGTTAGATTTAGCAAGACTCAACTCCATTCACAGTTGTCAGTGTGCCGTCAGGACTTCGCAGCAAAAGATAAGCCTTACTGATAAAGATTTAGCCTTTTTTTAAGCACAAAAATTCCCTACACACACAGTGTGTGTGTGGGGGGGGCATTACTATCAAATTCAACCATAGGAGGAAAAGTTAGTTATATGATACCCGTCTATGAAATGTCACACCCTGAGACATTAATCATAGACTAGTTAACTGCCATAGGAAAGAAATGTCTTTCTCATTGTCCATGCTGAGACGTGCAGCCCCAAGATGCCAGCTCCTAGCTAGGGTCTTCCAGCTCCGTCATCCAAGCAGGAGAGTCAGAGGGGCAGAGGAATGCTTGTGAGCAGGATGGCCAGGGCAGGAAGCTGCTCCGCAGCCAAGAGCTCTTCTATAATTTGATACAGTTCCATTCATGAGAACAGAACGAGCCGTTAGCCCATCCCAACACTGGGGATTAAGCCTCCAACACAGCAAGTGAAGGGGGTGCATCACACCTCAGTGATGAGTACCCCTCCCCCCAAACCAAAAATTGAGTAGTTTGCCCTGCCGTGCCTAGAAATAGCTGCTTTGAGCAATCACTGGCTTGGCATGGCTTCGCTTCTCTGTTTCACAAATCTCCCTCGAGAACAGCAAATCTTTGGCAGTAATACCAGTTTCAAATATGTGGCAGCACCGGGCACCTTCACTCTACAATTTGTGTTCATATAGAACATCTTCTTCACAGTCCAAAATACCAGGCTAACACTGGCCCCTAGGGAAATTCAAAAAGGGAAAGCCCAAGTCCTACACATGTTTATGAGACTTTATTAATAACATGAGGATTCTCTGGATGGGTAATTCAAATTGTGCCCTAGTATGGTAGCCAGAAGACTGTCACACCATGAAGCAATGCGCCGTGATGAGATGAGCAGGCTGAGAGCCCTGTCTCCCCAGTACATGGAAGAAAAGGGGAGCTTTGAAACCTGCATGAGCAGATGGGCCTTTCCTTTGGGTCTGGGAACAGGCCTCAGAAAACCCTTCCCCAAGCACTTCATGATCAGTTTTCAGGAGGGGGAAAACCATCAGTCCATGTGTATTTTCTAGGATACAGGAACCTTGGGCTTGTTGAGGGGAGAGGGGTGTGCTTGTCTGTTTGTTCTGTTTTGTTTGTTTGTTTGTTTTCACTCCTTTGGGTTCTTTCTTTGAGAGAAAAATACTCACATGCTAGGACATCTAAGATGCCTGTGGTGATGAGTGACAGCTGAGAGCATTTGAGGTAAAATTCAATAGGAAATGAACGAAATGGCTCCTGTCAGGTGGTGATGATTCTGTGCGTGTATGGCCATACTCAACTACCAAATCAAAACAGAAAACAGCCCCAACTCCACAAAGGATTCCCTTGTGTTCACCCCCCACCCCAGGTGACCATCCATTTTGGTGGGATCCCCAGACTACCCCCAGTTTGCTGATGCACTGGAGAACTCAGGGGACCCAGTGCAGACTTAGGCACCTGACTGTCATTTGTTATGGTAGAAGGTTATAAAACAACATCAGCAAGGGAAAGATTGTTGGGACAAATTCTCATGAAAACTGGATCCATAGACCAAGGCCCTTCTCCTGGTGGAACCCGGTGAGACTGGCATAGCCTTCCCTTTAGTGAGTGCTGTCTGCTGGAAACACACGTTAAAGACAGAGTCCAGGGACTTACCTGGGGTCTAGTCATCTAGGCACCTGCTCCTGCCTCCTGCCAAAATCCAAAGCAGACACTCGGCCTCAGTCACGTTGTCTATATGCCGTGAACCTCTCCTGGCAGCTAAATGATCACTGGAAATACTCTGATAGCCAAGTACCCGGATGTTAACTGCTGAATTGAACTCTCAAGCACAAAGCTGATGCTCATTTGTAAAATGCGGCCTAAAAGCCTTTCCACTGTGAACTGTAACCTAACTTCATGCCCACACAGATTGAGACCACTGTTTATAGCAATTATCCAACTCTCAACCAGTCACAAGTAGCCAAGTGAACAGACTGAATTTAAAGTCTCTGGATCTCCTTCCATTTTCTCCTTCTTTTCCTCTGGTTACAAGTATAGATTGTCCATGTGGGAAGGCAGGGCAGCCTAAGGTTTGTTTTTGTTGTTGTTGTTGCTGCTGTTGTTTTGTTTATTTGTTTTTTAATCTAAATTGATGTTTGAGTCAAGAAACACAAAGGTGATTATTATTTGTTCTTGAAAAGGTGTTGGGCCAACTTTGTGAGCCAGGCTTCATAAGACACCATCTCAGAACCTGTTATGTGAATTGTTTTCACATACCACCATTCCCAGAATGTGTGTTTGCCCAGCTTTCTAAACAAAGCCATATAATATTGGTTCTTTTATAATGACCTTCTTTCATTTAACATTATATTATATTTTCTTAAACATATGTATCCTTCAACACACTCAAAACATACATTGTCATTAAACATCCAGTCAACAATATGGAAAAGACTCCACAAAAATCCACCTATCAGATAATAATGCAATATTGATGAGCCCTAGCATATGCTGTTGCTGTTCAAAGTTACTGACATCACATGTGCACATGTGTATATCTATGTGCATATTCTACATGCAATTAATTGGTCCTCACCATGATTTTATGAAGTGAGTCTGATTACCGTCCCTACTGCCAGATGAGAAAACAGACACTCAGGAGCCACAAGGCTGGCAGCATGAAAATCCAATGTACTTAGCCACAAAGCTGAGTTTAACTACCACACACATTGCCTCACTGGCTTCTATTCTGTAATGTGCACAAACACTGTGGCAGGCAGAATGAAAGCATCCTACTCAGAAGCCCACACCCTAACCCCCCAGAACCCATAAATGTATGACAGAAGGAATTAGCAGATGGGGATGTGAATCTTTAGGCAGGGACAACAGCCCTGAGTATCCAGGTCAGCACAATAACTCACAACAGTCTTTATAAGTGAAAAGGGGAGTCAGGAAAAGCAGAGTCCAAGGATGTAATGACAGACGCAGACCTCAGAGTGAGACATTTGCTGGCTTTGAAGATGGAGGCAGAGGCCATGAGCCAAGGAATGCAGGCGACCACTGGAAATGGAAAAGGCTAAGCAACAGATTTTCCCCTAGAGCATTCAGAAAGAAACAAAGCTCTGCAGCATGTTAATTTTAGTTCTATAAGACCCAAGCTGGGACTTCCGATCTCCCAAACTGTAGAATACTGGAGGTGTGGTTTGTTTATTTAAACATTTGTTAATAGCAAATGACTCCAGTAGCAATAGCAAATGAATCCAGTCATCTAAGTGCTAATAACAGGCATTGATCAGAGAAAAGATGAGCCTTCCTGAGACATTTCATGGAAGACAATCAAAACTGCCCACATATCCAGGAAACTCACTGAGGGGCAGCAAGGCAGCAAAGATTCTTGGTTCCGTATTCAGAATGGCAATGCCTTTCATCTGAGTTTTCAAATAAGTCAAAGTTAACCAAAATAACATAGATGTCTCAGTTTCACTTTCTCAGAGTTGACTTTGGTGTTTTGTTTTATGGAATTTCCCCCTTCTTTGTTACAGTGGATGGATAGATAGATAGATAGATAGATAGATAGATAGATAGATAGATAGATAGATAGATGGATGGATGGATGGATGGATGGATGGATGGATGGATGGATGGACGGACGGACGGACGGACGGACGGACGGACGGACGGACAGACAGATAGATAGATGATAGATAGATAGATGATAGATAGATAGATAGATGATAGATAGATAGATAGACAGACAGACAGACAGACAGACAGACAGACAGACAGACAGACAGACAGACAGATAGATAGATAGATAGATAGATAGATATTACTTAAGAGTTTTCAAAAACCTTCCCTTCCCTTCCTGTTGCACTGGAGTACAATTCTGCCATGTAGCTCTCTGTACAACATTGGAATCACTATCATTGTTCATGTAACAAACCACACAGGGATTACCCATGTCCCCTGTAGGCTCCTTTCCCACCCTTATCTAATTGTGATATCTGCTGCCTGCCACCTCAGCCTTGCTGCAGCCAGAGCAAGGTTTTGGATTAGAAACCTGACCATGCTCCTACTTTCAGATTCCTTCTCTGGCTCTCTGTTGCTCTCAGATGCTAAACCTGACACTCAGAAACCTCTTGGGATCAATTGCCCCTCATGACCTTCCCCGCCTTACCTGTTTCTCCCCACTCTCTTCCATGCTCAGGTCTTATCTAGCTGCTCATTGCTCAAAAAGATGGCTGGTTCCCTCCACCTCTGCATGGTTTGCTTTCATCAGTTGCTTCCTCTCCAATCACACTGATTCTGGCTGTTCCTTCTTTGGCTCGCTGACATATCTTGTTAACCTGGTAGACAGCCAAAGCAGTTGGTAGTCAGCAGGTGTTTGCCTGGAGCATTCTCCATGCTTACTTTACAACCTCCCTCCCTATGTGATCTTTTTCTAACTTCTTAGACAGGCATCGACCCATCAGAACTTCTCTTGTCTATCTCTTTGACAGTGTTTTTTGGTTTTTTTTGTTTTTTCCTGCTGGATAATGTGGCTGTGTCGCTCTCATAGAGCTAGTACTATTCACAGTCTCGGGTCAGAGTCTTCTGAGAGTCCTTCCCACAGTCCCCTAAGGTCCCAACTGATACATACACATTTAGGCATGTGAGAAAATACTGATAGTAACAGTAATGATGTCTGCTCAGCACCTACAGTGTGGCAGCCTTTTCCCAGGCATTTCTTTAATTCAAAAACTTGTCTATAAAGCAGGTACTGTTTTGTCTCCATTGATGGGTGAGGAAAGTGGGTTTATAACGATGATCATATGCCTAACACTGACCAGCCCACTTAGTGGCAACGTCCTTAGATCACATCGCATTGGAAAGCTGGGTATTAACCATCACATTTCTCTTGCTTTATGCCTTTTGTCACCAAACTCCAAAGCACTGCTCTGAGCTACCAAAGTGACCTTGGCATTGAGTATGCCGAGTTCTATAGTGGGAACCCATGTGTCCAGCTAGGAAGTCATTCCGGAGCCTGTCTCTCAGGGACAGGCTGACAGAAAGGAACATGTCTTCCTGGGGCAGTGACTCAAGTATTACTAAGTTTCTCAAGACACATCTGTTGCTCTGGCTGCCAACACCATTGAAATTGCACTCACATCCATGTGTACACGACCAGGACGCTAGGCACAGAAAGTAAGTTCCCAGGTGGCCCTCTTGGCTTGAATTCCTGGTCCAGCTAGGCATTCTCTTTCTGAATTGGTTATAACTGTT
This sequence comes from Pachyuromys duprasi, assembly GCA_028658305.1. Classification (NCBI taxonomy): domain Eukaryota; kingdom Metazoa; phylum Chordata; class Mammalia; order Rodentia; family Muridae; genus Pachyuromys; species Pachyuromys duprasi. The sequence continues at coordinate 73,896,989 of CM053765.1, read as the reverse complement.
ATCTCAGGTTTTTAAATAATCTCAAGAGAACAGGAACATGGCTCAAGTGGAGAGAGCTTGCCTTGTAGCCACAAGCTCTGTTCGACCCCCAATGGCAGGCTACAGCACTTGGGAGAGTAGGCCCCCGCACCTTGACTGGGCAGCACAATGGAACTGACTCCAAAGGCATGGGTTCCAGGGAGCCGGCCCAAGGGCACGAGAACAGGAGAGCTGACCCTGCCTCCTGCCAGTAGCAGCACTGGGTAGCCTAACTGTAGCAGTGTTGGAGAGCTTGCGTGGGTGGTACAGGTAAGGGAGAGCCAGTTCAGCTGACCAGCTCAGCTATCACCAGGCCCAGACCCAGGACTCTGAGTTGGCCCATCGCAAAATCTGTATCATTCGCAAGGGTTGGGACGTGTGAAAGGGCCAGTCCTGCTGATCCAAAGCTGCAGGATCTCCATGACACAGGGCAACAATAGGATAGCCAGGAGGAGTCCCAATGAGGATCCAATATTGATGGTGTCACAGCAGCCAGCCAATGACTCACTACAAAGAACATCTGCAAGTACAGATGTGTGAACAGAGGGGTAGACTGTGTGGCGCACTGTAGCTTCCATGATGAGATGTTTTCTATGCTTTGGTTTCTTTGTTGTTTGTGTGTGTGTGTGTGTGTTTTATTGTGGGGAGGAGGTTGCAAGGGTGAAGGGCAGTTATGAGGGATCAGGGAGATGAGCAGGACTGGGGTGCGTGATGTGAAACTCAAAGAATCAATAAAAAGTTTAAAAAAGAAGTAAGTACATAGGTTTACTAAAATCCTGGGAAAGGTAAAAATCCAAAAAGATTCAAAAGTGTCAACTACAAAAAAAAATTATGCCAAAATTTGAAATTTATTCTTTCTGATGCTTTCTGTTTGTTACACACACACACACACACACACACACACACATATATATCTATATACACACACATACATACATAGATATATATATCTAGGGGAACAGTCTGTTCTATGCAATATCAAGCTACCTGGCCATGTGTACTCAAGTGTGGACACAAGAGAAATAAAAATATCTGCACAAAAAAGTTGTACAAAAAAGGGTCACAGCAGCGTAATTCACAACTACCCCAAAGTAGGAATAGCTAAACATTCATCAGCTGATGAAGGGTGTGTGACTGGGATGTAATAACACAACAAACTATTCTCAGCAAGAGAGAGAGAGGAAGCTTTGATACCTGTTTCAATGTGATGGGCCTTGGAAACAGGATGCTAAGGCTAAAGCGGTTTGCCTAAGACCCACAGTGCATGATTTGTTTGTGTCAAATTCCAGAAGAGACAAATGCTCAGGGACAGAAAGCAAGTTAATGTTTGCTGGAGACTGAAGCAGGGGGAAGCGTGGCTGCTGACGGCGTGCCATGAGAGGAACATTCTTTGATTTATTGTTATAATTTTTCACACATCCCTTAACTATACCAAAATACTGAGTTACTAAAAACATTCACACATATATATATATATATATATATATATATATATATATATATGTGTGTGTGTGTGTGTGTGTGTGTGTGTCTGTGTGTGTGTGTGTCTGTGTGGCTATATAATGTAAAATACATGATAGATGTTATAGATTAAATAATTGATAGGTGATATATACAGGAACAGATAGATAAATAGATAGATAGATGAATAATAGACAAATATAGCCATGTGCGTATGTCAACTGGGAAATTCCAATTATCTAGGGCTAGATTGACATAACGCCTTCCCCCTTTCAAACAAGGCATTCATCTAGTTTTTCAGTCCTCATCACTTCTATATCCCAACTCACACACTGTGCACCTTCTCACAGAATTCTAAAGTTGGAAAAGATGTAAGTAGATCATCATCCCACTGTCTGCCCAAGAAACCTAAACAGATTCCTCCCTGATACCCGAGAGGTTCTGCACATGAACTCTCTCACCTGTTATTGTCATGGATGACATCACTATCACCATTGACAGCATTTATATGATGATTCCAAATTCATGAACTGTTTCAAATATTCTCTCCTGTGTATCATCTATTTAGGAATTTTTTGTCATTGTTCACATTTCCCAGATAAGCATGTTCATACTTCTCTAATGAGGCAGAATTCAACTCTTATGCTTTTTTGTAGGAAATACTTCAAAACCATATAAAATGAAATCACAGCAGCACTGAGATATCGCGGGTAAATGAGGATGTTCCCAGCATCCTCATTTAGCCTGGGCCAGCCTCTGCCATCCTTGATGGGTTACCACATTGGCACTCTGTCATGAGGAATGCTTCCTCTTTCATGATAAGTCCAAGCACAAGATCTCTTGCATCATTCATCCCTTCACGATAAGTCCATACACAGGAGCCCAAAGGAAGGGTGATTTACACATCGATGTTAGCAAACATCTGGACATACTCTGTATCTCTGTTGTAGAAAATAAAGATGAGTGTTAGCCTAAATAATGTTTATTATTAGCCGTATTATTTAACCCACTATCACAAGTAATAAGACACAGACACCTGTTAGATTTTGTAATTGCCTTATTACCTTGGGCCGGCCAAATATTTCTACCTATGCTATTTCAATAACCTCACCATCCATCTCCTAGCCCCCATCCAATGCCATTCACCTTAATCATCCTCATCTGGTCTACCTTCCATCCAAAATCTCAAGATACTTCCTTGTATTCTTTTTCTGGGAGTTTTCACACCATTATTGGAGTCCTTCCTCCCAGCCCACAAGGTTTTTTCCTCTACGCTAACCCATCCTGGCGTCCTCCTTCCTCTTCTCTTCCTGTCTGTTTCTTTCCTATGATTTTCCTGTCCTATAAAGCTCAAGAACCTTTGCCACACCTATACCATTCGGCCCTGCCCCTGTATAGGCCATTTAATTAGCAAATCAGGTAGGTTTACACAGGATTAGGTATGTCCAGGCAGTAACCAGCATCAATAAACAAGCATTAGACCAATTCCCAACATGTCTTTCTGTCTGTTTGTCTCTGTCTTTCTTTATGTTTGTGTATGTGTTTCCAATAGCTGCCTGTCTTTTAAAAGATCCCATAAGATTTCTTAATCCCATAAGATTTCACTACCCTGGAGGATAGAGAATAGGTACAAATAGGTGAACTTCAACGTAATTGGCCATTTGCAAGGTGTAGTAAACAGTTTGGTTGTCCCAAGACTTGCTACAGCAGGGTATCTGCTCAGTAGCTGGAGATGGAGAGTAGAGTGGTCAGAGCAGATGTCTGACTCCAGCATTCAGTAGCTATGGTAAGGTAAGGGCGTGCATGCCTAGCCTCTGGTCTAGCCTCTGTACCACGCAGGCAACCACACACGCTGGACCCTCATCTCCTGGCCCAGATGGCTCCAGATGTGCTTCTTCATCAAGCCCAGCAAAGGAAGAGTCACCGGAGGCCAGGAAATTCTACTCATTTCCAAGATGAATGTAATCAGGAGAAAGAGGCCTGAAGAGCCAGCTCAACGTGAGTCACTTGGCTTAAGAGAACATTGTCAGTGGTCCTAGCAACACACTCCACTGCCAATAGCCATTTCATTTGATCTCTAAACTGATGCTCAAACCACAGATTTCCTGGGCCTGAGGCCTCCCAGGAAATGGAACCAAACAGTGGTTGATTCATGTTTCCTCTCAGGGCAACAGGAAAAGTACCTGCTGCAGAAACTGCAGCCAGCCTTTGCAGGCCTGCCCGAGCTGCGGCTTTAGCCTCCTCAGATGGCAGGGGCCCCATCAGCCACAGCCTTCCACAGAAAGGGGAGACTGAGAGGGCAGGCCTGGGGCATCAGTATTTATTGAGTGCCTTATTAAATCAGCCTCTGCCTGTACCATGTTCTCTGTCTCTCTATCTCTCTTTCTCTGTTTCTCTCTGTGTGTTTCTCTGTGTCTCTATCTCCTTCCTTCATCTCTATCTCCCTCTTTCCATCTCTCCCTCTCCTTCTTCCCAACCCCATACATGTCTATGCTGAGGCTCTAACGTTTACCCTTATGCACAGCATCAATATCCTCTGACTGCTGACTGCACTCACAACCCACATTTGCTTACTCGTTGTCTGCTCCAGGAGAGCAGGACTTTGGACAGATGATAACTCCTGCCAGGTTCTCGATACCTGAACTCATTTATTTCTCACAATCTTTTAATGAAGAAGTCCTCATTTCTCAGGTGGCAAAACCTAGGCACAGAAAAAGACTTGGCTCACCCATTTCCCCAAATCCAGGAAGCCATGCAGTCCCAGGCCACTGCCTCTAGACTGAACTTTCAGAGTGACTGCACAGTAGGGTTTTGGTTTTGTTCTTTTTTTTTTTTTTTTTTTTTTTACAGAAGAGGAAACTCAAATTCTTGTGAAGGTACCCCAACCATAGGACATCTAGAATTCAGGGAACTGCTTAAGCATTAAAAAAAAAAAAAGCATAACCATATCATTAATTCTTAATGTGTTAAAAAAATGTATAGTATACAATATGTCATCCTAGCTCCTCGGGGCATACAGTTTGTGGCACTAAGCATAAACTCATTTTTGTGCAACCATCTCTCTCTCCTCTCTTTCTATTTGGTTTTTCACAGCACAGTTTCTCTGTGTAGCCTTGGCTGTCCCGGAACTCACTCTGTAGACCATACTGGCCTCAAACTCACAGAGGTCCTCCTGTCTCTACCTCCCAACCATCACCTCTTTAGAGTGTTTTTCATCATCCCCAGCTGGAATGCTGTGTCCTTTAAATCCCCTATTTCTATAAAATCTAAATAAGAAAAGGAGGAATAGAGTCAGCCACGTGGGGCAACTTGAGTGGGGCCGTTTCTAGTCCTACCTTTGAAATGTGTCCTCTCTTCCTTCCCGTATATTGGATGTTCCCGCAATGTTGGCGATCTCAGCATCTTTGAGAACCCAAAAGAAAGATTAGAGCTTGTGTTCATGTTGTGTCTTGTTGCCATAGCAGAATACCTGACAGGAGCAACTTAAAGGAGGAGGGTTTTATTTTGGCTCATGATTCAGAGACCCTCAGTCATTAGACCAGGATGATGTGGCTGCGGGACAATTCAGAGTCCAGTAGAGATGGGGCGGTCCTCAAGTGGAGCTGCAGGGCAGGGGGGAGCAGGGAGTTCCCTGAAAATGAGCTCTCACTCCAGATCCACACTCTTTATGAATTTCCTGATCTTAGACCCTCTAGCTCGACAGCCGCTGACTTGCACCTTCAAAAGCCTGACAAACGTTTTCTTTTTAAGGTGATGAGGACACTCTGGAATCAGATAGCAATGCTGCTCGCACAGCCTGGGACAACACTGAATGCCACAGAACCCTGTGCCCATGGGGGAGGGGGTGAAATGTGAATTCATTATCTCTGTATTTTCTTTAATTACTTTTTAAATGCACTTCCAGGCCAATGCCCTCTGGTCACTCCATCGTTACTTGCTCTTTTCTTTTGTAAATGGCTTTGGCTGAGCCTCTGCCCTGGAAATTAATTCTACTCCCACTCTCCAGCCATCTTCCTGCATCAACTTTAAAAGCTGCTTTAATTGCATTTGATTTATTTTCATATATGTCCCTACAGGTGCACATGCCATGGCATGCATGTGGAGATTAGAAGAAGACCTATAGGAAATTGTTCTCTCTTTCTGCCATGTGGGACCCAGGGATCAAATTCAGGTTATTAGGCTTTGCAGCACATTCCCATACCTACCCACTGAGCCATCCTGCCAGCCCATGGTTCTCATTTAATCCCTGGTACCCTTTCTCCACCTCAGGGCAGAGCCTGTAGACCTGACAGTTGGTGCATTTCCCATTGAGTAGCTTGAAACCTTTCAGGGAAATTTGGTCTGGGATGTGGTAGTAAAACCTTAGGAAATGCATTTCCTCATCACAGTTCTGAAACAAATCTCTAATTTAAAAAGGATCGCTGGCACCTCCTTCAGCTTCCCCAAACTCTTGGCTGTGAGTAGATTAGTGTGCAGCAGACTCTTTAATACTCGGGACTCCTGGAAATTGGCAATGGTATTATTGTTGCATGAGGATACTGAAGCCGAAAAAGACAACTAAGTCAATGTTCAGAGCTTCTAGAGGCTCCAAGACCTAAGCCTGAGCAATTGGCTGCCAATGTGGTATTCTCTTCCTCCCCATGGTAGGTACCCACAGGTCCCTTGACTGTCCTTGTCTTCAGTCAATGGCTTAGATGCTGTTTCACTTCAGCAGCCTTCTGACTCCTACCTTTGATCATGCTGCCCCACTCTGATCTTCTGATGCCCCTGTTCCTCCTCCAGCAGGGTAACAGCAAGTAGCAGTCTTCTTAGACTGTAAATGGTGTGAGGGAAGACATCATTTCTATCTTTTCTCAGATGTGTCTGTCTCCATGATACACAGTGTTCCAGAATCAAATAGTGTGAATGTATGTATGTATGAATGAGTATCACTGGCTATCTTTATTTTCACTGTCTGTCCATGCTATAATTTCAAACACAGTTTTTAGAAACTCATTTAGCTTTGTTACCAACAGTGTCCAGAGTCTAAAGGTCCTCTTACCCAGTGGGCTTTCTTTCCAAATGTCTGGTGCTTTTCTAATTCAGTGACTCAGCCTGGTTAACTGGTTTTTGCCTCTGGGGTCCTGCCTCTGGTTCTAATTGTGGTCCCAAAGTTGAAGTGCAATTAGGACGTTGGAGATGGAAAAGGGATGGCGTAACTTGTGCTTAGCTGGGTGACATAGCTGAGTAGGTATTTCCTAATTCCCTCTGTGGTGCTCAAGGTTAAGAATTTGCTCTTTCGGGAGGGACAGCTTCTTGCCAAAAGTGTGTCAGGAGCCTCCCTTCACGTGTGCCTCAACGCTCTCCCCTCTGGGTGGCATCAGCAGGACTTCAAGGACTGGTGGGCTTTGCATCCTTTTTCGTTTTCACTCCCCTAGTTCTGTGGCTATGAGGCAACTCTCAGTGGACTGAGTGCTTTCTGATGGCAGACAGCACAAAACAGTCACATTCTTTCATGTTCCGAACAAGTAAATCTATCTCATTCCTACAACCCAAAAGCACAAGAGCTGCCAAGCTGCCCCAATGTCCCATGGTTTATTCTTGCTCGAATCACACAAGAACTCAGAGCTTACAGCACTCAGGAATTTGGGAGAGCTGTAGTCCACCTCCAGCCAGGGCCCACTCTTCCTGTTAGTGAGGCCAGAGATTTGGTGAAAACCCAATGCTTATTTTTTCAGTTGCCCAAATCACCAGGATTGAGTTGATTAGCAAGGGTTAATTACAAGCCTTTCCCAAACAGTTTTCTGTCTTTCCCCAGCTCAACGTTCCTCTCTTGAGTCATTCCTTTTTGGTTATTTTGTCAGTTCCCCTTCCTCATCTCTAACTTGAAGCTTGAGCGACTGTAGGCCTTCATCTTTGGATGTCCTAACTTCCCTCATGGCATCAATGAGATCATCTGGACCACAGCACTAAATGCCAGTTTTAGATCAATCTCTACCTCCCACTTCTCCCCTCAGTTTCAGGCCCCTGAGGCTGGCAGACACTGACACTGAGCCATCTGACAGACACTGTGGGTTAATGTGAGTTACTCCTTATGGTGGGTGTTGTCAATTTGACTAGATGTAGAATCATCACTGGCCATGTCTGTGAGAGTGTTTACGGAGATATATAAACAAGGAGGGAAGATCCACCCAGGACACAGGCTGTACTCCCCCAGGAGCTGGAGTTCATAATGAATAAGCAGGAATAATGGGACCTTGAGATGGCTCAGCAAGGAAAGGCACCTGCTACCAAGGCTGGCCGCCTGATTTTCAGTTCGTAGAACCCACGTGGTAAAAGGAGAAAAGCTACTTCCACAAGGTGTCCTTTGACCTCCATAGCATCCCAGAGCACTGGAGAAAGATCCTGGAACTCTATGTCATGTAGTACTGACTCCAACGGGGAAGAAGGTTTGACTTATTTTCCTCTAAGGCAAGCATGAGTGCCGCATGGGACTGTACTTTGGGGAGCAGGTGAGGAGGCCTGACACCTACCATCGCTCAAAATACCTTTGTCTCAACAAGGCTAGGGAATGATGTGACGCTTTGGTGGTGATGGGACCCCTGAGTTTACCCTGCCAAAAAAGTCTTTATTCCTGTCTCCTCCACCTCACTCTGGCCTCACAGGTCAATTGCATCACTTTGAACAGGGTATATTGGGAGTGACAGTCATGAGGGTGAGGTTCTGGTCCTGAAATGACCTGTCCCTTGCTGTTTTGCCTCAGCAGTATTATTTAGACTCTTTTTCTCTAAAAATTGATTACGCTGGATCAGATGACATGAGAGCTCTTTCCAGCCCTGAGAGTCAATGACTAATCTATTATTTTTGTTGACGAAGCAATCAAAGCCACAATTGTGCTTTAGGAATGCTGACTGTGGCAGGAGAAGCTGTGTTGTGCAGAGAAGTGAAGGTGCTTGAAGGCAAGGCCTGGGGTAGGGTTTGGAGTGTTCTGCTGAACAGGCTGGAAGGCTGGAGAATGGCTGACAGAGGAGGCCAGTCCTATATAGGTCATGGGATTCATGTGTGAGCAGCATCCATGCTGGAAACCAATGTGCTTATGGGCATAGGTGTCTCTGCCAGTCATCCACTGGGGTGGGACCTCTGGCAGCCCTCTTTGGGATGGTCTTGAAGAGAGCCTGGTCCTAACACAGTAGGACAAGATTTCCGGGAGCAGGGGCGCGATTCACTGCTGTCCCCGTGTTAGAAATGGCACAGTTCTGCTGTGAGACCCACAGCCGATCATCACTACCCGCGGAGAGGGGTCTCTTCTTGATTTCCTCAATGCGAAACTGTGTGTTCAGTTAAACACAGCATACCAAGCGCTCTGTGCAAGAGTCGTAGACAGTCAACACTTCATAAATATCAGCAGAGATCATACTTCCTTACTATCGATACGTGGCCTCAAACATCCTTACTGAGTTGGGTTAAAAAGTAGTCCCAGACCTTACACTGATGTCTCAGACATGGTCAGAAGAAAGCTGTGGGGATCTGGCAGGCATGGAGTTGGCAACCTTTGCCAAGGGATGTGCCAAGATCTCAGCCTCATTGCCAGGGGAGTCTCTCGTGGCAATGTGGCAGTGTTAGATTGATGCAAAGACCAAGGGCTTCCCCGCTGGCCACCAGGGGCCCAAGGATGGGGAGAGCCAGCAGGCCCTCATAAGACACATGCAGTGACTGATCTTTGTTTGGCCTTTCCTAGGCAAGGGTGTGTCCAACTATAGCAGAGACAGAGTCCTGTGCCAACTGCCTCAGTGTAGGGCAGTGCCTCACCCTTCTCACAGTGCAGGTGAGGCAACACATTGTTTCTAAGGCAAACGGATGGGACACACCTTGAATGATGGGGTCAAAAGTTGAACAGGGATTCCCACTGAGCTTTTCTTGCCAGCCTTCCCCTCCCCCACCTCCACAGGCCTGTGTAACAAATGAGAATAAGCAACTTGGGTCTGCAGGGATTCAACACATGAGTAGTTTCTTTACATAGCAGTGGGTGGGTTTGGGAGATAGTCAATCAGTAAAGTACTACAGGGGGTCAGACAGACAGATTCCCTGGGTTCCACCCCAGTCTGCTTGGAGAATTTGAAACTAATGACAGACTCTGTCTCAAAAACAAAACAAAACAAAAAGGACAAGAAGAAGATGAAAAGCAAACTGAGGTTGTCTTCTGGCCTCTACACACGCACACACCCAAACACATACACACACGCATACACACAAGCACACACACCTACCTATAGGTAAACATGTGTCAACGACTTCAGGACCCTGTGTTAGGTCTAAAAGGAAATGCCAAAAGTTTACTACTGATGTTCTGAAAAACTTCCTCCCCATTATCCCGGCCCTTGGGAGATTTAGAACATTCTAACATTCCTGTCTTGACTTTGCATTTTCTAAGATGGACTGCATTTGGTTTCGGTTTTTCACCCTATGTGGGATAAGTCACAATGAAAGCTATTCAGGGAGAGGGGCAAGAGCCCTCTTGAGGTGCCCAGGCCCTGCCCTTCTTCCCTGCCCCCAGAAGCTCACCAGGCCAGAATGCTTTCTGAGTGATCATGCAGGGAGGCCAGGCTCTAGGCTGACTTCTGGAAGTGTCTCTGGAAACTAATTCCCAGGCAAAACACCAAGAAAAAGATATGCATGGTGAGGAACTGACATAATTTTTTAACACCACAACCCGCATATTTCTGCAGCAGCAGCCAATTCAGGCTGCCAAGACCAATATTGATCTAGTCCTTCATCCAATCAACAAACGCCATTGTTTAGAAGATATAATTTTTCTTGGTTAAAGTTCAAAGTTAAACTCCAAGGATTTTCAAAACTATAAAAATAAGAGGCTTTCATACCCTCAAAAAAAAATTCCTGGCCAGCTTTCCTCCTTCATGGGTTTTCATAGTCATTAAAAGAAACTTAACCAAGTAAACATTTTTTTGGTCTTCTGAGTTGTGGTAGTTTTTAAGGGAGGATTATTCTAAATATCCACATAAAAGGCCCTTAAATCTTTATACCTCTCCTTCAAATCAGGGCTGCTGGCGGCCGCAGGTAACAGAGGTTTGCTCTTCTGTCTATAGGCTGTCCACCTGCAGAGCCCATCAGCCCTTCCTGACATGGACTCTCCCTTCCCACTTCTTAATGTGGAAATGATGGAGTCTTTGCTAAGCCCTTTGGAGGGTTCCATTTCTGATTCTGAAATGGAAAACGTTAGCAAACAAATGGTAGACATATGGGGCTTTGTAAACCAGTTCCTTGTAGTTCCCCTTAGATCCAAGTAAGCATCCACTGTTGGGAGCTGGTGTCAATGTGAAGCAGGCCAGATTAGAAGGTAAGATTAAGGTGGAAAAACACTGAGGTTTACGAGATCTCAATTTGGGTAGTTTCTTGGGTTTCTATTTTGTTTGTTTTGTGTGTGTGTGTGTTTTAATGGCATAAACAGAGATCATATGTTTTCTGCATCTGCTTCCCCTCAAAGGACCTGGCCAAGTTTTGTGTACACTAGGCACTGTATGCTAGCTAATTTATGGACTGGTGCTAGTGCTTTGAATGAGAATGTGCACCCATAGGCTCTGGCATTTGAACACTTGGTCAAATGAAAAGTTTTCAAACTTTGCTTGAAAAGTTCAGGAGGTATGGCCTTGCTGGAGGAAGTATGTGGGGCTGAGGGGTAGGAAGTGGGGGGAGGGGAGGGGTTGAGAGTTCAGAAGAATCCCAGCATTCCCAGTTTGCTCCCTACTTCCTGCACGAGGTTCAAAATGTAAGCTCTCAACTTCTGGCTCCAGCCAGCGTGTGTGCCGCCTGCCGCCATGCTGCCCCCGCCATTAGGGATCATAACCTCTGGGACCGTAAGCCCCAATGAGCTGCCTTGGTCTTGCTGTTTTATCACACAGTAGCAAAGCAATTAACACAGGTGGGTTCTCTTGAAACAGCTGCAGTGTACTGATTGATCCTTTGAGCCAACTGATCCGTTCCTTTGGAGATGTCTGTCCCTTCACTCTTCTGGTTGGGAGGCAAGGCTAGCTGAGGATAACGGCAAGTAACTGCCCTGCCCCTGGCAGGGTCCAGACACTTGGGATGCAGCAGTCCATCTGCTGAGGAACTCGTGCTCTGCAGAGAGAGGAGGAGGGTGGACTAGAGCATAGTTTTCCTACTCATGACCCCTTTTCACCCGAGACATTTTTATAAGACCCTATATGTATAGGCATATAAAGCTAGTATATGAAATAAATGTTTACTGATAATAAATCATAAAGGACTTGTGGCACATGCCTGTGATCCCAGCACTCTTGGAGGCAGGCAGATCTCTAAGGTCGAGATCAACTTGATCTACAAAGCAAATCCAGGACAGCCAAGGCAGCACAGAGAAACACTGTTTCACAAGACCAAAAAAAGAAGAAAAAAATGTTTTAAAGCAATGTGTATATCATTTGCCTTTTGTTAAAGGCGGGGGCAATTTGCATATTAATGAGATGGAAACACTAGTTTAGCTTTACCTAAAGAATTAAATGTTCTTTTTAATAATTTTTAATAATATGAGACAGAGTGTATCTCCAGTGCTTTTAGGAGTTGACCAACACCTTGATTTTGGAATCACCAATGCTGGGAACACTGCTTCACATGAATACCGCATATAAAAGGGCAGAAGTAAGTTAAAGGGCTTTTCTGAAATTATTGGAAGCTCTGTCCTAATTGCAAGACAAAATTTACTTAAATAAACTGTTTATAAAGCTCAAGTAAGCAACCCAAGCAGCAATTTTCAAAAGCAAACATGTTAACACAATGCAATCCAAACTTGTAGTAATCTGATATTTACATGGCGATTTACATGAAGGATGGTAGGAAAAGTGATTTCTGAAATCAACTACTGTGTTTCTAGAAGAGCAGCTAACTTCAGATCAGCACACACGGCCATTCACAGCATGCAGCAGCGCGCAGTGGGACCCGGGGCGCTCCAGGGAGTGTTCACAGGCATCGTGTCCCATGACCTTGTGCTTGGAACCAAGGCTGCATGCTGCCACACTGCACTGAGTGTTGTCACAAACATCTCAGATTCACCACACTCTTAATGCTGTATTAATTTTAGTCAAGTGTTCAGAAATCTTTTCCCTATTGCCAAATTTCTTTCAACCCTCGCATGTGAGATCTTGACCCGAAGTTTAATAATCCAGAGGTTAAATTATAAACAGAAAATGAACCATTGAGATAAGATGTCCTTTCTTTCCTTTTCTTTTTCTTGTGTGTGTGTGTGTGTGTGTGTGTAGCCTTGGCAGTCCTGAACTTACTTTGTAGACTGGACTGGCCTTGAACTCACAAAGATCCGCCTCCCGGTCTCCTCCAGTGCTGGGATTACAGGTGTGCACCACCATTCCCAGCTTAGATGAGATGTTCTCTGTACATGCATATAATGAACTCTTTGAAGAAATAGGCAAACCCTGACTCTACATTTAGATACAGAGATGGAGTTCTGGAAGGTAGAGGGACACACAGAATGCATGTGCAACAGTGAGGCTGGAAGCCAGCTTGCTTATGTCTTGCTCTGGCACTGTAGATCACACTGGAGAGAGCGTTCCATTTTGCCATGTGCTTTTCACAATCACTTCTCTACAATCCTCATGATAGCTCCACAGGTAAGTAGTGGTGACCATGCAGTCCTACAGAGAAGGGAGTTCGGGTATGAGATCATGCATAACTCCAGAAGGCCATCCACATGGCAAGGCCAGCAGACAATAGCAATACTAAAAAACGTTGTGCTTGCTAAATGTGTGCCATCCTTCGAAGTGTCGTATGTGAGGGAACACATTCCAGTCCTCAGAATATCTCAGTGAGCGAGATACAGGATTGTTCCACCTCACCAAAGGCAACCTAAAGTACAGTGCATTGAGTGGCTAAAAAGTAGCAGAGCTCAGATTCAAAGAGAAGTCATTCAAACCTAAACAGCCTCATCCAATAGCTACAGTCCCAGGCCCCAGGACAGCCATCTCCCTTCTTTTCGGGGGTGGGGAAAGACCAATCCATTGATCAAGTGGCAGAAATTCATGAATAACCACCCTGCCAGAGATGTCACCATCTGTCACAAAGAACAATGGGCTTCTGTGCCAATGATACATTCACGAGTGGTACTGTTATTAAGTAAGAGGGAGACAAGCTCAAAGGGTTTTTTAATTGTCTAAGGATTCCTTCACCACAAGCCAAACATCCCATTATGGGAAAGCCAGTTATCTGTTATGTCTATCAATTAGCAAAGACCATGATTGGCACAATTTTCCTGCTTAATTTTAGCACCCTATAATCTATCTTTTCTCTGAACTCTTGCCATACTCAGTTCATAAGACAATATTACATGGAATTACACTGGGCTTTGTGTTCTTACATAATTATCCTGTGCACACCCATCCTGTCTCCCTAAACAAATCCCGATGCACTCAGCAACCAGGATCTACAGCATTCATCATGACTGGCTCTTCAGCCTCAACCTAGCGTGGTAGAGACAAGACAGTAGGCACTTAGTATCTGCTGACTATTTAAATGACAGTCCCTGACAAGAGTTCTCCAATGCTCTTCAGAAGTATTTCATGTTGCTTACTGAGAAATACATGTTTTTGTTTTGTTTCTTTGTTTTAATGCAAATAGAACCTTCATATGGAAAGATACTGTACTGGTTGGGGGGCAAAAGGGAAGAAGAGGGAGGGATGATGGGATTGGGAGGGGTTGGGGGGACTATAGCTGGGATACAGAGTGAATAAACTGTAATTAATATAAAAAATTAAAATAAAAAACAATTAGCGTGTCAGGAATTTTTTTAAAGGTTTTGCAGAATTCCTCAGAATCGACTTGCAGAATTTACCATCACACAATGCTCTCACCATGGCCTGTTTCAAGCTATTAGCATGTCCTCAGTTCTTTCGCTAAGTTCCTGGAAGTTCAAAATTGACGTGAGCGGCTATAGAACGCCAGGTCTTTCCTCCTGAATGTCTGGGGTGGATGTGGTAGCTTTGGCTTTCTAAAAAAAAAAAAAAATTCTTAGTAGGAGATTATTTCCAGGTTGGTGTAAAACATGAGGCTCAGTTGTGTCCCTTCCTTCCTTTTCCTGCCTGCCTTCCTCTCCTCCTCTCTTTCCCTCCCTTCCTCCCTCTTCCCTCTCTTCCTTCCCCTTTCTCTCTTGCCCTCCCCCTTCACCGTTTTATTTCGAATGCTAATTTCACTTGGGGTGGTACATTTTGCCTCTAGGTTACTAAGACATCACTGAGGTAAGAAAACACTTTGAGGCCAAGGGCCTAACCAACCTAAATCCCTGTGATAGCTTCCTAAAGGTTATAAAAGTGTTGGAAGGGCTTTTCTTCTGGCCAGTCTTCTAAAAAAAGAAAAGAAAAGAAAAGAAAAGAAAAAGAAAAAAGAAAAGTTCTCCCTCTTTCACTTTTCTCTTGGGGTTTGTAAAGATCCTAATGTAGCAGGAAAATGACACTTCTTGGCACAGACCGGAGCGAGAGTCCAGAGTGGTGGACTGTTCTCTTCCCCTGTGCTTAACAGAACCTTAGCTACTAATATTTCCCCTCCCCAAAGGCTACTCTCTCTCCTTTATCAAAACCCTCTTTGTGAGAATTTGTGTTTGGTGTAGAGCTGAGGGTGGGAAAGAATGGAAAAAGACTGTTCGATTCCTACAAAGAAATCGGTTCCTCTGAAACTAGCTGAGGGATCCTGCCTGGGTACAGAATGCTGCAGAAGACGCTTTGTGGATTTAGAACAGTTCCTCCTGAGTCCGAAACCCACTGTGAGTATTGTGTACAAGAGGCTGGATGACATTAGACATTTTCCAAAGAAAGGCAATAGGCAATCACTTTTGTAGCAAGGAGCTGGAGATCTGGCTCAGTTTAAAAGTACCTGTTGCTCATGCAGAAGACCCAAGTTTGCCTCACAACCGTCTGTATCTCCAGTTTCAGGGCATCTCAGACCCCTTTCCAGCCTCTGTGACCACCATGCTGTCTTGTATACACATACATACTTGCAGGCAAGCACTCATACATGTAAAGTAAATCGTTTTTTTTTTTTTTTTAATATTTTAAAACCAGGCACTTGGTGGTGCAGACCTTTAATTCCAACGATGGGAAGGCAGAGGCAGGTGGATCTCTGTGAGGTCAAGGCCAGCTTGCTCCACAGAGCTGGGTAGCCAGAGCTACACAGAGAAACTCAAAAACAAAATTTTAAAACTTATATTTAAAATATCAATGAGGCTTCTTAAAATTTAATTTATATGGAAAAGCCTACGTTTGCTAGAAACATTATCTCATTCTGTACCCTAGTTGCTGGGACTTGCTGTGTAGGCCAGGGAGGCCTCAGATTTACAGTGGTTCTCTTCCTTTGTTTCTGGGATTAAATGTGTGTAGATCACAGTTGACCAGAGCCCACTTTCTATTGATTATATTGATTTTCTTTTCTTTTTCTGTTTTTCTTTCTGAGATAAGGTAGCTCAGATTGGCCTTGAAGGCATGTTCCTCCTTCATCAGTCTCCCAAGCACTGTGATGGGAGTCACACACACACACACACACACACACACACACACATGCTCCCTGCTTAGCTTACTTGCTGTCTTTCCCTGTGTCTAATTCAGTGACCAGTGGGGAGCCCACTTCGATTCAGCCTGAGAGCCTCTGGCTTAGCTTTCTCCGCAGCTTCCACTTCTTGCCATAGTTTCCTATTGCATAGGTTCATTTGTTCTGTTTTTTTTTTCCCCCTCTCTTCAAGTGGATCCTGAGCTCCTTGCAAGCAGAAGCAAAGTGTTTCACTTCCTCATAGGCCCTTGTGCTCTGCAGAGCACAGTTGTGTGGAATCCCCAGTCTCCAGAGTAGCAACCTGGGCACTGCTGCTGCAGTCAGTGGGACCAGCCTTACTCAGGGCGTCTATAAACCCTCTCCAATTATACAGGAAGTGCTTACAGCCGTTTCTTTTCCATGACGGTGACAGACTGCCTGGTGAAACAACTTAAGGGAGGGAGGATTTATTTTAGCTCACGGCTGAAGGGGCCACAATGCGTCCTAGAGGGGAAGAAAGAGATGAGCAGCCTGAGCTGTGAATGGAACCATGAGGCAGCTCGTTACTTGGTCTTGGCACTCAGTAAACAGAGCGCACTCCGCCTGGCACCAGGGTAGGTTGAACTCATAAGGCTGCTCCCAGGTGACTTGTTTCGCCCTGTTAGGCCCGGCTTCCCTAAGCTTCCACAATCTCACCAACCAGAACCACCATCTGGGGAACAACTGCACGAAAGCATGAGTCTATGGGGACATTCCATGCTTAAACAGCCAACGGTGCTACAAGGCAGAGGGCTACGTGTATCTATCAGAATAGTGCATTAATCTGTTTCATGTAACTGTAATGAATACCTGGGTTTGGGCAACTTCCTGCGGGAAGGTGTTTGTTTCCGCTCATGGTTCTAAAGGTCTCAGTTTAAGGCTCATCCATGGCCATCTTGGTAGGGAGCATCACACAGTAAGAGACAGTAAATGCCTGTGTATAGATTCGGACCCCCTCCCTCCAGTATTAATCACACAGCCCCACCGTGGTGCTGAGCTTGTCTAACCCTAATCACTCCCCCAAAGTCCCACTTCCACACGCCAGACTTGAATTAATACCTTGATATCCCAGATGGAGAGGACATTTTAGCAGTTGAGCCCTTGGGAGACACACTCAAACGATAACAAACGTTTATCAAGTTCTTGAAAACACTGAAGATCCATCACTCTCCTCACAAACCCCAAGAGAACTCCAAATGAATCCTGGGCAACCAGCAAACCTGTGAGGAATTAGGATTATAATTCAGAAAGAAAGATATACAGCAGTCATTGCATTGATAGTTATTTCATTTGAGATGCAAAAGACATGCCATAACAAATGTATAACTCAGGGCTGGAGGCAGTTAAGAGCACTGGTTACCCTCCCAGAGGACCTGGGTTCAATCCCCAGCACCCACATGGCAGCTCACAACTGTCTGGAACTCTAGTTTTAGGGATTCTGACACTCCCACACAGACATACATGTAGGCAAAACACCAATGCACATTAAAAGAATTTTTTTAAATTAGATTTTAATGTATTTGCAAAGTTCTGTAAACCATTACCACCAGGCAAGAAGTCTTAGTTGAGAATCCTAGCACCAAACCCAGCAGTGGGAGCAAGACGGAGAATAGCTTTGCCCTCTGTAAACTGACTGGAGTGGACAATCAGTTAGTGATAAGTAAGCGTCCACTGCTGTAGGTTAAAGTATGTCGCCCTCCAATCCGTACACTGAAGCTCCAACCCCTCCTATACTATAACATGACCTCATTTGGAAGTAGGATTACTCCTCATGTAGTTAGTTAAATGAGATCAGTCTAAAACAGAATGGACTCTCATCCACCATGACTGTGTCTTTATAAAGCGGGGAGATTCAAACACATTTAGATACACATGGAGAGCATTGTGTAATGATGAGGGCAGAGATGGTGGTAGAGCAGAAGCCAGGGATTTCCACAGATGGCAGGCAAGCAAGCACCAGAATCTAGAAGAAGCACACTGAACACATCTGTCCCTCGCCAGCCTCGAGGGGACCAACTGTGCTCTTCCACTGATCTGAAGGCCTCTAGTCATCCCACCTGTGCTGGTCTAGCAAACTGAACCCTTGCTTCAGCTTCAGTTTCCAGTAGGAAGTGAAGGTAATCTCCTCCCCCCTCTCCTTCTCTTTCTCTCTTCTCTTCACGACGCCCTCCCGCCATCTCTTCTTTCTCTCTTTTTGGGAGACTAAGTCTCATGTACTGCAGGTTGGCCTCAACCTGAGACTATATATAGTCCAGAATGATTTTTGAAATTCTGATCCTCTTGCCTCCGCTTCCTAAGTAGTAGGACTGCAGTTGTGTTATGGCCATGAAAAAAAAAATATACCACAACCAAGGCAACTTATAGAAGAGAAAGGATATTTTTTCGTTGTTGTTGTTCTTATGGTTCCAGAAAGATCAGAGGTCATCGTAGGGGGAAGCATAGCAGCGGGGAGGGTGACAGGGGTAAGGAGCTGAGAGCTCCCATCGTATAAGCACAAAGTAGAGTGAGTGAACTGGGCATGACAGGGGGCGATGAACCCACAAAGCCTGCCTCCAGGACACTTCCTGGACACTAGAGCGTTGAGGGGTCCCTGCAGGTATTGTCACTGGCAGGAAAATGAACCACAGAGAGTGAAAACTTGGGACAGGGCCATTTTTGGGGACATTGGCTCAAGCCCTCCCGGGACTGGTTCTGTGGTTTCTTTTCCTTACATGCTTAAACACAGTAAACTTGTGACTTGTGACCTTTGCAGGAAGAATGAATTCTATTGGCTGATAAACAGAGCTCAGGACTGGAGCCTAAAGAAAGATGTGTGGTAAGCATAAGGATAGAGTCGTTGGTGAACGATGCAAAGTACTTAGGAGCTCTTTTACAGGGGTGTATTCTATTCACTTGAGAAACAAAGCCCAGGATTAGGGCCTAAACAATACTCAGGATATTGGGGGATTCAGGAAGGCTGCCTCACAGAATAGCAAAAAGATCACCAGGTTGATGGACCACTTTTCACTCTGGCATTACAAGTGACTAGGAGTCATTCATTTCTTTGCATTGAAGAAAACAGGCCCTAGTGATTGACGATCTAGATTTCCCCAATGCGCATTCTAAACTGTGCTTCCTAAAGCTGGGGATCAAGTGTTCACATTCCTGAGCCTGTAGGGGACATTCACATTTAAATCACAACAGCAGGTGTGTAAACTACCCCCCCCCACTTGCCTAGCTTATGCAGTGCTGGTGACTGAACCCAGGGCTAGCATGCTAGGCAACTACTAGTCCACCTCAGCTACATCCCAAGCCTAGAGTTACTTGTTACTTGTAATTTCCCCAACTGATTGGTGCAGTCCTTTCTGAAAAGTCCGGAATGGAACCAGCTAGGTGAAGGCTATAAGCAACGAGCATTCCTGAAGAGGACATAGCTCATGGGAATGTGCCCACAGCAGAGGTCAGAACACTAAGAGAACAGCAGATTGACAAGTGAGACTGTGCTACAAGGATTACAGATGGGACTGGAAATATTGGCAGGGACTAGAGCCATCCTGGCTTGGGAATCCGTGGTCATGGATTTAAGTATAATGAAAAGCCATTAAAGGGTTTTAAACAGGGCACTGTTGAGATGAGGTTTATTTCTGGAAAAGTGTCTCTGAGGAAGAGGCTAGACCATGAGAGAGCAAGCCATAAATGCAGAGGGAAGGCCATCCAAGGCAGACAGTAACAACCTGAGCTTGGATAGAGGCTTGGAGGTGGGGAAAGTGTACCACGTGGAGGTGCATCCCGAAAATGCAACTAACAAAATTGGCTGTTGGGAGTGCTAGCAAAGCAGAAAATGAGATTGTCACTATTTTTTGAGTCTTGGAGTTTTGCCAACAGTTGTATATTTTACCAAGATGCAAAGACTAGAAAAGCACAGATTTTATGGGAGAATCAAGGGACTATTCCATTCATGGGAACTTCAAAGGAACTGTTCCAGAACTAAACTGAAATGCGTTCCCAAATGCACTCTACCTGTTTAAGGTGGAAGTGGATCTCATTTTACTTTGGGAGCATTTGCATGGCATTTCAACACCCCCAAGATTCTAAGAGTTACATGCTGTGGAAACGGAGAGGTGCTTTGGATGTGTTTCCCCGACAAGCCACGTTTGGAAGTCATTCCTGAAGTCCTGTGTTCACTGAAATTGAAAATGGAGTCTTTAGGGGGAAGGAGGGGCATTAGTTACCAGGCCCTCGTGGTGACGTCATTAGCTCCATCAGAAGAGGGAGAGAGACTGGAGTTAACACACTTAGTCTGTCTCCCTCCAGGATACCCTCAGCCATGTTAGGATGAATTAAAGAAGACCCTCACTGGGTGCTGAGTCACGCCCCTGGACTTCCCCGAACTCAGGATCATGAGCTAAATAAAACTAGTGTTATTAATTGCCTGTTCTCAAGCATTTAGAAACACAAGAGAGGCTAACACAGCTTAAATGCTCTGGATACTTCACATAAAAGGAGAATGGACCCCATAAGCTCCCAGTGCCTCTTTGTGCACCTCCCCATTCCCACCATCCTCCTCACCTCAACTCCTATCAGGAAATAGTTTGGGCAGTTTGTGGGCTGAGCTGGTGTCATAAGCTGCCCCAGTTGAGCACCTTAACATCAGGGGGAAAAAAATGTTCTCTCACAGTTCAGGAGGCCCGAGGTTCTGAACATCAGCAGGGCTAGTTGGCCCCTTGCTTCTTGAGGCTCTTCTTCTCTGCGCTTACAGTGGGCCCATGTCCCTTTCACTCATGGCTGCATTGTTCCATTCTCAGCTGTGGTGTGTGTATGGCCCTTCCCAGGTGTGAGTCCAACCTTCTGGACCCTTGAGAAGGCACCTAAATGTTGTACTTAGGACCTGCCTGACTGATCTCAATTCATGATCTCAATTCACGGTAAAGTCGGTTACCGTTCTAGTTTGATTCTGTTGCCAAGGTCAACACTCTGATCAAAGGGGAGGAGTGGGTTCATTTCAGCTTACAGGTTACAGCCAGTCACTGAGGGAAGTCAAGGCGGGAAGCTGAAGCTGAAATCATGGAGGAATGCTGCTTGCTGGCTTGTTGGCACTTAGCTTAGCTAGCTTTCATATACAACCAGAGACCACGTGTCCAAGGAAAGGTGCTGCCTACAACAGGTTGGCCTCTTCTGCATCAATTAACAATCAAGCCAACACCCCTTCTACACACACACACACACACACACACACACATACACACACACTTAAAGGCTAGTTTGATGTGGATAATCATTTAACTGAGACTCCCTTCTCAGATGACTCAATGTCAAGTAGACACTTAAAGCTAAGTGGGACAATCGGGTTTTTGTTTGTCCAAACCACAGTACATCCACAGGTCCTGCATACATATACTTCTGGGGAATCACAGTTCAGCTACTGCACGCATGTGTGTAGAGGGATGCAATCCCTTTTATCCTGCAATGGTCTGATATGAAGACCCGAAGATTGAGTGTGATTGAAGAAAGTGTGAAAGGCACTGAGGGAAAAAGGAGAGAGCTCAAAGCCTCCCAGGATAGGTACCAAGTTTCAAATGACACACAATAAAGCCACGGCAGGCTGACCAGGATACTGTGGGGCCTCAGGCTGAGGAAAGGTGTTTGAACTTGGAAGCAGTGGCAAGCTGCAAGAGTGTATTAAACTGAAGGAGGCCATAACTGGTATATGTTTGGGGAGGGGGAAAAAAGTGAGTGCTTTGTGGAGAACAGAGGGGAGAGAGGAGAAGCAGGAGTAGACAGGCCAGGTGAGGTGTTTCTTTGGAAGTCTGGAGAAAACATGGAATTGGTCTAGACCGGATGGGTAGCAGTGTTATTTTAGAGTAGAATGGGTGGGTCAGAACCACTAAGCTTTATTGGGTCTCCTCTCTCCCGGCCACATATTCAATTAGTCATATTGAGAAAGGCAATATGGAAAGTCCATGCTTTATTGTGGCCTGAAAAACCATTTTTAAAAGAAGTCAGCCTTCATAAATTATTCCAAAAGGCTCCAAGAAGGTTTTGTTGAGGAGGATAGAGGAAACTTATACTGATTGGTGCTAAACTCACTCTGAAAATATCCCTTCCTTTTCCATTCAGCTGTGTGCTCTTGTGGCCTTGAAGAGCAGCCCTGGTGTAATTTGGAAGTTTTACTAGCCTCTGCATGGAATATGTGGCTATGTGGTTATTTCAAGTATTTTCATTCTGTTATTTTTATGGTCTGAGCTATTTTAGCCAGCAGCCCAGTTCTAGAAGGACACAAGCAGACCCCAAAAGCCCAATTAGGGTCTTTAGGAATCTGAGTATCCAGCAACTTGAAAGGATGTAGCTCTTCCCCCAGGGCTCAGGGCAGGGCATCTGTGTTCCTTCCACAAAGAACTATGCAGTAGGCTTCTAACCCACAGTAGCGCATCCTTGGTCTTAGTGATGCTATTTGCATTCAATGGATGGAAAATTTTTCCTGGTTGGGGGAAAAAAAGTAACAAAAATGCTACCCAAGTATTTGGTATTTTCACCCAGTTCCTTCCACTATGACATATAACTTCTGAATTTCCACCTCACCTCTAAGAGTCAGCCTGCTCCATGGCCAAACTGCCTTCGGGATTAGACATGGGTTGGTACTGACCTTGAAGTATTTATTACAGGCTGAACTGGTCTGCTATCACAGCTCCCTCGGTGGACAAAGCCCCGGCCTTAGGATGTGTGTGTGGCTTCAGTAGAGTGTCCAAAGTGCTGTAGATGCTGATATGTTCTATGAATTCTCCTGCACAGGAGAGCTGTGCTCACAGGCAGTGGGAAAGGCAAGCAAAACAAAACAGGGCTGATGGAAGTGGATCCACCCTCCATGAGCTTTGTATGGGGAACTGGAGCCATGAGCAAACCTCACCTCCTGACCTTTAGGGGTCTCCAGCTCTACATCCAGGGCTCAGTTCTGTTTAAGTGAGGATTTGGGTTAGGAGACTTCCATGGTAATCAGGATGCCAGTCCCCACCCAGCTACGTGCAGACAGAGCTCCCTACTGCTCATGGGGAAATAACCACAGACAGAGTCTGAATGATGTAACCAGGAGAGAATCAAGCAGATGATTCTAGCGACGGAAGTGAAAGTTGATCCCAGCCCTGTGGCTGAGCTTTCGGAAACTCCCTCAGAAGCACCCTGGAGCACTAAGGACCCAAAGACATGATCCTGGAAGAGCTTCACCCAGAGAGCTTAAAGGATACATCCTTCCAGGACATAGTCACTGGTCCAAGCAAGGTCACAGCACTGGGTGTTGCTGGTCCCTCTGCGGCTCTCAGTGCTGTCGTCATCACTGTTAACGGTGCAGTCCCCCATGGGCTGAACCCCTCAGCTCTGTGCAGCCCTGTGGCATTCCTGCCACGGCCCCCAGTTTGGTCTTTTATACAGTAGCCATTTAATAAGCACATGTTTGTTAATGCTCATGGCTGAGGGAAAATAGCTTTGGCCAGGCCAAGTGTAAGAGGGCACAGAGTTGCCAAGAGATGACACACCGAGGAGCCACGGGCCTCAGCACATAGGAGGACTGATGACCCTGAGTCTGCCCACCCCATGTGTTCAAAGTCCTTTCTTGGATTGCTCAGAACCAGCTGAGCAGTGACTGTCCCTGCCTCCACCCCCTCAGGGCTCTCCATCCCCAGCCCTTAGCTCGAAAGAAGTCACAGACAGCCTACCTGGTCCCAAGAAGGACTCTGGACATTTTTCAGAGATGAAAATAATAATGTTAGATAAAAATAGGTTTAGGAAAAAGAATTAAAGGAAAATAGGATGGAAATCCAAGTTGAGGTCAAACAGAGGAGGAGGAAATTCTAGATTCATTGTTATGTCACTAGAAGGAGATGATCCTGTCAAACGGTCCACGATATGCCATTGGGAACAAGACATGCTAGTCATCATTCTATCGCTCTGCTAGAACGCTAAGACAAGCAGCTTCAGAGGAGGGAAGGCTTGCTGGCTCTTGATATCAGAGAGATTACTCCGTGTCCACTCTGTCCTACTGCATTTGGGTGTGTGGCAACACTGTGTCATAGTACGTGTGTGTGATCAAGGAAACTACTCCCATCACTGCAGAAAGGAAGCAAATTAAAAGGGAGGAAGAGACTGTGGTCCTATTATCCCCTTCTGGGGCCTGACTCCAATGACCTAACTTCCTACCATGAGGTTCTGCCTCCCAAGGTTACATCTCATCCCAAAGCACCACCAATAGTTAAGCCTTTGTCACACAGGTCTGTCAAGGGCATTCCACATGCAGCCTAAGGTACAAGATTATTCAGGAGTGATGACACTTGTGTTTCCTTAGTCCCAGAATACTTGGGAAATATAGAGGCCAAAAATACCCCATAGGCAGAGACTCTCTTGGTATCCATGGTGCCCTGAGGTTTGAAGTGAATCTGGTTCTGAGAACTGGGTAACCTGACAAGTGTCCACATCAGATGTTTCTTATCTGACTCTACACCATTATTGTTAAAATTTCTCAGCTTCAGAGATAACGTGAAAGGCCACTGTGAGCATCTAATCCCCAAAAGCAAAAAGTGAACACATGTGACTCCTTGTACAGCAAATCATACTCTGACTATCCAAATGTTTTTAGAAGTCCCAACCACTTCTGAAACAGGAAGGGGCTGCTTTGATACATGTTTTGCACACAAGAAGAAGAAAATATTGATATATATATATATATATATAGAGAGAGAGAGAGAGAGAGAGAGAGAGAGACAGAGAGAGAGACAGAGAGAGAGAGAGAGAGAGAGAGACTCTTTTACTGCAATTTCAATTTTTAAAATTTGATTGAATACTAACTGAGCTCTTCCCTTGGGCAATGTTGCAGGCACTGAGAGATGTTAGTGAAAAGAGACAAAAGCCTGGGCCTTATCAGAACTTATCTGCAGTGGGTTTAGGAGACTTAGTGACAGTGTTAAGTATTAGAATGTGGTCACAGTGCCTCCTGCCTGGGTCCCCCCCCCCCCGCCGCCCCAGAACTGAGAACAGAAGGGTTCAGCTTGAATTGCTGTTCATTGTACCACAGTCCCAGGCCACCACGATTCCCTGAGAGCTTCACATACTCGGACAGGAGCACAATTAGGACAGCCATCTTTCTCATTAGAGAAGAGCACCCCAGGGATGAAGGGGTTAAGGTGTTTATTCCAGATGGTCCACCCAGTACTAAGGGACAGAGCCAGGAACTGAGCATCACTGGCCAGTGGTTAGGTCACTATGAGGAAATTCTTCAGAGGCCCAAAGCATATTTTGGCCCTTATTCCTATAGTATCTAGAAATTGCATCATCTGCTGGGAATAGAGTATGTCTGCTTGGTTCTTTCTATGTGTGTATGTGTGCGTGCTTGTGTGTATGTATATATGTATGTGTTTGTGTGATGTGCATCTGTGTGTGGGGGGGTGAAGATTCTAGTGTTCTGAGTCTTCTAGAAAATTACTCATCACAGAGAATCCTGTTAGTAGACTAGCAGAACACTGAAGAGGCCAGGAAGGCTGAACTCTCTTCAGAATTAGAATCAGCGTGAGCCCATTATAAAAAGAGGAATGTACTCAGCAATAAAAAAGCAGGAAATCATGAAATTCGCAGGCAAATGGTGGGACCTGGAAACGATCATCCTAAATGAGGTATCCCCAAAACAGAAAGAAACATATGGTATATACTCACTTATATAGACCTATAGGATAGGAAGGTCATGCTGAAATCTACACACCTAGGGAAGATGTACAAGAAGGAGGACCCAGGTTGGTATGATCAATGTTCATTTGGATGGACTAATGGGAGGGACATTG
>CM053765.1:73722406-73869844 GCA_028658305.1 Pachyuromys duprasi | reverse complement strand
ATACATGCCAGGGAGTAACAGCCTGGCTAGATCCCGGGGGGAGGACATTGCAACCAGCCCTGAGGAGACAAGATGATCTGGGGTCAGATGGAAGGGGAGGAGATCCTCCTCCCGTTGGTGGACTTGGAGGGGACAGGAAGGAGATGAGGGAGGGTGGGAGGGAGGGAGGGAGGGAGCTACTCATGGGATACAAAAAAACCTAAACTGTGATTGATATAAAAATAAATAAATTTATTATATATAAAAAAAGAGAAAAAAAAAGAGGAATGTGATCGTTGGGCTAGAAATCTGCAGTGGACTTTGAGGTTCAAAAAGTGAGAACAGGAGACAGTGTATTTGGGGATGAGAGGTCAGTACAAAACAGAATGTCTGGAACCTGGTGAGTTTCCAGTCCATGCTTCCTTACAGTAGTGAACCGGTGAATGATTGATCCGGTAACACTGGCACCTCAGCAGTGGCTCCTGATGTGGTGGAGAAAGAAAGCATATCCCCACAAGAGGCTTTGTGGTACAGGAGACACCTCAGCTGCTTCCTGAGCAGACTTAAGCAGTAGCAAACTTGACTAATTCCAGACGGTAGATGTGCTTTCATGAGGGCCACTCTCGAGGGCTACATCTTGATGTACAGACATGCTAGAAGCACCATGAAAAACAAAGCATGAAGACCAATTTCACTCACACTATGACACCAACAAAGTCCCAAACAAATGGACTGATGGTAACCTCTGTCTCACTTTGTCAAGAGCTGAGAGGGTGGAGTAGAGTGCTCAGATGCTCTGAGATAAGAACTATTAACTTTGCCTGAGAGTCAAGGAAAATCTGAATCAAGGGGGTATGTTTCAGAAGAGCATAATCAGAGAGAACCAGTCTGGCAAGGCAGGGTCAATGGGAAGGAAATATTTATGAAAAGCCGAGTTAAATTAGAGGAACCAGTGCTAGAGATAGCTGAGCTGTGTGCTAAAGGGCTTTGGGCTCTGTTAGAGTTCAATCCTGACCATCTCCCACAGGCCCCTGTGTTAGAGGCTTCATCCCCAGCCCGTGGCACAATTCAGAACGATGGGCCCTTTAACTGAGAGCATAGTCTTAAGGGGTCATGGGGACCCACTTTCCCTTCTTTCTGTTCAGCTTCCTGGCATCCACAAGCTTTCTTTCTCCATTATGCTCTCCTGTTGTGTTATACTCTGCTGTCACCAGGTCAAAGCAATCAGCCCCTCTACTGTGATGCTGGGGATTGAACCCAGGACCATGTGCATGCTAGGCAAGTACTCTGCCACCAAGACACCCAGCGTGAGTCTTTCTACTGATGGAGGATATATGTTGACATGTTTGTTTAAAAGACAGGAAGAAAACTTCATTGCATTTAGCCAAGTGAGAGAAACTAATGTGACCCAGCTACGTGGTCTAGGATGTTAATTCCAGGGCAGCCTGGAAGAGGCAATACTATGGAAACAGTTAAGATATATCTATTTTCTGGGAGAGAGAAAAAGGAAAGGCAAGAGCACAGGGGGTTTTCAGGATGATGAAACTGTTCTTTATGATACTGTAATGGTGTCCTCATCTTGTTTTTGTTGCTATGATAAAATACCCTGACAAAAACAACTTATTGGAAAAACAAGTTTACTTCATCTTACAATTTCAGGCTAGGGTCCATCGCTGTGGGAAAATCAAGGAAGGAACTTTAAGCAGCCGATCGCATTATGTCCAAAAGCATCTCGAGAGCAGAGAGAGAAGGCATGAACACATCCTCACTTGCACGCTTCTGCTCAGCTCAATGTCTCTACTCTGACACAGTTCAAGACCTAATGCCTCGGGAATGTGGCTGCCCCCAGTGGACTGGCTTTTCCTAATCAGTTTATGAAGATAACCTTACACAGATATGCCAGTGTAGGCCAGCCCAATGTGTACAATCCCTCACTGAAACATGGGTCCCAGGTGATTGCAGGCTATGTCTGACTGACAGTTAAAGCCAGTCATGACACAATGATGTATACATGACATTTGTTATATACATGCATTTGTCAAAACCTATGAAATGTACAGCACAACGAATGAACCTTAATATAAACAAAGGGTTTTAGTTCATAATAATGTATCAATAACGTTTCATCAGTTGAAACAACTAGACATTAATATAAAGCATTCATAGTAAGAGTAAAACAGAGAGAAGAACACAGGAAATTGCAGAAACTAGTTGCTGCTCAGTTTCTCCGTAAGCCTAAACATCCTGCGGGGGAAAAAAAATTATTAATTTAAAATAACCAAGGACAAACACTAACAAATTGAAAACAAGTTGTTTTCAACAGTCATGCCAGGTCCCTGAGAGCAAAAAGAACAAAGAAAAAGTCTAGAGCAAGTCAGTAAAAACTGGAAAGGGTGGGTGCTCG
Organism: Pachyuromys duprasi; assembly: GCA_028658305.1. Classification (NCBI taxonomy): domain Eukaryota; kingdom Metazoa; phylum Chordata; class Mammalia; order Rodentia; family Muridae; genus Pachyuromys; species Pachyuromys duprasi. The sequence continues at coordinate 73,867,461 of CM053765.1, read as the reverse complement.
GAGGACTTTATCCCCCAACCTCTGTAGCTCTGAAGTAAGGAAACAGATTCCTAACGGGTCTCTGATGGTCATCTACCTGATACATGGAGCAGCCCTAACTGGGTCCTTTCTTAGGAGCCTATAGCATACAGTTTCCAATACTGCCCTGAAAAATAAAATCTGTATCTCTCTATGGTTAGCTCCTTTATCTATAACGTCTGGCCCAGAGTGGTCTGGTTAATTTCATAATCTGTTTAAGTAAGGGTTGTCATGGCTACCATGCATCAGCATCCAGTTTTCCCAGAATTAGGATGCATGTAATAGAAATGGTTTGATGAAAAAAATTTAACTAGGCTGAATGAAATTTAAATTTATTTGAGGATAGACCCTGAGAAGTGGGAAAGGCATGCCAGGATTCAGCACTCATCGACTGAGTATCTTTTCAAACGTCATTTTTGTTCAGAGCTGCAGGGCCTCAGGGACAGAGAGGGGTGCGTGCAGCCATCTTTGGTGGCCACAGTTAAGCTCTAGGTGTGGTTCTCTCCTTGACTCCCAGGTTGTCACCTGTGCTACTCATTAAGGTGAAACTGTGTTTACAGAGCAGCATGAGAATGAAAAGCCCTTTGCTGCGGTCATTAGTGGTTAGGTCAGCAGGATTAGCAGCCATTTATAATTCATCTCGGTTGCTTTCCTGCGTCCTTTGTCACCGTAAAGACTTGGGGGGGTTTCCTAAGTCATGAAGAGTTCAAGATGCGGTAAACAGAGCTGCTGCTTAGGTCCCATCCTGCCTGGTTTTATCTGTTGTGACTTAGCTAGTGGCCAAACATCTATGGATTGTAGCTGGAGTGATCATATTAATGGCTACTTCATAGGAGGCTTGAGAGGAATGACACAAATAACAAGCAAGACATGGTGGCATATGCTTGTAACCCAGGCACTTGGGAAGCGGGGGCAAGGGCATTTCCATGAGTTTGAGACCAGTCTAAGCACACAGTAAGTTCCAGAGCAAGCTGAGTTGTAGGATGTCTAAAAAGAAAAGGAAAAATAAATAAATAAATAAAACAAAACAAACAAGAAACAAAAAGAAAATTTAAAAAAAAGGAAAGGGGAAAAAGAAAGGAAGGAACATTGCTGTATTGAAATGGCTCTAGATGCAAGCCCATCAGGAGCTCAGGGAGGCTAACTTCCTATTCTTCTCCATGAAGGAGTAGAACTTCATCCAGCCTGAACACAGCCACCTATTCCTTTGCTGCTGCAGCTGCTTCCGTGCATCTGCACAGTGAGCGCCAGGATATGAGCACATGCCCACATCACTCAGCCCCGGCAGCTTTCAGTGCAGAGATTCAGCAGTGGCACGCTCTGGTCACAGCACACAGGTGCAGACCGTACGCTTGCTGGTGTCTCCCTCCTGGCCCCTTCCTTCACTTGCTGCCCTATATTTCTCACTCTCAAATGTCCCAGGAGAAGACTACTTAGCATCCCTGTTCCTGCCTGCTTCTGTTTCGGGCCTTGTGGGCCGGTCTTATTCCTGGGTCATTTTGAGCAAGATGAGCCGTCCCCTGATCCTCCCCAAGACTATTCAATATTTGTCCTGTCCTTGTGTCAGTTTATCCTCCTCTCTCTCTCTCTCTCTCTCTCTCTCTCTCTCTCTCTCTCTCTCTCTCTCTCTCTCTCTCTCATTTTTCATCTGTAAGATGGTCTTGAGAGTATTGCAAACATAAGCTTGTAGAAGTAAACCTGCCACATTGTTCATTTGCTGGAGCTGAGGCAATTTGGTTGCAATTTCAACTGGGCTTGGCTACTTCATCCATTGATCCTCATTTGCCATGTTCCCCAGTTACTGCTCTGCAAACTACCTCTTTCTGGTAGGGTTGTTCTCTTTCAAATACACGCACAAACATGCATTTGTGGGTGCACACTCACACCCACACTTGGAGACTCTCAGGAACTCTTCAGCATGGAATTCTAGGAACTGTGTATCTCCATTCATTGCTGCAAGCATTTGTCATTAACTGTTGCTTTGTCTCAACTCAAGTCTTAATGATGAACTTGTCAAAATGCAAGGAGCTGTCCACCCCAGGGAAATGCTTGGAAGGGAAGCCATGAGCACACAACTTTCTCCCTTTGCTGGGTCTCTCAATAGCTTGACTGCTTGGGTGTAGACTTTTCTCCGTTGACTGACAGTGAACATGGCCCAGCAGGACTTGCTACAGAAAGTCTCTGTTACCTCTATATTTTGAATAGCACATCTGAATGGCTCCTTGTTGGAGCCTGACTTTTTCCCCCACCTCCATTAACTCAGCTCCACAGGGGGACTCAGCACTTAATAAAACAACCATTGGCCAATGGGCCAAGTCACGGGAGCCATAGCTAGCTCTTCTTGACTCTGTTTTTCTAAAAAGTACCCGTGACTGTGGCCAAGCAAATCAGCAAATACCCATGGGCTCCCGCAGGAGGAATTAAAACGAGTTAGGCAGCAGGGTGGAGAGCAGGCAGGGAGCCCGAAAGAAATTTAATAAGCCGATGCCTCTCTTCCCTTTCCTTCTGGCTAGATTTTTCCAGAATGTAGCGGAAAGTTCTACGGTATCTGCGGTGGCCCAGTGGCCCCCTTGGTTGAGTTGGGGAGTTAAGCGGCAAACTGGATAGAGGTGCACCTTAAGATTGTTAGTGTACTTCTGACCGGCAGAGCCAGACCCTGTCATGAATGAAGATTTCCATATCTGGGCTCCATTTGCATGGCTTCTGTCTTCCCTGGCCGGTCTTCCCCGGCAGACTCCTGCCCAAGATCAGTAAGGCTGTTATTCACTGGAGGTCTGAAGCGATTTCACTCCCACTCCCAATGCCCAGCTTGTACTTAAAAGGTTCACTTATTTATTATTATTTTTACATTATTCTGCCTGCATGTATGCCTATATGCCAGAAGAGGACAAGCGATCTCATTTTGGATGGTTGTGAACCACCGTATGGTTGCTGGGAATTGAACTCAGGACCTTTGGAAGAACAGCCAATGCTCTTAACCTCTGAGCCATCTCTCCAGTCTTCATTTTTTAAGGCTCTCCTTTTTACTCCACTTCCTAGGAGGCCAATAGCATGCCTTTAATCCCAGGACTCCAGAGGCAGAGGTTGGTGAATTTCTGTGATTTCGAGACCGTCCTGGTGTACAGAGCAAGTTCCAAGGCAGCATGGCTATGCAGAGAAACCTTGTCGTGAAAAACAAACAAACAAAGCAAAGACAGACACAGGGCTATGTGTAATTAGACATGGGTTCATATCCCGGCTCTCCCACTTACTAGCAGTGTCCTCCGTGAAGCGTGAATGCCTAGCCACATTAATACTCTATGGGTTTAAAGATAATAAGAGTGAAAAGAGAGGTGAAAGCTGACTGTGGTCCGCACTGTTTCACAGCCCTGCTATGCCGCTTCCTGTCAAATGGATGAAAAGACCAAATCATGCACATGCTCACAGCAACTCTATTCTCCGTTGCTGAGAATTAGAGAAAAGTTGGTTAACTGGCTTTCCTGAAGTCCTATGTATCATATTTCAGAGGGATTTTATTTTTAAAGTAGGATCTCCTTTAGGCAGACTAGCCTTGAATTCCATATAGACAAGATGTCCTTGACCTTGATGTTGCGCCCCTACCTCCTGAATGCTGGGATTACAGATGGGAATCCCCATACCTACCTTATACAAATGCTAGAGTTCAATTCTAGGCTTCATGCATGCTGGCCAAACACTCTGATCTACATCCTCAGCCCATTTTTGATCATTTGTCTTTAAAATAATACCTCCTGGCTGGTAGCTTGCCAACTGTTATAGGCAGGCATTGGAGTCCAGTGGGGACCTGCTAGGGTTTCCTGCCTCTTCTAGCCTGAAACAAAGACTGAGACCAGGGGTACATGGTTGGTAAAAAATAGGTTTTAAGAGAGCACTTCAAGGGGGAGGAATGGACCTGAGTGCTGGGAAAGGTTAGCACAGTGATCAACATTTTGTTTTTAAATCATGTGCATAACAAATGTAATGCTAGTGACAATAAGAACATTTAAAAACATATAACACATTAAGTGGTACATGCCATGTGCTGGGTGTTTGTATGTACTAATGGCTTGACTAGTCATTAAATTCTGTATGCTAGGCAGTGGCTTTGTTCTTGTGTATAGATGAGGAAATAAGCCTGGTGAATTTAGTAATACCTTTATTCATGCATAACAAATAAGTGACAGCCAGAGGTTGAAATTGAAAGGCTCCAAAGAGTCCTGTTCTATCCACCAGCCTTTGCTGCCCATGCAGAACTGATCCATTACCTACAGTCCTTTGTTTCATTAAATGCTTTTGATTTTGCATGCAACCAACAGCATATTTTAATTTTCTTATAAATAAATTCCATTCATTTCTCTTCTAGTTTTTTCTCCCCTTCAAATAGCCATTGGCTCTCTATACTTTTCTCCAAACATCAAAATGGTCCGTGAACATAATTCATAATTTTAAAGAACAGAAACCATGGCTTTGGTTTCTGGTGCCTTGTAACAAATTATTGGTATGTTTGAATTGCTTAAGTAAAGCGCTTCATTTGGCTGCCATATTTATTATGTCCCCCAGAGATGTACCCCTCTCCCAGGCTCTCTGATAACAGCCAACAAGGAAATCCATCGGTTAGCTCCACAAACATCAGCAAGAGTGATGGGAGTGTTTGAGAATGCTGAGTGAGTCTCTGATGTCCCTTCTGCCTTTGAGCGGCTGTGGGAAAATGCCTTGGTTCTCTGCTTGGTTCCCTCCTTTGTGGTTCATGACATCTCCATCATTGGACTATTTGTCAGGATTAGAACTCATGCACATAAAGACTTAAAAGTGAGTCCGGTCCTATTTGTTTATTGGTAAATTCCCGGGCATTATCTAAGGCCCGTATTATTACTACCGCATTAGTTACAGGAAGTAAGGCTTATAATGGCAAACAATTTGATCAAGGTCTTACACAGAGAGAAACCTCTGCTTTTCCTCTGTGACACACCTGGGTCCTGTCATACACACTGTGGAAAGAATGAAGACATTGCTTTTGACTGTATCTAACATCTCGAAGGGTTGATGGACCTGGCTAGCTGGTACTTGATAGGATGCCTGGTTCCCCAAGTGGGGAATGCAGCGCCCAAAGCGTGCTTGAAAACTGTAGATGAGAAAATGCATGGAGCAGTAAAAAACTAAAAGGCAGCAAGCAAACCATGAATCATGATACACGCATGTCACCATAATATCTGCTGGCTGCTTTTTTGCCCCTATCTGAACACTCTTGGAGTGGCTTTTCTTAACCGCTTACATTGAATTCAGTTCTACTTCAGGAATTGCACTCTCTGCTTCCCCAGACCCCTCAGCTTATTAAGATGTTACCTTGTCTCCATTTCCTTTGTGTCAAATTATCTCAGCAGCAGCTACCGTCTTCTGGCCTTGACTTTCTTTTCAATTTTCAAAATGCCATTTTCCTTGGAACCCAGAGGATCCTCTGCATTGTTGTGACTTCTTTTCATTTTCAGTCTCTCTCTTCAAAACAAAAGTCACAGCAAATAAAATAAGCACAAGTTATATCTCCTAATGAAAAGCACCAAGATCAAGCAAGGTCAAGGTTTCATTGAGAGAGAAAGCAAGAATCCTGTTCAAAAGAAAATTGGAAAGCAGAGCTGTAGCTGTCAAGCTTTTTTTCTTTTTTTTTTTAAATCAAAGAAAGACAAGTTATGATCCATGGACTGTCCTGTCCCTATGGGCTCAAGACAGCTTCGTATTAGGTCACAAAGAATATTATTAAGAATAACAAGATGCCTCTAGGATAGGCCAGAGATTGTTTCAAAAGATGTCAGAGCTCCTGTTTCCAAAAGATCATGATTGCTAAAACTAATGGTAGGCTCCAGGCTGGAATTTGGAGGTGAATAAACACAGCTTAGGAACTATAGAGGTTTCCTGTTTTGAATTTAAGAATAGCCAGGACATTTGCAAATATTTTTAGATGTGATGTTTATGGAAGGCTAAGAATATTAACCCAGAATGTTGGGTTATACAGCTAAATATTGGTTTGTACATTCTAAGTAATTTAGGCTATTGGACAGAATACTAATCTGCTGCAGTTCCTCCTTCATTTCTTGCCCAAAAAGGGCAATAGTGAAAAAAAATGACTTTAACCAGAATGTTCACCAAGCATTTATTAAAAACCTGTGAAACCAGAACACTGTGCCAAAGGCACCTATAGTGTACCCAAAAGAAGCAGAAGATGAAACACACATTTGACAGTTCAGTACATGACAGAAGAGACCCAGGGATTAATTTCCAGCAACAGGCAAAGCTTTATCCTTACTTGCTCACATCTCCTGGGATTTGAAAAGGTGTCATCTATCCAGGGGGATTGTTCCTAGATAAACCCTATCTCTGTTTTTTTCCCATCACCTCTTAGATTAACATGAAATTTAATTTATCATCTATCATAACCTCAATGCCCCTTTCCTTCCACCTCCAAACAAGCCATCCTAAAGATGGAGAGTCTTGCATTTTATCCATTGCCAATTCCTTAACAACTAGGATAATGCTTAGCACTTAATAGGTGTTCAAGAAAACTTGATTAGTAAAGCGCTGGAGTGACTAGTATGTCAGAATATGTATTAGCACAAAACATTCAACCTAAGTAAAGATGGTCAGTGTTAATGAGAAAACTCTGTTTGGAAGAAGTAGGGTGATTGGGTTTCAAACCAAAACAAAGTTATTTGAGCAAATTCAGCAATGATTTCAATTGGTTTTTGAGTTCTAGGCTGACTCTTGCTTCCACTTAGCTTTGGGACTTGAGTGAGACACTTCAACTTTGGTACCGACTCGAGGGCCCAAAGATGTGTCTCTAAATGAGTTTAAATGATTAAAACACACACAGAGGAGTATTATTACATTAGTTATGACAATGCCTGACAGAAACAGCTCAAGGGAGGGAAGTTCTCTTCTGACTTGGGAGTTTAGAGGCCTCAGTCCAGCAAGTCAGAGAAGCATAGCCCACTTTGTGGCAGCAAGAGTGAGTGCCGGAGGATGTCCACATCACAAGACACCGGAAACCAGAGGTGGAGGAGGGTGTACAATGCTCGAAGCCCACCTGATGACCTATCTGCACCAGCTAGGTCCTGCCTCTTACGGGTTCCACAGTCTACCAAAAGAGCTAAGGAACAGACACTCAAGATACCAACCTACAGGAAGCCTTTTTCAATTCAAACCACAACATTCACTGCACCCTTTTCATGGTCCATCCTGGACAAACCTGAAGAAGCAGAGTATGTGGAGGGTGCTTAGCACAAAGTCATCTTTGTGCATGGCATTCACTGATGAAATGAGGTCCCTCTCTTGCCATTGCTAGGCTGGGCTCTCAAATGCTCTTAGAAATGCTCTCTGGGGCACCCCTGGCCAAGCCTGCCTGCTCCCACTGTAACCCATACTCAGAAATGATGTCTCTCTGTCCTTTGCTCTTCAAGTAAAGAGTCTGCCTCCTCAGCCTCCTGCCAGCTAGGACTGGATCCTGATGAGCTAATTCCCTTCGGGGGGGGAATGACAGATTGTTGGCTGGGCTGGCTTCTGTTTTCCTCACCACCAGAGTGAGGCCCCTGTTAGGGAAGCTTGGGAGGGAAGAGAACTTCCAAATAGCCAGTGCCTAGAATCTGCCTGAACTTTTAATATATTAAATTAGGTCATCTCCAAGCAGGTAGATGTTATTAGTCCCCAAAGAGCTGAAGTTTATGAGAGACAAATTGAAACAGGCTCAAGAACTTTTTTTTTTTTCATATTGCCACCCTGACTAGATAAGGCCAGAAATAGAATTCTGGAGGCTGAATTCAGGAGCAGAATTTGGGAGCACAAAGAGAGAAGGCTTCTCTATGCCCTGAGTGAACCTGTGAGCTTAAGACAGGACACCCTTCTTACAGCTCCCATTTACTCATTTGCAAAAGGAGGGGGTGAAATAGCATCTGTATCCCTGACTTCCTGCTAGGACATCACTCTGATACCCAGTTACATCCCTCCAGACCAGGAAATTGGGAACAGTGCTGGATGGGAAACTATCCCTGTGGTCTCTCATGAGGTTTCAGTCAGATGTCAGCTGGTGTCTGCCTTCCTCTGAAAGTCTATTTGGAGCAGCAGAACCTCTTTGAAGCTGGTCCACTTACACACAAGCTAACTTCTCGCCAATGACCTCTCCTGGGAGCGTGTGTGTGTGTGTGTGTGTGTGTGTGTGTGTGTATTAACAAAATGGCACCAGCTTCACCCAGCAAACAAGAGACCAAGATAGCAGTGGCAGGGGCTTCACACCTAACTTTAGATTAACAGGCAAAATAGCGTCTGGAAAGTGCCATTGTTCACACAAGATAGCCCCTAATTCTTGGCTGGGAGGGACCACATAAAGGCCTCTTGGAGACTTGTATAAGAGTATTTACAATTGTGGGGAGGAGTGAATGAAACAGCCTGTGTTAAGTGCAGTAGTAAACACCAACTAAATGGTTATTACTAACGTGTTAGACACCTACCTGTTCTCAGGCTGGCGCTCTGAATTCTCTTTTATTGGGTCTTAACAAGATGCTAGCTTGTCAAATACTCAACTTGACATTAAAAGCCAGCAATAATGACCCAAAATCCACAAAGTTCAGACGGAGTAGCAAACAGCAATGCACCAATGTGGCTCTTGAAGCTAACAGTTCCTGGGTACCGGGTTGCTCTGAGCTAAGCCAACTGCACCAGCCTTTGGAGCTCTGGGAAGACTTGTTACCACATGAGAACTCTTACATGAACCACAATGACAACAAATGTTCCTTTTCTTATATTCTTATCAGCAAGTTTCACCAGCGCATGCTACCCTTAAATAGGGTCCAGATTTCGTGTCACCCTTAAATGAATGGTGTCTAGTTTATATTCTGCAAATGGTTCTGAGTTTCTATTCTGCAAAATACGACTACAAAAAATAATAATAACAAGATGTGTATTTTTAAAGCTTTATAGTCAAATAAGTTTGAAGGGACTGCCTGGTAAGTCCTTTTCTGAAGACTACCAGTGCCCATGGAGTGTTATGTTAAAGACTCCAGGAAGTCCTACAAGAAAACATACGTTTAGCCGATTTGGACCCAGCATTCTGCTGTTTCTTAGAGCTTGCCAAACTCTTTTCTCTACCCTAAGACAAGTGTCAGCCTTCCTCAATGGAAGATGACAGGAAAACCATCTGACAGAACCTCATGTGTACAATGTACACTTTGTTGGGCAGTTGAGAGTGTTAAATGAGGAATGTTATTGAGAGTGTTAAATAAATCTAGGCTTGTGTTTGGGAGATGGAGATACGGGGTGGAGGGGCACATGCCTTTCATCCCAGCAGACAGAGGTAGGTGAATCTCTTGAGTTTGAGGCCAGCCTGGTCTACAGAGCAAGTTCCAAGATAGCCAGGGCTACACAGAGGGAAAAAAAAAAAAAAGAATCTGAGCCCACAGCTTAATCCTTTGGGTTCCAACCTTAGCTTTATCGTGAAGGAGCTATTAGGCCTTCTTCAAGTTCCTTAGCCTCCCAACCTGAGCTCTCTTGTCTGTGAAACAAGGAGGGTAACTGTGTATCTCATAGCTTTCTCCTGGGGATAAAACAAAGCCTAGGCATGTCTGGTGTGGAACACATGCCTGGCACACTGCAAGAACTCTAAAGTTTAGAGTACCATTCAGGTGACTGGGGCCCGAGGTTACTGAGCTGCAAATGACAAGCTGACTCCAATCAAATGCATGCTTTCCTCGGTGGAGAGAAATGAGATGCAGGCATTTTCCTTGCAGCTTGGGGCAGCAGTTGGAGGCTGGTGGGTGGGGTCTCAGGAAGATATTTAAAGACAAGGAGGCAGGTGGCTGGGCAGATGGGGGCGGCAGGGTTTATGCACTCAGGACAGCCGTGATAGCGAGTGGCAGCGGCTGCAAGACGCCAGCTTTGTCCCCACAGAGCAGCAGGTGAAGCCACACAGCGTCCACACTCCAGATATCCAGAGAGAGCCCGGCCAGAAGCAAACACTTGGCAGGGATGGGCAGCCACATTTGCCTTTTTCAATCAATCAGCCAACAATTGAGGGCAGTCCTTGAAGCAAATCTGTGTCCTCACCCCTGCCCATCAGCAATGAGCCCACAGATAATAGTCTCACTCCTGAGACTCTTCCGCCCTCCAGAAGCCAGTGGCAGCGCCACACTTCAGTCACAGAGAAATGTAGTTGACTGTGGGGCTCCTATTTCTACTTTGCCGTCATGGCAGATCCACTTGGGTTTTGTATACCAGCCAAGTACTTTCCATATTTTCCACATCACTCAGAAGTCTGTATCTGCTGCCTGGAGCAGGTTTAAGGAACAATCTGAGATTTCTTTCTGAATAAGCACTTTAGTTGTACTTTGTTTTTGCTTTTCTTGGTTACTGAAGAGAAACAGTGACATAAAGTAAACGTTGGTAACACTTTGTGCAGAGCTGAGCAAATATCTATGTTAGTGACTGCATAAATAAAAGTTACATTGTCAGGCACACAAGAGTCTCATTGAGGAAATCTGGACCCGGTAACAGGTTGATAGTTTAGGCTCAGCTTAATCAAGGAAAATCCTTAGCATCTTGGCCCAAAGTGACCTGGGTCTGCACGAAAATTCAGTGCCAACCGAAAATCCCAGGTTGAAAGAGAGGGAAACCAGACCAGAAAAGCAGAGGGGGTAGACAAGGGGGGTGTGGAGGGGAACAGGACCTGGATACAGGGGAGCTTGTTTATGGGAAAATTTCAGTGTAACTGTCTCAGTGATAGTGTTATACTGTTTCAATCTCCATTTTCATCCTGCTCCCCTTGAAAGCCAAAAGATTTTTTTTAAGGAAATGTAAAATGTAGTTTACAACTGTGCAGTATTTTTCTTGTCAAGAATGTTATCCTAAGGAAAATCAAATCCCCTCAGCAGAAGTTTAAGTGACTGAATACGGAGTCGTCCTCCCCCTCCCCTCCCATCAGCCATTCCTGCGAGCCTTGGCAGTGTGGGCAAAGCCTGTCTGTTGCCAGATTTAGTTTAAAAAGAAAGCAAGAAAAACAAGCAGGCAAAATAAAAGAGATGCCCAATTAAAGTTGAGTTTCAGACGCATTAAAGATAACACCTAATATAACTGTCCCCCAAGCATTTACATGGGACCTGCTCAAAATTACTTGTTTATCTGAAGGCAGATTTCACTCTCTGTCTTGTTTTTCATCTGACAACAGTATCCCTCTCTGCTCCCTTCCTTCCCACCTGGGGCATTGCTTTTTGTCACTCACTTAGAGACCTGGCTAATCCCTATTTTCAAATTACGTTAAGCATCAAACTCCTTCAGCTCCTGAACCTAAAAGAGACTTTACAAGAACTCATCCAGGTTTAGAATTACTAAACAAGGTGCCAACTGAAGTGTTAAGAGTTAGTGATGGGACTCAGTAAGCTCTCAGTAACTTTGTTAGCAGGGAAGAAAAGCCATGCAGAAGAGGTAGCTAGGAGGCTGTTCAGGTTGGGACTCCAAGGTAAGGTCCTTGCCCAACATGTGTGAGGTTCTGGGTCAGTTCCCAGAACTGGAGAGACAGACAGACAGACAGACAGAGGTGCCCAACACTACATCAACTAATTGATTAAGTAATTTAAGTGATTAGGACAGAGCATGTTGGAATGGTCCCTGTCTTAGGAAGGAAGTCTGTGGTTGTAGCACACTTACGCTGTAAGTGCAGGAAACATCTGTTGAAGCCATGCTACATTTCAAGAGTGGGCCTTTTGTCCAACCTCACCAGTCCTCTTCTTGAGGTTTTCATAGAGGGTATGAATCAGCTTGGAGCTCCCCAGCTACCATAGTGCTGTAGTAGATTGGGTCTTGAATGTCTTCCAGAGGCATACGTGTTTAGAAGTATGGTCTGAGCATGGTGCCACTGACATTGACTAAGATACAGTACACTTGTAATCTCTCAGGCTACAAAACATGTAGACCCAGAGGAGCGGGAAAGCAGGCCCCCACAGCAAATGGGCTGCTTTTCAGTTCTGTAGTGCTAGGTACCCCCTAAACTTCAGACATTTACAAGCAGTAACAGTGCCCTTGCGCTGTTCTTTCTCTAAACCACAGTGGAGTGCCTACGTGTCTTGTCTGACCCTCTCACTAAAGGGAAGAAAGAGTGGGATACCCCGGGGCAGCAGAGATGATGCTCAGGGGAACTCATTTATGAGCACCTGTTCTCTAAAACTGCCCACTTATTAGCTACTTAACTATAGGTCATGATTTTTGAGATAGGCTCTCACTGTAGCCCAGGCTGGTCTCTACCACGTGACCTTCTTGCCTCAGTCTACTGGATACAGTAATTAGGTTCCGTGCCACTGTGCTTAGCTCCTGTTTGTATTACAGTCACATCACAGTACATTTTAAAGAATAAATGGTGAGGCCAACTATCGTTATTAATCGTTTCTTATACCAAAAGATTGACTCAGAGTAAAGGAGAAACTCCTGATAAATCAGTGACTGTCAGGTTTCACAAATACATACAGTGGTGTATTGGACTTCTGTTGCAAAGAATATGATGGCATACAAATACAGAAATACAATTATAAAATATACTAAATGCAAAATCAAGATGCTCTAAAGTAAATTGTTGAGATTATTGGTCCCAGAGATTCAAAAACATTTCCCCCCATAAGTCTGTATACTGACTTTTTATAAAGAAATTTCTATGTAGACTGTGGGAAAAAAATGATTGGAGAAGAACTAACCAGATGAATAGCAGCCTGGATGTTAAAGCTTGCTTTCGCTATCCTCATGGAGAGTATTTGCTTTGGATTTGTTATTCTTGTTCCACATTCTCTTGAAAACTTCTGAGTTTTCATTTTCTTTTTTGATTCTTTTTATTTACCAGGTCCTCAGTGGGAGTTTTTTTCTTACTTGATTCAATAGTGTTTCTTATTAAATGGGGAAAGATTTTATTTCCATGGTATTTTTCCAATTCAGCATTTTGGAATGTATATCTACTTATTCGGAATAGGCTATACTTCTTATAACAAAATTTTAGTACTTTCTTAAGACAGATCCTAAATTTTTCTTATTAAATATTCTCATGATCCTATTTTAAAGCATTTTAAAAATAAATTCGGTGTATAATCATTGCTCATATAAGAAGATTTTGTTAATTTTTAAAAAATATTTACCTCATCCTCACTCTGCCAAGTCTCTCATCGGCCCCAAGACAGTTTCTCTGTGTAGCCTTGACTGTCCTGAACTCACTTTGGAGGCCAGGCTGGCCTCAAACTCACAGAGATCTGCCTGCCTCTGCCTCCCCGAGTGCTGGGATTACAGGTGTGCCCACTACACCCAGCGGCTCTAGTATTTTTTAATTGAGTCACTTGAGATTTCTAACATGTTCAAGTAATAGTAACTTCCCTTTTCTTTCATTTATTTATTTATTTGTTTGTTTGTTTATTGGGGGGGGGGCTTGTCACAGTGCATGCTTGGAGACCCAAGGACAGCCCATGAGAGTTGGTTCTTTCCTTTCACCATCTGGGTTCCAGGGATCAGACTAATATGGTCAGGCCTGGCAGCAAGTGCCATTACCCACGGAGCTGCCTTGTGGCTTGCCTTTTCCTTTTCTATATTTGAGATTCTAACTTACTTTTCTTGTCTTATTACATAGTTAGTACCTCCCCATACAGCAGAATGATGGTGGTGATATTTGTTTACCCGTTACTGAAGTCAGAAATGTTTGTTCCTGAAGATTTGTAGCCAATACAAATGTTATCTATGTAAAAGGAGAAATCAAAGTTTATCATATGGGGGTGGAACAGTACTCTTATTAACAGTGTGTGGTGGTGAATGGTGCTCGTGGGATAGAAATAGAAATTTAAAGAACTGTTCATTTCTTGTGTTCTTAAGGCAGTGATGGGAGAGGGGAAGTAAGGAAGAATCCAATGTATCTAAGATGGCAGGTTAAGAGTTCAAAGATTAAGAACAGCTGGGGAAAGCTAGAGACAAGAGATCAGCAAGTAGGGTGTTCTTGGGCAAAAGCCAGAAACGCCAGCTGGGAGGTAACCACTATGTCAAAACAGTTTTCTGCAGAAGTCAAGGAGGTAATGTGAAGCCCTGATAGGCAAGAGCCTTGAGGATTCATAGAAAGTCATGACAAGCAGTTTCTAGACAGTTCCCCAAGCTTTCAAAATAGCTGTCTCCCTCCTAGAGGAAAGATGGAGTTCGCTACCTAGAACAATGCTTTGCAGCAAGGGTGAGTTTTGATACATTTTTAAATGAGAAAGAGCAGAGACAAGGGCCAGAGGCTCTGAAGGACGGAAGGAAACCGGCAAAGTCTAGTTTCAAAACAGATGACTTTTAAATATCCTTTTATAGTAATGTTATCGAACAATAAGCTGCTTGCAGAAAAGTATTCAAATCACATAACTCAACAGCCCATTAGTTATATGTTCTACCGTCCCTTAGAAGAACACCAAAGGATAGCTTTTAGCCATATTTAAGCTCTGTGTAAATAAAATTGGGTAGTATATACTTTTTTGCATCCAGTGTCTTTTGTTCAAAATAATGCTGATCAAATCTTCCTTTTTGTCTTGAGCAGCATTAGTTGGTTTTTCTTACCCTACAGGGTATTGGGTCCTGTGAATATGACACAGGTTATTTATACATTGCTACCCATTGGGCTACTGGCGGGCTTTTAGAGTATGATGTGCTGCTCTAAACAGTTTGAAATGCCTTAGGAGGAACATGTCTGTACTTTTAAGAATTGCATTGGTGCCAGGTGGTGGTGGCACACGCCTTTAATCCTAGCTCTTAAGAGACAGAGGCAGGTGGATCTCTGAGTTAGAGGCCAGCCTGGTCTACAGATAAGTTCCAGGACATCCAGAACTACACAGAGAAACTTTGTCTGGAAAAAAAATAAATAAAACAAACAAAGAATGGTATTAGCAGCACATGGGTATTTTTGTGTTCGGCTTTCACGGCTGTCCTCGGTTCCTGGGTGGTCACAAAATGCATGGTGATTCCGGCTGTTCTGCCTTTGTCCTTTGCATTTAGCCCTTCTGGCAGATGTGCAGTGCTATCGTGTTAGAGATCTTTTTTCTTATTGTGAGAAAGAGCTCATGCCACAGTGCTCAGTAGAGGTCAGAGGACCTTTGCAAAATTGGGTATCTCCTTCTACCTTTACATAGTCCACGATGTTGGTTTTCTAGGACTATTTCCAGCACAGTATCCCTGAATAGGCAGCTTATGAAAATAGACACTTGTCCAATTGCTCACATTCTGGACACTGGAAGCCTGAAATCCCTGCCAGTAGGGCCATGCTTCTCAAGCCTCGGGCAGCCTTTCCTTGCTCCACCTGTCTTAGGGAGGACTTCTGACAACCCTGGACCTTCTGGGCTGATTAACACATCAGTCCCCTCCCATCATCTCATGGTGTTATCCTTGTTTCTCCCTTCACATAGCTATGTTTTCTTACACATAGAAGTCATCATGGAATAGAGACATACTCCATCCCAGAACAAGCTTATAGCTAACTGTATCCCAGAGCCCTTATCTAAACCAGGCACATTTTGAAGTTCTAGGGATGTGGTGGTCAGTTCTATCATACAAGAATCACCTAGGAAGAGAGCCTCACTCTGGGAAGAATAATTTACATTGGATTGGCATGCAGACATGTCTATAGAGGAAAGTTTTTGGTTTTTTTTTTTTTTTTTTTTTTTTTTGAGTCAAAGTTCTTTCTGTTTAGCCTTGGCTGTGCTGGAATTCACTCTGTAAACCAAGCTGTCCTCTAACTCACAGAGATCCACCTACCTCTGCTTCCCTAGTGCTAGGATTAAAGATCTATACCACACTGCCTGGCTGAGGAAAGTCTTAAGAGGACTCAGCCTGCTGTGGGTGACACCATCCCCTAAAAAGGGGTCCTGAACCATATAATAGTGGAGAAACAAAGCTGAGCATAAACAAGTGAGTGATAAGCATGTATTTGTTTCTCATCACTCTTGTCTGTATTGTGATGGGATGGACTACTTTGAGCTTCTGCTGCTGTGACATTCCTGATATGCTGAGCTGTATTCTGGAACTCTGAGTGGAAATAAACTCTTTCTTCCCTTTATCACTGCAACAGAAATAAAACCAGGACAGAGGTTACACCTTTCATACCTTGGGTGGTGGGGTGGATTTAACTCCTAACACCCTTCTTCACTCCTTAGCAAGTGAAAATAAATCCCACAGGAATTTTCCTATGCATTCACTAATGTATAATTTGCACACATTGGCAGTATATATACACTACACACTCACAACACAACATAAATGTCTAGTGCTTTGTTTTTCCTCTTAACATTTTATTTATTGTGGTAAAATATATCTAGCATCCAATCTATCATTTTAAGTACTTTTATGTGTACAGTTCAGTGACATTTAGCACATCCATAACAGTCCTTCAAAACTTATTCATCATCACAAACAGAAACTCTATACCAACTAAGCAGTAACTGCCAATTCTTCTCCCTGGCTCTCAGTAGTCTCTATGCTGTTTCCGTCTCCATGAGTGGGTGCACGCAGCATTTCCCTTCTGTCTGCCTCATTGCACTTAGCCTGGTATTCAAGTCTCATCTTTTTTATGGCTGATTAATATTCCATTGTGTGTATATGCCACGTTTTGTTTATCCATTCATCTGGTGATGGACACTTGGGTTGCTGCCAGCTTTCAGCTCCACTGAGTGAAGCTGCTATGAACAACTGTGTAGACAGGATTTGTTGAAGTCCCGTTGCCGACTCTGACATGTGTCTTTTGCCCCTTAGTAGATGTTGGCATCTTTTCAAGCCAGTGTAAATGAGACTAATGTGTTCTTTGAGCTAATTGCTTTGTGCTCCATAGTATGGTATGAGGGAGACATTCCATGGAGGGAAACCGTCACTTCTTTGAGAACATTTAGCACAAGTGCAACTTTTCTCAAAATGGAATTTGTTAAACGCATGGTAACCTAGATTTCTAGATCAACAAACTTTCCCCATAAAAATGAAACTTATTTTTGTTTTCATTCTTAAGATACCTAAGATACAATTGCCGGCGTTAACTGGGTCAGCTGAATGGCCTGGTACTAGTTCAGCTGGTTAGCCAGTGCTGGTCCCACCATTTGCTGCTGGGGGGTTTTGTCTTCTGTTTTTTGCAGTGGTGCCTACTCACAGGAATAACACAAAAGAACGGTGTCAGATAATCAGCTTGCATTGTTTCAGACCTTATGGTATCACAGTGGCCATAGGAACAAAACCTTGCTAGTAGAAAGAAGAGAGAAGAGTGGGGGAGGAGTGCATCAGAAGAGCCAAACGGGAAACCTATGTGACAGTGCTTGCATCTTGCGCATGCCAACCAAGCGACGCGTCACCAAAGAGAAATAAGATGGGAGGAAGAAGAGGAGGAGAGAGGAAGGGAAGAAAACACTAGGCTAGGGAAATGCCCAGTGGTTAAAGTGCTTGCTGTGCTTGTGTGGGCATGAGGATCCGAGTTCAGATCCCCAGTACCCACATTAAGTCCGGAGCTGTGTGCAAGTCTATAACCATAACCGTGGGAGGGAGTAGGGAAGCATGACACTGGATGGTTCCAGGGTCTAGCTGGCCAGCCAGTCTAGCCAAAAAGGTACGTTCCAGGTTCAGTGGGAGAGACTGTCTTAAAACACAAGGCAAAGAGGGTGACAGGGGATGTCCAACATCAATACATGCACACTCAAGAAAGCCATGCACATATAGACACATGCGCACATGCGCACACACACATGCATACACTCATACACACACAAAAAAGCACATACAGATTAAAAACAAACAAATCAGAAACCCTATGTACTAGAGAAGTTAGTGATATGCATACAGGATAATGGACCACCTTTCAGAAGGACTACAAAATTCCTACAGATTTTAATACTCTTCTTCTTCTTCTTCTTCTTCTTCTTCCTTTCTTCTTCCTTCTTCGTCTTCGTCTTCTTTTCTCCTCCTCTTTCTCCTCCTCCCCTTCTTTCTTCTTTACAGTCTGGTCCTTTATTTTTTTTGTTCATCAGGCCATGAACTCATTTGGAGTGGGCTCCAGCAGCTCTGGCTCCTTCCCATGGTCCTCACAAACTGTACTTCTCTGGGGGGGCGCAGGCTGATGCCTGAGCTGAACTCAGGTGCCCTTCTCCTTGGCTTCCTTCTTCTTCAGGTCGTTTTTCTTCACACGCTTCAGGAAGCTCTCCCGGCTCTTTGAGTGCCTGTTGTGCTCAAAGCGCACGTTGATTCTGTTGGCTAGGATCTTGCCCTTAACCGGCCTGTTCACATTGATGCCCACAGCATGCTGGGTAACGTTGTAAACTCTTCCGGTTTTGCCACAGTAACACTTAGGAGCATTTCTTTTTGAACAGTGCCCATCCCCTTGATGTCTACAGTGTGACCTTTTTGTAGATTCCTTTTTTGTAGATACGTGACCAAAGGAACAACTCCATGTTTCCTGAAAGGTCTGGAGAACATAAACAGAGAGGGCCTCTCCTCTTCCCCTTTGTGTTCCTCATCTTGGCAACTTAACTGCAAGATGGCTGCCACGAAGGAAAAGAGGCTTGTTTGTTACTCTTTTCTTTCTTTCTTTTTTCCTTCCTTCTTTCCTTCCTTCCTTCCTTCCTTCCTTTCTGTCTTCCTTCCTTCCTTTCTTTCTTTCTTTCTTTCTTCCATCCTTCCTTCCTTTCCTTTTTTTTTTTTTGAGACAGGGTTTCTCTGTGTACCCTTGGCTGTCCTGGACTCACTTTTTAGACCAGGCTAGCCTCAATCTTCCAGAGATCAGCTGGCCTCTACCTCCTGAGTGCTGGGATTACAAGCATGCTCCACCAAGCCCAGCTTATTTTTTGTTTGTTTGTTTTCTTCTGTAACCCGAGTTGTCCTGAAACTCACTCTGTAGACCAAACTGGGCTTGAACTCAGAGATCTGCCTGCCTCTGCCTTTTGAGTGCTGTGACTAAAGACATACACCACGACCACCCGGAAGATTTTAATACTTTTATGTGAATGCAATTTTATTTTATTTTTTGTTTTTATCACTGTCTCGTTTAAAAGCATAAGGAATTTATAAATAGTTTTATTGTGTTCACTTATTTTAAAAGTAAACTTTTTGAAGACTTACTTAAATTTTTTAAATTATTTTATTTATTTATTTATTTATTTATTTATTTATTTATTTATTTATTTATTTTTAATTGAAGAGTTTCAGGCATTGTTCAGTCTAAAAAACACCATGTCAAGGCAGAAAGTCCAAGCCACGGTCGTCGTGATGGAAAATGTCAGCACAAGCAGCCAGAGAGCACATCACGGTTTGAACTTGAGTGTGAATTCATATATAAATCTCTCCCTTCCAAAGTCAGCCATGACCAGGCCATAAAAACAGGCACATTGGAAAGACAGGACCTCAGTGCGAGGCTTGGTTTGTTTCCTGCTTTGGCTGTGCTAGCTGGGAGCTTGAGCTGCCCTTTCTCTAGGGCTTGATAGCAAAGCCGAGCTGGCGTGTTTGCTATGAGGATTACATTTGACATATTTAAAGCATCTGGGACATCTTGGGAGTATTCAGTGACAGCCACTGATGTTACAGGGACATTTGAGCTGGAGGTTCTTGGCATGTTCCCTGAGTTTTATGTCATGCTTAATACTTTTCCACATTTAGGGAAATATTCAGAGCTGGATAACTTAGGTCAGTAAACGGAATCACAGCGCATGCCGCCAAACTGCAAATGAAATGAAATTCAGAATCTTACATTAGGCCCTAGCTCAGAAATAGCAGGTATTTCTGCTCAGTTAAAAAAATTGAAAGCAACTATTTCAGCCTTCAACACGGAAACTGTTTTCCAAACTTTCTGCTTTACTTTTATGGAGTATATTTTGTTGATCGGATTCCACAATGTTGCCTATGATTTTGTTTTTTAATTACTGAAGGATGATCATGTGTGGAGAAGTAAACATTTTATCTATATGTGAAATTGAACTAAATCTGCGTTGACTCAGCATAAACTAAAAGCTGGTCTTTGAGTTTTAATGCTGAAATCTGTTGTTTTCTTATAATTATTTTTCTACTCAGAGTGTAGTAAGGGTAGAGATAATGGGACCTCATATAGTAGGAATCGTATTTTAAACAGTCATGTGGCCTAAAATGATATTAGTACAAAAGGATTATAATCGTGTTTAAAAGACCTTGGAAGCCCGTGTTCGTTATAAATCTTCACCAGCCTTAGCAAGAGCACCGAGTCTAAGGACTGGGATGTGCCAGCTGTGCCTGCTTTGAATATTGGAACCCATTTCTTTCTTCCCATCTCTCCTTCCGTAGCACTGCTGGTTCACAGTATAACAGTATCCTAGCTGCCGACCCCCACCCCCCCTTTCCCCCTGCTTCTACTCTTGAGCGTTCTGGTCCATTCCCCGCACAGTAGTTAAGATCAGGCTTTTGTAACTATAAACCACATCATGGTATTGTGTGTTCAAAACTCTCCAATGGCCTCCACAGCATGCAGACTTAGATCCCCAACTGCTGTAGTGTCTATAGACAGAAGATCTGGGCCATGGCTTCTTTTCTCATGGCTGTCCAAACCACTATGCCATTCTTTCACAAGGCCTCACGGGCGTGTCCTCTTCAAACAGTCCAAATATGTCTGCACATCAGGCTCCTAGTGTCGCCGTGGCCTCTGTCCAGAAGGCTCTGTGTTTCCTAGCCTTTGCAAAGTAGCTGCCTGTCATGGCTCCTTTGGTTCCTCAAAGAAGCCTTCATTCCTTGCATAGATCATGCTGTGTCTCACACTGTTTGATTTGCTTCAAAACACTCAGTATTTGGGCTCCATCTTTGTCACATAGCTCATGCTGCAGCTCATGCCCCACTAGGATGCAGGCTGCGATTATGTCACTCATCCCCACTACCTCTGCAGAGAGCATCTTCCAAACTTTGCTTCTGTGAATGACTGAGTGGAAGGTTCAGAAATGAACTATGTTCTAGTCCTGGCTTGGCTATTAGCAAAGTAACCTCTTGCAAGTACTGAGCCTTCTTGAGCCTCAGGTTCTCTTACGAATAATAACTGTGGAAGCTAAACTGAATGGTTTTTGACAGTCCTTTTTATTTTATATTCCATGGTTTGGGTGTACTCCGTCCCCTCTCTCCCCTCATCCCATGAATAGCTCTAAACCAGTTAGTGATATTTTCTGCATAAACATGGAGAAGCTAAGGATGTGTGATAGTCTCTAGATGCTGAACTGTCATCAAAACCACATGTTGTAGTGTTTATTTTCCCTTGCCTGGCCAACCCATTGAAACCACACCCTCCACTGCCAAGCCACAGCCCAACCCTACTTTTGGAAGTAAAAATGGGGTAGAAGGAGCTCTGGCTGCTGAAAATTTATACATAAATAAATTGATAGATAGATAGATCGATTGAAAGAAAGAAAGAAAGAAAGAAAGAAAGAAAGAAAGAAAGAAAGAAAGAAAGAAAGAAAGAAAGAAAGAGAGCTGCCCAGACTCCTAACTAAAACCGTGTTTCTGGGAAAATCGGGGCATGAGTAATAAGACTGATGAGCTGCCTTCATATGGAAGTTTCTGAAGATAATAGAAAAAGGTGGTGTGAAATTGTAAAGACAGTAGTCCTCTGCTTATCTAGGGCTTCGCTTTCCAGGGTTTTAGTTACCTACAGCCAACCACAGACTGAAAAATATTAAATGGAAAGTTCCAGAAACAAACAACTCATAAGTTTTAGATTTTTGAACTATCCTGGGTAACATGGGCCAATCTTGTTTCACATGCCCCAATCTTGCCTGGGGAATGAATCATCTCTGTCAGTGTACTCATCCTGTATACGTGACCCTCCCGTCTATACCTATCTCAGTTATCAAATGGACACTTTGTGCTGTCAGAGCACTGATGTTCAGTGCTACTCCAAATGGCCTGGCAAGAGTATGATACAAACAGGGCCTGAGAACATATAACAGGGAAGGACAAGTTAACTGCTACTATGTGGCAATGCTGAGGGCATATAAGAAAAAACACAAAGGTTACATATACAGGGTTCAGGACCCTCTGGGGCTTCAGGCATTCATAGTAGTCTTGAAGCATATCCTTGCAGAAAAGGGGGAAATATTTCGTTGACAGACATTTTCTCAACTATTATATTCAATCCACACATAATTAAAGGGACTCGATCAACTTTTAGTTATTTAGTTTTAGACTCTGCCAGAAATGTACCTTTAGAAATAGCTTGGTGATTAGCTAGAAAAGCTGCACTTCAGTCTATCTCAGGACCGGTGAAAAATCATGTCAGGAAAGAAAAAGGAAATCTTCTTTGTGGTTAAAAGAATTGAAGTTTGAAGAATTGATCTCTGGGTTCAGGCCCGCCTGGTCTACAGTGTGAGCTCCAGGGCATCCAGGGCTACATAGAGGAACCCTGTCTCAAAAATCCAAAATTATTATTATCATATAGTAACTTATTAAATCAAAACATAAACCAATAGAAAGCATAACGACAACATATATGTGATCTGGAGGACAAGGCCTTGGTTTAACAGTCAGAAAGTTGGAATTTAGAGGGACCAAATGACCAGGCCAAGGTCACATCGCTCTTTAGTGCTAGGGCTTAGCTAGGAAACCTCTGGTATCCTAACTGGCAGTTCCAGGCATTCCTCCTTATGTGACTTTGCCCTTCTGAGAGCTCATGGATACCAGCAGCTTCCCATCACATGTTCCAGCTATGATGGGAAGTCACAGATTTAAAACACACAACTGTGTTAAGATTCTATGAAACTGACTAACCAGTTAGAACTTCATGTCTGTAGAGAGTTGAAATGGAGCAGATTCTTACCCAAAATCATTTTGGACTCTGCTCAGTCTCCACCAGTCACTCATTGCCCATCTCTGTATCTAACTCTCACCCCTCCAACTATCAGGTAAAACCTTTGGAATGTACTAACCTAGAGGGCCAGCGCCTCACAGCAACACAAAAGCTAAGCAGGTCCTCAAGCAGCACTGAGACTCACTGCAGCCCTTTCCTTGGTTTCACCGTAAGCTGCCAACCTGACACTCCCACCACCGCATTTGGAAAATGCTGTGATTTGTCACTTCTCTTGTTCTGTGGCTACAAAAGTTCATGTTCACACTTCTACTTTAGAACATGTTATTCAAGGCAATCTGACTCTGTGCTCCCAGGCCATAGTCACTTGTATTTGGCCCAAGATGAACGAGCTCTTACTGTTTGAGTAGTGTTTTGTGTTGACATAAACCAGTCACAGAACATGGCAGGCTGTGGCAGAAAGCGATAAACCCACTCTCTGAGAAGAAAGTGTTTCCAGTATTAAGCTGTTAGAAAACTGGGTTCATAATTTCTTTCTTTCTTCCTCCCCCCCCCCTTTCTGGTGCTGAAAGTTAAGCCCATTACATCACTTATGTCAGCCTCACACTCTAACACCTATGTACAGGACAGGCCCAGCCCCATCACTGATAATTTTTTAAGCTTATGTGCCAAATATTATATTGCATGTGTTAATCCTGTTATTCTGTTTAATGCTTATAGTAGTTTTTGGTTTGGTTTTGGTTTGGGGGTTTGTTTTTGTTCTGTTGTTGGTTGGTTTTTTATTTTTTTTTTAAGATTTATTTATTATGTATACAATGTGTGTTTGCATGTACACCTGCATGCCAGAAGAGGGCACCAGATTTCATTTGTAGATGGTTGTGAGCCACCAGGTTGTTGCTGGGAATTGAACTCATGACCTTCAGGAAGAATAGCCAGTGCTCTTAACCTCTGAGCTATCTCTCCAGCCTCCAGTTTTTGATTTTTTTGAGACAGGGTTTTGCTGTGTAGCCCTGGCTATCCTGGAACCCACTCTGTTGACCAGGCTGGCCTTGAACTCACAGAGATGCGATTGCCTCTGCCTCCCAAGCAATGGGATTAAAGGTGTGGGCCACTACACGCTGCTGCCTACAGTAGTTCTGGGGGATCGATTATTTTGTTGCAGGCGCTTATCTAAGTCCACTACATCTACTGTTATTGATCCTCAGACCAATCCTCCGAGTTATTATTGATGTACTACTTCTATTCCTACTGTGCAGATGAAGAAACTGAGTCTCCACTCAAGCTCAGATTCAAGTGCACATCCTTAAGCCAATGCACAGCCTCCACCATGCTCCCTCTACAGCACTGTCACTAACCTCTGAGTCTCTAGTTCCAACCACCAGATTCTTAGAAACAACAGCACATGGCTGCCAGCTTGCTTTGTCTCTTTCCTGAATGCTCAGCTGTCTCAATGCTAGCTGCTGGAGAAACAAAGACAAGAAAACCAAAAAGAAGACCAGCCCAGGGGCCATCTGGAATGTCTGAGATTTGATTTTTATTCTTGAACTGTTTTTTTAAAAAACTCTTTTCTTTACATTTATTTTCTCTTTTTCTCCCTACTCCAACCCAGTTCCTTCCAACACCCCATCACCAGGTAGGAGAGAGAAAGGGTTAGTGGGGGAAAGGGCACAGTTCTCTTTCTTAGCTGCTTCCTGCTGGTTAGGGTCATCGGGTTTCTTGGAGCCAGTCCAATCTTCATTTCAGAAGAACTCCATCTTCTTGTTTCACAACAGCAACCATCAGCAAGGGTGAAGCAGGAGCAGCCTTGTTCTTTCTCTGAACTCTGAACTCTGGCTCTCTGGGCTCTGGCATTTATCCTCTCTCCTGAGTCCTCAGATTTAAACTGTCTGCAGCTGGCAAAGAGCGCCTCTCAGAGCCTGCATGAGGCAAATAGTCTGCTGCTGTGGACCATCTGAGCCAGTCCCACATCACACACCTGGGACCAAAGCATAAACATGTTTATACCCACAACAGATTTTGATATATTTGACTGTGAGGTTATGGATATAGATTGATATGAAAGGATAATCTGTAAATCATTCTGAATTCAGTTATAAAAGAAGCAGAAGATGCATGCTCATGTGATAGGCTGGTAGGGAAGTGAGGAAGCACAGGCCGCACAGCCAGGCCTTCAGAGCAGCCTTCGTTTTCCTTCACCTTGCTGCTATGTGATAGCTCCGGTCATTCATCCCCTGCGGCCTAGTTGTCTGATTAGTACTTGACTTCTCTACCTACCGCTTATCTTTCAACATCATCAATTGGCTTCTTCTCCTTCTTCTTTCTTCTTCTTCTATTTCTTTTGCCCCTTTCCTTTCATGCGTGTTTCTATTCTTCAACCCTGCTCTTATCCGTAAGGCTTACAGTCTAATTCTACTACAAAGATAGGATCTATTTGAGTACATAATTGGGTCTCCTGGTTCACCAAGTAGACCGTGCTCCCACAGGGAGGCTGTCCTATTCTTCCCAGAAGGATGTCTTTCCTTTTACCTCTGGAAGAAAGACCTTTCCAAGTCCTTCAGCTGTGCCTAAGCATTATATAGAGCAAAGTGTAACCATTACATTCAAAAGTGAGACATGAATGTGCAGGAAGTTTGTGGAGTTTATCTGCATAAACACTAGTACTCTGTTCTATTCCAATAGACCCAGTTTTATTAGGAAATTAAACATTAAAATAAAAGGTACTTGTAGCTCTTTTTCTCATCACAGATGTTATCAATATAGATTATAACTCAATTATTCTCCTCCCTCCTTTTACTGGATCAATGCTTTAAAATCTCTATTGACACAAGTGTACAAAAAGAAACTATTACCTGTCTATCCTGTTGTCACAGCAGGAGCAGCTCAGATAATCTGACCAGCCAGTGTATGAAGTTGATTGTTTATAATGGAGACAATTTGAAATTCTATTTTAAAAAAGCCCCACCTCTTTGTCTTTTAAACGTGTTTCTGCTTAAAATACTATTACCTTCCTATGCCTTTGTGTTTCCTTGGGACTCTGGAAACATATATGCATTCTCTCAGGTCCCTTCACCTTCTCTATGGAGCCTCCCTGGATTCTCAAATCCACCCCATCCTTCCTTTGGGAAAACCTACCACCACTCTTTGTGCCATTTATATACCAGTTCACTATGACTATTTTTAGCAAAACTTGCTTTTTATCTGTTTTTGATAACTTGAAAGAAAGGGGGGGGGAGCTCATATTTTAGTCCCAGGTGTGGGATATGGTGTCTTGGACGTAAAGGGTAAGAGGAAATAGGAAAGGAGTTAAGACAGGGAGACGCTATCATGCACACCCTACACACGAGGAAGCTACACACACCACTTGGAATGTGAAGAAAATATTAGGTGGATTCCTACCCTGGAGGAAACAGTACTAGGTACAGTAGCAAGGAAAGAAGCTATTTAAAAGGCAGAAGGATAAAGAAATTAACAATGAGAAAATAAACCACGAAAGGATAAGATCGGGCCAAGCAGGGGAAATGAACACCCATTAGTAGGAGATGTGCTGAGAGAAACACAAACAAAAAGGCTTTTTAGTTGTTCTTTTTGTTTTGTTTTATGTTTTAAGGGAGAGAGGATGAAGGCAGAAGAAAAGGCCAGGAAAGCATTTTCATAAACCCCTTGGGTAAATATGTTATGCCAACCAGAAGTACTAATTTGGGCTTTGGGAAGTAGAGAATAGGGAAGCTCAACCCATGGCCAAAGGTAAGAGAACTGAGAAAAATAAATAGTGGGTAAAGGGGAAGGAGAGAGGGAAGTGGCCGGATCCTTTTTTGGTTATTGAAATGATTCCAAGTGCAATCAGTTTTCAACAACTTTGCAGAATCAAAGGGAAAAGAGAAAACCACAATGAAAGGAACTTGGAGTGCAAATTATGTTCGTGTTGCTACAATGGAACATTTTACTCTGCTTTCAAGTCACTTCCACTTTCTGCTTTACCCAGATGGCAGCACAGACCCAAATAGCACCTGAAGATGTTGAAGGCTGTGTCACAGCTCGAAGCACAGCCTTGAGAGCAAACAGACAGAGCTGGAGGGGCAGCTTCCCTGGAGGTGCAAGACAGAAGCTTTGCCTGACACGTGGAGGTTCCAGCCTAGTGCTGTTTAAACAGGATGGGGGTAGGGGAGTGGAGTACAGCTTGGACACTTTCAGCCAGTGTTTGTAAACGCAACATCATGTAAGAACTTTTCAATCCGTTTAAGCCTGAACTTCCATGTGACAAATTCAGCAATGTCTATGACCACCCTCAGCTTCTCCATCCCAGAATCGTTCCTCGTATTCAAAAGCTTCACAGAGATATTTGTTCTTCTCTTACCTAAATTAAAACTGCACAACTGAGTTGAGTGTGCGCCCTCTTTTCCTTGGCCTTTGCACTTCCTCTCTCAGCCAGTTCTCTCTGGCTCCTCCTGAGCTTTCTTTGAAATTTTCTCTTTCTAGATTCTTCCCTTGCATTGGCATCCAGTGGAGCCTATTCTGTAGGCACTGCTTCTTGAAATGTCACCATTTACCTGGAGCCTATTCTCTCTCCTTTGCTGCAATGATGATCCGAGGGCTGCTGACTGCCCGGGCTCTGCCTGCCACAAAATCCTCTCTACCACTAGCATCCAAAATCTGCACAGTCCCAGGGTGTCATAAGCTTCACTGGTCCAAATGATCTCACTTGTCTTCCCCTCAAAACTTGTTCACCTCATCTATGCCAACATTGTCATTCCCAGATCATCACCCCAGTGCAACACAGGCTGAGAAATGTAGTCCAGCTGTCTACCTGAGCCAAAAAACCAAGCAGATGTTGACGGGACGCAATTTCTGCCTCACTGTACCAGCGATGGCTGCATTTTCTATGCGTTTGTACCATTGGCTCTTCAACATCGCACCATATTTTAAACTCTGTGGGGACAAATGTGGTCTTATTCACAGTCTGGCCCCAGTAAAGTTCAACAAATCTGTGCTTAGTTAAATCAATGAGGCTTTTATGATCTGCCTGGGGGTGGGGTAGAAGAGTGGTCTTGCTGCTTCTGCTGTTTCCTCAAAAGCCAGGTTACCAGGCTGTGAGATAGCTTGTCCTGACCAGATGAGGAGATCCATGACATTCAGGACCATGAGAGCTGAAGCCTCTGAATTCAAGCTCAGGTATCACATGTGCTGAGAAAACTGTCATGGATGGAGCCGGATGTGGTGGTGCACGCCTGTAATCCTAGCACAAAGGGAGGCAGAGGCCAGGCTGGTCTACAAAGTGAGTCCAAGACAGCCAAGGCTACACAGAGAAACCCTGTCTGGAAAAAACATTGACAACAAAAGAAAGCTGTGATGGAGACATAATTCCCAGGTCAAATTCCAGAATGGCAGAAGTGCTTGTTATCAAGGGCATTTCCGAGATTCCTCTGTTAATCTAAATCTCTCAATCAGTTCTTACTGCAGGGGCCCTGTGTCGAGGAATCTTTAGTAGCCTTAAGCCTGGTGCTTTCTGATAACACAGATAGTAATTATCTCTTCTCCCAGAAGTTCAAGGTAGAGCTGAAGATGGGGACTACTTTCTTCCCAGGCCTCAGCAGGATTCGATGGAGCTCTAGATTAACCCAGTGAAATATGAGGACCTCATTTCCCCTGAGTCCTATTGTGTGTGTGTCTGTCCATCTGTCACAATAGCCTGAATAACAGACTCCTAGTTCAGGATCTGCCTTGGGTTCTGTAAGAATCATCCTTATGCTCCCTCAAATGTCTTTAAGGCAAAGAATTAACATGCATTGTATAGAATCATCAGTCTCTATCTTTACCTGAGTGGTAGGCCTCAAATGGCTAACTGAGGTGCCTATTAACATACCAAAGCAGATGCTGTCTACAAGCCTCTCAGCATCACCAATACTTGTCACAGAGACATCCTGGCTGGCATACTCTGTCCCCTACTAAACTCTCCAGCCTGGGGACTGGATTTTCCATCCCCCAGCTACTTTGGTTCCAATATAAGCCAGCCATTTTGGCTATGCTGGTCTCTGGGCCTCATTGCCCCTTAGCCGCTTGGTCCTAGGCTCCTAAGCCTTCCCTCTCCTCTCTTCTGTTCTCTTTCACTCTTGCTCCCCACACCCTCCCATCTCCTCTCACAGCCTGGTTTACTCTGGACTCTCTCAGATGCCTCTGCTCGACCTTAAATCTAGAATAAAGTCCTCAACCCCTTAGGAGCAGCCATGTCTTCCTCTTATTTCTTTTTTTCATTCACTGAGCAAGAACAAAACAATTTTGAGTGTATCCTATTGCTGGAGGTAGAGAAATAAACTTCCTGAGGCCTGGCATTGTGGGGAATTAACTATTTCAAAAGAAGAGTAATAGTTGCTTGCAGGAGTCAAAGTGAAAAGGTCTTCAGTCCCATAATAATAAAAACAAACTTCAGAAAAGATAAGCTCCTAGACCACTACATCATACCAAGAACTTTGGGGAATCTGAATGTGCTAACACACATATAACGAGGAATAGGGAAAGACAAGTACATTAGGATCTGGCTTGAACTTCTTTGTTTTATTATAGGCCCAGTGAGAAAAGTTTTGTTTCCTTACTCCTTTATCCCCCACCTCCCAAACACTCTCCTTTCCTAGGAAAGGTTGTGGACCAAAATCATCAGGATTGGAAATTGCTCTGTTTTGCTTCCTTTCTGGGCCTTGAGTCATTCTCCCCAATACCAGGATGCCCTAAGGGAAGACTCAGAGGAAATGATGTCACTCTCTTTCGTCTTTTTTTTTTTTCCCCCAAGCTTTGGGCTTTTTCTTTGGGCCAAAACTTTAACAAATCTGTTTCCTAATTAGCCAGCAAATAATACCGGGAAATAAAATATGTGCCCTCTGTTTATCCTTTCTTCTCTGTCAAAGACAGCACAGGTGACTCCACAAGAATATATTTGTAAACCTCAATGTCTTATCAAACAGCTGGGAACCTCTTGTTTGCTGCTGTTGGGTTGTTTGTTTTTGAAGAGAGGCTTTCTTTCATTGACGACTAGCCTCAACCCACTATGTAGCCAAGCATGACCTTGAACTCTTGATCCTCTTGCCTCTGCCTCTCAAGTGCTGAGATTATAAGCATGTATCATCTACCATGCTTGGCTTACAAGTCTTTTTTAAGATTTCCTTTCTTTGGAGTAAGAAACCAAACACAGAGTGTTTTATCCACAGTCAAGCAGGGCTGAAAGAAAAGGAGACAACAGCCGGGTGGATGGGGTGGAACAATGTAAGAAGTGTGACCAACAAAGAGGAGGGGCCGTGCAAGTGGTGGGGCCATGCAGGTAAATGTGCCCAAGTCTTCTGTTTCATCCACTTAGAAAAAAAGCTCCTCTTATGCAAATAAGCAAAAATCAATCAATCAAACAAAAACCCACATTTGGGAACTGTGTCTATGGCAGATTTCAGATACTTGCTTGATGAATGTATGTTCAATCCTTGTACATTTTAAACACTACCATTTCAAGTCTGCTTCAGTTTTGCTCCTTTCTCATGATACTCAGCTTCTCAGGCTGTTCTAGGAGTAAATCTGTCCTTGGAAAACTTATCATGGTCTTGTGGATGAGGGTTGGAAGTAGGGTGCTCTGGAAGATCCTTTTCCTGTGGACAGTCTGGCCCAGGCAGCTGGTGTGAAGATCCATAACTCAGTGATGGTGGGTGACATGTGGAGAGCTGTGGCCTGTCTTGCCTCCTACCCAACCAGACTTCAGGGAAGCCTCATTCAAGAGAAAGGTGTTGTCTTAAGCTTCAGGGCTGTCGTTTACTTTAGTAAGGATGTAGATCCTCAGGAGGGAAGGCCACGCTTGTTATTAGCTGAACTGAGCGTTGCATGGAGAGAGGAAGGCTCTGGTCCATGATGCATGCTGCTGTTCCTCAGCCTGTGCAATTGGGATGTCCATTAAAATCCCCACCCATACTTTGAACAACTGATTCAGCATCTTTGCAGTGAGACCTCTGAGATCTTTTTTTTAACAAATATTTCGCACACTAGACTCTGCAAACACTGACCCCTTGTCCTTTCTGAGCACACTTTATGCCCTCTTATTACACCTAGGAGCAATCAGTGTGGGATGTTTTATCCAAAACCTGGTGTGCCCTTTGTGAAAGCCAGCCTTTCCAATTTGCAAAAGCCTGGGAGCCTTCAACACACAAGCCTGGGTGTTACTCTAATTTATTCTATAATAGTCATGCTACTGTACAATGTGCAAGCACATGCACAGACGAACTAGGGCACAATGTGCATTTGCCTGTGACTATGCACACGTATCTGTGGTAGATTTCAGGTCCCTGTGGTGCTAGAGCCTGGAGTCATTTGCTTTGATCCTTAAAATGTTTC
This sequence comes from Pachyuromys duprasi, assembly GCA_028658305.1. Taxonomy (NCBI): domain Eukaryota; kingdom Metazoa; phylum Chordata; class Mammalia; order Rodentia; family Muridae; genus Pachyuromys; species Pachyuromys duprasi. The sequence continues at coordinate 73,836,296 of CM053765.1, read as the reverse complement.
CTGACTAGAGCATCCCTAGCCAGAACTAGAAAAGAGGTAGAAGGACCAATAAGGAGTAGGGATTTCAGAGCCAAAAATAAAAGCAAAACAAACAAATAACAAAACAACAACAAAAAAAACCACCTTTTTAAAAGCAGTCTTTCTTTAAATACCTGTCTTTTGCAGGTGTGTTTACATGGTATATGAGTATATATGCACATGGATGTGCAGTGGCCAGAAGTCGAGGCTGGCTGTCTTCTTCCATGGAGTTCCAGCTTTTCATTTTTCTTTCTGTTCAGATGTAATGCATGTGTTAATGCTCATGCATGTGAGTGCAGGTACACATGTGCTCCAGCACACAGGTGATTAAATGACAGCCTTGGGTATTGGTCCTCACCTTCCACCTTGTTGAAGACAGGCTGTCCTTATTATTTTTGTTTGTGTATTGATCAGGCCTAAGTACTTCCACAGGACTCTCCTGTCTCTACTCCTATCTCTCCATAGATGATTACAGATGCCCACACCATATCTCTGACTTTTATGTGGGTTCTGAGGATTCCAACTCAGGTCCTCACACCTGCGTGGCAAACATTGTTACCCACTAAGCCACATCTCCAGTCCCTCATCCTTTTTATTTTTTAAGACAGAGTCTCATTATGTAGCCCTGACTGTCCTGGAACTTGTTATATAGATCAGGCTGGCCTTCAACTCACAGAGATCCGCTTGCCTCTGCTTCCTACATGCTGGGATTAAATGCATGTGACACCATGGCTGGCATAGGTACCTTACATCTTGAAACAGGGATTCTCCCTGAACCAGCTCTTGCACAGTTGGCTAGACTGGCTTGGTCAGGCAAGCCCTAGGGATCCTCATGCCTCTGCTTCCTACCACTGAGACCACAGGCGTCAGCCACCACAGCTGGGTTCCTACGCTGACGCTCACGCTCCAAGTTCAGATCTTCATGTTTACACCGCAAGCCCTTTACCTACTGAATCACCTCCTCAAACCCTCTTGGGACAAAATTGCTTGTGCTGAATTCTGTTTCTAGGTAAGATGAAGACGTATTAGTCAGGAAGAGAAAATGAGAACACTAATTTTATTTTCTAAAACTCAGTGCTGATTTGGTAACAGATAAACCTGTGGTTTGCCTCCATTTTTCTCAAAATGACTCATTCGGCTCGGTTCCTCAACCCACCTGCTTAGACACAGGGCTTTCTTTCCTGTTCTTGCAGCATGACAGCCATGTCTGAAGCTATGAGGCAGGCCCAACCCCAGGAGAAAGGTGATACGAGGGCATCCTAGTCATGATCTACACTATGTGGTCATTGTTTAAAACCATACACTGCACAGCGAGCTTCAAGTAGATTTGTGATGTAAAGCAGGGTGTCCCCAAACCCACAGGAGAACAAGTCCCAGAGTCCAGGGAGAGTGTCAGCGTGTTGAGTGAAACCTTAGAGTTCCCTTTCCTGAAGACTCCATTAAGTTTGAGATTTTTCCTCAGGGAGGCAGAGGCAGGCAGATCACTGTAAATCCAAGACCAGCCTGGTCTACAAAGTGAGTCCAAGACAGCCAAGGCTACACAGAGAAACCCTGACTCAAAAAAAAAAAAAGAAGTTTGAAGTTTGAGATTTTTCCTTTCTAGTTTTTCAAAGCAGCCTGCCATCAAAAGGAAGTTTCACCCAGCAAACTGTACATGAAATGAGAGTCAGGCTGCCTCTCTCCCAAGTTCCCTCATGTGCAAGACCACCTTGCTTCTCTCCCACTTCCCTTCTCGTCCATTGCCTCAGCCTCCTTTTCTTTAAGTTCCCCATCAGTTAATTCACATTTCCTGATTTGGCAAGCCCCCGACTCCCACCTCCTTTTTCTTGGGTAAAACTTCCTGAGTTGACATTCAAGAGAACTCTTACCTCATCAGAGCTCTAGGGGTAAAACGGCTTTAAAGGCCCACGCCCCACGGCAGTTACCACTTTGAAGAGTCAAGTGGCTAGTAACCTTACAGGGGTGTGTGTGTGTGTGTGTGTGTGTGTGTGTGAGCTAACCACTATCAGAGCGAAGGCCTCCTGTCCTTGGCTGAGATGGAAGCAGGAAGACAGGTCTTCTCAGGAGGCAAAGGCAGGCAGATTTCTGTGAGTTCAAAGTCAGCCTGGTCTATATCCCAAACTAAAAGAGTCTAGGTCTCAACAAAACAAAATCAATCAATCAAACAAACAAAGTATATTAACAGAAGCCAACTTAGGATAGAAAGAATTTAGTTTTAGCTCACAATTTTAAGTTGATCACTGCAAAGAAGTGAAGGTGGCAGGAACTTGAAACGGCTAACCATAGGATATCCAGTCGAAAGCAGAGAGAAAGGACATGTCCACTTTATTGCTTGTACTCAGTTCTATCTCTCTATTCCTTCATGATCTGGGACCTTAGGCCCAGGGAATGGCCCTACCCACAGTGGTCTGGGTCTTCCCATATAGAATAACTAAGTCAAGCTCCCTACAGATGTAGACATGCCCAGTGTAAACAGTCCCTCAGTGAGATCTATTCTCGGGTGACAAGGAAAGCTAAGTTCAGAGAAGTAGTCTAGTCTGTTTCCAGAAAGGTCTATGCTTTTACAGAAAAACTTCCACAAGTCTAGGCTGGCAACTCTTCACATAGCTGTCTCCCCACCTCCCTGGCATTCAGGGAGACTGGGAAGTGGACAGGTTGTGCTCAGGAGTCAGAGCTGCAGCCTCTTAGAGCTTGGGCTGCCAATAGTTCTTTCCTCCATGAAAATTAAGTGCAGTTCAGATACAAGATTTCCACTTAGATTTTCCCAGGACTCTATCCCACTTTTTCTTCTCTTGGTCATGCTATGCCATCTGTGGTTGAGGGGAGGCATTTGTTCTCAGCCTACTCCTCTGCGATTCCTGAGTCTTTACTTAGCTGTAACCTTTCCTACTCACACACAGCCCCATCCCAGTTGTATCCTACTCCTCTTCTTGGTTTTGTTTTTCTATGATTTTTGTCACCTTCTAACCACCTGTCTACATGCATTACATGTTTACGTCTTCTGTCCCCTGCCCTACCCCATACACAAACTCAGCTTTTAAAATAAAAGCCTCAAGAGCAGAAAAGTGGATGGCTTTGGTCATTGCTGCATTCTTAGCACCCAGAAAATGTGCATAGTAGGGTTCTGTAGTTATTTGTTGAACAATGGAGGGAATTGGGGACAGAATCAAACAGGAAGATAGAAAAAGGTTTTGTTGTTTGTTTATTAAATCCAAAAGGGGGCATTTCTAAAGCACCAGAAGGTGATAGGGAGACAGTCAAATTGCCATTTAGTATTTATAATAAACCAATGAGTTAGATGCGATCTTACTGATATGACACTGGAAGAAACTGAGTTCAATTCACATAACTTACTCAAACTCAAACAAAGAAAAGGAGACAGGTGATCTCAGGCATGACTGCCTGAAGCCTTCCTCCTCCCAGACCCAAATCTCCCTGTGACTCCCTTGGAGAATGGCTGCTGCTTTGATATCCTAAGCAGAATCTGTTGAAATGCTAGAGACTTGGCCTGGCATGGCAGTGTAGACTGTAATCTCAGCACTCCTGAGGATGAGGCAGGAGGATTGGAAGGTCCAGACAAGCTTCGGACAAAGGGAAACCTTGTCTCAACTAAGAAAGAAGGAAGGAAAATGGATGCAAGAATTGAGCTCAAACCCCAGCTCTGCCAGTCACTGGCAGGTTGAGAGTAGGCGGGATTCAGTTTTCCCTAGAGGTGGCATCTAGTATTCTAAGGCTGTGTTTCCTCCTCCCCACAGCCTGGCAAAGTAGTTAGGAAAATAGTGTTCATGATTCTAAAGGAGAGATTAAAGCCAGGAAGATGAGGATTCATCATGAGGTTAAACAACATGGCAAGTTAGCGGCCCAGAGGAAAACCACCCAGGCAGGAGGTGTCTTGACAGATGACAGATGTCACCTTCCTTTCTAACCACAGTTTGTATGGCCCCAAAGAGATGCTGAGAATGACACACGGATGTGAAAGCTGTTGTTAATTTGAAGAGTGTACTTTGGGGTCTGGGTGAATGCAGCTCAGTGGAGGGTGCATGCTTGGTTCAACATCCAAAAAGGCCTGCGTTCGAGCCCCAGCACCAATAATAATGTCAACATCTCCTAAAGTTCTGCACTCAAAAACCCTTTTCCTTCAGGTGACAGAAACAAAGCTCTAGAACTCAGATGTCATGTGAGATCTGGAGCTTCTAAGTCCTTGGCTGATTCCCTAAAGCAAAGCAATTCACAGGGTTAAAGACCATTTAGGGGAAGCCTACTGTGACCAGCATTCCAGAGTCACACTTGCTTTGCCTTTAACATGCTGAAACTCTGTTGATTTCCCTATTCCCGCCCCACCCATCATGAGCTTGCTGATTAGGAGAAAAAAAGCCCTCATATTTGCCTCATCTTAACTTCACACAGACAGTAGGCATTTGACTGACATTTGATTGATGTTTATTGACGTGGTGGTTTAAATGGGAATGGCCCCCATAGGCTCACAAGTTTAAATACTTGGTCTCTGACACTACTTGAAAGGATTAGGAGGTGTGGCCTTATTGCAGTAAGTGTGTCCTTCTTGGAGGAAGTGTGTCACTGGGCATATGCTTTAGGATTCAGAAGCCTAAGCCAGGCCCAGTAGCTCTCTCTTCCTGCAGTCTTCAGATCTGGATGTACAGTTCTTAGTTCCTTCTCCAGTGCCATGTCTGCCTGCATGCTGCCATGCTTCCTGACAGTCTGATAATGGACTGACCTCTGAAACTATGAGCAAGCTCCAGTTAAATATTTTCCTTTATAAGAGTTACAGTGGTCATGGTGACTCTTTACAGCAATAGATCATTAACTAAGACACCTGAGCACACCGTAGTAATTAGGGAGGGGAGCTGGGGGCTGCAGATGTAGCTCAGTTAGTAGGGTGCTTGTGTAACACCCATTAGTACCTGGGCTCCCCCCACAGCACCCCATAAACTGTACATGGTGATAAATATCTATGATCCCAGCACTGCAGAAGTAAAGACAGGAGAATTACAAGTTTGAGGTCATCTTGGGTTATATAGCAAGTTTAAGACCAGCCTGTTCTATATGAAACTCTAGTTAAAATAACAATAACAACAAAAAGTTTAATCTGCAAACAGATTGGTGTTTTTGTTTTGCCTTTAAAGAAAACCTCTCTCCTTGTGTTGAAAGTGGTCTGAAGCTGGGCCTGGTGGCTCACAAGCGTAATCCCAGCACTCTGGGAGTCAGAGGCAGGCAGATCTCTGTGAGTTCAAGGTCAGCCTGGTCTACAAACAGTCCAGGACAGACAAGGCCACAAAGAGAAACCCTGTCTCGAAACAAACAAACAAACAAAATGGTCTGATAACCCCGTCTTCCTTCAGTCTATAAAACTTGGTATTATGTATCTTCCCGGTTAATGTCCTATTTTTGTTGGTATATCATTTTCTTCAAGAAGCTATACTTAACAAAACTTTGTTTTATTCTGTCTCTGTAATGTTCACACTCATGAAAACCTAATGCTGATGGAATTGAAAAGTTTATGATTTAGTAATTTCTGCCAGGCTGCCTAACCCAACCAGACACGAGCCTCTCTCCTCTCCAGGGACCAGTACTGGGCTTTAAGCCTGAAGGCTGTGGGCCAGGGTTCTCCAATAGCTGGCCTTTGTGGGTTTCCCCTGGGAGTTGTGAAGGTCAATTGCCAGTCTGGCCAAGCCATGAGTTCCCAAGAAAGTCAGGCCCACGCCATGGAAAATGTGATGTGTGAGCACATGCAGCCTTTAAGGTCAGAGGAGGCCTGTCCTCCTCCACAGGAATTCATGCTATCTAATGCAGTGAAAGAGGAAGGACCAGGTAATATTGTTATGTTTATTTTTACCAGCTCTTGCTTCTCCCCTCAGAGACATGCTCTCCTGACCCTTGTTCCTAAAGCCCAGGCTTTTGCAGGCATCATTGGTCTTCTTAAATGTGTTCTTTTCCCCAAAGGCTTCCATCATGCTTTTGGAGTCAGCATCTGTGGTAACTTTCCAAGTTATTTTCATGTGATGTCTTCATGTTTTTCCCCTTACTTGCTGTGTATTCCTCAGTGAGGAATGGTGTGTGTGTGTGTGTGTGTGTGTATACACTTGTCTATGTGTCTTGGTTTGCAACTGTTCTTCTTTCCAGAGTATCTCCTAAGCACCCATTGTATGCTAGAGACTGGATGTAGCATAATGAATGAGAACAGCCATCCCACCAACATTCCAAACAGGAATCCCAGCAGTCCTGCTCTCTTTACCCTCTCTTGCTGCCTTGACTACCTGTTTTATCACATATGCTTTACTGCTTCTGATTCATCTTCAGTTCTTTCTCTAAAGACAGGGTACCAAATATAATTTTTTCAAAAAGTAAAATCATAGTTCTCACACAGATATTAAAGTGAACTTGCACAAAAGAAGCTATTCAACTCACTAATTGATGAGCAACCCAGTGATTCTGGGGACGTTTGAGGAACAGATGTATACGCATGAAATCCGAAATGCTGAAAGGAATTATAGTGATACAGGAAACGTTGGCTAAAAGCATGCAGAGCGAAATGGGTAATGTTTCAAATCATCTACCCAAAACAATGAGATGAGATGCACGTGTGCTTCCAGAACAAGAGCCGTAGGAATTGCTATGGACAGGACATGTCTACACTCTTAGTTGTTTTCTGCAATTTAACCCTGATTCCTAAAAATTATAAAAATATGCAATCTACCCAGGACAGTCAGAGGATATGCCACCACAGAATCAAACAAATTTCTTAGGAAGTCTGCGCCATAGCACCTACGACTCTGCTGAAGGACACCCAAGGTTTCCTGGCATCTTTTTCCAAGTCTTAATTTTCCTGATGTGCTTTACAAAAAGAAATGTCTGTTCTTGTCAGCTTCCAGGGGCTTGTGTGCATTAGGCATGCATCCTATCAGCTACATCTCCCCCAAACCCTCCCCTGGTCACTTTTTTCTCCTCCTCTCTTCCCTTTCTCTATTCTCTCAGTAAATTACTTGAGACTAGACCTGAACCCTGACCTTCTTTTGCTGTTGTTTTGTTTGTTTTCTTGTGTTTTGACAGGGTTTCTCTGTGTAGCCCTGGCTGTCTTGGACTGGCTCTGTAGACCAGGCTGGCCTTGAACTCAAAGATCTGTCCAGTCTCTACCTTCTAGTGCTGGGTTCAAAGGCATGCGCCACCACAGCCAGCCTGAATTTATTCTTAAATCTGACCCATCCTTGAAGTTGAGATTTTCCTTCTGAAGCCTCCTGTAGCTAGCTGGGATTACAGGCCTGTGTTACCAGGCCCAGCTGTGTTGTATTTTTAAAGAGCTTCTTTTGGGAGTTTCACTTAATGCAGACGTCATGAACATCAAGAACGTATAGGTTCAGTATAAAATCTCCACAATAGAACTCGGGTTCTAGGGGCCACACTCAATCCCTGGAAGCATATCAGCTGTGTACCTGTGTGACATGAGCTTTCTATGCCACAGTACCGTCCTTTTAAAAAGCGTATGTATGAAGCTGGCAGTGGTGGCTCATGCCTTTGATTCCAGCACACCAGAGGCAGAGGCAGAGACAGGCAGATCTCTGTGAGTTCAAGGCCGGCCTGGCCTACAAAGTGAGTTCTAGGACAGCCAGGGCTACACAAAGCACCCAGTCTTGAAAAACAAACAAACAAAAAAGAGGGGCTCATGTGTGTCCGTGCAGGTGGAGGTCAGAGGATGGCTTCTGGAGGGAGCCACTGTGTGGGTTCTGGAGATGAGACTCAGGAAGTGAAGTTTGGAGGCAAACGCCTTAACCAGATTAGCCACCTCACCACCCTGAGCCACGGGTTCTTATGCAAATGTTACACAGCTTTTTTTTTTTTTTAAATCAAACAAGGATTCTACAAAACAGGTCATTATCATTAACCTGATCTTCCTTTCCCCTCACTCCCCAATGTAACTTCTACCTATGAATCTTCTAAGAAGAAGTCATGTCACTGAGAGAAATAGAACTTTGATAAGAAACACCTCTGGGTCTGGTGAGTTTATTTCTTCTAGAGTAGATTTGTGACCCTGGATCAAAACCCTCCTGCCACCGAAGTCACTCTTGAATTTTAAGTTAAAATTAAGTATGGAGACATAGGGGTTTTTTTCAATCATCCGATAAAAAGTAAAGGTGAGAGACAGAGTGACACATTTTCTATTCAAACAAGCATTTAAGCAATTTAAGTTATTCTGGGAGTGGTGGTACACACCTTTAATTCCAGCACTGTCTGGGATTAGAGGCAGGTGGGTCTCTAGAGTTAGAGGTCAGCCTACTGAATACATAGTGAGCTTCAGGACGGCCAGAGCTATGTAGAGAGCCCTGATATCAAGCCACCCACGGTCCCAAAAGTTTAAATCATACATGTGAAATCAACTTCATATAATATGTATTAGATTAGAATAAACTTGATTGTTTTCAAAATACACATTCTGTCCTTTTTCTTCTCCTCTTCCTTCTTTGTTTTTTTTTTCCTTTTATTTTTTTTATCTTAATTGTTATTAATTACTTCTTTGGTTTCTTGAGACAGGGTTTCTCTGTGCAGCCCTGGCTGTCCCAGAGCTCACTCTGTATAGACCAGGCTGGCCTCGAACACACAAAGATCCGCCTGCCTCTGCCTTCAGAGTGCTGGGATTACAGGTGTGCACCGCCCCTGCCCCTTTTTCTTCTTCTTTTTCAAGACATACCTTTACCCACAGTTTTTCTGTTCATTTTAGTGTGTATCCATCCATGCATGTGGTGCTCAGAGGATACCTTGTGGGAGGTGGTTCTCTCTACTCCATGCTGGCCAGAAACTTGCACCGATTCCAGCCTTGTGGCTCTCATCCTAGCTTTTTTGTGTTGCTGTGATCAAACGCCATGACCAAACTCGGGGAGGAGAAGGTTTATATGGTTTACAGTTCCAAGTCACATTACGACAGTTTGCGAATGTAACCAGCCCCATCCCCCTCCTGGTTTAGATGGGTCAGCCCTACAACACAGTATGAAAGGAATGACAGACACTAACAAGCAATTCCGGAGCTATCCTGCTCAGCCATTATTTCCCTACTTAGGCAATCAGTGGCATTAACATCTCCATTTAGAAAAAGGAAATGGGATCTGGTGACTTTTGTCAAGATATTCAGCGAATTGTTTCTTGAGATAGGATCTGACTCTGTAGTCCAGGCTTACCTGGAATTCACGGCATAGTCCATGATAGCTTGGAATTTGAGAATTTGGAATCTAATTCAGCTTCCCAAATGTTGGCTTGTAGGTAAGAACCACTCCACTTGACTTATGTATTTTCAACTTTTAAAACGGTGGTTCTCAACCTGTGGGTTGTGACCACTTTGGACGGAGGTCGCATATCAGATATCCTGCATATCAGATGCTTACATTACGATTCACACGGTTGCAAAATTCCGGTTATGAAGTAGCAATGAATTAATTTTATTGTTGGGGTGACCGCAACATGAGGAACTGTACTAAAGTGTGGCAGCGTCATGAAGGTTGAGAACCGCTGCTCTAGAAGTACTTGGGACAGTTCACAAGCTTTTAGGTAAAACTGGGAAACAGAGTTGGTTAGATTACAACGCTTGGCCATGAGTTTCGTTCCTATTTTTTCTGACTGTGAAGGTGGAGAAAAAAAAGTAATGATAGATGTTAGGGATTTCCCTTCTTGTTTGCTTGCTTATTTGTTTGTTTGTTTTCAAGAGACAGAATTTCTCTATATAGTAGCCCTAGCTGTCCTGTAGTTCAGGCTGGCCTCAAACTTACAGAGCTCCACCTGTCTGCCTCCAGAGTGGTGGGTGGCACTAAAGGTGTGTGAAATTCCACTCTCTTCTAAGCAGGAGCATCATACAGTCCTTGTCTGGCTCCAGAGTTAACAGAAAACTCACGGCAGGGATCTGTGTAGTGATGTTGTGGTCAGTATCTTCAGTCACGCTTCCTGTGGAAGACACCCTAATACTGACTCTGAATATTAACATGGAGGATGTGCTTTTTCTATCATTTGGTGGATAAGTTTGAGCAAGAGACTGAGGAAATGCAGCCTGGGCCCCTTGTCTTTCAATTGCGTTCTAAACCGAGGAATTGTTTGAGAGGATACACCTGAATGAGTGAGTGGTTAATATATCCGTTGGACTATTCCAAGTAGCAAAGAGAAAAGTCTTTGGACGAACTGGTAACTCTTATTTATTTAACTTGGCATTCTCTTAATTCAAATGTTTTACATCATCTCTTCAACTGTGGGCTTTGGATATCTGCTCTCACTGAGCAAGGAAGGCTAGCGTAATGTTATAAACAAATGTCAAATTATAAGTTGAATTTTAATGTGTACAATGAAATCGTTTGTTGTGCATATATATTGTGAAACAATTAACATAATCAAGTTAGTTAATAGATCTGTCACCTCACATAGTTACTTTTTTGTGGCACTGAGGACAACTCTCTCTCTCTCTCTCTCTCTCTCTCTCTCTCTCTATATATATATATATATATAAGCTATGATTTTGCAAATTTAAGAATGAGACATCAATATACTTTTTGTTTTTTTTACTTCAGCCAACATTGCCTGGTGTGAGAAGTGATGTTATGCTAAAGCCTTGGCCAGCTTTTTCCCCTTAAAAGGAAGTTCAAGTCTGTCCATGCTTCTGTGCTAGTGACTACTTGAAACCAAAGTGTTAAGTCACGTGTTATAGCAGTCGATAATGCTAGCCTGAAAACAAAGGGAAGTCTGGGGCAAACAGCTGTCCCGTTCTGCCATGAAAGAACTCAAATTGAGTTCCAGCAATAATACGTCCTCTCTGAGGCACCCACATTCTGTTTCTCTACAGTTGGCCAAAAAGTACAACCTAGGTAACCCCTAAAGGTAGATGATTTAATATATTTCATTTAGATATTATAGTAACTACAAATGTTCCTATTTATTTCAGAATCTCCTTTGTTCAGGATAGAATTCTTAAAACATGAGTATTGGTAGCTCTTATTTCTGTTTGAGGCCAGTTGGTCTTCTTCCAAAACAGATAGATAGTAAAGAAAATTGTCCTTCTTCCAAAAGAGATAGTAAAGAAAATTGTCCTTCATTTAAAAAAGAAAAAAAAAAGAAGACACTCCCCCTTGAATATTGTTAATTCGTCTTGAGCAGATTAGTATTTGTTTAAAATGCTTTGCTTTCTGCGTATTACTTGTATATTGATAATACGGTTGAGAAGTATTACAGAGAAACAACTAAATGCATATGGAAAAGGCATAGAATGAATGTGAATGTCTCTAGAATAATGCAGAGTCCAGAAGTGATCAGGGTGGAGAAGCTGATGTGCACAGGCACTGTATTCTGATTCTTGTCTGGGCTGTGGGCTCATGTACTGCTGACAGATTTGTCCAATGTGATCTTTTAGAAAACATTATTTATTCTTTCCCAATTTCGTTCGTGTGTATAATAATGTACCTTGATCAAATATCCACATTAACCTTTCTCATGCCCTTCTCCCTTCAGCTGAATTCTTCTCAACAATTCTGTCCCCTAATTTCATGTCGTTCCATTAGGGTTGCCTGATAAGATGAGTGTGTGTTGGGGCTATTCACTTGAGCAAGGGAAACTTATCAGTGACTACACCAAGTAGCCCCATCTCCTAGTAACCATTGCCTGTAGCTTCTCCAGGAGAGGCGGGCATCACCAGCCCTCTGTCCACCCTCGGAAGAAGGTTGATGGGCCAATCTTTTGAGAAACCACTGCTGTCCCAGGGTCATGTTTGCAATTGCCATGTCACATCCAGAAGACAGAGTTTCCCAGCATTCCCCCCTTGGGCCTCTTCCATTCTTCCGCCCCCCTCTTCTGCCACAGTCTCTGAACCTTGGATGGGTTGAAGCTGATGGGCTGAGTGTTCAACAGTCACTTATTCTCAGCACTTTGACCTGAAATGAGTCTCTGTATTAACTGTCACCCATTGCACACGCACAAGCTTTTCCAATCAAGGCTGTGAACAACACTAACCTGTAGATCATCCTCCCACCCCACCCCACCCCACGACACGTACACATAAACATTGCTTTTCACTGCATGTAGAAAAACTGCAAAAGTTACAAAAGCTGTTGAAGGATATGGCAAAGTTGTCATTTAAAAGTCAAATTTTAGCTCCTGTACTAGCTTCAGAGCTGGGAGCTGTGGTTCATTAGCGGTGTTCTTGCATTTGGTAGTTTTACAAACTTCAGTACGGAGACGGAGAATTAAAAAGAAATTCAACTCTGAAGGGGAAATACAGACTTGAATAGTCACTGGGAAGACAAGCTGGCTGAGGTCCTCATTCAGAGGAAATAGATGGTGGAACAGGTAGGTACTCCCACATTTTGGGATTGAGGTTTTGTGGTTTGTTGTTTGGTTGGTTTTTCAAGACAGGGTTTCTTTGTGTAGCCCTGGCTGTCCTGCAACTCACTCTGTAAACCAGGCTGGCCTCTAATTTACAGAGATTGGGCATGCACCACCACTGCCCAGCTTGCTTTGTTTGCTTTTTAAGGTTTTCCTTCTTTTTTTTCTAGCCTTGAGAGACTTGGCAATTTGTACAGTTTTAGTGTGTACAGTGAGATGGTTTGTTATGCATGTATATTGTGGCATGATCACCATAGTCAAGTTAGTTAACAGTTAAAAGCGTAGTCACTTTTTCTGTGTGGCAATGAGGACTACTCTCTATACTCTTGAATGCAGAGTATATTTAGCTAGGGTTACCATGTTGCCTGGACCTTAGGCCTCAAGAACTTGCTGAGTTTTCTTTTCCGATTGTTGTTTCAGTTTTTGCTTTATCTACCCTCTCCCTCATTCAACCATTTGCATCCACATCCCTGTTATTAAATTCATGGTCTCTTCATTGATTCTTGTTTGCTCTCTAAGAGAAAGTATGCACCTTTAATAGCATCTCTGCAAAACCCTCAGTCCTTCCTCCCATTGTTTTACCCTCTGCTCTTCTGAGTCCAACCTTCTAGATTCCCTAAGGAAATGCCAGTTGGATGGGATTTGCTTTCCTCTGTCCTACTACTTATTTATCTATTTATTATTTTGGATGTTGGGTCTTCATGTATAGAGGCTGGCCTTGAACTGATCCTCCTGCCTCCAACTCCTGAGTGCTGGGATGACAAGTGTGTGCCACCATTCATTTAGTATGATGCTGTCGATGTTTATCTGTTATTTCAAATGTCAGGATCTACTGATTTTGTATAGTTTGTTATGTTTTTGTTTGTTTGTTTTTGATGCAGAGTCTCACTCTGTAGCCCTGGAACTTACCATGTAACCCAGTCTGGCTTAAACCTTAGAATTAGACTTTTAAACCTTTCCCTCCTAAGTGCTGGGATTACAGGCATGAGCCAGTCCATGTCCTGACTTTTATAGGTAAATAATATTCTACTGTGTGTTTCTCTCTCCATAGGAAGACATACACATAAATAAGAAAGAAGAGGTGATGTACAGCTGTTTGGTTTGGTGTGAGTTTATTGCTATGTTTAGGGCTTCATGTGTGTTAGGTAAGCTCTCTCCCAGTAGCTACATCCCCAGTCTATGTGGCACAATTGCTTTCTCTGTTCTTCAATAACACTGTTCCTATGTCTTTGACTATCTGCAGTGAATGCAGACGAGCAGCTGCCTCTTTGAAATACTGGTTTTGTTTCCTCGGAATACACGGTCAGGACCGGGGAAGTTATGTATGGTATATAGCACATTTGAATATGCTTCCGAATATCTGGGTGGGGTTGAAACATAAGCCACAAGGAGGAGAGTGAAAGAGAAACCAGGGGCTGAAGAGGTGGCCAGGACCACACCTTGAAGGGGACTTACAGGCCTGTTACAGGCTTCCTCTGCAGGGGCCCCTCAGGCACCAGTCAAGTCTAAGCACTCTTTCTTCCTTGGCCGCAGATGCCCAGGCTGCTCAGTTTCTGCTTCACCAGCTGTCATGACCCACCATATCTCAGGCATCTGGAAGTGTGCCCTGGGCTCCCAGGCTCTTTGTTTGCTGTAAGATTACACATGGCCTTTTTGTTAGCAGACTTTCCATTCTAATTATGATGGCACAATGCTTGAGAGAAGACAAAAATAATAGACATGTGTATGGGAAGTTTTAAGTTAAGAGTAACATGAATCTCATCTCTCTCTCTCGTTTGTGTGTGTGTGTGTGTGTTGGACTTTACTGTGAAATCTGAGAAATCGGGCATTTCTTAAACCCTTTGTTTCTGGGGTAGAAACAGAAGGAAAGGGAGATTCTCATATGTTAGGATCCTCGGGTGGAGCAGGGAATCACCACAGCTGAGGACATCTCTCCTGCTTTCAAGCTTTTTTCTGGGTCTGGTGGTCCAGGCACTGTTAACTCCTTGGAGGCCACATCAATCCAAAACTCTACTGCCCTATGGGTGCACCAAATTCATTGTCAAACCTGGAAATATGTTTGACATAGTTTTTACTAAGGGCAGTGTTGGTCCCAGCATCAAAAACAGAAGAGTAGATGTCACTGTTAAATTCTCAGGACACAACCTGGTTCTCAGTGCCCTTTAGGAGACCTTCCCATGTTATCTTTACTATCTTTTGTTTCCCCCCCCCCCAAATATTTATTTTATGTACATATGAGTCTTGCCTGTGTGCATGGGCACCACATGTATGTCTGGTGTTCGAGGAGGCCAGAAGAGGGCATCAGATTTCCTGGAGCTACAAATGATTGCACGTCACCATCGGGTGCTGAGAAACAAACACAGGTCCCCTGGAAGAGTGGCCAGTGCTCCTAACTTCTAAGCCGCCACGCCAGCCTCTTCACGACCTTCTTTGAAAGCTCTGCCCACATGTCCATTCGGATCCACAAATGGCCCATTCAGAGCAGGCACAGAGCTGGCCACACCAATGACTTTACTAACGAGGTCACCTGGCTCCCACTTTGTCAGTGCCAGCAGCTACCAGGATGACATTCTAGTCATCTCCGTGGAGATGGCTAAGGGGTGCTGATACCTTAGACCACGGTCATGAAATCCCCCATGATGCCAAAACTGTCATAGATGACTGGCTGGGAACACTAAGACAGTGGTAATGCAAAAAGCACTGTTAGTGACCATCTTAAATATGGGCATCAGTACAGGGCAGAAATGCTGGACCATTGGCTTCACCCTTTCAAGTGAGCCCTACCTTCTCTGTTGTAGAAATGCCAGAGATTCGCCAATGTATTCAGCACTATCCCCCTCCCATGTGATGAAGCAGGGTCTTAACGATGAATGTAAGTTTTCCATGGATGATAGACTTCCTATTCTCAGCCTTGGCTTTGGCATTACACTCACCATGGGTGGGATCACACTAGAATATTAGACCCTGCAATTGAGATCACAATATCTCCTGGCGACCAGCTCCCATTCTGGTCGGCTACCCTGAACTTGGAAGGGAGCTGCATGACATGAGAAGATATGGAGCGGTGGTGAGGCATGATTTCTATTTCTAAAAGATCGTTTCAGATGACCTGGGGAGCTGGGAGTAGTGACACACGCCTGTAATCCCAGGACTGGGAAGTTAAAGCAGGAGAATTGTGAGGTTCAGGTTAGTCTGGGCTACTAGTAAGAGCCTGTCTCCAAAAGTCCAAAGCAAGCAAACAAAAACTGTACTATGAAAGATGGACAGTAGGAGGGGAAGGGAAAGGGCCCCTCTACTAGGTCTACACTGCGGCTGTGACGGTGGAGTTGCCCATGGAGCGAAACTAGAGGAACGGCATAATTACATAATGAAGCAGCTCATTCCACTCCCCCAATGCTTATCAGGCGAGGATAATTGAGAAATTGGATTCTTCCCACTTAGAACCATTATCAGAACACCTGAATTAATGAGAGCTGTAGAAAGGCAAATGGAGACAGTGCTCCTTTTCCATGGAGCCTTTTCTCCGATGTGTCTGTTGAAAGCTGAGTTTACAGGAAATGTTTGAGCCCCAGAATTGACAGTTTTCGTAACTCCACCTTTAGAGCAGAAAACGTGAGTAATATTTAGCATAGTGCTCTCCCTCTGTGGAGTGCGAGGCCATTCTATCAGTACCCCCTCCCACTTTTTTTTTTTTCCTTTGTACAGTATTAAGTAGCTGAGGAGGGACTTCAGCATAAAAATTCCACTGTTGAAAGTAGCTGCTAAGCCCCGGGTTGTGGATGGTTTTCTTACTGTAGGACTGTGTTAAGCTCAAAACTAGTTAACAGTTTAGCAAAGAAGGGTAGTATTTATTTCCTAATGTTTCATAAAAGCTTTAAGGAGGTTCATCGTGGGTGAACAACTAAATATCTCCATCTGATAGCAAGTGGTTTATTTTATTAATGTTTTTATCCTATTTTTTTTTCTGAGTATTTTCCTTTGTACTCTAAGGTGAACAGTATTTGCAGATAGTTCCCTACCACACCCTCCCTGGTGATCAAGGTCAACAACAGAATAAACCTTTAATTCGGAGGCTGTAACTCATTCTGTTAACAAGAAACAGCCATTGCAAGGAGCTGTGGTGCTTTCCAGGTTGGGGTATTATTCAGGCAGAGACTCAAGGCAATCGTTTTCTTGGCGAACTCCGCTGCCCGAATGTTAAGATGTGTTCTGTGGGCAACCGTCTGCTTATTTTCTTTCCTAGACAAGTGGTTAGCCCATGTTGGATATCCTGTGTTTATGGAATTCCAGAAAGGCTATGTCATAGAAATCGCTGGTGTGCGCGTGCTAACGTGCGTACGATTTATGGAGAGAAAGTAACCGGAAACAGCTTGCGGAGAAATCCACCCGCAAGTGGTAGCCGAGGTGCTCTTCGGGGATGCTGGCCTTCATTTCCGAGCGCCTTATCCGCTATCTACTTCATAAGTAGCAGAAAATAAACAAGTGTCAAAGGCTGAAGAGCCTGGGCAGAAAAATCATGAAAGCCAGACACACCAGTTTATTGTCTGTCATTCGTAACGTTAAAAAATCTTGAACTGTACTTAACCACAAGAAACCTTAATTTATATTTAAAAGTTCACTTTTCCCCATAAAATCTCAGAGGGTTCCCAAATTAGCATCAGCTTAGAAAATAAACAAAGACCATAAGGGAAAAGCCTAGAATTTAATATAAAGAAAGAGTCCTATAAAAGCTTTTATACTTTTTTTTTTTTTGTAACTTCTAAAAAAAGTTCTGTTCAACTGCTCGTTTCAATGAGCTGGATTTTGTGTGAGGAAGGGGATGCAACCTTTCAATTCAAGGGCCTTTGTCTGTAATTTTAACATCATAGTTCACACAAGCACTAAAGAAACAGTTTGTTCTGGTTTCCATAAACCCACTTAATGTTTTAATTCACCTGAACCAACAACTGAATGCTACAGGCCATTTTGAAACAACTTTTCCTAATCATTAAAGGTAGCATGTGCTTCTCATATTCTTTCAAATACTGATCCTTGAAACAAAAACAAAAACATACCTTTCTCCTGTTTTCTATTCACTGTTCTCTGTTGTAATGTAAGTAGGGCCTTTGGGGGGGGGGGGAATATGCAAAATGAAGTTTAACCCACAATTGAGTCTTACATCCTGTGGTCTTGGAATTTTAAAATTTCATTCAAAACACGCATTATAAACAAACTCTCCCAAATGACCATCTAGAGAGGAATGTGGCAGAAATCCAGAAACAATTGTAATATTTGGACCAAGCATGAGCACAAATGGCCAGTGTATGTTTTCATGAGGGGATTATGGCTTGCTGTTTCACAAACCCTACAGGGGATTTGTAGATGGGTACAGCTAAATTCCATGTAGGTTGAGTGTCTCCAGAAGAAAACAATCTGTTGACAGTCACTGAAGAAGGGCTATTAAAAAGATCCTCTTCCTTTGTTGGAAAAAAACACTGTGTGTGTGTGTGTGTGTGTGTGTAGGGGGTAAAACTCATGCTAGGAGTCTTACACATGCTAGGTAAACACCCTACCACTTAGACCCCAGCCCCAGCCCCCAAATATTTTTAAAAACAACTCATACTTGTTGACTACAAACACCAGAGAAAACGGTCTGGCCTACAAATGCCTATACACTCAAAGTTTGTATTCCTGGCACCTGTGGAGACTGACTCAGGATAGAAAGGTTTTGGGGAGAGGACCACAGACAATCTTCATCTTACATCATTGTGTAAGGAACATCCAATTTCGGAATCGGGGACAGCAGTGATGGCAGTGAGATCCCACCAAGCATATTGGGGGGTGGGGGTGCTGAAGGTGATTTTAAGGATGATGGGGTGCAGCTGTGCTGCCCAGTCAGGCTTCAGAGAGAAAAGGTAGGTTGAGGAAGATGTAGACCCTGCTAGTGTGCATAGCATCCTACGAGAACAGGTCAGCTCTATCCCAGAAAAGAGCTGAAAAAGAAAGTGGCACTGAAATACTTTAACACACACACAGCTGGGATGAGAGGGAAGAGCAACCAAGAAGCCAGAGTCATTTCAAATGGCTCTTACCTCCTTACCTCCGCAGCAAAGTTTAACATGAGGAACACCTTGTGATTTCTCATTTTAGCCCTCAGTAAAATTTACTGGTCTGTGAATTCATCAGTTCTTCAAAACTTGTTTAGAAGAAGAGCATTATCTAGAGATTCACTCCAAATCTCCTGCTTATTTTTAATAGCATCAACACTCAGAATAGCTAGCTCTGTAGGAACTGGCAGGTTCACCTCCTCTAATGAGCTGCTTGTGAGTCGACCTTCCCACCTCCATGATGTTTCAGTTTCGATTTTAATACAGGATTCTGAGAAGCCTGGGTGGACTAATATAGCATCATAAGCCGTTTGGGTTTTAATCATCATGAAAATGCATCCTATCACTGGGAGGGACAAAGGAAAGTAGAGGTTCTTCTTAGGAGCCCTGTGAAGCTTGCCAGACACAAGCAGGAAGTAGAGAGCAGCTTCTCAGAAGACAGAGCTAAGGTTGCTTTAGAGTGGCCTGATACTCATCACCATCATGGATTGATAATTATCTCTGAACATTAGTGGTGGTTGATGTGTGACCTGAGAGGCAAAACTAAGAAGGGCCTGACGTTTGGACCATGGTGAAGCAGTTATGTCAAGGTTCCTTCACCGATCCAACTCCTTGGACCATATTTCTCAACTCCTTTTTGAGAAATATGCAATCCCACAATGCAAAGGCAGGGTTTGGGGAGCCCAGGAAATACTGTAAAAGGAGTTGTGGCTCAGGGAGAAAATGGCTTCAAATTTAGTGTCTCTCTACCTCTGGTCTCCCCTTTCCCTGCTACCCCTTCTCTCCTCTCTGAAGTACTGGAGCTTGAACCCAGGACCTCATCCCATATCCAGGAGCTAGCTCTGCACAGAGCCACTATCCATTTCCAGCCATGATTTTGTCTGTATCTCACCCAGGTATCCTGGGACAAATCACTTGAATTTTGGATTCTCATTTCACCTTTCCAATGGGGAATGAAAGTACCCAATGCTTGCAGTGCAGGGTGTGTGTGCACATTCCAGGAGGCCAGTATACAGATGGTGATGTAGTAATGAGGCACACCACATTTTTGCCCCACACAGCTTTCACCAAAGAACAGTAGAAATACCCAAACCCATACTTCTGAAAGAGTGTAGTATCTACCCAGTGCTGGAGTTTACCAAGTGAACTGGAAACAGGGTTATTGTTTCCTACCTGTGTATCTGACAACCTCCTATTGGAATGCAATTTAAAATACTTTGGTCATCTTTAACTGAGTCAAATTAACTAGTAAGTAATATATATGTGTATAAATATTACATAAGTATATATACATTATGAAGCCAGTTGGCCTGTGTAAAGTGAGCTTCCCTCTTTCCCTAGCATTTATCGATCCTGTTTAATTTCTTTCATGGCTTTTATCATCACAGAAAATCCCTTACATATGTCATATGGTCTTGGTTTTTTGTCTTCATATTTGATTTTTGTTTTCTTGGTTCTCCAAGACAGGCTTTCTCTGTGTAACAGCCATGGCTGTCTGTAGACCAGCCTGGCCTCTAACTCAGAGACCGGCCTACCTCTGCCTCCTGCGTGCTGGGACTAAGGTCATGCTACCACGCCCAGCCCCATATTTGAATTCTTAGTGGAAATTCCCAAGGACAGCCCCATCTCCAGTTCAGCCCTGTCTCCCAGTTCCTGTGTCATAGTAGATACTCAGCAAATATTACTTTCGAGTTAATGGCAGGGAAAATTTCAGTAGGGCGAAAGGGAGGTAAGCTAAACGAGGCTATCAGTTTCTTGAATGAGGTGTGTATTTGGTAAAGCTGCCTGATGGTAAATTCAGAAGCTTGTTTTGAGATACAGTGAATTTATCTGGCCTATGGTCCTAGTCAGAGATCTTCACCAACAATCTTTAAAGAAAGTCACCCTAAAGCATCCAGGCAGAAAGGGAAAACTGATCTATGGATCCACAGCCTGGCCTACAGAATGAGTTCCAGGATGGCCAGAGCTATTCCAACCTACACATGTCAGCTTTGTACCAGACATGTGAGCTGAGTGTCATTGTTAATATCCCGACTTATAGGTGATTTCAGAAGTTAAGGCATATAAACAACTGTCAGCAATTAAAATCTGCCTTCTTTCCCCGCATCACAGTCTTCTATTGGGTTACATCTTGTGGCTAAAAGCAATGATGTTATATATTTTCTCCTTCAGACTCTTTGATTGCTGTAAGTGATAGTTGTTTATTCTGCCCTAGGACTGATAACTTTGATTGCTAGAAACCAAAGTTGCTTTTAGAATAGTCCTAGAAGCCAGGTGTCATGATGCACACCTTTAATCCTAGCATTCAGGAGGCAGAGGCAGATGAATCTCTGAGTTTGACGCTTGCCTGGTCTACAGAGGGAGTTCCAAAACAGAAACTCTGTCTTGAAAAACCAAGTCAGGGGAAAAAAGAATATTCTGGAGTGGTGCTCATGAAACTGATGTTAGGTTTTCTTTTCTGAGGCAGAACATGACCAGACCAGAGCGAGTCTGACCTTCCTGTGCATGGTGTGTTGCCAGATACAGGACAACTTTAGCTTTTGTTTTTGGGAGACGTAGCTTAGTGGTGACGTACTTGACCAACGTGGGAGGCCCTAGGTGTTCAGGGTTGCGAAACACATAAATGAATAAGGAAATGAATTATGTGAGACAAACAGTAAATAATTTTAGTGTAAGTATATCCCAAATAACACATGGGACTAATGTATACTCTTATGAAGAAATCATTTAGAAAAGAATGCCATTGGTTCTGGGTACTTAAAACTGAAGTTGAGAAGCCACTGTTAACCAGACTCCAGGCTTTTCTGCACACGACCCTTTGAACTGGGCTTTAGACAACTCTTCCTGGCAAGCCAGTTGACCTTTGAAACGCTGTTAGCCTCTCCAGACCATCTGCCTGAGGAACCCCATCTCCAACTCCTCCGAGCCTAAAACCATGCTCAATCCCTTTCTTAGAAGGCAGTAACTTCTGCCATCACCACTCACCAACTCTCACCAGCATGTGGTGTAATCACCAGTCCTTTATGAAGTACTGTCCTTTATGGTGTAAGCTCTGCTACCACTTTGGAAAGCCTCAGATATTGCCTGGTTCTGTGTTTTCCTTGATTATGACTCCAGTTATTCCCATATCATAGAAAAAATGTCTTTGATCTTGTTCTAGGTAAAACAAAGCAAAACAAAACACCTCATTAAAGGTGAGCATGTTTATGGGATTCAACTGTATGTTTTGTACTTTTATTTGCTAGCAAATGTGAATATAAATTTAAATGTTTGTCCCATATACAAATATCACATAGTGCCCATTTGAAATGTAATTGACATTTTAAAAATGTGGTATTGTTACAAGCAACAGGACTAGAACTCAATGGAATGTGCTAAAATTAAAGGATAATTTAAAAAAGATAAAGAACTATGCAAAGGTGACTTTTAAAGACACTAGTAAAGAGTACAGCAAAGAGAAAAGAGTTGAAAAAAAAAACTTCCTGGTGAAACTGTAGTCATTGAAGCTTTCAGAATTCTCCTTGGGCCTGGAGCAAGGCTAGGTCAAGAGGGGAAGACAAAAGTCTTTGAATTCCAGAATATTTTCTGTTACAGGTAGAACCTTAAATGCACTGTTCACTCCATCTTTCCCTTCCTACCTTTCACACTTAAAAGTAAAAGAGTTCCATTTCCTATACCATTTCTGATGCCATTCCTTTTTAGTTCCCTGATTCCCAGAAACGCTCTCAGAAGTAGCCTAGATTTGGTCTTCAAGGCAACTTTATCACGTTGATTGTGTAATTGCCCTTCAAATCCCCACCCTCCTCTCCGAGTCTTCTAGGCTTGGGAAAGAGAGAAGCCAACCAGCTGGCCACCCATTGGACAGGTATGGAGAAAGGCTAGACTGGTACACGGTGTACAAGCTGGAACTATCAGGAACCATTTGTGTGAGTTTAGGAAAGTTACTTAATTTCTCTCGGTCATAGCTTCCTTCCTTATTTCTCTGAGACATAGCTTCCTTAAAAAGGGGCTCAGAAGCCTTAGGGATAAAGAAGGAGCCACAAAGATCATGTCGGTTAAAATCACTTCAATTAGGTTGGTGCTTAATAATTCCATCCATTCATTTTTCTTACAATAAGCTGGGGAGGTGGCTCAGTCAGGAAAGAAAGCTAGATAACTCAAAATTCTATGCCAAGCAACCACACAAAAACCACATACCACGGTACAAGGTTCACACCTGTAATTCCAGGGCTAGGAGGCAGAGAAGGGAGGATCCCCGGGGTTTGGTAACCAGCAGGTCTATCCAAATCAGTGAGCTCTATGTTCAGTGAGAGACTATGTCAGAAAATTAGAGAATGATCGAGGAAGATGCCTGAGGTCAACCCCAACCCCACCCGGATGCGCATGTCCATGCACACCAACATGGGGTCATGAAACACACTGTTTTACAAGGTGAAATAAACCAAAGGTGCACACTCCGTGATTTTTAGTGTATTCACACAGTTGTACATTTGTCACTAAAGTCAATTTTTATCACCCCAACTCAAATCTTGTACCATTTGGCATTTAACCATTTATATATACATCTCTTAGATCTAGACAGCCAGTCTTCTGTCTCTGTATCAATCTACTATCTCTATAGACTTGTATTTTCTAGACATTAGAGTCACACTCTACAATATGTTCTAGTAATTAGCTTCTTACATATGGCATAATTTTAGAAGTTTGTAATGACTCTCAAGTTTGTAATTCACTTTTTTAATAACCTGGACATGCCATGTTTTATTTATGGCTTCATCAGTTAGTATGCATTTAGAGTTCATATCTCCAGATGTTACCAATAACACTGCTGTGAATACTTACGCATTCGTATGGACATATATTTCATGTTTTCAGTTCTCCTTGGTTACATACCTGAGCGTGAACTCCGTGAGTCATTTTGAAAGTCTCTCTTAGCCTTTTGAGGAACTGCCAGTGTCTTCAAAATGGCTGCATCACTCTACATCCCCATCAGCTGATTATGGCGGTTTCAATCCTTGTCAGTCTTTGGCCCTTGTCATTATCTCCTTGTCATTGTTATCTTCTTAGTCGGTACAAAGTGGTTTTGATTTCTTTCTCACTAAGGGTCTGCTGAGGCTGTTGAACACTTTAAAAAATATGTTTAATGGTTATTTGGACCTTTTGAGTGGAAGAATATCTTGTCATATTCTTTTGTTTTGAGGTCATAGGAATTGAACCCAAGGCCCTGTACACACTAAGTAAGAGTCCTATCACCGGAGTCACACCTCCATCTTGCCTTCCTCTTCTTTCTCTCTCTTCTCTTCTTCTTTCTTCTGTATAGCGATTAAACCCAAGACTTCCTGCATGTTATATCTCTAGGCCCTCTTTGCCTATTTGAAAATTGAATTATCTTTTAAAATATTCGTGTGTGTGTGTGTATGACTACAGAAGCCAGAAGGAGGGCATTGGCCAAGGGCTGGAGTTACAGGTGTTTGTGAGCCATCATCCAACATGAGAGCTAGAAACTGAACTTGCTTCTCCTCAGTGACGGGTGAGCCATCTCTACAGCCTGCAGGTTCACTCTTTTGCACACAGAAACGTGCTTTCTCTTACTGAAGTCTCTCTCAAGATCAAATGAATGTAAATGTGGGTACTGACTTCTGAACTTCTGATTTTCTTTCATGTGTTCTTATGGCTGTTCTCATGCTAGGGACACACAGACTCAATTACTGTTGTTTTGTAGTAAGTTTGAAATGAGATTATGTCAGTCTTCTAACTTTTTTTTTCAAGATTGTGTTTTGGGGTTCTCTTATGAATTTCTGCAGAGCGTATGTTTAGGATTGCATTGAGCCTGGGATAGCTCGGCCTGGGAAATGTTGCCACCTGGATGGCAGCATTTTGTAACATAGCTTGTCTTTCTACTTGGCTCTTTTGGAATTTTATTCAGTGATGTTTTGCAGTTTTCAGATTACAAGCCTTATAGTTCTTTAAAAAAAAGTGTTCCTAAGTTCTTTATTCTTCTTGATGCTATTACAAATGGGCTGGCTTGCTTTCTTTTCTCTTTCTTTCTTTCTTTCTTTCTTTCTTTCTTTCTTTCTTTCTTTCTTTCTTTCTTTCTTTCTTTCTTTCTTTCTTTCTTTCTTTCTTTCTTTCCTTTCTTCTTGACAGTCTCCCTATGTATCCAAGGCTTTGACTTCAAATTCGAGATCCTTCTGCGTCAGCCTTGTAAATGATACAATCACAGCCATATATTAGCATGCTTAGCTTGGATTATTTTCTTAATTACATTCTCAGGATGCTCATTACAAATACGTCAGCTAAGCCAGGCGGTGGGGGTGCACACCTTTAATCTCAGGACTTGGCAGGCCAAGGCAGGAGGATCTCTGAGTTAGAGGCTGGTCTGGCCTTCAGAGTGAGTTCCAGAACAACCAGGGCTACACAGAGAAAGCCTGTCTTAGGCCCACCACCCCACCCCAAGTCCTCAAACACATTAATTACATTGACTGTTGTATATCGATCTTGTTTCTAGCACATCATCCTAACGTGCTTGCCTGATTCCTTTGGTTGGAGCATTCTGTACAGTGTTGGAAAGAAGGGGTAAGAGTGCCAATCCTGCTCATGTTGCTGGTGTTCCAGAGAACACCCAGTTTTCCAGCTGCAACCATGAGCATAGCTGTCGGTTTCTTTCGGAAGCCCTTTGGGTTGAGGATGAACCAGTTTGCGACTGCTTTGTTGGGTGCTTGCTAGTATTTTGCTGAGAACTTTTGTGTCCTTATTTATAAGAGCTATTATTACATAGTTCTCCTCATGATGGTATTGGGGAAATATTTTTTCAAATAACCCACATAGTGAAAAACAAAACAGAACAAAAAAACAACAAAAAACCCAAAATGGGTGTTAGGTCATCCATGTTCTCACTTTGGCTGTCAATAACCATCAGTTTCTCAATGTTACTAGTTCATACATTAAAATAAATAAGTACAGGAATTAATGTAAAAATACACATTTTTTTGGTTCCCTTATCATTTGTACTTCTATACATAATTTATTAAGGGTCCAGTTTGGGGCTGATGAGCTGGCTCAGCATGGAAAGCCCTTGTCTCCAAACCTGATGACCTGACTTCAATCCTTAGATGCAGTGGCATGCAGGGTCAGTCCCAGAACTCCTGCAGTGAGGTGGGAGATGGAGACAGAAACATCACTTGGAAGCTCATGGGCCAGCTTAGCCTGAGTATATAGTGCAGCAGAAAGAGCAATCGAGACCTTGCCTCAAAGACAAGCTAAAAGGAGAGAACTAACTCCTTGTATCGAACTCCTCTGGCTGGGTGGTGGCGGCGCACACCTGTGATCCTAGCACTCGGGAGGCAGAGGCAGGCCGATCTCTATGAGTTTGAGGCTAGCCTGATCTACAAAGTGAGTCCAGGACAGCCAGGGCTACACCCTGTCTTGAAAAACAACAAAACAAAAAAACCATCCAAACCAAAACCCTCCGGCACCCCCAAGTTCACTGTGGTGTGTGTGTGTCTACACATCTGTACCCAGTAATAGATAGATATTATAATCTAATAACAATATTGACATTAAATATTTCGACTAGGTTTGTTTTTGTTTTGTTTGTCTTTTAGACAGGGTTTCTCTGGCTTCCAACTCAAGAGATCCGCCTGCCTCTGCCTCCCAAGTGCTGAGATTCAAGGTAGCCACATGCCACTCCGCCCAGCTTCCTACTAGTTTATAATAAAATAATGTGTGTATTTATAGTTCCTAAAGAGCTGTAAGGAAAGCTTAGCTTCTACTTCTAAGAGTATAATGAGCAGGGACCATATTTTCTGAGAGTAATCTGTGAAAATGGAGAAAGCTCCTCGTCCTGAGGATTGAGGTGACCGATGTCCCTGAGAGGGCCGGGGACAATGAAGATGCAATGATATTTATTGAGTTCGCTATTTATCACAGCATGCATTTGTTACTTATTGCAGTTCTGGGGATTGAGCCCAGGGCCTCATACGTACTTAGGCAAGTACCACCCAGCCACATGCCTAGCCATAGTGTCTTTCAAAACAGAAAGCAGTTGCAGGCTTGGCACACATCTCTTTGGAAACATTCTACTGCATAAAACAAAGTACCTCCGCATGTAACCTGCCCTTCAGAAGTTGTCTTTCGGTTTTTACGGCCTTCTCTTTTTGCCTAGATGCTGTGATTACTGCTCATTTCGGGAACTTGGAAAGTACCATGCAAATATAGATATAGCCATGCTAGTTAAAAATAAAAGACTTAGATTTGCTGGTGAAGGAAAATATGATGCTCTCTGAAGGTATAACTGCTTGATGAACACCAGATTTGCATTTCATAAGAACATTTCTGGAGAAATTGAGAGTACATTGAAAACTGGGAGCCAAATGCTT
Source organism: Pachyuromys duprasi (assembly GCA_028658305.1). Classification (NCBI taxonomy): domain Eukaryota; kingdom Metazoa; phylum Chordata; class Mammalia; order Rodentia; family Muridae; genus Pachyuromys; species Pachyuromys duprasi. Next base: position 73,809,454 of record CM053765.1, on the reverse strand, counting down.
TTCCCAGACGGTAATTTATAACTCTTAGTGAAGTCGAAAGTAATTCTGAGGGTAGAATTTAGGCCACGTGTTTGGAAAACTGGAAGAAAAAAAAAAAAGGCATGAATAAATTTCCAAATCTTTCCAAAGTACTTAGAAGAGAGGCAATTTGTAGTTACGAGTTTAAGAAATGTTTTTTCCACTGGTGGAATATTCCTTCCACTTTGTTATAGTTTATTATCATGATAAAATTTAAATAATCACTTAAGCAGCAAAAATTATATAGGGCCATACTAGTTATACTGTATTAGTTATAAATCCAAAAACAGTCAGTCCTTAAGGATTCCCTTATATCTATTCTCTAATGCATTTTCCAATGACCGTATCATTAGCTATAGCTGAAGCTTTTCAAGCAAACTATGTATCAGGATGTCTGTGCTCATGATTTATCTGTAGTTCAATTGGAAATTCCAGAAACTTCTTCCTTCCTTCCTTCCTTCCTTCCATCTTTCCTTTCTTCTTTTCTTCCTTTCTCTCTATGGCTTCAGGTCTAGAAGACCTGAGTTCAATTCCCATCACCCATATTAGACAGCTTGCAACTGCCTATAACTCAGTTCCAAGGGGATCTGCATATAGGGCCACCTGTACACACACACACACACACACACACACACACACACTTTAAGAAATAATAAAAATATATCATTAAAAATCCCTACATGTAGGTCAGGTATGGTGGCACACGCCTTTAATCCCAGCAACTCTGGAGGCAGAGGCAGGCGAATCTCTTGAGTTGGAGGCCAGCCTGGTTTACAGAATGAGTTCCAAGACAGCCAGGGCTACACTAGAGAAACCCTGTCTTGCAAAACCAAAACCAACCAAACAAATAAATACCTCTACATGTTGCAGCCGGAGAGATGGCTCAGACGTTGAGAGCATTTAGTGTCCTGTGGGCTCGGGGCATGCTCATTTTGCACAGACATACATGCAGGCAAAACATCCATACACATAAAATAAAAATAAATATAAAAATAACTTTAAAAATACCCACATGTTCATGTCATGACAATTTAAAGTAGTTAGTATCTGAAAGTGCATGATGTCAACAGCAACTATCTTCGGTGACAGTACAACTCTGGTAGCGAGCAATGTTTCAGGGGGTGATCTGTTAGTATGCTGACTTTGACTGAGAATCTCACAGCAATTGTTTGAAAGAAAACTCACTATTTGTTATTGCATGAATAGATGCTTTCCAAGATTAAACTTCTTATTATTCAGCCTGTTTTGAACAAAGATACTAGCCACAGAGGTTGTGGGATGGTGCTTACCATTATGACACAATATACAAAGCATAAACCCTTTCTGATGGGCTTGCCTTGAAACTGTAAGAGAGACCATCCTTGTGTTCAAGATAGAGGCTTAATAGTAACACAGTCCAGAGAAGGAAATGTAAGGATTATTTTCTATTATAATGATTTGCCTTATAACCCCAGCTAACTTAAAAAAAAAACACATACACCAAAAAACCCTTTTCTGTGCATGCATGTGATTGTGTCTGTGTATGGGCGGTGTACACACACATGCATGTGGAGGGCCAAGGTTTAGGTCAGGAATCTTTCCACAGTCTTCCTTGAGGCAGATTCTATGATTCACACCCAGCCAGAACTTACATTACAGCTAGTTTTCCAGTGGCGTGCTCTGGGAATCCCTTTGCTCTGCCTTCAGAAGGGAGAATCACAGATGGACAACTCAGCCCACCTGGCACTCGCATGGGTTTATGGGGATCCAAACTGTGGTCCTCACACTCTTTTGACAAGCACTTAAGTTCCGAGCCAATGCCCTAGCCCTAGCCCCACAGTCAACTTTTCAAAAGCAAATGCACCAAATGAAAATTAAACACCATGACCTTACTTAAGGAGAATTGTTTCTACTTAATTGCTTACAATTATCTAACTTGATGCATGCTACAAAACACTAATGCAGGTAATAGTCCATCAAAGGGTTCAGAATACTGATTTTTTTTTTGTTGGGGGGAGGGTGATCTTCCAGGGTGAGAACTTCCTGTATACCTGGTAATTTCATGCAATATTTCAAACCCTGTCTTCCCCTTTGTAGATAAGGAAAAAAATGAACCCGTCCAGGGTGGAGCAGCTCTTTCTTCAGACTGTGGACATTTAACACCGACACAATAAACTAGTGCAACATATGACGCATGACAGGGAAAATCTGGGAGGTCAGAATTTAAATTTATGCCTTTATGAACAGATAACTGGAACTTTCTGATTCCCATGGTGTTGTTTTTGTTCAGTGTCAACCTTTATATTATTTATGTTATAAAAAGAAGGAAATATATGAATCCCACATGAAAACATTTTCTTCCTGTTAATTTGCTGTTAAAACCTCTGACAGGTGATTAGATTTGTTCACATGCTTTGCACTATCCATTCATAGCTAAAGCAAATGGCTACTTACCTGTCTTTCCTTTTTAGCATTGCTGCACCTTAGCAAGCTAAGCAAAAATGCAAAGCAAGCCAACAAAGTCAAATTGCTGGAGCCAAAGACTCTTGTGAAAACTCAAACACAACTGGAAAGAAAGAGGGGGTACTTCTTTTCTTTGCTTTTCTCAAGTTCACCTGAAGCCTGTTCTCAAGTTAATTGTGTGCCTCACTTCCAATGTTCTCCTTATTCTTTTTTAATCTTAAGCTCATGTTTCTTATAGAATTGAACGGTTCTAATAATGTCTTCCACACCTTTTCAACCTTCTGTAAATTAGGTGAACATACACTGGAATGCAATAGAGACAGTACTATAAATGCAAGGGAAGCGTAAGGATGAGCGGAAAGTTGGATATGTGTATGCATACTTGTGTGTGTTCATGCAAGCACATGTGGAAGCAAGTGCTTGACATCAGCTGTCTTCTTCAGTTGCTTCTCATCCTATATTCTCATACAGGGTCTCTTTCTGATGTCAGAACTTGTGGATTCCCTTAAACTGGCTGACTAATTTGTCCTGTCTCTTCCTTCCCAGCTAGGATTGTGTGTGTGTGTGTATGTGTGTTGGCATGCGCAGCTTTTATATGTATATCGAACTGAAATCCTCATGGCTGTCTGATAAGCATTCTGCTAACTGAGCTATCCCTCACCCTCAGGAAGCCTTTGTAGGTATCTACCATAGCCACCATCCCATGTGACTGATGGCCTACTTTGTATACTCAGAGGTATCCACTAGCCACCTACAGTGGGTTTTCTCAATTATTTGAGGCATGTGAGCTGTTTTGAAATTAAATAATACTTAATGATATTACATTTTTAAATAACTGCCACTTAAGAATGGGATATGTTAAAGAGACAAACTGACACTTATCTGGGTATTTGGCTACCTTAAAATGGGTTTTTAAGATTCTCTGAACACTTTGATGTGCTTTAGAAGGATTTGGGCAAGATACAAGCCATGGAGTTGTTGATTTGATCCATGCTATTGTTCACATATAGCTAACGCTCTGAATCTCCAGAAGATGAATTGGACACTATCACCTACATTTACAGGGAGGAGACAGGCATTGGAGGTTAAACACATTTTCAATGGCTTATAAGTAAGAGCTCAGTGTTGGCGGTATGGTTTATTAACATGAGAGTCTTGATACAACATGATTTTAGGATAAAAGCAACATTAGCCTCATTAGGAGGCAAAAGTAGGCTTTTCAGAAGTTCAAAGGCAGCTTGGTTTACAGTGAATTCCAGCCAGCTGAGACTCCATAGTGACACCCTACTGAGAAAGAGAATGAATAAAAGCAGTACCGAATATTACATGTGTTAATGAGCTACCGACTGCTTTGCTTGCCCACTGGACACATGTTTGGGGACTCCCAAACTCATTCCTTTCCTATTTAAATATTTCATTTATTGGGTTAAAAAAAGAGAAAGAAACCTTACACCATCACTCCTGGAATGAAACCCTCCTGGGGAAAGGTGATCCTTAGGCTGTAGCAGGAATACTTTCCAAGCCTGGATCAGGCCCCCGCTTCAGCATGCTTGACCCCTCATCCAGTCTGCTATACATACCTGCTCCCTGGTGCAGGCCACTCATTTAAAGTTTTAGTGAGGTACTTTTTTTTTTTTTTAATGTGTGTGGGTAGTTTGTCTGCCTGTATGTATGTGCACCATTTTTGAGCCTTGAGCTTGCGGAGGCCAGAAGAGGGCACTGGATCTTCTAGAAACGGAGTTAACAGAGAGTCGTGCTAGGAGTCTAACCCAAGTGCCCTGGGAGAACAGCCAGTGCTCTTAAATCCTGAGACATCTCTCCAGTCTGCCTCCCACCCTTTTACAATTGAAACATTTTAACTTAGGCATAGACAATATTGGGTTTCAGTACAGGGTTTTCAAATAAAATTGATTTTTGCTAATTCTTTTCTTCCCTTCTTTTTCCTCCTCCTCCCATGACCTTGCAGTTTTCAACCACTTTGATATCACATGTCTTATTACCTGCCCCTCCTCTGCTTCAACTTCTCCTTTTTTTATATCCTGGTCTCCTTTGTAGTTTCCTATTTTGTGCCTACATTTACATCTACTTATACACATATGTATAAATATAAGCTAGGAGCTACATATGAGAAATTCGATACTTATCTTTCTGAGTTTGGGTTACTTCACTTAATCTATTTCCCAGACCTCTTCATTTTTCTGAATTTTTAATGATTTCCTTTTTCTTTACCATTGAATAAATTCTATTGTGTATATGGGCCACAATTTCATTATCCATCCATCTACTGATAGACATCTAGGCTGGTTCCATTTCCTTGCAGTAAGGAATAATGCAGCATTAACATGGATGTACAAGTGTGTCTGATGCAACCCAGGACTCCAGCTGTCCTATGCCCCTGCACGGATACTGGGCATTTCTTCTCTATGTATTGTCCTCCAACTGGAGTTCTTCTGAATGTAAGTCTCTTCATACCTCAGAGCTTGCTGTTTGCTGTGCTTGTGTACTTACTGTCTTCTAAGAGCTGAAACACAACTTGATGGTCATCTCTGCGGAGGCTTTCCTCCATTAATCAGGCACCCATCCTGCTCTAATCCTGTTAACCTAGGTTTGATCTTCAGCACTGATTTGTCTGTGCACTCTGCTAGCCAGGAGGACCCTGGAGGTTCTTTGTATCAGCCTGAGCCAAGTTGGACCATGAGTTAGTTTTTCCTTTGTAATTCCACAGAGATAGCACACCATATGTATTTGCATAATTTCTATTAGAAAATGATTCTGCTGAAGTAAACAAAAAACCAAATCTGATCTTTTTTTGCTTATTGAACATTTATTACATTTTTCTTTTTGTTTTGCTCTGTTTTACATTTGAGTAGACAGTATATGCACATGGCACAAATTCGAAGGAGCCACGAGAGCCTGCTTTGAGGAAAGCTAGAGCCGTTTTAGACAGGAATAGGCCTCTAAGTGTACATTTTTGTATCACTGTTTGCTACTTGTTGATACTACGTGATTCTTCTACATAAGTACATAAAAAGTATTTCTGCTTATTGGCCGATACATACTATTATGTTGATACCAGAATCATTTTCTACATAACAGGCAAATATATACATAGTATCTATCACTGTTTGTTTGCTATTGAGACTATGTGGTTCTTCCATGTTTATAAATAGATATATGCTATTATATTCCTCCATTTTTCTTGATTTAAAACAAAGCAAAACCTGGGCTGAGAAGAAGGTTCAGTAAGTAAAAACACTTGCTAGATGAAGATCTGAGTTAAAAGTCCCAAAAACCCATGTCAAAACTAGAATCCTACTTAAAACATCTGCAATCCCAGCGCTCTTACAGGGAAATAGGAGGTAGAGACAAGAGAATCCCTGGATGCTCAGAGGTCAGCTTGTTTGGAATATGTAAGAGAAAAACAATAGAGACCCTGTTTCAAACTAAGTGACAGGTGAGCATGACAAGGCTTTCCTTTGACCTCCATGCACATATCCACATTCAGACATACACACACAGAGAAAACAATTAAGAAAATTTCTTGACGATATGCAGGAGGTTCCCAGTATTTTTATTGATTATCAGAAGTGTTGAAATATACAGAAAACTTAACAAATAGGTCAGTATACTTGTGGCATAAACTACACTGAGTTGTGTGATTAACACTCAAGAGACAAATATGCACAATTTCCACAGTGACTATTTTTAATCCTATAAGCCCACTTGTCCATTAAATTTTTTTTTTCTTTCCTGAGGGGCTCACATGGAGAGCAGGAAAACTCTTAAAAGTAGGATCTCATTTACTGGTCTAACTGTAAATGGGTTCTATCCCTTCCTTTCAAGTCATCTTCCTTCCATCTTTTAAAATCATCTGTACTCTGTCCTAATGTGAGAGACTCCTCATCTCCCCTTCAAGTAATGAGTACCTACCTCACATCAGGCAATGTTCCAGGAAATGAGGCTGGGAGAATGAATAGAAGAGATGAAAGCCCTTGTTTCCAAATGCCGTCATAATAACTCTTATGTCAGAGTGTAAACAACACAGCAAGTGTCACTGAATGGGCGCTAGAGTGTGATGTCTTGAGAAAAACAAAGGATATAGGAAGAAAGAGGCATGGGAGTCACTGTAGTGAAGAGTGGCCTGAGGAGGCCAGGCTATGACATTTACCCAAAGACTTCAAAAGAGTCTTCCTCCTATGTATGTGAGGGAAGAACACTGCAGGTCATGGAAAGGGCACGGACTTGGAGCTGAGAGTGCTTAATGTGCCCTCTGAGCTTCAAGGAGGGTGGCAGGCTAGAGCTTCAAGTAAAGGAAGGGGAGGACTTGCTGGAGTCAGAGGGGTCAGGAGAGTTTGGCAGCAAGCCAAGTGCTAAGTTCTCATAGTGAAATGGAGAAACCACTGGAGTCTTAGAGGATGATGAGGAATGGTCCCCTGAGAAGAAACAGAGGGGGAAAGCAATCATGGAGAAAAGGAGGACCACTTAGGACACCACCTATAAAACAGGTGGGGAAACAGACGGTTAGACTAAAGTAGAAGCTAAGGAGGTAGAGAAGGTTAGGATCTACATCGTCTTTGTAGGAATAGTACTGTGGTTTGAACATAGTTCCCCTGTGACCCCAAGTTCATATGTCATCTTGGTCCCAAAGTAGTTTTGTGAGAAGCAGCTGAACTTTCAAGAAGTTGGGCCCAGTGGCAGGTAATTAGGGCATCAAGTCTGGCAACCAAGATTGATCCCTGCAACCCACATAGGAGAGAATGAACTTAGCAAGTTGTCTTCTGACCTCCACATGTATGCCTGTGCATACCACACAAAAAAGGTAATTTGACCTTAAAAACAGTCATTGTAGAAAGAATAAACCTGGCTCCTGCTGTCTCTGATTTCCAGTCTTTCAGTCTATGTGACCTCTTCTGTGAGCACATACTTCTGTGAACATGTCACCATCTGCTAAGGAGGACTTGCCACAGCCAAGCATGTGTTAGCATCATTGGCGCCTGCATGCTCTGAAGCTGGGGTATTAACTTCCCTTCCTTCCACATTACCGATCAGAAAATAGGCTAATAGTTATAACTAGCATGCTTTTTCTTATCGGTTTAATCATGAGTGAGTGATATAAAAGAAGCAAAGTAATTGCAAGGTCCTCTTCTAAAGCGAGAGCAAAGGAGTTTCGTTTATTGAGAAGAGAAAACACTGTAGGTGGAGCTGATGAGTTGAGATCAGATTTATGACTAACTGGGCTTTCCAAGGTCTCATGGCCATCAGTCCAACATTAGTGTCACTGACTACACTATGTCTGAAAACCCTTGGGGTGCCAGCTGAGCACATTTTTCTTCTGCAGCACTCTCCTGGCCTGGATGAGACTTGTTTTGACAAAGAGTATTAAACCCTTTAGTGTGAAGTTAAAAAACAAACAAACAAAAAAAGCAATGGGCAAAACCATATGAATACCCTTACAAACCTTCACAACAGAAAAGCTTGAAATTCTGTTTCTAGCGTAACTAGGAGACATTAGCTATTAGGGGGCTCACTGTCCTTTTAATGTCAAAACCCAGCTCATGTCTACATTTGTGGGTCTATGAGGCTGGCAAGATACTAGCCCTACACAGTGCCATGCCAGAGCTAGCCTGAAAAGTGGCTGACGAATGTTCTGACACCTCTTGGGCAAATAAATAATCCCAAAAGATAGGGTGTGTGGAAAACAGCAGCCACTAACGTACCTGATGAGACAGTACCTAAAATGGGATGCTTGCTACAAAACCCAGCATTTTAAAGTCATATGGCGGGGTGGGGATGGGAGACACACTGGTATGTAGTTTTCTTTAAAAGTTAGGAACAAGTTTGGCACGGTGGCACACGCCTCTGATCCCAGCACTCAGGGAGGCATCTCTGCTAGTTTTTGAGTTCAAGGCTTGATCTACAAAGGGAGTCTAGGACATCCAAGGCTACACAGAGAGACCCTGCTTCGACTCCCCCCCCCCCAAAAGAGTAAATGTTAGGAACAGACTAGGGGGAAAGACATTTAAATCGTGTCCTTGGGACGAAATGTAAACAAGCGAGCTCGCCAAGCTCAGCTTTCTCGAAGCCTTGGCTCACAAGGCCGGTGAAGACTCTAAAGAGAAAATCCACCCAATTGCTTGAGTAGTTAAGAGAATCCAAACTTGTTGTAAAGCAAGTGAAGTGGAGGCCAGACTAGGTGACTCAGATGCATGACTCAAAAAGCCGACACGGGGGCTGTCTGTCAGCTCCCGGAGGCGGGGGGCACCGAGTCTGGCACATTTCAGGAAAGTACCGGGCTCGGGCAGGCGACAGGAAGCCTGCCCGGCGCGTGCGTGAGTGTGCCAGGGCGGCCTCCGCCCGCCGCTCCCCGCCACGCGCCCACCGCCCCGCCTCGCGGGGCTGGCCCGACCCTGCCTTCCGCGCCCGGGCACGCGCGCCGGGGAGCCGCACGAGACGAGCACCTGCCGGGGCCCCGCTCGGCGAGACTCAGGGCGCACGCCCAGCCGCCCGGGGCTGGGAGGGGGCGGGGGAGAGCGCGCTCTCGCGAGGCTTAGGAAATTTCCCACGGCCCGTGTTGTGTCTGAGCCGAGCGCTGGCAGGCCGTCGGAGGGAGGTGTAGCGTGAGACTCGGCTGCCCGCAGTGCGCACATGCGCAGTGGCGCGCGCGCCCGCCGCGCCAGTCCTGCGGCGCCTCGGAGCGGGGCTGGGGCGGCGCAGTCCAGTTGTCCGGGTTTTGTGGCTCCCTGCGGGAGGCCGTGCTGGAGCTGGGAACCTCTAGGAAAGGGCCGGGAGGGGTGGGGGAGCCGGCTGGCAGGTAGGGGAGAGGCGGGGCTGGCTCTGCACCTGGCTCGGGCCGCCGGAGGAGCCGCTCCCAGGCAGCCGCCTGCGCGCTGCGCGTCCTTCGAGCGGGCTGCTGCCATGAGTTCCTGGGCAGCCTGAGCTCGGCGGGCGGGCAGCCGCTTTCCCGAGTGCCTGGGCTTGGAGCGTGGGGAGAAGCGTTCGGAGCGTTGCCGTGTGGACGGGGGAGAAGCTGCCAAAGCGCCCCCCCCCCACCCCAGCTTCGTCCCCGAAGCTTTCCGCCCGCAGAGCTCCGGGACGCGGCAGGCCGCGCTGCAGTCATGCTTGCCCCACCACGTGCGTGGATGGTGCAGGGGCAAGTGAGTGGAGACAGTCGCTGGCAGGTCGCGGGGGCCGGGTCTCTGGCGGGTCCCCGCCGCCCCGGCACCTGATACGGAGATTAGCGTGAGGGAGGGGCCCGGTGAACGTCTGAATGAATGAAAAGGGCTGGGAACCCGCAGCGAGCGGGAAGCCGCTTGGAAAACACCCACTTGAGGAGGTGTCTCGTCTAGGCCTGTGAAACGCTCACATTTTCCCAGGACCCCTCCTCCCGGCGCCTGGGCCCCGCCTCCTGACCCCTCCAGTCCTCGTCCCCGTAGTAATCCCCTCCGGTTTTCCTCAGTCTCCACGTACGTCCCCGAGGGCGCGTCCCAAAACCCGGATAACCGGAGCGCTCCCCATGGACCACACGGAGGGCTTGCCCGCGGAGGAGCGGCCTGCGCATGCTCCGACGCCGGGGTAGGTTTCCAGGGAAGGCAGCGACCAGGATCCCCTCAGTCCGCGGGCGGCGCGAGGTGGCAGGCTCCCGGCGGCGGCGGCGGAGCGGGGGAAAGCGGCGCGGGGGCCGGGTGGCAGCGAGCAGCGAGGCCGAGGGAAGGGGCGGGGGAGAGGCGCAGGGAAAGTCGGCGGGGGGAATCTCGCGAGGGTTGGAGTTTTGGCGAGAGTTTGTGGAAGATGGCGCCTGTTGTGACAGGGTAAGTCTGAGGGCCAGCGAGTGCTGGGAACCTGGAAAGTTGCGGGCGCCTGACTGCCCGCGGCCGGCGGCGGCCCGGGGCTGCGCGGCGCGCCGGGGCTCGGGAGGCGGCGCGAGCGGCGGCGCGGGGCGGTGCGGGGCTCGCGGGGCGCCGCGGCGGAGCGGGCTCCGGCGCGTGAGGGCGGGCGGTGACGAGGCCGGCGGCTGCGGGCGGAGTGGGGCCGACGCGCGGGGCCGTGGCGCCGTACCCGACGCGCGCCCCCTCCGCGGTCCGGCCGGGTCCCCCGCGCAGCTTTGTTCCCGGCGGCCCGCGTCGCCTGTCCGCTCCGCCGCTGCCCCCGGCGCCCGGGCGCTTTGTCTGTGCGCGCTGCCCCCCGCGACTCTGCCCCCGGCCCCTTTGTTTCGCCGCGCTCGGCGCTCGGTGGGAACCGCTGTGCGCCCCGCGTCCCGGCTGCATCACCGCTCCGCTGTCCTTCCTCCGGTGCCCCTTTGTTGTATCCCTCTCGTCAGTAGCCGGCTGACCTGCCACAGCCTTGGCACCAGATTCCTGCCTTTCTCTTTCTCCCATTGTCTTTCTCTTGTGTATCCCCTCTCACCTTTTTTTCTGTTTGGTCCTTAGTCACCCCCAGAGGCTTTGTCTTCCCTATTGAGTGGCTCGTTCTCTTAGCATCCCCTTCCCCTCGCGTCGCTGCTTGCTTGATTTATCCGCTGCCCACTGGGTCTGTCTGTTGAACTGTCTCAGCCCCGGGGACTCCATCTGGTGCTTCTAAGCGCACACAGACTCCACGGTTTGCTTTTGTTGTTTGAGTCTGGAAGATTGTTGGGGATACTTAAGTTTGCTCTTCCGCGCCCCTCCTTTCCTCCGCTCCTCTTTCTTCCGTGATCATATCCCTCGCCCCACATCCATGCGCCTTTCTCTTGGGATTAAAACGACTCCGGTTTTCTTTGCCATCTTTCTGTGCCCGTGATTGTTTTGCTTGGTAACAGTAACGCTGGAAAAGATCTAGATTTCTTGATGGTTACTTCTCTTCCATCCGCTGTTGGCTTTTGACTGCTCAGGCCAAGGGCATCCGCAGCAGCGTTGCACCTGGGTTTACCTGAGGATAAATGGGAAGGGTATATTGTAAGACTGCTGGAAGTGAGCACAAAGATCTTTTTTTTTTTTTTTTTTTTTTTTGTCTCCTGTTGGTGTTGGAGAATTGTTTCAGATATTCATAGTGGATATTCACTTGATGTGAGTAGGAGGTGAGTGAATTTTGATGCTGAAAACTTGTGATTGTTGGGGTGGAGAATTTTACCATTTTTTTCTGGAATCTAGATTTACAGTTTAATTACTTTTCTACTCCTGCTTTATAGAGAGGAGACATCTCATTTGGGAATTGATAAATAAATGGCTTGTTTCTTAATAACTTAAGTGAGTTTACCATTTACGATTATTTGAATTTGCAGTTTGTGCTTTTTACTTCTGTGGGTATGTGGTAACTCCTGTTGAGATCAGGTGCCAAAGAGCAGAGCGCGGGTTTGGTTTGAATACTGCTTTTAGGATCTTTGTGGAATATATTAATTACAGGCAGTCAAAAGACAGTGATAGCTTTTAGTTTGGTTAATTGAAAGGTACTTCCTTATATTACGGCGCATTAAGTTTTCAGCTGTTATTGTTATGGTAATGTTAAAAGCTTGGGGTGCTGGCTGGGGGCGTGGTGTAGGGTATTGTATACTAATGGCCTGAATTATTGTGCTAGAAATAATGCATCAGGGTTGTTAATACTGAATGTATTATTCAAGAATTTTTGTCTACTAGTTGATCACTACTTCTAGGAGATACATTACCCATAAAATCATTTGCAGCTTCATCTCTATATAACAAAGTTGTGCACAAAGGGATGTTGATGAGGACATAGATGGTGAGGTCTAAGGAATGTTAGTACTCTGGAAAGCTTTATGGTGATTAGAATTAATAGGCTGAATATTTTCAGGGGAAACCAGATTTTTATGAACAATACATGAAGTTTTTTTAAATGAGAATTTGCATTTGTCTCATACTTAGTGCATAACTTGAGGTTAACATCAGGCACACTGGTTCTGATTGTAAAAATTATGTAAATGCTGTATAATAGTGGAATGTAGTTTGCTCTGATGTGTGCATTTACGAATGATCACAAAGACACCGTAAAGTGAGCTATACAACTTGAGTTGTGTTGTTTCTAAGCATGTGAGAGACTTTTATAATTTATCTTAGCCAAAAGCCTGAGCAATGATCATGTAAGAATCTTCATGAAATAAAAAAAACGGTGCCTTAACTTAGAAGCATATTTGGAAATAGAAATGAACTATGGCTGGGGAACTGAGTATTGACCATTTTAGCTTTAAATTTATTATCCCCACATGTTTGTAGGGAAACTATGAGTCTGGCTTGCAGAATTTTTTAGATTTGTTGTATTACATACTTTTAGGCATCCAGTTTTAAACAGTTAAATTTATGTAAATGTTACTTCTTGCCATATACTCAGAGATTTCTCCTACTGTCTCTTAAATTGGTAAGATAAACAAGGAGAAAGCTGCTGTTGCCAGATGTAATTCATTAGATAATCTTTGGCATTAGAAGAAAATGATTGTTTTATTAAAGTTCTTACATGTTTTAATTCTTAGGGTCACTCATTTTTAGAAATAAGTCCTGGCTTGAAGCGTTCTTTTGCATTTTGCTTCCTCCTAATACTAAATTCATGTTATTTCAGCTAGGGGCAGTATTTTCTCATGGATTGACTAAAAGTTGTTATTTTTGGCGTTTGGCGTTGTGATTATTCCCAAGTTATTCTGTTTCCTCTGCCAGTTTCCTAACTGTAGAATGGGAATGGAATAACTTGCCACATATGCAGAGGGTCACCCTGGGGTATGCAGAGCCCCCTTGGACGCTTAAGGTCTAGGAGCTGTTACTGAAATGAGCTGATGTGAAGTAGGTCATATTTTATAGGAAGTCAAGTGAGGAAGTTATGAACTAAGTTCTTGGCAACTTGGTAACAGTGGAATGAAAGAAAAATCCAACTGTATTGTATATGTGAAAGATACAACTCTAGAGGACCAAGAGCAAGCAAGCAAAACAATCCTGTGTAAAAGATTGAAGATCTACCATACTAAAGTGTAAGACACATTGTAAAATTATGGGATGCCGTTTATGGATTATTGCATGTAGTAATACTTTTTGTAGTAATACTTGTTAAAAGAAAAGACAGTACAAATGTTTTCCTTGTACTCTCAGCCAAGCCTAATTATAGTAGTGAAAAAGTTTCTATCTACCTTACATTTTTTTTTATGTTTTGTCATATTTGGAATATTTTCTGACCACTAGGACATAATTAGACTTGGCTCTTGCTTTTAGGGAAAGGTTTTTTGTTTTATTTTTGCACTTGGGACATTCTGTAGATACTTACTACTGATGAAACCCATTTCTCTTTATTCCAGTAGCTGAGAGTCAGGTGTCATCTGGTTCCCAGTTAACATTTCAGGCCTCTTCTCTCATTAACCCCTTACTTATGAATTGTTGCACTGTGCAGCCTAGGTTTCCCTGGTACTTAAGGTACACCTGCCGAAGCCTGTCAGTGCTGGGATTACATGTGTGCACATAGCTGAGCCTTTACTTTTTTTTTTTCTAATTACTAAGAACTGATAATTTTGCTTCTAAACATCCTTTTAATCTGTCTTCATCCTTAATGCCATATTGCATGCTGACATCCTCTCACCTATTTGACCAGAGGCCGATCTCCTCTCCTAGATTCACCTCTAGATGCTCTAGCTTCCCCATGGCAACAGCAGTGTTTCTGAATGAGCCGCTCTAGTTTAAAAGGCTTTCAATGGCTCCCCCTACAGCCTCCACTAAGAGATGCAGCAGGCTAGAGGGCTTTGAAGTAATAGGATTTGTTCTGTGCTGGGTTCCAATTCTGTTTTTTGTTGTTGTTGTTGTTGTTGTTTTCCACTCAAAGCTCTGTATCTCTGTATCAAGCTGGCCAATCCTTTCCTGTACCATCAATTGCAAGATAATTATTCCTAATTGAAAGGGTTGTGAGTTAAAATGAAAGCGGTTAATAGAATTCAAATCACATACTTAATGCTTTAGAAAAATCTTTGCTAGTGTTTCATAGCAGTTTCTCCATAGCTATTTCATAGATACCTTCTTCAACCAAATTGCTCTTCCTTCATCTTCATGCTCATATTTAATAACATATTTAAGTTCCTACATAGGTCCAGTAGTTTATTGCTTCTTTGAATTTGAAAAAAAATATGTTTTTTGAGACTGAGGTCAGAGAATAGTCTAATTAAATATATCAGGCAAGGTTTCATGTCCCTGCTATGTGTCATAATTCTCTTGGAAATATGTTGCTATGTTTTAGTGTAATTATTATATTCAAACACTGTTAGTCATTTGGTGGTAGATACCATGAGGGCCCCCCCCCCCACATATATGTATATTTATGGACAGGGTCTCTGTGGGTAACAGCTCTGGCTGCTCTGGAACTCTTTCTGTAGACCAGGCCTGCCTCCTGAACACTGGGATTAAAAGTGTGCGCTGCCATGCCTGGCTCCAGAAAAAAAAATTTTAAGAAGATTTACATTTGTAACATAAATGTAATGAGGCTATATAGTCTGAATTTAGTATATATAAGCTTCTCTTGTAATAAGATACTCATGTAGCTCTCATTTATAGTTCTGTTAGGAAACTCTTGCTGATGTACCCAAAGGAATTGCTGTTTTCAGCCTCAGTCTGTCACATACTGTTAGAAAACAGTGAGGGTCATGGAAATGCCTTTTGGAGGATAGAAAACACTGCTGTAAATTGTTTTTCCAAGAATTACAAGTGTAAATTTCACATTGTGATTTTATGTGTTTGGTTATCAAGTATTCCTTAAAGAGGTTATTTACTTATTTATTTAACGAGATTTTTGGCCTGGGAGATGGCTTAGATTTTAGTGCTTAGAATATGAATTTGAGTCCCAAATGCTGGCATCCCACCCCTGGGAAGTTGAGGGTGAGACAGTGGATCCTTGAAACCCTACTGGCCAATCATTCTAGTCACCTTGGTAAGAGATTCAGGCCAGAAGGGGGTGGGGGAAGACTTTATCTTAAAAAAAAAAAAAAGGAGGAAAGGTGGATCGCGCTTAAGGAATGATGCTAGAAGTTGTCCTTTGAACTTGACATATTTACAGTTAGGAAGACATACCCATCTCTATAGCTCAGGCTGGCCTCAAACTCATGATATCCTGAGTGCAGAGATTATAGATATTACCACTATGTCTGACTGGTTCCATGATTTTTAAGTGTTTCAATTACTTCTTAGATGGATAAAATTGTACATAAAATCTTAGGGCACTGTGTACTGCCTTGGTTTTGATCCATGCCACAGAATTAAATTATCTACAGGGCAGCTCATCTTTAGGAAAGATGACTTCCTGGTAATTTCTTCACCAGATTCTGCTATTGTGAAATAGGGAATTACACTTTCATTGTATTTGTCTGCACCCATTGTGACTATTTTACATGTGAACTTACAAAGGTCCAATGAAACAAGGTGTAAGTGCTTTGTAAATAGTAAGATGCGGAGCTCTTTTACTTAGTCAGGTTCCTTGGTAACCTTCCATGTACAAGGCTCAAGATACAGTTTTCTATGGCACCCTGTGGTTTGTGGGTCATGTTTTGGGAAGACAGCAGTGTATTTTGTACGTAGGACCAGAGCTTTTGAGGTCCATGCTTTGGCAGTATAAGAGGCATATTTGCTCAGTTACTGTTCCACAAGGGGTGTTGTCCTTGAGTCACCCCCAACTTTGGGGGTTACTTCTTGCTGCTCATAGATTTGCTTGGACAACCACCATAATAAAGGAATGTCGACTGCCCAGCTGCTGCTATCTTTCAGACACTCTGTCGGCAGGTCTGGATGCCTCTTAAGACTCTGGCATTACATCATGTTGTTGCTTATGCCTCATTAGGCCTGCTGCTGCTGCTTTGGTGAATGAAATGATAGTCTAATGGTCTGAAAAATGTATTTTTCAAGCATACATAACAGATTTATGAGGATGGGGGAAGTATAAGTGCTAGTAATTTTCTTTTTGTATAAATATTTGTGTAAATTTGTTGGGTTGAGAAAATGCATAGAGGTACACACACAACATCTGTTTAGTCAGATTGGTGATTTCAGGTAGTATTGGGAATAGTTAAACTATTTTAAGCTTATATATAAAAAGAAAAGACAGTCCATTTCTTATGCATTATAGTTGCAAAGGCTTGAACTGAAAGTGCTTTCTGCCTGTGATGGATGTGAGAGAATACACTAACACTAGAAAATCACTCTGTCAAGATTTCTGTATTATTTTAGTATGTTTAGTTTACACTAGAGTTGATTTGCATTGTTAATTAGATGATAGTCCAAGTTGCTAGAAAAATTTCTCATGAAAGTGTCCTATAAAAGTGTTACTTTGTGAATGTGTTATAGGGATTTGTAAGTTATGAACATACTAGCTTTAGACTGGTTTGCATTGGAACAAAGGTTTGTCTTCCCTTTCTGCATACTGGCGAAAGTCTTCTGCATGCATACTGGTTCAACTCATATTTTTTGGTTCTAGGTGTGAGAATAGTTTCCACACCCAAAACCAGTTAATTCTGAGTTTCTAACCTTACACCAGTTGGAGTAAGCAGAAACATGGAGGTCCCAAGACATGAGTAACTTAAGGGAAATAAGGCTAGCCTCCCTTAACATGTTTTATTGAGAATGTATAGTAAAGAGACAGTTATTGATTGACCACTACTAAGCAAAGGACTCCACTGTGACAGTCTTCTAAAGGTGTCCAGCATGACATGATTTAGTGGGATAATTATAGTTTAATTGTGATAAATGCTGAGATGCATGTATAGTGTTTGTAGGGACACTGGTATCATTGATTATGTTCAATTGGAGGGGTATTAATAGGGAGTTTTAATTAAGCCAGAAATGTGGTTTGGGCTCTTTCGAGACACTTGTCAAGCTAAGTCAGGAATGGGTAGAATAGGTGCAGATTTTATTTGAGCAAAGGCTGGTTGTAAGGTGTAAAGTAGATTGGAATCAGTGGCAATCATAAGAGATATAATAGAGGTTCATTTTTGGGGTAGGACTAGGAATGGAAAGGCAAAACACCCCTTTTCTGAGTTAGAGTAGAACCAGAAATTGGAATCAGTGTGTTGTCTATCACTAAAGTAGATCACTAAAGTAGAGCATGTTAGTTAACTTAAGTCTTCATGGTGATGATGTGAGGATTGAACACAGTAAGGGATATAAAATACTTTGCTCAGTTTTGGAAGTAGATGCTTAAGAAATAGTTTAATTTTCCTTGTTTTGTACTATGGAATTTCAGAAAATGAGAGGGGGATATGAAAGGGGAGGAAGAAAAAAAAACGTAAAATTTTGAAACCTGAGTGTTGAAATAATCTGAACTGGAAGAGTCTGAATAAAGTGAATAAATTTAAGAGAACCTATATATGAAAATGTTTAGGTTATTTAATATCAAAATGTTAATTTACACATATCTCTACTATGGCAATTAACATTGTTCTGTAGTTGTTGATTTGTCTAATCTTTCTGTGACTTCCTAGAGCCATTTTATTTGCCTTTAATAATGACATAGACCATTTCCCAGATTACTACTTACTATAAATGGCCTGAAAAGGATTTAGTAATATGTAACACTTGCCACTAGGTGGCACTTGGTCTAAGTGATAAAGCTGGCATTTTCTGCTTATATGACCCATATAGAAATTGACTCTTGGATTATATTTACCTCTCTGCATTTCTGAACTGTACTGTTTGAAGTGGGACATATGAAACATATCAAATAGAAAACCCAGAGTGTTAAAAACAATAGAAAACTGATGTCCCATAGATTATAGCCTTTTATTGTAGGAGGCTTTTTTGTTGGTAAGACTGTGGATTGCTTTAGAGAAGGACAGTGTAGTGTGGCAGTGTGTTTCTTAGAGTTTGTTGACAGGTGATGAAATGTGGTCTGCCCTGACAGTGAATGGGGCATGATTTTTTTTTAACCCTTACCCCTTTACCTCCTTACCTCCCGTTCTGTATTCTCATTACTGTTCTAGTCTCTGTGTTGTTGAGTACTATACCATAGGATAGTAATTGTATCCTGAGTTGTATACATTGTATACAGAATCCATTAGATTCAGGACACTTAAGAGCTGGAAAGGATCTTACTAACTTCATGTTCTAAAATCCTTGATCATTTTATCAGGCACAGGCAGGTTAGGTAGTTCACTGGTGGTTAGACTTGACTGAGATCCTTCTCATTTGGTAGGTTTGTGTGTGTGTGGGTGGGTGTGTTTGTGGGGAAGTGCTGTACATGCTGTGCTTTCACTCTTTCTATTAGTGCTACTAGGTCTGTTACTGTGTCATGTCCTTTATTTGTGTGGACCAATACTGTAAGCAAGTTCTCCAGAGTCCAGTGAAGTGCCACTGCCATCATTGCTGTGCAGTTACCGGTTCTTCCTCCTTTGCTGTCACCCTATTTTTGTTTGGTTATTTATGTTATTTATGGAACTGGGTCTCAATGTGTAGTCCAAGTTGGCCTTGAGTTGATTACTTAACCCGGGCTGCCTCAAATGCACTGCAGTCCTCTTGCCTCAGCCTCCCTCTTGCTAGGTTTACAATCCGGTAGCACTATACCTTGTTTTTCTGTATTCAAGACAACAATTTGCCATGTAGCTTTGTGAATGCACAGTCAGGTCTTCAACTTATCTTTCTGCCTTAGTTTCCCTGGTAGTGAGTTTATAGGCATGAGTCAACATATCCAACTGCAATCTTCTCTTTCTGACTGGCTAAAGTGGCCTCCTAGGAGCATGGTCTCCTTAACCACTGAGACATAGTTACTTATGCCTCCCTTCTCTACCATCTTGCACCTGGCTGTCCCTAGAAGATGGAAGGGCAGAGGGTGAAAGAAAAGTTTTTGCACATGGGAAAAAAGATGCTACAGCTTTAAATGTTATGCTGAAAAGTTGACTGGCTTATAAACTTGATGGTGAACACAAAGCCATTATTCTGGTGTATATGCTAAGACAATACTCTTAACCATGGAGTTATTAAATCTTGTCTGTCTTCTTATGAAGATGTCAAGGAAGTGAATTAAATTCATTTTGGCATTCAAAGATAGTGGTGTTGGGATTTGGTGGTTCACTTAGAGCTTAATAGTGAATGCCATTATTTGATTAAATGGATTGCTGGTTCACTGGTGTAACTTTTTGTGAACAATCAAAGTGGAGTAGCTGCCCCTTGCAAGGGTTAGTTCATGAATATTGGCAGTCTATTCTTTAGCCTGGTCTTCTGTGTATTTTGCATACACAGCTTAGTGACATGTCATTTATTTAAACCTATAGTTTCTTATTTTTTTTATTCAAAGTGATTTTATTGCTGATGTATACAAGAGAATTTATGCCACTAGAGCAGAGGCTGTGGATGACTCGTATTTCCAATTGGATGGGAGGACCCGCTTAGTCTTATAGTAATGAGCCAGCTGGTGAATTCTGCTCTCTATCAGAATCAAGCGGAATTTAGCATCCTTATCCTTTCTGTTTCTCTCAAGATGCTTTCGGACAGCAACGGCTTTCTTAATCAAATGGTAGAGATCCTCAGGGAGGTCAGGGGCAAGGTCTTTCGACTTAAGGATTCGCAAAATTTTATTACCAGTCACAAAACGGACCTGTGCCACACCATGTCTATCTGAGAGGGGGTCAGGCCTTTCTTGGCCAGCTTGTAAATCTGTTCCTTCATGTTGTCAGACGTCAACTTCAGCCACATAGGGATGCTACGGCGGTAGGGCAGCGCCTACTGGGACAGGCCCTTCTCGGGAGCGTGCATGCGACCCATGATGGCAGAGGTCTGGCAGCAAAGAGAACGAGGGAGGAAAAAACCTCGTTTCTTATTTTAACTCCTAGAAATTGTCAGTTGGTAAATTAGGTATTTGTTAAATTACGTACTGTACGAACTCTGTAGAGCAAGTTGGCCTGAACTAAGGTCTGCCTTACTTGTATTCTGAGTGCTGGGATTAAAGATGTGCAACACTGTGCCCACCACCGCCTGGCTGAATTTAAACTTAGATTTATCTGTTCCTTATGCCTTGGCTCTTTCCTTAGTTACTTTGTAAAAAGAAACTGAACCTTTCTTTTCTTTCAAACCCCTGGCCTTGTGCATTGGAGTCAAGCATTCTGCAGGCTACCCCTGGGAGATTTTCTTAAGGACTAATGTCAGGTCAGTATGTACTTGATTCTTTTTCTGGTTGGAAAAGTTCTATGAAAAGAAAAAACCTTACATAAGTGTATCTTATAATGTGAGCCATTGTAGTTTCATAGCAAGAAATAACTATTGGTAATATTTCTGAGTATAGTCTTGAATTTTTTATAAATGCAAATGTTAACATTTTCTTTTATATTAAAAAAATCAACAGATAGCCAGCAATATTAAACAGATGAGGGCCTCACTGAGAGTTGGCTCAGTGGTTAAGAGCACTTGTTATTGCTTTGGACCTGGGTTTGATTCCCAGGATCCATAGGTGGCTTACAAATGTCCTGTAAATCCAGTTCCAGAGGTCAGTGCCCTCTTCTGGCTTTCATTTGAGCCAGGTACAAGTGATGTACAAACATACCTGCAGGTGAAACAACCATGCAATTCAATAAAATGGTGATAACAAAAAGGTCAGGGAGTCCTCAAATACAGTCCTTAAAAGTATTTCTGCCTCATGGAAAGTTGAAGGTCAGGGTCTCAGCTTCACACACTGCAGTTGGGTTGCATTTCCCTACCTTGTACTGACTGCCTTTGTATTTGACTTTCCATTGAATCCTTTCATGCTGCTCCTAGGAGAAAGACAGTTCCGGGTTTAAGTAAATGTGGTAGGATACTCTAATGAAGGGTGATAGTATTCTTTTATATTAATTCCTATAAAAGTAAATTTTTCTATAAATGCATTTAAAGTTATATTTGATCAAATTAGTGTTTATACTCAAAAACTCTTGAAGTAACAGTTTAAATTTACTATTTAAAAAAATTTAAGATGACAATGTCAGGGACTCTGGACATGCTGTTTCATAGATAATGCTTTGCTACTTTGTGTTTTCAGATCCATCCTCTCTCCCCAAATCCTGAAATAATTCATTTTTTGCCTGCAGACCAATTTCAGGTCTAGTAATTATTGTATATAGTTACAGGATAGCCTTGGGTAAAAGCTTTACAACTTAAAATTTTCCCTCTTGGGAAATGGAGAAAGAGCAGAGTTCTTTCCAGAACCAAACACACTGCAGGGGGCCTGCAGCTTGAGGCTGGCCATGGAATTGCTTATGTCTATCTTTTCACCTCCTATTTCAGGTACAAGAGCTGCTGCCCTCCCCTGTCTTGGTTTCCTGTTTATACCCCCTACTTGTTAGGGGTGTGTGTGTGTGTACTGCTTTTATTTACTATAGTGTCCTTATATCCTTGAGTGACTGCAGCAGATTCTACTGTTTGTACATGATCTTTCCGTTGATATTCCTCTATTGGCAAAAATATTAATTTTCCTTGTCCCCTCTTTGTTTTATATATTACTTACTTTGTGTCATTACTTTTGGTGTTAGATCTGTATTTCTAAAACTGCTGTCTGCTCTGCACAATGAGTTTGTTGTATACACTGCGGGCACCCGAGTCCGCCATCACCCCCACTGCTCCCCGATGCCTGACCTGCTGGCTGTTGTCTCTGAGTTATTTGCTCCCTTCTATTGTCATTCTTTGTTTGTTCGCCAGGTCTTTTCTTACTCCAGGTATCTTACTCTTCAGAGCAGTTTTTCCTTGCTTACTGCAACTGCCTACTGAAGTCAGCCTCACCCTGCAATTGGACTTTCTGTCACTGTCTTACCACCCCCACTGCCACGCTGCCACCCTAAGTTATTTCATTCTGTAGGTCTGTGGCTCTTGGTAGTTTGACCCTTGTTAGCATTTTGGGGGTTATAGGAATACTTGTAAATTGTGTCCATGGATTTTGATTTGGCTAGTCTAGTTGCTGCCTTGTCTTGTGAGAGATTGTAAAATTATGTGACTACTATTTCCATCCTGAAGTTTTGTTTTGGAGCTTTTTGTTTGTTTTTGTTTTTTTAAGACAGGGTTTCTCTGTGTAGCCCTGGCTGTCCTGGAACTTGCTGCATAGACCAGGCTGGCCTCGAACTCAAAGAGATCATCCTGCCCTTGCCTCCCAGGGCTGGGGTTAGAGGTGCATGCCACCATGCCCAACTGTTTTGAGTTCTTAAAAAGATACCAGACATATGAATTAACTATAAACCAAATCTTTGTGAAGTGTATATAGTTTCTCTACACATATAAATCCCAGTCTTCAGAGATAGCTTGCTAAATGTCACGAGGATGAGTTTCTTTCCAATCTGGAAATTATTGTTTTGATGTGTCTAGTTACAGGTTTTTATGATTCTTAGCTACAGGTTTTTAGGATGATTCTTCTGATGATGATGACGTCTAGCTCAGGCTGGCTTGAAGCTAGTGGGTTGTTAGGGTTGTTTGAACCGCCGTCAGTCCTTCCCCATCGCTCTGACTAGAGGGCAAGCCACCATATCTGAGTGGGCTTTTTGTTTGTTTCTCAAGACAGGGTTTCTCTGTGTAGCCTTGACTGTTCTGGACTCACTTTGTAGACCAGGCTGTCCTTGAACTCACAGTGATCCACCTGCCTCTGCCTCGCCAAGTGCTGCGATCATAGGCATGTGCCACTGTACTTGGCCTGAGTGGTTTTTTGAGTCTTACAGGTTTGAGTAAACTTGTATGTTTGTTGAATAAACTCAACACATCTGGTATTCCTAATCCTACAAAACTAACAAAACACAACAAAGAAAAATCACACACATAACATTTTCAATGTATATGTATTCTTTCAAACTTAAAACATTTAAGTCTCCTGGCATTCCCAAAGTAATTGATGTGCTGAAAAGTGAATAGCAGTTGTAGAGCTGCCGCTGCTTTGTAGGGGCTCTGTGTACAGTTGGATGAAGCAGCCTTCTACACTTCTGTGGCATGTATTGATATGCCTAGGTGATCTCAAATTATGTGTTCTGTTACTCCTCACTTTTGTTGTGTAAATTGCACAGTATTAATTTAGTGTACATTGTTCTTCCACTTGGGTTATTAAGCAGTATTCCATGTGTTGCTGTGTCTGGGAAGTGTGGTTGCTCATTATTAATATACGTGTAAAAATGGAAAGCATAGCTGGCTGTGGTGTTTCACGCCTGTAATCTTAGCAATTTGGGAGGCAGAGGCAGGCAGATCTTTGTGAGTTTGAGGCCAATCTGGTGTACAAAGTGAGTCCAGGACATCTAGGACTACACAGAGAAGAAACCCTGTCTCGAAAACTCAAAAAAGAAAAAAAAAGAGAAAGTGAAAAGTGTGATGTTTTAAGGTGGAATTCCCATTTTCAGCTGTAGTTATTGCCCATTTACATTTTATGAATTGTGTTTACATTTTTCTGATGAAGTCTTTTTTCTCAGTTTGTATAAGAGCTTTTATTTTTCAAAGTGTATCTGTTCTTGTACCAATTCTCTATATTAAATATTTTCTCTGGCTTGAACCTGTGCAGGCTTGTGCATGCTGCCTCCGTCTCTTGAGTTCATCTGTGCATCAGTCCTAATGTGTCTGGAAGACACTTTCTTTGGGTCATCCATCACTTCTGGCTCTTACAGTCTTTCTGCCTCTTCTTCCTCATAGATCTCTGAACCTTGAGGGGAGGAGTTTGAAGAAGACATTTAGGACCATGTGCCAAAGTTTCTCTCTGCACATTGTCCACTTGTAGATCTCTGCCAATTCCCATAGAGAAGAGTGGTAGGAAAGTCCAGAAGAAGGTGTTAGATTCCCTGGACCTTGAATTACAGGCAGTTTTAAGCTGCATAATGTGGATGCTGGCAGCTGAATTTGGGTCCTTTGCAAGAGCAGTATGTGCCTTAACTGCTGAGCCATCTTTTCAGCCCCTTTATTAAATTTTTTTATTTTTGCATTTCAATATGGGACACTTTTGTGGAAAGAACCTAAGCTAATAGTCATGAGAAACATTCTGTTCACCACTATTGGTTATGGTATGCTAATGTGCTAGAACATGTAAATTGAAGGTATTATTATGAAGAGTCATTCAGTAGTCTCATAGTTTAGTACTTTAGGTACTAATAATTTCTATTGTTGTTTTGAGACGGGTGGGATGTAGCTCATACTAGCCACAGATTGATGTGTCCCCTTGCCTGTCTATCATTGATCCTTTTGGTTACACTGTAGTGCTTTTAGTTTTACTTAAAACTGTTTCATAAACTTCATTTTAAAGTCTTTGCTATTGAATTCGGTTTTATAAGGCAGCAGCTGTGGATATGGCCTAAAAATTGATGAGGGCCTATAGTGATAAGTCTTTGTGGAGCTGTGAAAGGCTCCTTACAAACTGTAGCCACAGCTGTCACGAATGCTGGCTGAGCGTGTGGTTTTTGAGGTTGGTGGGTGACACAAATCAAGTGAGTGTTTCTGCTGTGGTCATCTTAATGCTATTCCTTTCTTTTTTTGCCTTTGAAGGAAATCGAACATTTGCTTGAGTATTTTACTGCTTGTTTTTTCTCTTCAGACATTCTGACATGTGAAGGTAAATTGTACACTTACCGCGTTATATGGGGATTGTTTCTGTCATCTAGTAGTGGTACTCAGCCGCTGTGTGTGTCAGCATTGTGGGTGACAAGCGACCTGTGTCCACTGTGCAGAGTTAAGAACATTGAGTCATTTGACATTGAGTTTTTCTATTTGGAAAAAAATAATGTAATGGTTAAAATAACTTGTTTTACCTCAGAGATTGGCATTTCACTATGATTTTTTAAAAATCAAAGTAATGTTATTTACATTATATATATCTTATATTTATGTCACTAGAAGACAGTTTTCCCAAATTAAAAGAATCTGGCACTCGGAGAGGCAGAGGCAGGTGGATGTCTGAGTTTGAGGCCAGCCTGGTGTATGGTTTACAGAGTTGAGTTCCAGAACAGCCAAAGCTACAAGAGAAACCCTGTTTTTTAAAACAAAACAAAACAAAAAAAGAATTCTAGAATTTTTTCTATTATTTATGTATCTATTGATGTGTTTATCTATTCATGTATGTATATATGTATGTGTGTGGTATGCATGTATGCATCAGTCATCTATCTAATTTTGAGACATTTTATAGTCATTGTATAGTCTTGGCTGCCCTGGAACTCACTATGTAGACAAGGTGGGCCTTGAATTTACAGAGATCTGCCTTTGTCTGTGTCTCTGGAGTGCTGGAATCAAAAGTGTGCTCTGCCATACTGTCACACAGGTGCACGGGACTATTGTTTGGTGTTTGTGAAAGCCTTAGCCCATATGTAAAGTCAGAGCTTAACATAATTTCACACTATAAAAATTCAGTGCCGAACATATTCTGCAAACAGGTTATAAAGGAAAATATAGATTATAATTACCTAAATTTCTAACTTAATTTTTTGTATGCTTGGCCTTGAACCCACTTTCTTGGACATGCTAGGCAAAAACTCATGTCATTAAACTGTACCTTCAACCCTTTTCCCTTTCTTTTTAAATAAATAAAAAAGTTGTATTCTCTTTCCTAATAAACTGTTTAGATACTAACAGTTGATGTTTCATTGTGTGGGACATGGTTCCAGAACGATTTTTTTATTCCTTATAAAAAGAACAATTTCTGTGAATTGTAGTTATTAATGATAGCTTTAGATATAAAAGCATTCCCAGCGAGTTACTTCTGGTTCATTATCCAATTTTGACAGAGCAGCGGTAGCCAAGCAATGAGAATTAGCCAGAAAAGTATTAGCAAGGTTGAGATCCCGTTGTGTAACATTTAACTTTAATTTCCTGACCAGTTTATATGAATAATTAAAACTTTTGAAGCATTTGGGATGTGCTGTTGTGGTTGATTCCCTGAGCTCACCAGGGAAGTGGAAATACTATTTTCATCAAGCAGATGGCTTTCTTATTGCCATTCCTTAGAAGTACCTCCTGAAGTTCATGTTTGTGTTGGGTGATTTCCCAGTCATACCAACTCAGTGTACTTTGATCATGCCTGGTAACAGACTATGATGTAGATGTGTGCTTCCCACGGTTGGAGTTGTGTATGCTTAATCATGCTCCAAGGGAAGGAAGTCTACTTCCTTCACCTGGGGGACGAATACTCTTCTTCAATCCCAGGATATTTATTCTTTCTTCCCAGTCATCTTTTCAGGAATATTTTAGCTAGCTTGTTTAACCATTTTACTTTAATCAGGATCCCTGGCCCCCAATATTATTTTAGACAGGATCTTCCTATAAATTAATCTCAGGAATTTAGGATTATCCTATTTCAGCATCCTGAGTGCTGGGTTTATTATAGGCCCATTGCTGTCAGTGTTCTATTTTCATTTCCACTTAGGTGACAACTTCCATTTAGTGCCTTGAGGGTGGCTTGTGATAGAATTAAGATAGGTTTAATTGTGCTCGGGGAAGGAAGGCTTTCAGAATGCAACCTGAGTTTACAACTGCAAAGCCATGTTTTTTTCAGTTAATGGTGAGCTACCATGTGGGTGCTGGAGAGTGAACCTGTGTCCTCTGGGAAAGCAGCTAGTTCTCTTGATCACTGAGCCATCTCTTGAGCCCCAGTAAATTGTACTTTTTGTTGTTGTTGTTTGAAATTTATTGTTTTATTAATTACAGTTTATTCACTTTGTATCTGAGCTGTGGCCCCCTACCTAGACCCCTCCCAATCCCACCCTCCTTGGTCATCTCCTCCCATACCCCTCCCTAAGTCCACTGATATGGGGGGGTCCTCCCCCCCTTCCCTCTGATCCTAGTCTATCAGTTCTCATCAGGACTGGCTGCATTGTTTTCTTCTGTGGCCTGGTAAGGCTGCACCCACCTCAGGGGGAGATGATCAAAGCCTGCCACTGAGTTCTTGTCAGAGACAGTCCCTGTTCCCATTACTAGGGAACCTACTTGGACACTGAGCTGCCATGGGCTACATCTGTGCAGGGGTTCTAGGTTATCTCCATGAATGGTCCTTGGTTAGAGTATCAGTCTCAGCCTCTGCTTTGATACCTTGCAGGGTAGAGTCTTTTAGAGTCCCTCTGTGGTAGGCTTCTGTATGTCCATTCCATTTGCCTTTCTAAATGAGGATTGAGTATCTTACCCAGGGTCCTCCTTCTTGCTTAGCTTCTTTAGATGTACAGATTTTAGTATGCTTATCCTATATTATATGTCTAATATCCACTTATAAGTTGAGTATACCATGTGTGTCTTTCTGCTTTTGGGATACTTCACTCAGGATGATCATTTCTAGTTCCCACTATTTGCCTGCAAATTTCATGATTTCCTTATTTTTAATTGCTGAGTAGTATTCCATTGTGTACCACAATTTCTGTATGCCATTCCTCAACTGATGGATATCTGGGTTGTTTCCAGATTCTGGCTTTTATGAAGAAAGCTGCTACAAACATGGTTGAGCAAATGGCCTTGTTGTATACTTAAGCATCTTTTGGATATATGCCTAGGAGTGGTATAGCTGGATCTTAGGTAGCACTCTTCCTAATTTTCTGAGAAAGGGCCAGATTGATTTCCAAAGTGGTTGTAAAAGTTTATATTCCCACCAGCAATGGTTCCCCTTTCTCCACATCCTCTCTAGCTTGTATTGTCACTTGAGTTCTTGATCTTAGCCATTCTGGTGGGTATAAGGTGAAATCTCAGGGTCCTTTTGATTTGCATTTCTCTGGTGACTAAGGTAGTTGAACATTTCTTTAAGTGTTTCTCTGCTATTCGATATTCCTCTATTGAGAATTCTCTGTTTAGCTCTGTACCCCATTTTAAATTGGATTATTTGATTTGTTGCTGTTTAACTTCCTGAGTTCTTTATATATTCTGGATTTTAGCCCTTTGTCAGATATAGGATTGGTGAAGATCCTTTACAATCTGTAGGCTGTCGTTTTGTTCTGACAACTGTCCTTTGCGTTACAGAAGCTTTTCAGTTTCATGAGGTCCCATTTATTGATCGTTGATCTTAGAGCCTGTGCTGTTGGTGTTCTGTTCAGGAAGTAGTCTCCTGTGCCAGTAAGTTCACGGCTCTTCCCCACTTTTCTAACTGGTTTAGTGTGTCTGGTTTTATATTGAGGTCTTTGATCCACTTGGACTTTAGTTTTGTGCAGGGTGATAGGTATGGATCTATTTGTATTTTTCTATATGTAGATAACCAGTTAGATCAGCACCATTTATTGAAGATGCTATCATTTTTCCATTGTATGGTTTTGGCATCTTTGTCAAAAATCAGGTGTCCATAAGTGTGTGGGTTTATTTGTGGGTCTTCTATTCCATTCTATTGATCCACTAGCCTGTTTCTATGCCAGTACCATGCAGTTTTTGTTACTGTTGCTCTATAGTACAGCTTGAGATCAGGGAGATACTTCCAGAAGATCTTTTATTATAGAGGATTGTTTTATCAATTCTGGGTTTCTTGTTATTCCATATGAAGTTGAAAAGTTTTATTTCAACGTCTGTAAAGAATTGTGTTGGCATTTTCATGGAAATTGCATTGAATCTGTGGATTGCTTTTGGTAAGATGGCCAGTTTTACTATGTTAATCCTGCCAAGCCATGAGCATGGGAGGTCTTTTTGTCTTCTGATATCTTCTTCTATTTCTTTCTTCAGAGACTGGAAGTTTTTTTCATACAAGTCTTTCACTTGCTTGGTTAGAGTCATACCAAGGTACTTTATGTCCTTTGTGGCTATTGTGAAGGGTATTGTTTCCCTATTTTTTTCCTTAGCCCATTTGTCTTTTGTATACAGGAGAGCTACTGATTTTTTTTAGTTAATTTTATATCCCGCAACTTTGCTGAAGGAATACCCTGGTAGAATACATGGGGTCACTCATATATACTATCGTATCATCTGTATATAGTGATACTTTGACTTCTTCCTTTCCAAACTAAATCTCTTTGATCTCCTTTAATTGTCTTATTGCTCTAGCTAGGACTTGAAGTACCATGTTGAAGAGATATGGAGAGAGTGGGCAGCCTTGTCTTGTCCCTGATTTCAGTGGGATTGGTTTAAGTTTCTGTTTAGTTTGATGTTTGCTATAGGCTTGCTGTATATTGCCTTCACTATGTTTAGGTATGTGCCTTGTATCCCTAATCTCTCCAAGACTTTAAACATAAACAGATGTTGGATTTTATTAAATGCTTTTTCAGCATCTAAGGAGATTATCATGTGTTTTTTTTTTTCTTTCAGTTTGTTTATATAGTGAATTACATTGATTGATTTCCATATATTGAACCACCCTTGCATACCTGGGATGAAGCCTGCTTGGTCATAGTGGATGATATCTTTGATGTGTGTTCTTGGATTCAGTTTGCAAGTATTTTGTTGAGTATTTTTGCTTCAATGTTCATGAGGGAGATTGGCCTGAAATTCTCTTTCTTTGTTGGGTCTTTGTGAGGTTTAGGTATCAAAGTGACTGTGGCTTTATAGAATGAGTTTGGTAATATTCCTTCTTTTTCTATTTGTGGAATAGTTTGAAGAGTATTGACGTTAGCTCTTCTAGGAAGGTCTGGTAGAATTCTGTGCTGAAACCATCTGGCCCTGGGCTTTTATTGGATAAGAGACTTTTGATGACAGCTTCTATTTCCTTGGGGGATATAAGACTATTTAATTGATTTACCTAGTCTTGATTCAGCTTTGGTAAGTGGAATAGATTAAGAAAACTGCCCATTTCATTTAGATTTTCAAATTTTGTGGCGTATAGACTTTTGAAGTAATATCTAATAATTGTTTGGATTTCCTCAGTGTCTGTTGTTATGCCCCCTCATTTTTATTTCTGATTTTGTTGGTTTGGGTAGTGTCTCTCTCTGCCTTTTAGTTAGTTTGGCTGAGGGTTTGTCTATCTTTTGATTTTTCTCAAAGAACCAGCTCTTGGTTTCATTGATTCTTTCAATTGTTTCTAATGTATTGATTTCAGCCCTGAGTTTGATTATTTCCAGTCATCTACTACTCTTGGGAGTGTCTGCTTCTTTTTTTCTAAGGCTTTCAGGTGAACTAATAAATTACTTGTATGAGATGTTTCGAAATTTCTGGGTGAAGGCACTTAGTGCCATGAACTTTCCTCTTAGCACTGCCTTCATTGTGTCCCATAAGTTTGGGTATGTTGTGCCTTCATTTTCACTGAATTCTAGGAAGTCTTTCATTTCTTTCTTTATTTCTTTCCTGACCCAGTTGAGTAGCGAGTTGTTCAGTTTCCATTTGTGTGTAGGCTTTTTTCCATTTCTGTTGTTGTTGAGGTCCAGCTTTAGTCCATGGTGGTCAGGTAGGATATAAGAGATTATTTCAATCTTCTTGTATCTGTTGAGCCTTGCTTTGTGACCAACTATATGGTCTATTTTGGAGAACGTTCCATGAGGTGCTGAAAAGGTAAAGTTTTGTGTGTGTGTGTTTGGGTGAAGGTTTAGTAGATGATTGTTAGGTCCATTTGATTCATGACCTCTGTTAAAGTCATTGTTTCTTTGTTTAATTTCTGTTTCGTTGACCTGTCCTTTGTGGGGTGTTGCAGTCTCCCACTATTAATGTGTGGGGATCTATGTGTGGTTTAAGTTTTATTAATGTTTCTTTTACAGATGTGGGTGCCCTTGTATTTGAGGCATCAATGTTCAGAATTATGATGTCGTCTTGGTGGAATTTTCCTTTGAGTATGAAGTGACCTTCCTCATCTCTTTTGATTAATTTTGGTTGAAAATCTATTTTATTAGATACTGGAATGGCTACTCCTGCTTGCTTTTTGGGTCCATTTGCTTGGAAAACTGCCTTCTTGCCCTTTACTCTCAGGTAATGTTTATCTTTGTGACTTAGGTGTGTTTCTTGTATGCAACAGATTGTTGGGTCTTGTTTACTCATCCATTCTGTTACTGTGTCTTTTTATTGGAGAGTTGAGTCCATTGATGTTGAGAGAGATTAATGACCAGTGGCTGTTAGACGCTTTGATTTTGCTGTTGGTTGTGATAGCGTTTGTGTGTTTGGCTACCTTTAGTTTTGCTGTAGTGAAGTTATTTATTTCTTTTGTTTTCCTGACAGTAGCTAGCTTTCCTGGGTTGTATTTTTCCTTCTAGTATCTTCTGTAATGCTGGATTTGTGGGTAGGTATTGTTTAAATTTGTTTTTGTCTTTGAATATCTTGTTTTCTCCATCTTTGATGACTTGAGAGTTTTGCTAGGTATAGTAGTCTGAGCTGACATCTGTGCTCTCTTAGGGTCTGCATGATACCCACCCAGGCCCTTCAGGCTTTCATGGTTGAGAAGCCAGGTGTGATTCTGTTGGGTTTGCCATTATATGTTGCTTGGCCTTTTTCCCTTGAAGCTTTTAGTATTTTTTCTTTGTTCTGTATACTTACTGTTTTATTATGTGGCAGGAGGATTTTCTTTTCTGGTCTAATTTATTAGGTGTTCTGTAGGCCTCTTGTGTACTTATAGGCCTCTCCTTTAAGTTGGGGAACATTTCTTCTATGATTTTGTTGAAAATATTTTCTGGGCTTTGGAGACGGGAATCTTCTTTTTCCTCTATTCCTATTATTCTTAGCTTTTGTCCTTTCATGTTGTTTTGGATTTCTTGGATGGTTTGTGTCAGGAACTTTTTAAATTTAACATTTTCTTTGGTGGATACATTGATTTCTTCCATTGTATATTCCACACCTGAGATTCTTTCTTCCATCTCTTGTAGTCTGTTGGTTATGCTTACGTCTGTAGTTCCTGATTTCTTCCCTAAGTTCTTCCTCTCCATGATTTCCTCTGTGTTTTCTTTAATTTTTCCAATTCTGTCTTCAGATCTTGAACCATTTTGTTGATTTCCTTTACATGTCTGACTGCATTTTCCTGTTTTTCCTTCAATTCCTTCACCTGTTTGAACATTTTTCTGTTTCTTTTCTTTCTTTCAATGACTTAATTATTTCCTCTCTGAGGGCCACACACTGCTTGGCTGCAACTTCCTGTATTTCTTTATGGATGGCCGTAATCTGTTTGACTGTATCTTCTATTTCTTTACAAATGGCCATATTATGCTTGACTTCATCTTCCTCTAGTTTTTTACTCATTTTATTTGTTTCCTCCATTAACCTCTTCATAAGCATAGATGAAAGATCATCTTCTTGGAGTTCACTTACAATAGGTTGTCCAGGGCTGCTTGCCCCTGGATAACTAGGTTCTGGAGATGCCATATTGCTTTGGCTTTTGTTGGTTGTGCTTTTATGCTGGCCTGTACCCATATAGCTGTCTCAGGTGTTGCCTTTTAAGTTTCTGGTACCTCCTGGAATCCTGGGGTGGGGAGAATCCCCTGGTCAGGAAGACGGCTGTTGCTGAAGGAGGCTTCATCAGCTTTTTGGGTATGGTCACGGAATGGCCAGTGCTTCTCAGTAATTGCTACAGTTCACCTCAGGCATATGGACCTATGTGGTAACTGTGGTCGTTAGTAGTCAGGGGGCCTCTCCTCTCACCAGGAGAAGTCCTGGACACAGCTGCCCTGCCGCTGGGTTTCTTGCTCAGAATTTAGTGGGCTGCTGCTGCTGCTCTCACCCTGTGTTCCCTGGGTACAGCCCTCTTGAAGAACGGGGGGGGCCTTGCAGTTTGTTCAGTTTAGCTAGGGAGACAGGTTGCACCTTGGAGCAGTGTTGGGGGCTGATCCCATGGATCTCAGGCCTCTGTAGGTCGGAGGTTGGAGTTCTGTGCCCCCGTACCCAAGTGGTGATCAATGGGAGGTGTGCAATGGGAGGTGTGCACAGCAGTGTTCATGGGTACAGCCGGAGGCCAGAGCCGCAGCCTGCCAGAGCCCAGAAACTTTCCTGGAGCTGGGTGTCCTGAGGTAGGACCTGATGTTTTCTCTACCGTGGAGCTTCCTCCCAACAGGGAGGCATAGTCTGTGGTGTCTTGGGGTTCACAGTTCAAACTGGGTTGGTGAGTAGGACACAGATGGCAGCTGAGTAGCTCTGTGCTGGCGCCTGGGTGCCTGCAGGAACCCAGTAACTTATCCCGAGAATGTTTTGGGGTGGGTGTGTGGTTGGCTGAGTGCCCTGAGGTCGGACCTGCTGTTTGCCTCACCACCGTGGGGTTTCCTTCTGACCCCAGTCTCAGGTGCCCTGGGGCCCGTAGTTCTGTCTGGGGTGGTGAGTTGGCTGTGAGTGGGGCTGGCAGCTGAGCATCCCCCCACCCCGACCCCAGGACCTTTTTCCAGGGATTGACTGGGTGACCTGAGGTCAGTCCCATTTGCTTCCTTCAATGTGGGGTGTTCTATCAACTGGAAATCCCAGTCTCTGGTATTGTGGGGCCCACAGTTCAGTCTGGGATGGTGATTAGAGCACGCAGGTATATGGCTCTGGGCTGGCGACTGAGCACCTTCAGGGACCTGGGAACTCTTAGCGGTTTAGCTGGGTGACCTGAACCATATTGATTCCCACACTGTGGGGTATCCTCTCACCTGGGAAACACAATCGCTGGTGTTTTTAGAGTTCAGAGTTCAGTCTGTTGATCGCTGTACAGTCACTGCTCTCCTGATTGTCAGACACAGTATCCTCCCAGTGCCGCCATCTTGGATCGGTTCAGCAAATTGTACTTTAATTAAACCTTGCTAGTAAAAAGATTATACTAGCTCTGGAGATGGTGACACAAGTTTCTGTATTGCATAAACTTTGGTTTTATGCAGTTTTAGGGTATAATATGTACACAGATTTATTGTTGATAGTCAATTTAAGTTTTCTTTTTTACAGAAGTTAACTTAGTTATTACTGTTATTTTGTCTTATTATGTATCAGAAGTTTCACTGAGATAGTAGTATTTTGAAGATTTGTGGTCAAGAGGTACATGTATGTGTGAAAAGAGCATTCCATCAGGAAGAAGCAGCAGATACAAAGACCCTGAAGTGGTGGCTGTCTGGATTAGATAGTATGTAAGGTGAAGACAAGAACCAAAGGTTACTCCATGGTTTGGGCCTGTACAATGGTAATTATAGAGTTTCCAGCATTAAATAAGGGAAGCATTTTCAGAATGAAGTCCCAAGATGGGCATGTATGTGAGTGGGTATGCTTTTATAGCATCAGTATATTACATGGTGACTTAAAAGCTAGTCAACTCTTTGTAAGCATGGTTTTTAGTACTATATGTTTGCTATTTACTTAGAGAAGATGCCCTAGTCAGAAACAATTATAAAGAAATTAACCAGCTGGCAAGATGGCCCATTGGGTAAAGATGAGTTTGATACCTGGAACTCAGTAAGTTGTTAGGGGCTAGTGTTTCCAGGACATATTCTTTTCTCTTAAATTTGTCACTACCCAGAAGTCACATTTACTCTCAGAGTTATGTGTAGTTAGCGGCTATTGGGCAGAGTCAGAATTGTACCTAGAGCAGAGACTGATTCCTCAGCCCAGAAAATGGGTTCTATTTTTGGACTTAGGATAATTTTTTGATTCTCTTTTCCTGGTAATACATACCCACAAAATGCTGCAGCATACCAATAGTTTTGAGAATTGGCAATGAATGGAAAGTTGAAAAGCATGAGAGAATACAAAATAAGTGTGAAGAAAGATAATTGGAAATTAAACAACACATGAAAATAAGCCTCTGGAGACTTTTAAAATAGCTCTTTCCACCACAGCTTTTCAGCTTCCTAAAATTTCTTTCTCTCAGTCTCATTGTAGAAATTAAGTTAATGGAAGGCACAAGGTCATTGAAATGAGAAATTTAGCTTGTGGGAACTTTTTTCGTTTTTTTGTTTTTGTTTTTTAATGTAATTTATTTATTTATATATCAATCACAGGTTAGGTACTTTGTATCCCAGGCATAGCCCCCTCCCTCATTCCCTCCTACACTCCCATCCCTCCCTCATCTCCTCCCCACCCCCACTTTTTTGTTTTTTTGGTTTTTTTTTTTGCCTTAAACAGTCTACATTTTTAAATAAATTCATGGCTTATACTAGAATAATGTACGTTATTATAGTATGTTTTGGATTGTGATGTACACTTAGAACTAATGTGTGCATTTAAAAAAACAACAATCCAGTCCAGCTGGGTGTGGTGGCATCATTAATCAGGTCACTCAGTTGAAGACCCACCGTCATTCCCTGTTCTCAGACTTTTAATGCATTCTAGTGTTTAGAATGCTTTCTGCATACCTGCTTCTCACTGCGGCTCTGTGAACATTACTTTTAACCCCAAGTTTTTAGAAGGATAAAGTATGTTGCATAAAAGGTGGCTCAGCTACTAGAAGCTCATTAGCTCATCACGGCCTTGCGTGACCTGGGATTCAGTCTCAGTCTGCTCTTGACACCATTTGTGTATTTATTTTGCTGCCACTCGGGTTAGGGCATTGGCCGAGTGCTGGAGGCACAGGCATGAGTATACCTGGGTGCATCTCGATCTCCTGCAACTTAACTGCATTTGTATTTAGAAATGTATTTATAATTCCCTGTTCTATTCTGAATAAATGATAAAAAACATATCTACACAGAGTCAGATAACCTTGAATCTAGCATATTGCTATGTTAATGTAATTATTACTTAAAAACTACTTTCGTCATGGTTGTACCATAATTTAACCAATCCTCTTTTGCTGGCAAGAATTTCCCAGGACTTTTCTAGTCAATAGCAGTGAACATGGAACACCACAATATGTTTTCATTGTACTGTGTGGGGTTTGATGAAATCATAAATGTTTAAAATTATTGACATCTGTTTTTACTTAGATGCATGAAATTTATGCTTTAACAGTAGCTTGCTGACTGCATAGTGTGTGTGTTTATTGTGTTATAGATTGAATAGACAAAACTAAACGGAACAACTGGGTGTGGTGGTACACGCCTGTGTTCCCAGCACTCTTGGAGGCAGAGGCAGGCAGGTCTCCGTAAGTTCTGTGAGATCTACAAAGTGAGTCCAGGAGAGCCACCGCTATACAGAGAAACCCCATCTCTTGGAGAGAAAACAAAACAAAACCCAAAACAAAGAACAAAACTAACCCAAACAAAATAAATTGTTCTGTGTTATCCTTAGGGGATTGGTTCCAGGATTTCTTTTAGACACTAGAATTTGTGGAGGTACAAGTTCTTCATAGTTACTGGTGTAATTTCATCTGACCTACATATATTACATACTTCAGATCATCACTGGAGTTTTTACAACACCTAATACTTACGGTCATGCTGCATTGTTTAAACGATGAGTCTAGATATAGAAAATACAGACTGAATATTTCTCATATTAAAAGATTTTGATTTTCAGATTGTGTGTGCGCATGTGCATGCAGACACGTGTACATTAGTGTAGGCGCCTTAGAGGGTGCGGCTGGCGTCCCTGGAACGGGACTGCCTGCTTGTGTGGGGGTTAGACTGGCCTCAACTCTGAGCCACTTTTCCAGTCTTGTTCTAAAATATCTTTTACCCTGCTAGGTTAATTCTCATGTGCAGATGTGGAACTCTCAGATACATAGGGCCGCTTGCAACCAAGGTTCAGTTGTCAAGAATGATGTCTCATTTATTGATCTAATTTTCTTTTAATAATTTGTTGTCCTGATAGTTTCACCACAGCATATCTTTCTGTATATAAATATATACAGTTGTTTATTGTAAATATGTATCAGTACAGTAAAACAGTCTCTACAAGGTACAATATATCAAATGAGTTAATTTTTAGAAATGTAAAAATGGATATGCCAGCTATCATTTTAGAGTCGATGTCTTTTAACAGTGAGTGTATTTCTCTAACTCTCCTAGAAGAATCATTGCTAAATATTTTCACTCATGTTCAACAGATACGGTGTGTAGTGTGTTTTAGAGTAAGTCAGCCATGCTCAGCATCGTTTAGCTATCATTCATGTGTTCAGTGAGTGTACTACATTTTTACTTGGTATTTATTAGTGCTTACTGTGTTTTAGACTTTGTTAAACAACAGGTATATGAAAATAAAACCAAAAGAAGGGTGTAAAAACTGGCTTGGCTCCACTACTTAGGGCTGACCCTTCCTGTGGCCGGGCCAGACTGAGGAGACTCTGAAGTGTGACCAACTGTTCTGTCTGGCATGCCCTGCCCGACACACCCCGCTTGAGACACCATGGTGGCATACTGGCCACAGGCTGGACTCAGCTACATCTGGTTCTTCCAGATCTGTGCAAAAGCAGTGAGGGATGCCTGAAGACCGAGTCAAAGGGGAGGGGATGCTGAGAAGACCTCCAGCAGCAGTATAAAAACCATGAAAGTGAAGGAGGAGGAGGAGTTAGGCCTGACTGAAGCAAGGATCTGCAGAGTCTACAAGGCAAAGGCATATGGGTAACTGTTATGGCAGATTGAAATCACCCTCATCTCCTGGGGACAAAACTACCCATCTTGTTGATAAATTGACTATGCCAATAAATTAACATGGCTCATTCTCAAAACAAAACAAAACAAAACAAAAATACTGGCTTGGCAGTGTATTCTTGTCTCTTCTGAAAGAACAAGATGAAATGAAATATGTAGACATTTGAATGGGTTCTTTCTTGTTTATTACTTTTACAATAAAGGGTTTAGTTAAGGGTGAATATTTCTTAATGGGCATTCTTGTTACTGCCTGATATTTTAGACTTTTACAGTGAGTTTTACCTAAGGCGTACTGTTTTTAGTCAAGTATTTCAATTTGAGATAGGGTCTAACCACACATCCCTGTTCGGCCTGAAATTTAGAGGTCTGCCTGCTTCTGCCTGTGCTCCTGACTGCTGGGATTAAAGGTGTGCATCACCAGGCCCTCCTGGGGGAAGATACTTTAAAATGATCTTTTTTCATTCTCTTCTTGTAGCAGATTTTGAACCTGTAGTTGTAACAATTCTGCAAGATTGTTTTAGCTGTTACTGAGAAATGATGTGTTGGTTTCTTGTTGTCCACTTTGTTTCCAAACATTGGCATTGTTCAAATTTTCATTTTGCCAGAGGTTTTGGACTAAGTAGATGTTTCTGTTCAGATCTTGATGTTGCTTAGGCATCCCTGGACTTAATTTGGGAGTCTTTTGCCAATGCAACTGATGTTCTTTTAGTGTAATCACTATCTGAAGCTCTGTATTTGCTCTCCTCTTTGTCATCTCTGTGACGCAAGAGCACAGCTTTGCCTTTCACATTGATTTTCCTTACAAGATAGGGGCTTGACCATTAGACAAGCTGAGGAAATGTGTCTGCATCTGCCTTTTGTGGTCACTTTTTGTGGGGGGTGTTGAGTCATGGTCACTTCTGATTTGACAGCTAAAATTTATATTGGCAAGGGCTACATGATTTAAACTCAGATTTATTTTATATGTATGAATGGTTTGCCTGTATTTATGCATGTGTACCATATTTGTGCCTTGTGTCTGGTGCCTGTGGAGGTCAGAAGAGGGCATCAGTTTCTCTGGGACTGGAGTTACAGTTATGAACTGCCATTTGGATGCAGGGAGTCAAATCCAGATTCTCTGCAGGAGCAACAAGTGCTCTTAACCATTGAACTAACTTTTTTTTTTTTAAGTTCCAAGCCACATCATTTAAAGCAACTATAAAAGATCAAGTGTATCTCTTCATGAGAAAATTGGATTTCGTTTATAGGGGCCAAGTTTCTGACTTCATTAAATATTCTACTGGCTTATTACATATGTGTACAGATTCTTGCTATAACAAAGCTTACAATCTATATGATTTTAAGTATAAAACTGATCAAGTTACATAGAGAAGCATTTCTATAACTAGGTTATTACCATATCAGCCATATTGAGAGAAATAAATTTATATGCCTGAGTTGATTTCTTCTAGTTTCTAGGAGAAAAATTGGTATAGCAATGCTAGGATAGGCTTTATATTTGAACATCAGATCAAATGATTCTCCTACTACTTTAGTCTCTTTTGAGATTCAGTAGCTGTATGGGTTAACAAATTAGAGATAACATCAGAGAACAACAAAATGTGTTGATGATGTATTAAGGGATGAAAGCATAATACTCTTGGATTAGTTTGATCAAGAATGAATCAAGTTTGAATTCGCCACTTCTCTCTCTGTATCTTCTGCCCAACTGTAGTATGTGGTTATTCATTCATCTGTAAACTGTTGTAGTGTCTGTGCTTGCCTTTATGTCTGTGTGTCCCTGTTGCTGTCACTCACAAATGGCTTTGCCTTGAACATCTTGAACAGTACAGAAAGCATGCATAGCAAAAGGAATTCTTTAGCAGAGCTTTACAGGGAAGAAACTTTTACCAACTCCCCAACTGACCCAGAAGCACTTTGTTTTTATAAACACTGATTTTCTTTTTTAAAAAAGATCTTTTTTATTATGTATACAATGTTCTGTCTGCATGTTCACCTGCATTCCAGAAGAGGGCACCAGATCTCATTAGAGATGGTTGTGCGCCACCATGTGGTTGCTGGGAATTGAACTCAGGATCTCTGGAAGAACAGCCAATGCTCTTAGCTTGAGCCATCTCTCCAGCCCGTAAACAAACATTTTCAGGCTATATCCACAAGTTGCTTAAAACATGGATGACTAATAGTTGTTGTTTAAGGTTGCTTTCAACCTGTATGCTGCTTTCAGCAAATAATTACCACACACACACACACACACACACACACACACACAGGCTATGCCGCAAAGGTCAGGGGCATGGAAGAGTGCATAATTTAAGATGAAAGGTATACATTAGCTGAGACTATCAAGGGTATAGTAAAGTCCTGTGGTCCTGCACACACACACACACCCGCCTCCCAACAACAATAACAAAAAAGGTTTCTCTGCTAGCTCTGGCTTTCCTGGAACTTTCTTTGTAGGCTGCCTCTGCCTCTTGAGTATTGGAATTAAAGGCACGTGTCACCATGCCCGACTATAGGAAGGCTCTCTTGAAGGTAGTCTAAACTTAAACCACCTGAGTACACCATAGTGTAGTAGGTTAGGTGCATGTTCTTAAGTGAACTCAAGGTATAGAACTACATCTCTGAGTCCTGGTCTCTTCACCTGTCAAAGGATGTGTCAGGATGGAGTGGAATGCCATTAGGTGTTTAGCATTGTGCTGAACAACACATGCCAGCACTGGAGCTTCTCTCCCTCTGCAGGACTGCACAACAATTTTGTAGTAGGAACATGGTGAAATTATAAAGAAGATCCAATATAATTTCTAGTTCTTTGGTTTTACCACGTGTTTCCTTTAGGTAAGTCATTTGACTACAGATGCAGGCTCCTGTAAAACAGGACTCTTCTAATTGAATAATTGAGTAAGTCCAGTAGACTATGCTTTTATTCTTAGTTTTCTAATGTACATGTATTTTTGCTGGTTTTCCAGTGGCTTTTTTTTTCTTTTGTGGAAGAGGAACTGTTTGAGGAGTATTCAGCTGCTGTTCTGTGTGGAGAATGCATTTCTCTTTCCTTGATTCCTTCCTTTCCTTCTTTTTTCTTCCTCCTTCTCCTTTTTTTTTTTTAATGGTGCTTTTGTTTTTCAAGACAGGGTTTCTGTGTGACAGAGGCCTGGCTGTTCTAGACTAGGCCTCTTAGTAGACTAGTCTGGCCTTTGTAGACTAGGCTGGCCTCAAACTCACAGAGTTATGCCTGTTTTTGCCTCCTGAGTGCTGGGATTAAAGGCCTGCGCCACC
Source organism: Pachyuromys duprasi (assembly GCA_028658305.1). NCBI lineage: Eukaryota > Metazoa > Chordata > Mammalia > Rodentia > Muridae > Pachyuromys > Pachyuromys duprasi. The sequence continues at coordinate 73,768,530 of CM053765.1, read as the reverse complement.
ATGTACTCAGCTGTAGGATGCTGTTATTGACAATATATGCTCCTGTTATTTGTAGGAGCATAGTGTAAGAAGCAATAGAGCATTCTTCCAGGAGGGGACAGAAAGACACATGTGCACATAAATGCCCACTATTAGTTTGTTTTGAGCAAGAGTGGGAGGGCCTGGGAGCCACAGATAAGATGAAATCATTACCTTGAAAAGACGCGATGGCTTCAGACAGGAATTTCGTTGAATCACATCCTTTGATTCTGTTTTTCTTTTTTCTTTTCTTTTTTTTTTTTTTTACTGGTTGGTGGTGGCACATGTCTTTTTTTTTTTTAATTAATTTATTTATTTTGTATACAGTGCTCTGTGCTCTGTCTGCATGTGTGCCTGCTCACCAGAAGAGGGCACCAGATCTCATTTTAGATGGTTGTGAGCCACCATGTGGTTGCTGGGAATTGAACTCAGGACCTTTGGAAGAGCAGCCTGTGCTCTTAACCTCTGAGCCATCTCTCCAGCCCAATTCTGTTTTTCATTAGTTTCTTTTTCAAGTTCTTTCTTATATATAGTTCTGCCACCCATTAACATCTTTCTGTAGAATAATCTACAATATAATCTATTTCTGCCAAAATCTAAGTGTGTCATCATCTGACACTAGGCCTGGAATATTTTCAAACAGACAGGAACTAGCTCTACTTTCTTCTTAGCACAGACTTGGTCCTGCTCCACCCTTTACCAAGCCTTCAGGTACCAAACAGCCATTCTCACTCACTCTTAGAAACTTGTTTCATGGCCTAGCTTCAGTAAAAGTTTTCTGAGCTGCCATTCTAAGATAATGTAAATTGCTTCAAGACAGTAAATTGATAAGTTACCAGTTCTGTTTTGTGCAATACAAGTTGTAATATTGTGCAATACTCTCTATTAAATTTGCAGCAAAGATTGTGTGACTTCTTAGTAAATTTAAAACTGCGACATATGAGTTTATTACTATATCTTAAGTACGAAATACTTTCAATGCTTTGTAGTAAAAAGGTCAGTCAGGGTGAAGAGACAGGCCAGGTGTGTGCTAGGGTGCCCACAGAGCAACAGTGAAGCCATTCTGAGGACTATGTTTCCATTTATCTTCTAGCACCTAACACAGAAGCCTGTGACCAAGCCCCACCTCCACATATGTCCCGTCTCCACACAAGCCCACTTCCATACAAGTAAGCAGACAGTTTCTGTTCACTTGGTTTTTAGTTCAGCCTGTTCTGACACTGTCTTCCTAGAAGTAGCATTAGGTCACAGGTTGAGGACTGCTCTGTCCCCTTCAGACTCCAGGCACAAACTCTGGGTTGTTTTACTGTGCTTCTGATAGCCAGGCAGAGCGCCCACAATCCACCCTGAGTTCCACGTGCAAGAGAATCTCACAGGACTGCGGGCAACACTAAATAGTGCTCACTGGTTGATGATGAAGGATATTACAAAGAATACTGATAAGTGAGATGGGAAGATGAATAGGACAATAGGTAGAAGAAGCAATTAATATACAATTTTGTGGGACTGTTGGAGAAACATCTGAATAAAGCAAGTGCTGACAGTGTTGGATAGTAGCTGCAGTGGCTCCTTGTTTTTCTAAGTCATAGCAGCACTTAACATAGTGTACTAGAGCCTTACTAAACCAACACTTAAGTCCTTATTTTTTTGTTTCTTTTTTAAAGTTATTGAAATTATGAAACTATCAATTCAAATGGCTGCATTATAGTTCTTCGGAACCATTATGATCTCAAAAGGGAAGGAGAATGATACAGATACAATGGCTGAGGTGTTTTGAGGTGCTTCGAAGTGTTCCAAGCTGTGACTTAACATGTTCTTGAAGTACCATGGCATGGATTAAAAGGTATGCTTTTAGAAATCTCTCAGTGACCCAATAGTCGTGGATGGAATCAGTACTTAATAATTTATATTTTTTCTTTAAGATACTTTAATATTTAGATCACAGGTATCTTTATGGATATATAGTGTGTTTTTTGCTTTTAAAACCACAAGCTTCATGACTGAGTTTTTGTTTTTGTTTGTTTGGTTTTTTCTTTCTTCTTTGGACATAAGTTTGTGGAAGACAGCATAGATATTCTCCTTAGGCTAATTGTAAAAAGCTATAATTTCTTTCACCAAGTAGTTTAGGGATAACAGAACAGTTTTTTTATAGCTTTTTTTCTTTTTTTATTGATTATTTGAGAATCCCACATCATGCATGCACTCTTAACATGCTCAACTCCTAGGCCTCTCCTGTCTGCCTGCTCCCTTTCCTCCTCCCATAAGCCTCCTGCCCCCTCCCCCAAAAAAGAAAAGCAGTCCATTTTGGGTTGTCTGTATATCGACTAGAACATGTCAAGCTCCTAGTGACCATCTCCCCAAGGGAAGGCAAGTCTTCACTTGAACCCCCACGTGGAGAGCTGGGGTGGGAGTTGGGAGGTTGAGGCAATGGTTGAGGTGCGCTCTCCTGTGTAAGCTGTGTGAGCACCATGCTGGTACGTAACTAAACTTAGCTATGTGTTATTCTATAATTGTCTTACAGCTTGTATAATAGACTAGTTCTATCAGTGCTGTCAGTTCATGGTAGCTTGAACCAAAATTAGTTGTGTAAGTTCCTCATTTAGGCAATTCACATGACCAAATAAGATGGTTCTTTGGACCACCTGTTGAACAGTATTGCCCTCTATGGAAGAAAAAAAAATGGAGGAAAATGACTTTTTTATAAAAATAATCTTGTGAATTCATGGACAATTGCCTTTTTATGGCTACTGGATTCTCCATCACTCTTTGGCTTCCTTTGACTTAGTGGCTCTGACACACCCCACAGCAGTCTTTTCTCCTGTATTTCGTTGCTGTTCTCTTGGATCTAGTCTTTCTCCTTTCTTCTCTTTGTACTCTCAGCCCCACCTCACCCCCATTACTTCCTGTAAATTAATACTGAGGTCAACCTTTTGTGCCACAGAACCAGGAGGGTCAAGCAAGAAGTGACAAGACCAACAAGTCAGTCAGGAGGATGCTAGGAAAATACCATAAATCTTTTTTTTTTTTTAAGATTTATTTATTTATTTTGTATACAGTGCTCTGTCTTCATGTGTGCCTGCTCACTAGAAGAGGGCACCAGATCTCATTTTAGATGGTTGTGAGCCACCATGTGGTTGCTGGGAATTGAACTCAGGACCTTTGGAAGAACAGCCTGTGCTCTTAACCTCTGAGCCATCTCTCCAGCCCCAATACCATAAATCTTAAATCCTAGAAGATTGACTCAGGACAAAATGTCTCCTTCAGAGTAAGGAGCTTGTTGGCCTCTTGATTTGTCTTGCCACACTGACTGTACAGAGAGAGGAGGCTGAGAAACTTCTTCCTCTGAGCACTTGTTCCTGGTCTTTGTTTCTTGACTGATAGGATTGATTCTTTAGCTGTAGCAGAACCAAAGCACCAGTGGAACGTCTTGGTCAATTTTAGATGTTTTAACATTGTATGTATTTCAGTCAATGTTTAATGTGGCTAAAAACCTTGTGTTGCTATCAGTTTGTCTCAGTGTGCTTGTCTGCTGTTAAAATTAGGCCAGCATAAAAGGACAGCCTAAGATGCCATTGTGTAAGTCTGGCTACCTCATTTTAGAAACATTATCTTTGTTTCTAGACTACTTACAATTATTTAGAATATGTATTTGACTAAACCTTAGAGCCATTACCATAGTCATTTTTTTTTTCTGGTTTATTTAACCATATGCCAGACATCATATTTTCTGGTTGAATTACTGTAACATGTGATCCTTAAAATGTAGCTTACATTTACTGACAAATACTGAATTGGTTAGGAAGAGCTTCCTCCACCTCCCCCCCCCCCCCAAAGATTAAATAAGGTATGCCAGGTCGTTGGTATAATGAGAAAAGCAGATGAGATTGTCACAAAAAAAAGAAAAGGCATTTTTAGGGCAGAAAAGCAAGGAGATACACATACATACATACATACATACATACACATACATACATACATACATACATACATACGTGGCGTTCTTACAGATTTTTATGTGGAGTGTTCTCATTGTCTTAGCATGATCAGGATGTAATAAATTAGGGGATGGCTGGCCTGGAGAGATGCCTCAGTGGTTAGGAGTACTCGCTGCTCTTGCAAAACCCATAGATTTGGTTCCCAGCATCCACATTGGGTGACTCAAAACTGCCTGCAACTCCAGCTTCAGGGGTTTTGATGCCCCCTTCTGGCCTCTTTGGTACTTGGTACACATGGTGCATGTACATGCATATACAGACATTTATAGATGGGCTGGGTGCAGTGCCTGATGTCTGTTATTCCAGCACTTGGGGAGACAGAGGCAGGCAGATTTCTGAGTTCGAGGCCAGCCTGTTTTACAAAGTGAGTCCAGGACAGCCAAGGCTATACAGAGAAACCCTGTCTCGAAAAATGAAAAACTGCTCATATACATGTAAATTAAAAATAAACCTTTTAAAAAGATGAAGGGGAAAGCTCTGCCTTGTAAATTAAAAGTACTACCAACTTTGAGGACTGTTCATGAAGCTTAAATGAAAGCACATGGAAAGATAGATTATCTCTGTTGCTTTTCTGTCCATTTACTACAAGAGGCCAAGTCAGGAAGCCATGGAAGGAGATAACAAGGAGAATTTTGTCTAGCCTTATGCATCAAAGCATGGAGGCGAGGAATTAATGATCTTTGTCAATGAATTTCTGTAGTAGAAGCTTGAGACTGACAGAAGAGGTTTTGAATATTGTAGAGCAGATGGACTTCCCATGTTCTTAGGGAACATGTGTATACAAGTTGGGAAGAGAAGAAATATTAAGGTTAACCCCCTGTCACTATTAATGATACTGTGCTGTGCTTGCAGACAGGACCCTACCATGACTCTTCTGAGAGGCTTCATCTAGCAGTGGATGGAAACAGATGCAGAGCCTCAGAGCCAAACAATGGGCCAAGCTTGGGGGTGGTAGTAGAGGGAGTGCTATGAAAGAGTGGGGAGGAAGGCTAGAGGGAAGCAGAGGGGTCAGGGGTGCTACAACAAGACCTACAGAGTCAACTAACTTGGGCCCATGGGCCCTCACAGAGACAGAACCAACAACCAAAGAGTATGTACGGTCTGGACCTACACATGTGTAGTAGATGTGCAGCCTGGTTAACATGTGGGTCCACTAACAATGGGAGTAGGGGTTGTCTCTGACTCTGTTGCCTGCTTTTGATCCCTTCCCTTAGCTGGGCTGCTTTGTCAGGCCTCAGTGGGAGAAGATATTTAGTCCTGCTGGGACTTGAGATGGCAGGGTAGGTTGATAGCCCCTTCTCTGAGAAGGAGGGGAGAGGGGATAGGCCTGGGATCAGGCTGTAAAATGATTAAATAAATAAAGGGGAAAATTCAAAATTAAAAAAATTAAATGGAGCTTAGCCCTAAGGAAAAACTGTTCTTTCTCTCTTTTTATTAAATAAATCTGTCTAGCAGGTTAACTAACAACACCTTTGTAATTTGCAAAATTTAAATTTACTCAACAGAGTATTCAAATAAATGATATAGCAGGAATGAGCTATACTGTAGAAACTAAGTCTGCAACTATGGAGGCCTTATTCTAACCTTCCTTAGTGCCACTTCAGATCTGTTTTTGCCCACTGAGTAGTGTGCCAATTAACTGGAAGGATGGGCTTTGAGGAACTTACTCCTCAGATAGCCAAGCATGCAAATCAGGGAGCAAGTCTCAAGCTTTTGGCTAGTGCTGGTGTTACAGAAGTAAAGCAGCTAGTAGTCAGATCTTGGGATCATCTCCTGAACCACAACTGTGTTCTTTGTTGGCTTATTTTGTCTTCAGAATTCCATGGCCTATGAGGTTTGTATGGGCAAGTATGAGCTCCTGGGCTCTCTCCACTGTCTGAACAGTGCATGAAGGCTGACTGACCGCCTAATGCCTCACTCAGAAGGAAGAAAGCCAATCTTTAAGCTTTGAGCTGTGATTAATACTATGTGTTCAAGTGTGTGTGTGTGTGTGTACGTGTGCTACTTTAACACATAATGTGGCATGTGACAACAGAAAACATAATTAAAATTCAAAGAAAATGTATTGTTTGGGTGTTAACACTAAAGACTTTGTTTCTAAAGATTTATTGATTTTGTTATATAAATGATGTTCTGCCTGCATGTTCTGAACGCCAGAAGAGGGCACCAGATCTCATTATAGATGGTTGTGAGCCACCATGTGGTTGCTGGGAATTGAACTCAGGACTTCTGGAAGAGCAAGCAGTGCTCTTAACCTCTAAGCCATCTCTCCAGTCCCCACTAAAAACTTCTTTTTCATATAGTAAAGCCACAGGAAAAGCTTAGTAATGTATTCTCTGATTCGAACATAAGGATTTTGAGTCATCATTTTTACTCTTACATTGGTATTCACAGAGTCCTAAAATGTCCTAAAATGGGATACTTCCCCCTCTCCCCATAGAGTCAGACTTTTTGAAAGAGCTTAATCTTTTATCCTAGGACTTCCTTGTAACTGTGGAGAAATCACTTTGGTTTGGAAGTCAGTCTTGAACCATGCCCCCTTCTTAGCTCTGTGGAGTTAGGCCAGGTTTCCAATTTGCTCTGTTTTCGCTTTTCTTATCTTTAGGTTGGAATTCTCCTTTTTAAAAGTGTGTTAGTCAGTGTTCTGTTGCTGTGAGGAGGCACCATGACCAAAGCAACTTTATAAAATAAAACAGTTGGAGTCTTGTTTACAGTTTCAGAGGATTAGTTTATTAGCATCTAGGTGAGGAGCATGGCAGCACACATGGCATGCTGGTGCAGGAGCTAAGAGCTGCATTCTGATCTGCAGGGTTTGTGGGAGAGGAGACAGAAAGCTAGACAGCTAGACAGACACTGAGACTGGCATGGTCTTTTGAAACAGTGTAGCCTGTCCCCAGTGACACATGTCCTCCAGCAAGCCCACACCTATTTCAACAAGGCCACACCTCCTAATCCTTCTAATTCTTTCAAACAGTGTCATTCCCCTGATGACTAAGCATTCGAATATATGAGCCTGTGGGGGCCATTCTTACACAGAGCACTACAGAAAGCTAAGGTGCCCAATAAACAGCCACTTCTGTACTTCATTTGTAATAATGAATTAGTGACTAATTCTATTGTGCAGATTAGACTGCATGCTTCTTGACTTTCATTTGACACCTGGTTTTGCATGCCTGGACAACATTCCGATAGATTTGGAAAGAATTTAGTGTCTTACTTGTCATAGATGTATTCTATAGAAACTGTTGTACTCAAGGAATATTCATCAAGCATTTATGAAGTGTTTTCTGACCACAGGCACATATGTTCTTATAATCACAATTTTGTTTTCTGTCTCTATGAATTTGATTACTCTAGGGGTCTCAATACGATTTGTTAACTTCTTATGTCTGCTTTATTTCTATATGTAGTACACCTTCCTTTACCTTCCTTTAGGCTGAATAATGCCTCTTTGTACATAACACATTTTGTTTTGTCCACCAAATTGTCAAAGGGTATATGAGTACTTTTCAAGCTATTATGATTAATGCTGCTGTACAGTTACCATACCCTTCTAAGTATTTGCTTTCACTGTTTTGAATATGTACCTGGAAGTGGAATTGCATTATGGATCATATAGTAATTCTGTTTCATATTTTGATAAATCACATTGTTTTATATAGTAGCTGTGCTATTTTACATTCTTGTATATTTTTTATTACCCGTGCTAATGGGGTATGGTGATATCTTATTGTGACTTTTTTATTGTGATTTGTATTTCCTTTCTTAGTTATTTGAAACATATTCATAGTATATTGCTAATTTGTTTACCTTATAGAGAAATGTTTGTATGTCCTTCCTGTGTTCTGTAATGGCTGGTTTTGGTTGTCAATTTTACTACATCTGCAATTAACTAAAAACCCAAGCTGCTGGGCATACCTATGAGAGATTTTAAATCATTTGAGATAGGAAGACCCATCTTAAATCCATATCACTTTAGGTCATAAGGTCATAAAAGCCATCTTTAATCTGGAGCACCTCTATAAAGGATAAGGAAGAAAGAAGTTTTTGCTCTCTGACTGCTTGCCCTTGCTCTCCCTTCACTGGTAGTAGAGCCTGCTTTGGGATTCTAACATACTGAAGAACAGCTGAGATATCCACTTCACGGACTGAACAACTCTAAGATTCTTGGACTTTCTGTTGGTAGGCAGCCATTGTTGGATTAGCTAGACCTAATGCCTGTAATTCTAGCAGTTCGGGAGGCTGGGGCAATATTGGTGCTTGGGAGGCTGGTCACGGCTGCTATAATGGTGGCTGGAGGTGTGACACTGGGAGAGGGCTTTGACATTTCAAAGGCCCACACCACGTCCAGGCTCTCTGCCTGCTGCCTGTGGGTCCTCTCAGCTGCTCCAGTGCCTGTTTCCTTTCTGCAGTGACTATAGTGGACTAACCTTACTTTGAAACTGTGAGCAAACCACCAATGAAGTGCTTTCTGTTAGAGTTGCCTTGGTCATGGTGTCTCTTCATATCAATAGAATAGTAACCATGACACCATAGGGACATGATTAACTGAATGCACTCTAAGGCTAATACATAATGTACTTGTTTTGAAGGCACCATTACAAGTTTTTTTGCACTATGTGAATATCACTCAATCCAGTCTTGAAGGAGCAGTAGTGTTTTTATTGTGTACTTAGTTGTACTTTATCTGCTCTATTCATGTTCTAACCTGTTGAATTTTTGCAGCGGGTTTGCAATTGTTTAGAAGTAATTCTGTCTCTGGTTTCATTTGAGGACACCGAGACATAGAGTTGAAGTTGCTTTCTTGTTCCAGGTCATGCCACTAGTTTACACTGGAGTTAAGAGTCAGTGTTCTCAGCACAGAGCCTTTCCCGTGACTGACTATACCTCATCAGATGGTACTTTCAGGGCTGAGCACTGCCCTACTCTCCCACACAGATTAGCTTTGTATTCTCTAGTGGGTGAGGGGATAGGAAAAAGCCAAAGTCTCTTATCAGCAAGCCATGGCTAAAATTCATAGAAGCACGTGTACACATTTGAATGTTGTTCTTGGAGTCTGGCAAATCTCTTGAGAATGATTTTAGAGTACCTTTCAGTGTACCTTTCATCTTGCTGGATACCTCCACCAAACTGAAGAAGTAAAAAAGAAAGGAAAATCTTAGATTCTGTGTAATGCATTGTAGAGCAAAATGGGATTTTTTTCATTGACACTGATAATTGTGTGTAAGTCGAATATATATATATATATATATATATATTCATGTGTGTGTGTGTGTTATGTCTGTATTTAAAGATGTGCACTTCATTCAGAATTAATGTTCTACACCGTGTGCATGTACAGTTATACATGGAAACTGCTGTATAACCAGTGGATTCTTCATTATACATGTAGTTTAGAGATTCTTTTATTAATATAAATGCTATTTTATTGAACATCTTTAAGCATGCCCTTATATGGGCCAAATTTGCTAACTGTATGTAAATTTCTAGTCAAAGAGATACACATCACGAATTAGAATAGGTATTGCCAAGATATTGTTCAAAGGATTATGCATTAAACTCTTAACAGGGTATGACAGTTTGCTTCTTTGCATGTATCCTTGCCCTGGGTATTAACAAGCTCTGAATCTACAGCAGTTACTACATAATTGAGCTAATAACATAAAAATTGTGCCACGAAACTGGCCACAGGGCCATGAATGGTTTCTGATGGTTTTCACCACCAAGTTCTGCAGTCAGGCCAACATTCATTCATTCATTAATTTAAAAATGTGAATTGGTATTTTGTTTGGCTGCATGTATGTCAGTGTAAGGGTATCAGATCTTGGAGTTACAGACAGTTGTGAGCTGCCATGTGGGTGTTGAGAATTGAAACCAGGCCCCCTGGAAGAGTACTTGGTGTTCTTAACTGCTTGAGCCATCTCTCCAGCCCAGGCCAACAACATCTTGATTAAGAGGTAATTGCTTCTCTGAGCCTGGCCTTTTGTTCTGTTGTGATGCCAGTTTCCAGAATAGTCATCTCTATATCTCAAGTGAGAACACTGCCCACATTTACATTATTCCTGAATTTATCTGACCATATGTGTATTTATATGATGAGCACACACAGATGATCTTTTATCCTTGAACCATTTGAAGATGCCAGCATCATATTTTTCCCAAATACTACAGTATTTCTAGAAGAACAGTAATCAAGATTAGAATATTAAAATTAATCTTATCTGTTTTATACAGATAATGTTAATTTTTCTAATGTCTACAGCTGAAATACATTTGAAACCATATGTTGCATGGTCCTGTTTTTGTGTCTTTAGTTTCTTAGTTTCTTCTTTTGTTTATTTCACAATTTGAATTTGTTCCTCATGTTTGGATTCAAGTTCCATATTATCACCATAGTATTTTAAAAGTAATATTGTTTGTAGTGCATTGTGTAAGTGTCATTCAGTGTGATTTAACTCAGTCCCATTTCATCTCTCTCTTGCCTTATTTTATGGGAAGTGGGATTTCTGGACAGGGCTTCATGTATACTCGCTAAGTACACATTCTATCACTGAGCTGCACTCTCTGTTCCATTCAGTGATACATACAATTGAAATAGTTTGCCCACAGTCTGATTATACTTCTTTATGAAGCTATAGATTTGAAAGAGTTTCATTGTAAGGTCATAATTTTTAACCCCCTTCCCCCCTTCTCCAGACAACTTTCACTAAGCTCTTACAGAGATACTTGAAAAGCTAGGTGCAGAGTACAATTAAAGATGATGGTCTTAGTCATTTATATCTTTTCTACTCCCTCTTGTTGACACTGCTGGCAGATTGTTAAAAGCTAATTTTTTTTCATTTTAAATTCAAAGAGGAAAAATAGAAGGGGCTTTAAAAATTAAGAAAAAGATGCTTTTCAAGTGTTTCTACACAGTAAGCATAATAATGGGGTAGGAGGGTTGGTTGTCATGGCTTCGTCTTTGGGGGTCTGCTTTCTGTCTTTGACATCAGCCATGGGGGATGTTTGCTCTATTAGGAATGTACTTACTAAATGTGGTCTAGGGGGATGCAGCATACTGCCATGAGCATATCTGTTGCATTCACCAGGACCAGTGGTTACACTGAGCCAAATTCCAGGACCATTGCTTTTAAATGTGGTTTTAAGGTAAGATCCGATTCAAAATAAGCTTGAAAAAGCTGATACACTCTCCTTTTTGTTGGAGACTCAGCTCAAAGAGACCCAGGGTATTCAGTGCTTAGGCAAGCATTCAACTATGTACCTTAGCTCTTGATGGAGTGTATTTTTCAAAGGATACATGATTTAATTGACTGTTTTCTGTATCCATAGATAGAAAGTGAGTATAAACTGTTTAAGGATAAATTATGTTTATTTAAACTGTGTATTCAAGGCTGGGGAAAATGCCTAGTTTGTAGAGTACTTGCTTAGCGCATACAAGGCTCTGGGCTTGATTCCTCAGCACTAAATAAAGCTGTGGAGGTAGATGCAGGAGGATCAAAAGTTCAAGATTATCAACTACCTGTAAAGCCTGGGATTCATGAGACCCTGTCTCAACAACAGTAACCAAACCAAACCAAATAAAAAAACCTAGTATCAAAAACAAAAAGTCATTTTCAGATAGATAAAGAATTATGAAAACACTGACTTATTTCCCTGTCTATTTGCCCTAATCGTGCATAAGTTCCATAGGGGCATGAGTTTGTGCCTCTTGCTTATTAATGTTTGGATGTACCTCTATGTGGTTCCTAGTAGCTGCTCAATTAGTAACTGGTGAGGGCAAAATCTGATACAGACCGTAGCCTGCTATGGTTTTGCATTAGTTGCCAAGCACCTTCCTAGTCAGTACCGGTTTCACATGTGTTTTATGTCATTTACTATCATAAAATGTGTACTGGTGTGTGTGTAACAAGTAGTCAGTTTCTCATATTGGTGGTAAATGCCTTGAAAGTATGAACTTATGCTTCTCTATCTAGCTCTATTTCTTAAGTCCTTGTCCACAAGTCCTATTGCTTTATTATAATTAAATACTGTTTATAGAAGTTTGGGGCTCTTAGCATTTTCTTTTCCACTTTCTTCTTCTCTACATTTTCTTCCAAGTAGCTCCAAGGTGTTGCTTGCTCTGAATGCTTTTTAATCTAATTTCAAGATGGTGCAGAAAATTTATAAAATTTAGAAAAATAGAATTACTTTAAGCTTTGTTGATCCCATTGACAGAGATTTCGCTCATGCTTTGCACCTGCTTTTCAATCATTAATGTGCTTCTAAAGCCAGAGTGTTATTGTGCAGTGGTGATTAGAGCAAGGCTCTATTTGTCATTGGCCTTATGGAGTCACTACTGAATTGCTCTGCACTCACAGCATTTTTCTTGTGATTTCTTCCCCCCCCCCCCCATCCCTTTCTTGTTTTGATATTGGAATTGGTTGGTTTTGGTTTTTTTTATGCAAATTATCTTTTGGCCTGAAAAGTGTTAGGATGCCGAAATTTGACAACTGTTGTCCTTTTTGTACATTGTGGTCTTACATTTTTTTCTTCTAACATATTGGTGATTATAGAATGAAGGGGATTTGATGTGGGAGGAGCATCTTCTCCTCAGCAGAAAGGAAGTCTGTACACATGTCATGGGCTTTTGGAGATTCTAATGGGTTGGAGGCTCTGCGGAAGAAAACAGTGCATTGTGCCCACTGCTTTTGCTTGCTAGGCTTTTTGTCTGGCTTCAGGTTGTCCAGATCTAAACCTGCTGTTGTATTCTGAATTCACATGTGTCAGTTTCCTTGGAGTCATCTATCAACTCTTGATTTTTGCAGTGGTCGCACCTCCTTTTCTTCATAGATCCCTGAGTCTTGGTGGAAGGGATTCATAGACATTCCATTTAGGGCTGAGTGCGCAAAGGCTTCTCTCACTCTCTGCACATTGTCCAGTTGTGAGTCACTTTGTTAATTACCATCTACCTGAGGAAAAAGCTTCTTATTTCCAAACAAGAAGCTATTTGTAACTTATACCTTCTGTGAGAGGGGAAATCAGTATTCTCTAGTGGCTGTATCATGTAGCCTGGGCTCAGAAGGAGTAGATGTGACTTTCAGAGTTAGACAGTGAGAACTAACTACTATGTACTTTATTGGATCTTTTCCAGAAAACATTCTCAGCGGAAAAGAATCCAGGAGTGATTTTTGCTCTGTGCTCTGTAGCTGTAATTCATGAGTTACAAAGTAATTGAATGTTTTGAAATATTTACGCTTAGGCCTCCTTGGTATGTCAGGAAAACATTGTGGGGACAAGTTGTGGGTTTCAAAATTTTTATGTAAAAAGTTGAATATACTATAGAACAGAAATTAAACACAAAAGTAATTCTGTTTACAAAATCTTGGGGTTGTAGTATACAATTTATATGAGTTGGTTCTCTCTTTCCACCATGTGGGTTCCAAGGATTCAGACTTGGAAGCAAGTGCTTTCACCCACTACCTCAGAGGCCTGAGTTTGTTTTTTTTTCCTGTGACATGCTTTAAAAGTTTGATGTCGGCCATCCTCATCTGATAATGTGCCACTGACTCAGAGTAGATGTGTGAAACATGCTTTTGGTTTTTTGTATTTGTTTTTAAATTTGTTTTATGCATATGAACATTTGCCTGCGTGAATATATGTGTACCACATTCATGCCTGGTGCCAAAGGAGGTCAAAAGTAGATTGAACCCCGGAACTGGAGTTACAGTTGTTGTGACCTGACACTGAGTTGCTAGGGGCTGAAAATGTGTTGGCAAGAGTGAGGACAAGTGTTCTTAATTGCTGAGCCATCTCTCTGGCCCACTGCTTTTGTTTTGACAAGTCTTTGTATTGTATATTTGTTATTTCTGGGAACAGATAATAGCTGGGGGATTTCTCTCTTCAGTTTCATGAAGATTGACAAGTCATAAAGGGACACTTTCTAATGCCTTATAGCTTACTGTGGTATTTGTCTGATAGCTTATTTACTTTATTTCTTTAAATTTTTTCCAGGAAGTTTGGTGAGCGGCCTCCACCTAAGCGACTCACTAGGTAAGCATTATATTAGCCATTTAAGCATTGGCTGTGCATATAGATACTCTCTTATTTTAGACACTAATGTGAACTGTTCTTGGAAAACCGTTCAGATATCAGTAACTACATCTTGAGCTTATTTCTACCCTCCATTCCCTTTTCTAAAGTCGGGGGGAGGGAGGAGCAAAAGGGTATAACTTTAAAATTGAATTAAATTCTGCAAACTGCTCAGCTATTGTTGGTTAATCTACTAGACAGGTTTATCTAGTCAGAGAGAGGGAATAGTTTTTCATTAGGGCTAAGTTCCATTATAGCCGCTTAATTCTTAATATTTCTTCTCTTCTTGACTTGCATACACGTTCCCTAACGACATGGGAAGTCTTCTCTACAGTACTCAACACCTCTTCTGTCAGTCTTAGCTTCTATCAGAGAAATTGACAAGGCAATTGACAAAGAATTCATCCCCATTCTTTGATGCCATAAGGCTAGACAAAATTCAGTATTCGATTGTAAAGATAACAGCTGCAACTTTGTTTAGCCAGTCACACTGTGATGTGTAAGGGGAAAAAGATTTTGAGAGACTTAATAGATCCTTTTTTGAAGTGAATATTAAAATACTACTTTTTTTCTCTTAAATTTTTAAAGAAAACTAAAATTTATCATGTTAATTTTTTAATTTAAATTTTCAAGAAGGAGGTGTAATGTGTGTGTACGTGCATGTATCCATGTTTGTTTGTGTGTGCATGCTTTTTAGTTCACACTGATGACTGCTTAGGCTATCACCCAGTAATTACTACTGTTACAGTATGTATTAAAAACAATTGTGGGCTGGATATGGTGGTATGCACCTTTGTTCATTACTGTACTTAGGAGGCAGAGGCAGACAGATTTCTCAGAGTTCAAGGCCAACCTGAACAGTGAGGTCTTTTGCTCGGAATATCTTCTGTCTGGGGTAAATCTTTTCACAGAGTGTTTCTTCTCTCAGTAGAGACACCTCTCCACTCTGAAAATCCTGTATGTGAGACACATGAACCATGATTTTTGTTGACTCAAGCTAGGTCGATACCTGTTGTTGAACAGTGTTTAGACTGTTCAAAACTATATAGTCTAGACTTCTTTCTTTTTGTCTATTTAATTTGTTCTTGTGGACAGGCATATATTAGTGGCACATGTCTGGAGGTCAGAGGACAACTTTCAGGAGTAGGATATCTCTTTCCAAGGCTGTTGGGCTTGCAAAGCAAGTGTCTCTACTTGCTCATCTCCCTGCCCCCTTCTCTATAATTTTACATAGTAAGATGCTGGTTTTTTTTCTTTAAGGTTTCTATTTGTCTGTCTGCCTGCCTTGCCTGCCTGCCCTTCCTCTCTCTCTGTATACAGTATTCTGCCTCACTACCAGAAGAGGGCACCAGATCTCATTATAGGAAGTTATGAGCTACCACGTGATTGCTGGGAATTGAACTCAGAAACTCTAGAAGTGCTCTTATCCTGAGCTATCCCTCCAGCCCTAAGACGCTGTTCTTATGTTTTGATCCGCTTCATTTTTTTTTTTTACATTAGATAAGACAACTGTGTTTAAATGTGCTTATAAACTTTATAGGTGTGCTGTATATGGTCGAATGAAACAGCTCTTAAGTCAGAGGAGTAAAGACAGTGACCGTGGCCCAGAAACATTCATTTAAGTCTCTCCAGATGCAATGTTCTAACATGGAAGTAGTTCCATAGAGTTTTTATGGGAATAGAACACAGAAAGTTATAAATTAAGAGATTTTTCAAAATACGTAGATACATCAGGGAAGCACGTTATAGTAGGTTCTATAGGCTGTCCTTTGATTGGAAAACTGTAGTTTTGTCAATACATTCAGGTCTGGCTATTAGTAGGGCCGGCACAGAGGTAGTGGTGGGGGTGTGACCATTTAGTAGGCTAAAGATAGCCCCAAATAGATTGTAATTAGACTCTGAAACAGCAAAATTTCAAACTTCCTCACATCTTTGGTTTGGTCAGTCAGCCTGTGCAGACAGCTTCTTCCCCCCCATAATTCTTGCTCATAGTGCATTGAGCCTTAAGTCAAAAGCAGAAGTCAGTAGGCATCCCTGACTCTTTATTCAGCATGTCTGCAAAGCTTTCACAGAAGTCTCCGTCCCCATTTTCTTCTGCAGCCTGTATAATTAAGAGCTTGGAATGGCCTTTAACAAAGAAAACAACAGTGGTATCTGTAACTTGCACACATGAACTACTTGTCAGAGGGGCTAACTTACTTTGAGGTGTGTTGTATTTTTTATCCTCTTTCCAGTAGCTTCACAGAAGAGAAAAAAACTAAGATTCAAAAGTGGCAGAGTTTAAGATTCAGATCCTGTTCTGTTTTGTACCAAAGCTCAAAGTAGTAGTAGACAAGTAGTACAACTTTGTCCTTGAGTTGGCTAAGCTACCTAGCTTTGAATCCTGGCTCTATCATTTCAGGAGAGTTACCTAACCTTTCACCACTCTAAACTGTGCTTGGTCATATGTCACCTCAATGCTTTTTTTGTTGTTGTTTGGTATATATACTTACAGAAATAACTAGCATAGCCTTAACTTCTCAGTTTCAGTCTTTTAAGAGTGAAATTATCTTTGTAGAATGAGTCTGGTGTACCTGCCTCAAGTTCTTTTTACCACGTCCTCTATGCTGTGTTGGCGAAGATAAGGCGCAGTGGCAATCTCCTTTAATCCCAGTACTCAGGGAGGCAGAGGCAGGTGGATCTCTAAGTTCCAGGCGAGCCTGGTCTACAAAGTGAGTCTGGGACAGCCAAGGCTACACAGAGAAACCCTGTCTCAAAACAAAAAAACAAAAACACATGACCTGGTAAACATATAAACACATAAGTAAACACAAGCAAATGATCACTTCGTGATAACAGAGACCATAAGTGTTAGTAGAATTTAACTTGGAAATTATGCTCCCAGTTAAAACTTTTCAAATATGTAGCTGTTTTTCAAGCTCCATGCCTGGGACTTTTGTACAAATTTGACAGGGTATTGACTTTCTTTTGACTTTTTGTTTTTATCTTGTTTTGTTTATTAATGCTTCTTGTCCTTTTTTCATGTGTATTATGGAATCTTCCTCAATCTCTCTTCCACTTAGTTCTTTTGAGCCAAGCTCTTTTAATCAAACCTAGAACTTCAGTATAGCTGTACTTGCTTCAGGGACCTCCAAGCTCTGCCTTCAAGACTGGATTACAAGCAGATCACCACACTCACCTGGTATTAGATGAGTTCTGGGAGTCCACCGTATTCCGCCCTCTTTTTATCTTTTAATGACCCCCTAGTCTTACTCTCCGAACAGTTACCTCCCATAGCAGTATCTCAGATCCCTTGCCATTGCCAGTGTGTCAAGTACCTTGGTCATTTAAGAACTTACCCCAACGTTCGGCCCATCATCCCCTACTCTATGACCTAAATAGACAACGTGTTTCAGTACTGTCTGTGCACATCTCTGCTAGTGGTATGCTGCTTCTTTCTGTTTTCTTGATTCCTTCAGTGGTAGAGGTCCATTCTCTCTGCCTAAAGCTGAAAGCTTTTTCTCAGTAAGAATAAATGCCGTTATGGTTATCTCATTTGACCCTCTTTAGCCACCTTGAGTGAGGAGGTTGTATTAGCTCTGATTTTCAGAAATGAAAATAAAAACTGGGTGAGGCTCTGTGCATGTAATTTTCTACATGGAAAAACTGGCAGTTGGCAGCTTTTTAACTGTCATTTGGATATCCATTTGAGTGATAAATGTTTGTCTTTATTTACAATATAAATAGAATATGATTTAAATTTATTAAAAACATTTGATTATCCTGACTTTGTGTGGTGTGTAAACCATCTCAAGAATTGAGATTCTGCTTTAACTTTTAGAGGTTTGTGCGTATTTATCTGTCTGTTTGTTTTGGGGGCTGGTTTTGAGACAGAAAGGTTTCTCTGTGTAGCCTTGGCTGTCCTGGAACTTGGCTGTCCTTGAACTGGTTGGGGATCTGCCTGCCTCTGCTTCCCTCAGAGCCAGCTGAGGCCAGCTTAACTTTTAGAGGAGGGTTTTTTTTTTCTTTCCTGTGTGACATTTAACTTGACGTGATTGGGTGAATCAATGTATATTTATACATTGACATTTTTATAAAACATGCTTAATAAGCATGTGACAGGTTTTATTTGATGTAATATTGAATTTTTGGAAAGTTTAATCAATTTTCAGCAACTTCAGTTGGCCGCTATTGAATTTATTTAGCAACATCCTTTGGACAACTGTATGTTTGTTTATAAATGACAGGACTTTCTAAGTCATTACATGGGACTGTTAGTTTGGGACCAGGCAACAGAATTTTGGGTGATTTGATGTTTTGGTGTGACTTTATGACTTGAAAGGTGGAGTGGGGGGTGCTCGAGAGATGGTTGAGTGTTTTAAGAGCATTGGCTGTTCCTACAGAGGACCTTCATTCAATTCCCAGCTCCCACGTGGCAGCTCACAGTTGTCTGTCCATAACTCAAATTCCAGTGGATCTGGCTCCTTCACACAGACAGGTGTATGCCAAACACCAAATGTACATAAAAATAAATAAATAAGGCATGAAAGGGTAGAGGAACAAGATAAGCTATAAAGTCAGAATTACATTAGCAGTATAAATGTTATTTTAGCAACCAAAATGAAGAGCGACAGTGGGTATGTATTGTCATTTTCTGTTTTCATGTTTAGGTTTATATGTTAAAAAAATGTTCATAAGCATTCCTCTGATCAGATGCAATAAAAGGATTTTGTCGAAATACAGTAGTAATATTTATATTTGATTACAGGGAAGCTATGCGAAATTATTTAAAAGAACGAGGGGATCAAACAGTGCTCATTCTTCATGCAAAAGTTGCACAGAAGTCATATGGAAATGAAAAACGGTAAGATTATTGGGTATTTTGGGGCAAGTAGGTGCTTATTGTACAATTTGCGTATGATTTATATTTATATCGGAGACTTGTTTCTATTCCTGGGTTTATTTGCATAGAAAATGAGGAGGGGGCTTATCTCCTAAGTAGAGAAACAGTGAATTAGGGCATGTTCAAGTCAGAAAATTTAATGACGACCATCTGGCTACATCCCAAATCTTATAAAATTAAATCTGGTTTCCTTTGGAGCTATGTTGCAGGCATCTCAGTGACACCTTAAGCATAGTTTTTTTTGGGGGGGGGTAAAGTTTAATTTGATAAGTAACTGCCCCACCCCCAAGGAAGAGGCAGTTGTGACACAGTTATGTAATCCTCACTACTGTAGAGGAGGCAGGAGAATGACCAGTTCAAAGCTTCTTTGGCCAGTCTAAGCAATTTTGACTCTGATTCAGAAAAAACCCGGGAATGGGGCTGAAGAGAGGGCTCAGTGGTTAAGAGCACTTGCTGTTCTTCCTGGGGACCTTTAAGTTCAGTTTCCAGTGCTCATACCTACACTGGCTGTCCTCCAGCTCCAGGGGAACTGGCGTCCTCTGCTGGCCTCCGTGGCCACCTACACAGGGGGCTCACCCACACATTTCATTAATTAATTTAGTATTTTAATTAAAAATTTTTAGAGTCTTGGTGTATATGTCAGTGATAAGAGTGTGTGCCAGTGTGCTCAGGGTTCTGGGTTCAATTCCCAGTGCCACAATAGGTAGGTAGTTAGGCAGGCAGGCAAGCAGACACATAGTTGCATAGATAATACTACTTAAGTAAAGGCTAAAAATTCTGACAAGTTGAACTTTGGAACTGTTGTAAAGAGCTCCCAACTGCCTGAGTGATGTGTGTACCTGCAGTCCCATCTGACTTGGAGGCCAAGTCAAGAGGATTGCTTGAGCCCACTCTGTAAGGTCTGTCCAGGGAAAAGAAAGACAAGTCCTCATACCCATACCTAACTGGGCACTATGGAAATTGTCTGTAAAGATAGATAGTGAATGAGTGTTGTTTCTGTGTAGGTCATTATTGGCTCAGAACCTCCTCTCTGTGTTTTTTTGTTTGTTTGTTTTGTTTTTGTTTTTACTTTATTCCAGGTACGTTAAGACATTGTCTTTCAGATAGCATTGTTATTGTTGCTAAGCACTTATGGGTAAAGACAGCCTGCTTGTGTTGGGGAAGAGGGCAATCAGGTTTTGGGAATTGCCTCAGAAGGAATGAAAATGAGAGTTTGGAGACTGGGTTGAAAAGAATAAAAGGAATCTTAAAATTTGTGACAGAGTAAATGGCCTATGAACAAAAGTAGGGAAATGTAAATGTGTAATTAAATCATTTTTCATGATAGATAATCAAGAAGTCTCTTCCTTAATCTCTGCGCTGAAAAGAAAGTAAAGTTATTAATGATTATCCTCAACGAGGATGAATAGTGAAAACAATATTTAGGATCTGGACATCCTAGTGTTATTACTGGTCAAATTTTAAACAGTTTCTCCCTGGGCATTGGGAGGCTTGGGGCGGTGATGGTAGGGTAGAATCCTGGGCCTTTCTCAGATCAAGCAGATTCTCTAATGAGCTACAACTTGAGTCCTATTTTGTTTTACTTGACATGTGAAACTTGATTGCTGATTTGTAGCCAAACAAAGTTGATGTGAATAACCAACTTGAGCTGACTGCTCTTTTTGTTCATGAAGTTGGCCCTAGAAATTGAGGTTTGGGTTTTTAAATAATAAAATTTAGTATGTATGTGCAGTGTGTAACACAAAACAGCTCTTAACCTAATTCTGGAGCCAAGCATGAATGGTCATGGCTCAGGAATTTAATCATTTCAAATGCCATGTCCTAGTGAGAATATGGTTTATAAAGTTACAGGACAAAAAGTCATAAATGAAGAAATTTTTCTTGGTTGAGTGGGTTAGAGCTGTACTGCTGTCTGATATTCTTGGCTATTGGGTTGGTAAAAGCTCGTGGTCTGATACTACTACTACTGATTTTACATGGGAGCCACACAGCTGTCAAGCACAGGTAGGCAGTGACTGACTGTTGAGACTAAAGATACATTGATAGTCCAAGAAAATTTGGCCCTGAATCTTCAACATTCCAACTCTTCACAGTTGTGGCATTCTAATCAATCAGCCTTGGCGACATGGGCGTGATTATTATTATTATTATTTTTTCTGGGAACTTGAGTTCACACTGCTCAGTTTTCTAAGCAAAACAGGAGTGCTTCTGACCACTGAAGAGTGTTGTGCAAGGTTAGTTGTACTTTTTGAGGGGAAACAGCTTGCTTAGCAACTGTGGTCTGGAACCAGAGAAGTGCTCTATCAGCTCCAGGGTGGAGGGAGCATTTTAAGGGAAATGAAGACAAGGGACTCTAAACATGCCTTGGCTCCCATTGGTTGGTTATTTTTGGTGCCAGAATTGGAATTCCTACAACTAATTCCAGGTTCTTTTTTTCTTTCTTTTTTATTTGTATAGTTTAAAAAAAATAGAAATTCATGTTAATTTTCCCATTAAGTGAAATCTGGAAGGAGTATGCTGTCCTCTGGATTCAGTGTTGATGCTACCTTAAGTTTTACAGCCTTCCATGGGTTAGCAACAGCAGGGTGTCAGGGTCGAGGAATTAAAGATACCTCAGAAAACATAAACCTTGTAAACTTCATTCAGTCTCATCTCATCCTTCCCATGAGGCGAGACCAGGCTAGACCTCACTGAATCATGGGGCAAACAAGTTGATCACTTGGCTCCAAACATGGGTAGTGTTGGCTCTGCTTTTTTTTTTTCTGGTGTTTGGACAAAGCATTATACCAATTACAGTGGTTTCTTCATTTATGCTCTTTTTAAATTATTTGTTAGCTGCTAGTGCAAAAAAAACTATAAAAATCATGTGGCACTCAATTTTATGGTGGGTGGCTGGGCCCTAGTAATATAATAAGGGTTTGTTGGTCATTGTAAGACCACAGGGCTGCAGTGGCTTCCCAGGTGTCATAAACATTTTAATGATTGTCTTTATTGAAGTAGCCTGTTTTTACCTTCTGTTATCTAGGTATGGCATAGTCAGTCTGTGACCCCAGTTAAATACTTGAGTTTTAGCTTTTGACCTCCAGAAAAGAATGAAAATACTATAGTAACTACTCTTCTGTCTTTTGAATCATGTGTATTAAATGTTTCCAAGGAAGCTAAAATGCTACTTTACAATACAGGAAGAACAGTATTGGCTTACTTGGGGTGTGTGTGTGTGTGTGTGTGTGTGTGTGTGTGTGTGAGAGAGAGAGAGAGAGAGAGAGAGAGAGAGCGCTCCGCATTAATGCCTTCCTGTGGCCTCATTCTGCCAAGGCTTCCTTTAGGATTTAAACAGATGATGGGTTTGCTCTCCACTTCAGGGATTCAGGGAGAGAGATTGATTATTGCTGATCCAGGTTCAGGCTCTTTTAAAGAGTTACTAAGGCATGGGGTAAACTGGGGACATGACCACAGACACTTTGGCCATGTTTCTGTCATAAAAAAATAATTCCAACGAATAATTCCAAATATATGTAGCCAGAAAATCTCATTTAAAGGCTTAAATTATTCTTGGTATTAACATTCACGCCTCATATGGAGCACACACATTGATGGCAATCATCCATTTGACTCTCCCCCTCCCCCCATTAAAGGTCAGCAGGATTTTTGAAAGTTGAAACTTTCTAGAAAGCTTGTTTTCTCTAGAGGCTTTGTGTTATTTTGATATTAACATTAATGTCCAGCATTGTTTCTTGGTGAGCAAGCAGTTATACAAGAGGTGCTCTTGGGACAATTACTAACTAGTTAGACACTTAAGACTCTGATGCTGAACTCACAGTGTTTTAAATGGAGTAACCTAATGTGCCAGGAGCTCGCAGATGTTCCTTCACTGGTGACAAGTGTGGATTTCGTCTAACCAAACTTAATTGTCATACCAAGCTAAATAAAAGTCCCTTTTGAATCTATAGTTTTTTTCTGTGTATGTTCACGGGATTTAAGGGGAAATTGTTATATGTTCACTAAAATAACAACTGAATTTTAAAATGAGTAAAATATTAAATGTGTACATATCGCCACCAAGTGGGAAAGAACAGCATTGTTCATCAGTTGAGAGATGCTGAAAGAGGAGAAAGGAAAAGGCAACATTGTTTCACAGGACTTAGCATCTGCTAAAAGCCAATTTCAAACAGAAGCATTTTAATTTTCTTATTCCAGTCTCCCTCTAATTTATCTGCATTTTGTATATATTTATTTTTATTATTGTGTTGCTACTGAACTATGTGGAGATAGAATTTTGGTTAATTTACTCTTAGGAGTGACAGTTTGGGGACATTAAGTATAGGATTCCATTTGCACCTTACAAAAGGTTTTGTTTCAGTTCTGATGAATTTATTCTTTTCTTGTGTTAGTTATTTTGAATAATTCTAGTGGCTATAGGAAAATATACAACAGCTCGTAGGCTATTGAAGAGTTTTATTTTTTGTATGCTTGAAAAACTTTCAAGGTAAAATCTTGATCTGTGCTGGTTTTTTGTTTGTTTTTGTGGGTGATTATTTTGTTGTTGTTGTTCCTTTTGTTTTGTTTTTGCTCTTTAAGATGGGGTCCTTCTATAGCCTTGACTATCATTTTTTGGAGCTTGCTATGCAGATCAGGCTGGCCTTGAAGTCATGGAGATCTACCTGCCTGTGCCTATGCTGGGATTAAAGGCATTCACCACTGTGCTCAGTTTTGATCAGTGTTTTATATAAAGAACTTTGAGCCTGTTTGACTAATTTTATGCCATTAATTTCCAGTTTTGTTATAGCACTGCCATGAATACTCAATATTTACTCCTTTATCATTTCAGTGTGCTTATAGACTTAGATGTGAAATAAAAGTACATTGTGTGGTAATTCATTCAAATTTGATAATGCCGTTTCACCAAGGAGTTCGGTGTCCAATAAAACACTAACATTCTGAGAGTGCATTAGCATAGGTTTTTTGAGATGGGTCATGCTGGGGCCACTGCCATTAAAAGCTTGAGAGATCCCTGGTGTATATGTAAACTAAACCAATTCCAATACATGCACAGTCAATAGGCACCCTTACAGACTCTGAGTGCTGAGGACCTGGGCCCAGTGACCGTAACATCCTTGGCCTCAAGTGTGAGCATGCAGGCATAAAAGCTCTTCTTGTTTTGTGTTGGCTAGTTAGGTGTTACAGAAACACTATGGAGGCTTCCCACTCTGCTCCACACTGGCCTTTCCAGGACATTTGGTCCACTCAACCTTTATTGCCACTGGCCTCCCCTCCATGATTGATCCCCTTCTTCTAGCCAGCCATTGCTTTTATGCCTCAACTTTCTTTTCTTTAAAAGGTGCAGAATTACTTTCTTAGAGAAGTTTCCCCTGGCCACCTCAGGCATCCCCCTTTAGGCCACCCTAGCCTAGCCTATTTTTCTAAGTATATACTGCTAGATAACCTATCCTCTCTTCTTCTTCCTCCTTCCCTCTTTCCCTCTTATCCTCCTTTCCTCCCACCTTCTTTCCCCCCCTTTCCTCCCACCTTCTTTCCCCCTTCCCTCCCACCCGCTTTCCCTCCTTTCCTCCCTCCCTCTTCTCCTATTAGAGTATAAGTTCTATGAGGGTAGGAATTTTGTGTTGTTGTTTTTCTTACTATATTATATTCCTGGTACCTGTAAGATATATAATAAGTAATTTGGAGAACTAATAAACTGAATACTCCTCACTTGTAAGTTATTATGTGTCAGTTACTTGAAAGTCGTCTGATTAGGGTTGAGGAAAGAAAGTGTCAGTATATTTGGAAGCTGTTCAGGACATGCTGTTGTTGATTTGTTGAGGAAGCAAACTGCTTACCTTCCCACAGACCTGAGACTATATGTATAGGCCCATATTTTATTTGTTTGTTTGTTTTTGTTTCTTGAGACAGGGTCTCACTATATAGTCCTGTAATTCATTGTGTACATCAGACTGGCCTCAAATTCACAGAGATCTGCTGCCTCTGCTGCCCAAGAGACTTGAGCTGTGAGAATTCAAAGTTCTGCTTAAAGCAGGGCTGGTCTAACAGAGTGTATAAGTCCCAGATTTTATTAGAACAGATAAGAAAGTCTTCATTTTGGTCATTTTCACATGATGACTTGCTTTATAAGTGACCAAAATGCTTTGTTAGGAACTAACTTAGTATATTGGAGTATGATTTTTTAATTCATACAGAGTATGATGTTGAATTTAATTTTTTTTCTGCCATTTTTTTCCAGATTTTTTTGCCCTCCTCCTTGCGTGTATCTTATGGGCAGTGGTTGGAAGAAAAAAAAAGAACAAATGGAACGAGATGGTTGTTCTGAACAAGAGTCTCAACCCTGTGCATTTATTGGAATAGGAAATAGTGACCAAGAAATGCAACAGCTGAACTTGGAAGGGAAGGTAAGTTCCAAATGTTCATTCTGCATTCATTTTTGCAGTATTTATTTTAGTTTCTTATTTGTTTTTTTTTTAACACCAGTGTTTATTACACTTTTTAAAATGGCTTTTAACAACAATTGTTTCTATGTGTATATCAGAATCACAGTTATACCTATAGGACAGCTATGGTCTGCTGACTTGAGAGCTTGTGTGTTGGCATTTAAAGGTAGCACTGTGAGGCTTCTCCAGCTTCCTGGCTGCCTTAGCTGTAAGTCATTTCTATTGTAAGCCAGTAGTTTAGTGGATAAGTCCCTTATTTTCTACCTGGCAATATTGTGATACTTAGTAATGAAAATGTGTCTCAGCTTTCGTTTACTCTGTCCTTAATCTTGATCCCCTGCTGAGAATCCACTGTTGACACATGATATAGAGCATAGGTCTGAGTACAGTGGCCATTGGTTAACCAATACCAGTGCAGAATGCAAGTTACTCAGAGAACAGTTTCTCTACTAGCTTTGCTGCCAGTTTTGTGAATTTAGAAAGCAGTAACAACTGACTGTCAGTTCAGGAAGATAGTTTGTTCGTTTATTATATTTACTAATTTACTATTTTCTCTTAATAGTAAAATTTAGAAAATGGTTCTAATCTCAGTGACTGTTTGGCATGTGACGTATCATATAAAAGCTATTTCTGTATTTAGTAATAACTCTTGGTTGGCTATCTTGATGTTTGTTTTGTATTGGTACTAGGATAGGATGGCCAATAGTGTTGGTACACTAGGAATTAGCATTCTTAGTCATACTTAGGCATGTTCAGAGAGTACTAAGAAGTCTTAAAGCTAACCTTCAAACCTGTATATTTGTTTGTCATTTTGGTGTTAATAGTTTTTAGTCAATAAGGTTATATTGACCATAGATTTTAAATTATTTGGTATGATGTTTATTACAATAGTGAATGCTTATTGTAAAAGAAATAGAGCAGTAAAATTATTTTAAATTATGAACCTTGAGCATAAAAATATTTTATAGACAGGTTGATCTATTCTCCTATTATAATGTCTGGACTTATATACAGCATACTGCACACATAGACATTAAGTTATTTAGTGAATAGATAGTAGGTTAATAAAAAAGCCAGGGATCTAGCTACCAGTATGTGTATCTGTGCTGACTGAACTTTATTTTCTTTTTAACCAGTTCTAGCTTTTAGTCATTTCACCTTCCAGTGAAGTAATACACCCTTCCTGGGATTCTAGTGCTAAGTATTATCACTCCTTGGGGTGTATCTCACCATGAAGCCCTTCCTTCTGTCCTATGTTAGACCTTCCTACCCAAGTCCTGGACATTGGTAGGATGCAAGTGCACATGAGCATGTGAGGAGGTAAAGGACTGCTCAGAGGAGCCTGTCCTCTCCTTCCGTCATGGAGGACACAGGGAGTGATCTGAGGTCTGGCAGCAAGTGCCCTTCACTGAGCTGTCTATTTATGCCAGACAGTATTTTCTCCTTGATGCAGATTATACCCAATAATGTTAACACTCAGAATTAAGTAATCTGCTCTTAGGCTTTCCCATTAGCATGTAGTTCCCTTGTTTAGGTACACATCTCATTGTTGTTTGTGACTGTCTGCTCTAGTGCATTGACTTTATCCAAAGCAGAACAGTTCTAGATTTGATGTTTAACTACTTTTAAAAACTGTGGAGGCTCTATGTATGATCAAAGATACCATAGCTTAGTACGTAAGAGAACCGCCTCTGCCAAGGGCTATTTATTGTATTTTGCATTTATTAATAGTTTCTTATTTTGGCTTCTTCTTAGCAAGTCCTTTCAAAATTGAAAATATTCAGGATCATATTTATATTTTCTTATGTAACTTTGTTATAGAGACAAACTATTGAAGTATTTTTATCTGCTTCTAACAGTCTGCATTGGTAAAAATTTTAAATAAATTTTGGATATCATTTATCGTTCTGTGAAAGTGGTCAGTATTTTGGTCCAGGCCTACTCAGGTCACAGTGATTAAAGGAATAGGGAGAGTTTTAGAACTATTACATGTGAAGTGGTAGCATTTTAAACCTTTTAACAAGTGAGTGTTACACATTAAACTTGGTTCTTTTGGTGGTATGAATAAACCTATTAAACAAAACTTATTTTTAAAATAGTTCTTTAGTATATTCTTGAACATACCTAAGATGTTTTATGCTTCCATTCAGTCTAGCACTATTTTCCTTAGTTTTATATGTGGTTACCACACCATTCAGCCACATAAAGAGAAACAGTGTATGAGCTCTTTTGGAAACTGCGACCAAAAGTTTTTACAGAAATCTACTAAATTATGATAGCCTTACTACTTTTGTTACAGATAGTTATGAGTTGTTTTTAACTACAAAAATAAAATAATTGCTGTAATACTAAGTAGTGATTCTGTGAAAAGTGTAAAACTAAAAAACAAAGAAAGTAAATATAGATCATAGCATTTTGGTTTTTAAAGTAAATGTTACTGTAGTTATTTTTGTATGTGAATAAAATTCAAATTCAAATTAATGTCTTTGCTGGTAAGCGACCTGTAGACACCTGGAAGAGTCTTTCGCTATGGATCCTGCTGCTCCTTGTCCAGACAGACCTTAAGGAGCCAGCTGCATCCTTGCCCACGTCCTCCCCATGGATCCTCGCCCACAGTTACACTTGGGAAGTCCAAGTGTTCAAGCTCTGCTTTGTCTGCAGCTCTCGAAGCCTGGCTCTTAGATACTTGGATTATTTTTGTGCAGCTTTTTTTATTTGACTTAAGACAATGCTTCCCACTGTGATTTTCCTCTTCCTGTACTAGGTGGACTTGTATTTCCTGGAAAAATTCAAGTTGAGGAACTGGAATCATAGATGTAGTAGTTTTCTAACCACCTGAAGGACAGCTTTGCTAATGGCTGAACATTGAGGACCACTCTCAGCTCTGGAAGGGTCTAGGAGATGCTGGACTCAAGTCCAGCTCTCTGGGTTAAGTTTTCCCTTCTTGGCACCTAGCTGAGTGTGATCTGTCCTTCCTGACCTCTATCTTAGGAAGAGTCTGGCTTCTCATGAGCCTGTCATCCACCCTCATTGTTTTGAAAACTCCTTAAAGATTTCTCTTTAGAGAGTGATGTTACCAATTTGGGTGATCCATCAGAGTGATATCATTCATGCCCACGCTCAAATGTAGCTACACTGTTCTGAGCTGAAGGTATATAAGCATCAAGGGTTTGCTGTTACTAACCTTTTGCTTTCCTTCCACAGAACTACTGTACAGCCAAAACATTGTACATATCTGATTCAGATAAGAGAAAACACTTCATGTTATCTGTAAAAATGTTCTATGGCAATAGTGATGATATTGGTGTGTTCCTCAGCAAGCGGATAAAAGTCATCTCCAAACCTTCCAAAAAGAAGCAGTCATTGAAAAATGCTGACTGTATGTATGCTTGAGTTTCCTTATTTGTTTCCAATTCTCATATGACATCAATGAAACAAGGTTTTAAGTATAAATGAGTAGTGACTGGCCTAATGAAGTGATTGATTCGCAATTACAGTGTTCTGAGAATCTGAGTTACTTTAGTAGGAACTAATCTGAGTTATTTTAGAGGGGTTATCAATGTTTCCAGGAGTGTTTGAAGAAATGGAGGCTTTTCTCTCCTTTTGTCACAGTGACTTGGTGGGAAGATAATGCTTTGGACCAGTGATACTAAATGTTCTACAGTGTCCAAGGTTTTCCCATTCCAAAATAATCCTTTCAGAGTGATAGAAGTACCCACTGAAAAACATTATAGTGTGCTCTAGAAAACCAGGTAAGGCCCTAAACCAAGGTCTCTGAGGCACGAATACTATCCCATTTGCAGATTGTTAAACTACCAAGGCTATGTACTGTCTGTCTACATTTCAACACATTTGAACTTGGTTGGCTACCTTTCTTTGTCATAAGTTTTTTATTGTATAAACTTTGAAATTTTTGTAAAAGGAAGAAAACAGCTTGATGCAGCACCCTCCCCACCCTCAGCAGCTTCACTAATTCTGCTCTGTAGTCACAGTCATTAGTGCCTCCCCTTCCCTTTCTAAGCTCTGCAGTGTGTCGATCTAAGTCTCCAACATTCTGTCCTTCCGACTAATTTCTGTAAGAGTGACTCATAATGCACTGCTTTTGTTTTTTAGGCATTATCTCACAAAGTTGACAGTCCTTTAATGTCAGTTAATGTTTATTCCATTAGTAGATCAATCAGTGTCTCAGCAATATTTTTATAATTATTGTTATATTTGTTCCACTTATAGTTGGCTTGTTCAAACATAGAATTAAATAAGGCCCATTAGTTTTAATCTGAAATAGTTTTTCTGCTCTCCCTGCCTCCTTTAATAGAGTTTACTTGTTGAAGAACATGGGTAATTTTAAATCCCGTGGAATTTCCATAATCTGGAGTTGACAAGTCCCATGTTCCACTGCCTCTGTTTTTCCATAGCCTGGTGACTAAATGCTGTTAAAATTAGCTGGTCATTTTCACTGGCTTAGAAATCATAGAGTATCTGGTTACCCTTCCTTTGTGTCATGTAGTAAGTCCTGACTGTACTAAGTTCAATTTACTTTTAAGGCTGCTGAGCAACCTGTCAGTCAGTGTTTAATGTCTGTTACTTCATTAAGGTACAAAAAGGGGTTTTCAATGAAGAACTTTAACATAAAACTACTTAATTTAAATGTAGCCAACACACAGGCTTGATAAACAGTTGATTGGTTACTAATTTGCAGAATTATAGTGTTTGATAGTGACTAGTGATAGTAAAAAAGATCATTTATCAGCTTTTTGACTAAAATCAAACATATAATATGGAATTTTATGTCATAAGTATTTTATTTCACTCATTCTTTATTCGTATCATTCATTTAATATGATGCAGGGGAAGCAAAAATAACATAATAAATAGAAACCCTAACTTCAGTAGTGCCCTTAACTTCAGGCCAGTCTTATTTTATCAGAAGCTGTTCTTCTACTTCTGTCTGCTTTTCTTTGTACTTATTTTCAGTTTGATATAGTTTGAATCATACATAAATATCACTGTGTGGCTGTAATAAAAAATGGAATTTCTTATATATGAATATAATAATAACATCATAAGAAAATCAGAGCAAGCAGAAGTAGAAATGCTTCTAAAGTTATCTAATATCCTGTTAGTGTTAAAATTTTGAATGGTCTAAAATAACTGAATTTTAACCAGGTGAGTCAAAGTTTAAATTCACTGGATGTTACAATGTATGGGCAACATTGACATCTGCATAGGTACTCTTTTAACCCGTGTTCATGTGGTTAACCTTAGGCATTAGGAATTTCTTTAGTCAAATTTGCTAAGTTGATTATTTTGGTGTAATTTAATGTATGTTCAATAAGTTGGTAATATTTGGAAGAAACAACTGAAAAATAGTGAAAAATGGAAAGACAAATTTCATTTAGAACTGTTTCAGAAGAAACTTAGGTGTAGGATCATGTTTATTTCAGTATAACAAAGGCAAATTCCAGTTTTCAGCCAAGGAGAAAAATGAGGGGCTCAATGGATGCAATTATTAAGAGAAAAATAACTAAGTACAGGGGAGTTTTTGCTAAAGCAACTTACTAGGAGTCTTGCTAATGACAGCCAAAGTGATCAAGGGATAGGCATGACTGATTTGCCACAACCATAGTTTGAAAGTGGTGATGGGTCCTTGAGATGAAGACTGATAGAAAGGAGGAAGCCCTCTAAAGTTTATTTAGGAGGACATGCTTGTCAGTGGTCACTGGTCCCTTCTTTGCTTTTGGAAAGATGAGGGCTCATTGATGGGTGTATATGCTCCTGTGCACTAGGTCGGATCTTGTATTCAGGCAGTTTCCAGTTCAGATTGCAGAGGGTTGAAATTTTGGTTTTGGCTTTCCTTCCTTCCTTCCTTTCTCCCTCCCTCCCTCCTTCCGTTTGATTTTGTGTTATATATTGATAGTTTGTAATGCAAAGAGTGTGTTGCATTTTAAAAATATTTTATGTAGCTGTTCTTTTCACATTGAAAGTCCATGTTTATTTTTAAGTTTTACTTATTTTATACATTATAAAACATTGTTTGTCATACAACACTGTGGTATTGGGGAGATAGCAGAATTCGCTGAAATTATAATGCAGTGGCACTAGCTATCTGCTTTGGTAACCATCCTTCTAGAGAGCTATCTGTATCTATTTTACACAATTAGATGAAAGCATGTGGAGGTGCTCTTACACTCACAGAGTGTGGATGTTGCTTAGTGGGACTAGAGTGTGTATATAGTGTGTCATGGTTGGCCTTGCCATTAGGTAATATTCCAGGAATTTATGTAGACATAATTTAAGTGGATGAATGTTGTTATAATCAGTTTATCAAGTGTCCACCGTTAGACTTTTGTTTTAAAATAATTTTCTGTCTAATAACCATTAAATGCAGTGTGGAGCTCTCTCTGAGTGAGATGCTGACAGCTGGGAAGGCTGGGTCAATGGTACAAGAAAGTGCTTTACATTCTTTGAAAAAAAAATGTGCCTTTTGTAAAGCCTAAACTGACTTCAGATTAATTAAAAGGAAATGAAACTAGAAAACAACAACAAAACATTTAAAACCTTTTTTATGTCATTATCTTGATAATATTGTAAAAAGGTAGACCTTGATCTTTCTTTTTTTTTTTTTCCTATCCACTATCTTGGAAGGCTAAAATGTTTGCCACCAGAATCTGTGCATTATTTGTATTATTGTAAAACTGTTTGTAAGCTAGTCGTGGTGGCACATGTCCTTGATCCCAGCACTTGGGAGGCAGAGGCCAGTGAATCTGAGTTCAAGGCCAGCCTGGTCTATAAAGCGAATGCAGGACAGTCCAGGGCTACACAGAGAAACCCTGTCTCAAAAAACCAGAAAGAAGAAAACAACAGTAAAAGTACTTGTTCTGTAAAGCCCTTCTTCTGTAAACCCCTGCCCCAGTCATATAAGTGGGAATCCTCGTGTCTTTGCAGTGTGCATTGCCTCAGGAACAAAGGTGGCTTTGTTTAACCGACTTCGATCCCAGACGGTTAGTACCAGATACCTGCATGTAGAAGGAGGAAATTTCCATGCCAGTTCACAACAGTGGGGAGCATTTTACATTCATCTCTGTGAGTATAAAATTTGTATTTGGTATTTTTAGTGTGAAAATAATATAGTCTCCATTTGGGGTAGTAAAACGTGACTGTCTTAAGTTATTTTCTTAAGTATACACTAAAATTTAAAAGATAACCATGTGGTCTATTTTTTTGCACCTCCTATAGTGGATGATGATGAATCAGAAGGAGAGGAATTCACAGTAAGAGATGGTTACATCCATTACGGACAAACCGTCAAACTTGTGTGCTCAGTTACTGGCATGGCACTCCCAAGATTGGTAAGACTTGAGTTTGCTTTCATGACTGTGAGGTAAAAATGAACAAAGAGAGTAAAATGTAGCTCAGTTTTTATGCTTTTTGATGTGAAAATGTAATGTCCCTTGTATCTTACCTGTATTTGCCATTGCCTCAATTCAGAACTGCTCTTAAAGAATTAGTCTATGTTACAAGTGTATTGCTGATGTCAATCTCCTTTTTGTTTGTGTGCCCCACCCCCGCATGCAGATATACTGTATTCTTTTGTGTGTGTGAAGTCTCTGCTATATCTAAGTGTAGGACCAAGCTTTTAAAAGCCTAGAAATAAAATTTTTATGTTACTTGAATAAGACATTTGTTTAAAATTAGGTAGAGTTGATATTTTTTACTTTAGGAACAATGCACAACATTTGGGCTTTTTTTTTGTTGTTTTGTTCATTAGGTTGTGAAACTGTAAGACATTATTTTTCCCTTAAATTGAAAAAAAAATCTTAAATTCTGCTTTCCATGAGGGCAAACTTGAGAATCGTAAGTGGAAAGGCGTAATATGTATAAGGGCACTCACTATATAGGTCTGTTAGAGCAGACGGGGCTCCAGGAGGAATGTCCCAGTCAGGTGCTTCAGAGGCTGTGAAGTTCTGTGGAGAAGTACGTGAGGGTCACCTGTCTGGAAGTTCTTGGTGGCCTTGGAAAGCAGTTACAAAGGAAACTTTGGGGAAAAGGTTATAGGGCTATAGTTCTCAACCTGTAGGTAGAGACCCCTTTGGGGGCTTTAATGCCAGATACCATACGTGTCAGATGTTTACAGTGTGCTTCATAACTGGCAAAATTACAGTTATGAAGTAGCAGCAAAAATAATTTTATGGTCAGGTAGCACTACAGCACGAAGAACTGTATTTAAAGGGTCCCAGCATTAGGAAAGTTAGAGCCACTGGTCCAGATTATGAAAGTTGTAGACTGTAATGGAAGGGTGATCAGGCATCCTGCCTTGGGTTCCTATACTCATCTCTCAGATATTAACATTTTCAAGGACTTTGCCACTTCCCTGACCCATTTTCAGATGAACATGCTGGTTTTGAAATACATTAATAAATAATTTGATCCTGCTCTAATATGTCTGCTCTGACTAACACTCAGTAGTAGCCTACTGTGGATGTTTCCCTGTGGTATTGGATTTGTATGTTATTGAGAAGATCACCAGAACCTGCCAATCAAAATAGTTCTGTTGGTTAGCAGCGTTCACAGCACCAAGCAATTTATTAGAAATGCAGAATATTAGGCCCCAAACGAATTGTGGCAGGTAAGGCACTTTTAGTCAAAAGCTCCAGACAATTCTTATGTGCACTAACATTTAAAAAGCACTAGTCTAGACAACAAATAACTGCCTACCTTATTTTATAATGTATTCTTTGAAGGGTTGTAATATGTTTATAAATGTAATATATATGTTTATAAAAGGTATACAGTTTTTTTTGTTCCTAACCTTATTGTTTAGAACAAATGGCTAATGTGTTGTTATATAGTATATACTGTGGACTGAGACAGTGTACAAAATAAAGACTGCATGTGAATGACTCTTTTTTTAAATTGTTGAAATACAGATAATTAGGAAAGTTGATAAGCAGACAGCATTACTGGATGCAGACGACCCTGTATCACAACTCCACAAATGTGCATTTTACCTTAAGGATACAGAAAGAATGTACTTGTGCCTTTCTCAAGAAAGAATAATCCAATTTCAGGTACGTTATAAAATGACTGATGAAATCTAAGCTATATGAATAGGACTGGGAGTGCTGCTCAGTGACAAATGCCTACATAGCCCTGTGTTCAAGACAGAGTTTCTTTGTGTTATAGCCCTGGCTGTCCTAGAACTTGTGTTGTAGACCAGGCTAGCTTTGAACTCAAAGATCCGCTTGACTCTGCCTCTCGAATGTCGAGATTAAAGACATGTACCACCGAGCCCATCTGCATTACAGCTGAGGTCCTCCACTTCTAGCATGCTGTAACAAGATAGCTGTGGTTTTATGCTGAACTCCTTTATAAACTGCTGTTGCAGAGTCATGGCTCCATACCACATTAATGGGTGGACTGGGTGCCAGGTCAGGCTTTGGGGCTGCTGCTTCAACCTTTGTTTCCTCCTGCTGGAAGTGCCAAAGCTCCTAGTAGCAGCTCTGCAAACTTAAGGATCTTTGGCGATTCTTTCTTAGTGAGTCAGCCTGCATTTCACATCTCAGGTGCTGGTCTGTTCATGGAATTGTATAGTAATGGCACACATGAGTGATGGCTGAGCGGTGTGACTCAGTACTTAATGCATCACTGAAGTATTTGTGTTCTAACAAAAACTACTGCCTGTAGGGCTTCACATTAATAGTCTATAGAAGTATATTAGCATGTTCCTAGATTTTTTTTTCCCTAAGTTTTCTCCTTGTTAATTTAAGTCTGTGGATGTTACTTGGTAAATTCTCTCATAGTGCGATGTTTGTAACACTCAATATATGGACATTTGTTTTTCTGAAGGCCACTCCATGTCCGAAAGAACCAAATAAAGAAATGATAAATGACGGAGCTTCCTGGACAATCATTAGCACAGACAAGGCAGAGTACACGTTCTATGAGGGAATGGGCCCTGTCCTGGCCCCGGTCACTCCCGTGCCTGTCGTGGAAAGTCTTCAGGTGAGATTGTTCAGTCACAGCGTGCTTTTGCTCTTAGCTGTAACCTTCCACAAACCCACTTCACTATGATCCTGCTTTTTTGGTAAATGTTACGATTTGGGGTCTTATTACATATACTATTGATAGAAAATAATAGAAGCAGCATGTTTGTATCACGTTGAATGTTGTCTTGATGTTGCTAGCTTTGCAGTCATGTCACTTAATAGGCATGTTTTATAAATCTGAACTTGCTAACCTTCATGAAACTGAAAGCAAGTGTACCTAACCCAAGCTATGTTGTGTAGTGGAGAGTGAAAAGCTCCTTAATGTGGTTTCTCTAAATTGCAGTTGAATGGCGGCGGGGATGTAGCGATGCTTGAACTCACAGGACAGAACTTTACTCCAAACTTACGAGTGTGGTTTGGGGATGTAGAAGCCGAAACAATGTACAGGTAGAGTCTGTTATATCTATCACCCAGGGCTTGTGAGGGTGCAGGTATTCGAGGTTGCCCATGCAGAACTGGGTTTGCTGTGAAAGTGCTTCTAAGTGCTGTGTGTTTCCTCCTCAGATGTGGAGAGAGCATGCTCTGTGTGGTCCCAGACATTTCTGCATTCCGAGAAGGTTGGAGATGGGTCCGGCAGCCAGTCCAGGTTCCAGTAACTTTGGTCCGTAATGATGGAATCATTTATTCCACCAGCCTTACCTTTACCTACACACCAGAACCAGGGCCGAGGCCACACTGCAGCGCAGCAGGAGCAATTCTCAGAGCCAACTCAAGCCAAGTGCCCACCAACGAATCAAACACAAACAGCGACGGAAGTTACACAAACGCCAGCACAAATTCCACCAGTGTCACATCATCCACAGCAACTGTGGTGTCCTAACTACTGTCTTTTTGCTGGGACTTAAACTGACTTGAATGCGGCAAAAAGTTGACAAAAAAAAAAAAAAAAGAAGAACACGAAAAAGAAAAGGCAAGGATAAGATGAACAATCATCTGTGGTTTCTGGGAAAACTTTGCATATCAGGTGATCTATCCAAAAGCCCGTTACCTGCAAATACTGATGTGAAATGCGGAAGCCACATAAAATGAAAACCATCAAAATGTTCAAACTGTTGGAAATGAAGGTTTTCAGCTGTCTCTCTCACACGCACCCCTTTTTGGTTTTTATTTTTATTTCTTTTGGTTTGGCTTTGATTAAATGGTCAAGAAATAGCTATGTGGCTGGAGTTCAGGTTAGGCTAGCTGACACACATCTAACATAGTTTTTATGGACCAAGGGACTTGATAAGCTTTAGTAAAAGGTACATTTCACCATGCCTTTTTTTATACCACAGTGTGTAGTACACCATGTTACCAAATAGGTTACGCTCCCTACCCTTCGAGCGAAGTACATTCAGGTTCGAGCCTGACCATGCTTGTTCAATCTGAGTACTGAACACTTCCAGGTTCTTTTGGTCTAAGGCTGGAACTTTTTTTAAGCTGAAGTCTTATGACTTTTACATATGTTGGAATTATTTTGATTTCAGCAAGTCAAATTTTGTAAAGGCCTGCATATTTTTTTTAAGATTATATGAAGTCTGCAAAAGCTTTAAAAATGCCTCTGCCTTGCCTGCAATACATGCAATGTATGTTAACTTAGTCTATTCTCAGATACTGTTGGTAGTTATTTCTGTGTTTTTCTTTTTTAAAAAAAATGTATTTATACTGGTAATCTAAGAGATTAACATTTATGTGGAGTTCGGTGTGTCCATTTAGTCGTGTCTGAGTTAATGGCACCGAACATCACCATTCAAAGGGTGTGCGCCTCTGCCTGTTTATCAGTTCATCTGTGTTCCAGGACTTGTTCAGGTTTCCCTCCTCCCCTAAATCTTGTACATAACTTGTATTATGTGTAAGTTAAACATTTTATCTTTAACTTGGAATGTTCCCAGTGATTACATATAACAGGGTGTTTCCCACCTTGTTGGCAAATGACTAAAAAATATCATGAGAATTATTTGCTACCAAGATGGTGCCCTTAGGGTAAAATGAGGAAAGTCTCTGCAGGATGATTTATTGTACTTCTTTTTCCTTTTTTTAGCCTAGGCCAGAACATCATTATAATTTTAAACATAAGACCATAAAATGGCTTTTATTAGATGATAACTAAATAAACTGAACTAGATAAAATAGCCAGAAGACATTACCTTAGGAGCAGATAGTTGTAAGTTTATAAAACTACAAATGTAAGTTATATTTCCATTTTCCTCTTTGCCCTTTGTTTTTTCCCCAGAGATGTTCTGCCCAGTTTTATTTTCTTTCCAGTTAAACTCTGGTTGCATTCAGGCCTGTGTGTCAGCCTGAGATGCCAATATTGCCAGTTTTCTTTTTTGCTTCCATTCCTGCACTTTGGTAATGCCTTGTTCAGTTTCTTGGGAATTGCAGCAGATTTATTGGGCTACATTTAATACAAGAACCCGTGTGATGTTAAAAGACACAGTCTAGTGATGCCATCATCCTTCATATA
Organism: Pachyuromys duprasi; assembly: GCA_028658305.1. Lineage (NCBI taxonomy): Eukaryota > Metazoa > Chordata > Mammalia > Rodentia > Muridae > Pachyuromys > Pachyuromys duprasi. The sequence goes on along the minus strand of CM053765.1, from coordinate 73,730,632 downwards.
GTAAAAACTACCTCTAGATTGTGGTAAGCTTTTACTGTCCCTTAAAACAGGAGCCGCTAGTACCTTATGAATGCAAACTGTAACCTTTATGGCATTTTTGGTGTATTTCTGGGCTTCTGAAAGTTTTCATGTAGCCTCTTAATTCTTTGTCAGGAGCATTACTTTCCAGCTTTGCTGATTTCACTTAGCATTTTTATAGACTGTGCCACTGTAAATGCCACTCTGAACATCTTTAAGCTGCCTCCTCCTTGGTTTGTCAAGGGGAAGGGCATCTGTAAAATGCGTGGTGGTGCCAGGCTTCTTAATCCCCCAGGCTGTACTGAGATCAGCTGCAGTCAGTCTCCTTCCCTGCCCCACTCCTCCAGTCTGCTTCAGTGGTCAAGGGCAGAGCTCACTGTGGCCTTACCTATCTTTGCAGTAACTGTTCTCAGCTGTCTTCTTTCCCAGAGCCGCTCTTCAGTTGAGGTGGAAGCAGGACACTGCTACCTGTTCAGAGCCTTAGCGGTTCCCAGTGCCCCTGGGCTCTCCAGTGTCCTAGATTTGGGATTTAGTTAAGAAGTCATTAACTGAGATTTGAAGAACAAACTATTCCTTACCCAGCTTTGTAGCTTAAAGTAACTTTTCAAGTTCATGGCTTTATTACAATGAACTTTGACTTTTTAAAGTGTTTATATCTTATTTTGGTTTTTTTTGTTTGTTTGTTTAATAAGAATTGAAACAATTAGACTATAAGTCATTTTCCTGTTTTCTTTCTTTCTTTTCTTTTCTTTTCTTTTTCTTTTTTTTCTTTTTTTTTTTTTTTACAAAGTTCAAGAATGTAACAATAAAGGCATTTTTCCATGGTTCTATGTCAGACTCCTGCCACGGAATAGAGTGAATTGATGTGTCTGTTTTCCCATGTTGTTGATAGTTCTTTTGTCGGCTGCTTTTATTAAACGTCCTTTTTGTGGATTTGTAATCATTTTCAGTATGTGATGTACAGGGGTCTCGTCCCCAGTTGCTGTGGAGTGTTCTCTCCCTGATGAGACTGTCGCAGATGCTGGTTCTTTATCCTCACGAAGACTTATTAGAACAGGGCATTCTTCAGTTGCAGTATATGGGTGTTGTTTTTTTCAATTCTGCTTAGAATGAGTCTACACAGCTTCTTAAAACGTGTCTGGATGTGGAACCTGAGACCCAGCATGTCTTTTAGCTTATTGAATTTGTCAAGATATTGGAAGGCAGGCTAAAAACTGAAAATGTGGGATGTCCTTTATATGATTGCAGAGCCAAACACTAGAGGGATTTTGAACTTGCTGCTGACCGCTCTTAAACTGTGGCAACTTCCTCATGCACAATTGACTAGTGGAACCATCTGTCACCTTTACTGCCATCATCTTAACTTTGACAGTTTTGTATCTTTCTTTTCTGTGTGGTGCTGGGGTCAAATTCAAGGCCTCAAGCATATTTGCTAAGGCTTTTTGTTTTTTTCATGAGACAAGGGTCTCAGCCACGCAGCCCCTCAGGGCACTCTTGAACTTTCCTGCCTTAGCCTCCAGGTGCTGGGATGCCAAGCATGACGGGACGCCAGCATTGCTTTTGTCGTCAGAGAAACTGATCTGTGTGTCTAACCACAGAGGAATCCCAATGCAATTTTTAATAATTAATCCAACTGGTTATTTAACTAGAAAATCATCTTTTTGGGGGGGCGGGAGGGAGATTCCTGTTTGAAATAAAATGCTATTTGATTATTAACCAAGTTAAGGGACATTGTTTTCCAAAGCAGCTGTGTTTCTGGTGAGTACTGAACAAATGTCTGATTTTCTGTGTCACTTTTGATTTATTTTTCAAGCACTGTAACTTGGGATGGACGTTTAGAAACAATAATATATTAGGGTTTCTACTTAACCCTTTCAGGACTGAGCTGTATCACCTATTAATTTCTCCCTGTGTCGTGATGTTTGCCAGCGTTCAGTACTGTGTCGGTCCAGATGTAGTTTTATGTAAAAGCTCAGTTTTAGCTTATTTCTTGTACCTTGCAGCATGCTCTACACATTCAGTCCTTAAGGGGTTTCTTTACAAACTGTGCGTCTGTAAGGGTTATTAGCAATAAGATAGAAAATTGAGCAAGTTTATACCATAATTTTGTAGAAAAAGGAATCTGCTCAATTCCATATTTCATCCATGAAAAATCTGCAATACTAGGCAGCTTCTAGGAATAAATAAAAAGGAAATGTGTAAACCATTGTAAATGTCTTCTGTGGGATGTGCCTGATGCATGTATCATCGTCTTTGATTTAAGAATTCCTCATAAAGGTTATATTAAATTCTACATTACAGTTTGTGGACTAGAATCTTACCTTGTAGTTTACATAACATTGACGTAATAATTGTGCTAAATTGGCTTCCTTTTCAGTGTTTCCTAAAATGATTTTCTTTTCTTTACTATGTTAATGGAGTTGTTACTCAAAGGTATATCTCCCAAGCCAACCCCAACAAAACTGCAGACTGCTTTTTAGTAGTGGCTTGCTTTTCTAGTACAGGGTTGTCATTTTGTATAGAATACCAAAGAACAAACATAACAGCAGTTTATTTATGCCTTTAGGGGACTTCCCAATAAAGGGCTGGATATACTTCATGTAATATTGAGGAGTATTATAAATATCACAAATATGAAGGAAGAAATTACAGTTTCTAATCTCAGGTTTAGTGTTCCCCTAACCTCCAAAAGGGAGTTCTGAGAACTTTGATAAACCTTGCTATCTTAAGAAATGGTTCAGTTGAAATTTGCATTGTGAAGTCTATAAAGATTGAGACTGACAGTGGGTCATTTGATTTATAATTTAGAACAGCAAGCTTGTACTCCATACTATAAGTAGTATGTAATCTCTTCCTGAGTAGTCTTTAACAAAGATTGGTTTTAATACATTGTGTCTTTGGCTGTTGGTTCATAAATGGTCACTGATTACAGCAGTGTAGAAAGCAAGCTCTGTTACTTTCCACACACAGTAACATGAGTGGCCAAAGAGGGAAATCTCAAAAATGGACCACAAAAGAGTTTCTTTAAAAAAAAAAGTTTAGAAAACAGCTAATAAAGAGAGATGATACTATTACACATAAAATGTCTATAAGGTGCCTGACTCACCCCAACCTGGGGTTAACATGTAGGGCCCAGGGCCCAGAGACCCTGATGGATTGGGCTACTGCACACAAGACTTGAGTTAGGGGTAAAGGTCACTGACATTCCTGAAGTAGAAGTACTCAGTCCAGATTAAGTTGCTGCCATTCTGTGGACTGAGGGAGCGCGGCAGATGTTAGTTTCTCAACCAAGAACTGCAGGCAAACCCGAAATACAAGAAAAGCTTCTCTGAGTAATTTGCATACTGAATGCAAACAAGTTATCTTGCCGCTGCTGGAATTAGGGTTGACCTTGAGGAAGTGACACTTAAAATTTGATGCTCTGTAAACATTTATTGCACATGTGAGTGGGCGGTAGTACCACATTAGTGTCTTTTTGACTCGATTAATTTGGCCCTTGTTTATCAACCCCTATGCCACTCCTCATTACGGAGTGTTATTGTTCTTTACCCAGGCATCCTTTCTTGCAGTGCTGCATCAGTTAGGGCTCCAAGTGTTTATTTGAGTCCCAAACTGTCTAGCTCCCCACCACCACCACCACCACCACGGATGATGGAACCAGGTTATTATAGTTTCATCTTGAACTGTTTACTCTGACATGCCTTTCCAGCGTGTTATGTAGGTATTTCAGTGACACAGTGAAGTTTGGAGAAATAATGGGGGCTTTTGAGGACAGTTAGTCAATTAGCATTTAGACAGATGCTCTGCTCTTGGGATTTGCTGTCCTGAGAAAGTAAATTACGAGTTGTGAGCATGCTGGTGACTGATAGATTCCAATGGTACAAGTGGTGTGATCCTTCAGAAGAGCTCAGCAAAAGGGTAAGGGAAAGAATTTACGTACAAGTGTGGGTATTTTTCTTTTTTCCTTGACACTTTTTGTTTGGGAGTCTTGTGTAGCCTAGACCAGCCTCAAATGTGTAGTTGAAGATGTGTTTAAACTCCTGGCCCTTCTGCCGAGTGTGGCATATGCTTCCATGCCTGCCTTTCCAGTGTTAAGATTTATCTTCTAGTTACCAGGAAGTTAGACTTGGTTAGGAAGAGACTGGGATCTTTAGATGCCCTGTAACGTTCCAGGCTCAGAGCTCAGTTAGGATGCAGTCAGTGCCAAAAGCTGGAGTGCCCCTGCCATGATGGGTTAGCATAGATTGAGTGGCAGTGATGGAGAACGGTTCTCAGAGCCCTGGAAGTTGAAAACCCAAGATCAAGGAGCCAGCACAGTGGATTCTGGTGGACTTCTGGCTTGCAGATAACCAGTTTGATTGTGCTCTTGTACCATTCATAGGCTCCACCCATAGGGTCTCACTTAACCATAGTTTCTTCCTGAAGACTCTTGCCTCCAGATACACATTTAGCTGTTTAAGTGATAAATTATCTGTCTACATTTGTTAGCTGCATTTTAAATCCTAGTTGAGGTTTCTCAGTACATTAAGATGATGTGTGATCTTGGGCCAAAGGAACAAGCAGAGGCAGGCTTGAGGGAGAAGGGCAGGGATACAGTTCAGCAGTACATTGCTTCCCTAGTGTGCTTGATGCCTGGCATACTGTAATACATCAAGGAGAAAAGTTGGCAGGGCAGATCATATTAATGACCACTTGTAAAGTGTGAAGTTACTTTCTCAACCAACTGAGCCAGAATGACTATTTTAGAGAGGAGATTGCCTATTTTAGAGAGGAGATACTATTAGGGAGTTTTCTCGAGGTCAGACTAGCTGGGGTGTCAGATTTGCATCAAGATTTCCAGAGAAATCCTCCTAAGTAGCACACTAGGTTTCTCTCGTAATTGTCAGAGCAAGGGACCTAGGAGTTGACCCTGGGTGGCATTGTGGCAAGCTGTGTCTTTATGGAGATCAACTGTTGTATTTTAACCCTTGCATCTCACAGATGAGGAAAGCAGGCCTAGAGAACCTGAGGTGTGCTCCTGTCATTGTGGATTCAAAACTGCATTGTAAACAAAAAGGTGCTATCCAGTTTTGGTGTCCCGGCCTGTTAATATTCTTAGTCCTGGGTCTGAGTTATATCCATAAATTTATGTTGCACACATTAGAGAGAGTGGTCTTGGGCATCCCAGCACATTCTGTGTCCTCTGAAAATAGCAGGTCCTCATCAGGAAACATGCTCACTTGGGTAGGTGTCCCATGTTTCTGGACCTCATGTTGGCTTAAAAAAGCCAGGACTTAATGAACTGAGCCAGAGTATGAAATGATACCACCTTTGTGCTCAAGAAAAAAACAGAACCCTGTTACTCTGCCATTATCTACTTTCTAACATTTAGCATGTGAGTTTTAGTTAAGTGAACACTCACCTAAGTTTTGTCTGTAGGTGGAAAGGCAATGTAGTTACTAGGAGAGAACACACTGAAGACTTAGCTCTGTTCCTGTCTTCTCCCTCTGCACATGGTTTAACGGCAGCCTAGAACCTGCTCTGCCTGGTGGGTTCAAGATTCTGTTTGGCTTATGTTTTATGGTAGTGTGACTGTAGCTCAGGACAGATAACTATTCTTCCCCTTCTCCCCCCCCCCCCGAGAAAAGAATGATACTGCAGATTTTTAAAAAGCCATCTCTCAGCATTCAGCATGAAGAAAAGTGAGTCAAATGGGTCCGCAGGAGTTGATTAGTTTCTTTCTGAGTCTCAGGCTCTCTCAGACCAGTAGACCAGGCAGCTTGTGGAAAGGAGGCCCAAAGATGCATGCTGAAACTGCCCATAGTTTCCAGCTTTTTCCAGAAATGTCACTTCTACAGGGCAGGTTGTTGGGAGCTCTGGCGTGCATTCCACCCATTGTAGCTGATAAATGAGACCATTGAGAGACAAGCAGGAACAAATATGGGGAGTCACAGTGGTGGTGTTTTGACAGATGAACTAGTCTCAGAAAGAAATATGTCACAAGAAGAATGAAAGAACAGTGGCGAACCACCACCCTGATTCCCCAAGCCTCTTTTCTGAGGCCCTGCTGCCATTCCTTGGGAGGACTCTCACTGTGTTAATGTTCCATAGTAAGACTTCCTTGTTTCTGCCATCTACACAGATGGCTGTTTGTAGAACTCGTTAACTTTCAAGCAGTGCCACAGCCTGATACTTCAGATCTAGCCAGGAGTACAGCAGATCCTTGCTTGACATGAGTTAGTTAATAGTAAGGAGAAGGTGGGAGAAACTGGCAGTACTCATACAGGGTAGAGTAGGTGGGGAAACAGCGGGAAAACAAGATTTGCAGTTAAACAGCACAGATGTTGGATGATGGAGCTTTGGGCTCTGAAGTCTGCTGCACACAGTCACCTCCGGGTGGTGGTTAAGGACATAATTCTGATGGGACTGGAAAAACAGTTATAGTTTGAATCTTGTGTTGCCTGTCCAGAGAAGACTTTCCAGCGTATATAGAGGAACCCTGTGGAGGGGACAATTCAGTGCAGATTCTTATTAGTGAAAAACCTAGAGGGCCTAGACAAATAGGAGTGATTGACAGAACAAAGGAAAGTGCTTCATTGTCTGACAGTTTGAAATAACAGTTTTCAGATCGCTGTAAACTTGCAAACAGCCATTTTGGAATTAAGTCCTTTTGCCACCAGGAAAGGCTTCATATCTAATTGCAGTTTAGTAGTCTTATCTCTGGGGGCTATGAATGTTACCTTTCTAAAATTCCACCCATCTCATACATGACCAGAGTTAGGTGACCAAGGGTCAAGACACCCACAGCTGTTCAGTATCCAAAATTCAAGTACCTAGAATTTAGAGAAGCTTTTAAAATTTGAAAGCAAAAGAGTGTCTCTGTTCTAACTGGGTTCTTTTTCATGAGAGCAGTTTTTTACTAATGTACTGTCTAATTAGGGAAAAAAAAAAAACCAAAACCTGATGAGCAGTCTATATGATAGGATGACATGGGCTAAGCCCATGCCTTAAGGAAGGGTTACTTTTGCTGTGAGAAAACACCATGATGGAAGCAACTTGGAGAGGAAAATGTTTATTTGACTTTAGTTTCCATATCACTGTTCATTGTCAAAGTAGGTCAAGACAGGAACTCAAGCAAGGCAGGAATCTGGAGGCAGGAGCTGCTGCAGAGGTCATGGAGGGTGCTGCTTAGCTGGCTTGCTTACTCCAGCTCACTTGGCTTTCCTACAGGATGAGGACTATCAGCCTGGGGATGGCCCCGCCGACAATGCCCTTCCCCATCAATCACTAATTTAAATGTCCTACAGGCTTCCCTATTATGGAGGGGAAGTTTTCTTTCAAGTTCTCTTGGATGACTTCAGCTTATGTCAAGGTAAAATTAATCAGAACAGCACAGCTGTCTGATGCAGGGCGGGGCTGGGACGGGTGCTGCACAGGATCCTCCCTACAGCCCGGTGCCTGGAAGGCAATGCTTGTTCCTCTTCTCCCAGTAACTGGACCTCTAGATGACAGCAGGTGACAAGAACCTGCTCGGCAGGTTGTAGATGCCTGGTGAGCTAAAAATCGGACTCCCAGAGGTGGTAAATGGGTTGAGGGAAGAAAACAGAGTTGGAAAATGCAGAAACCTACACACATCTGTACTACTGCGTGCTTTGAAACCTTGCTCTGAGCATGAACAGAGCCAAGGGGCCTTTTGGAATGGGATATTGATGTTTGCTGGTAACACGGTTTGAACACTGTGGACCAGCAGTGAGAGTGCTTAGGCACCTAAACTGCTGGTTTTGTATCTTTTCCTTTTTAACATTTGTAATAAAGGTATTTTTAGAGACAAAGCATATTACGGTATGTGTGCTTTATGCTTTTGAAGTAGCTGCGGGAAAATGTTGCAAGCCTCTGATATTATAACCCATAGAACAATGTGTTGCAGACTCAATTTGACATACTGTGACTCGTCTGGGCACTCTGCATTTCCCACCACTTCCAAGTCCTGGGAACCCTTAGCACCTGGCTTCTGGGACCCCTGAGTTCCTTGGCTACATTCTCAGCCTTCCCACTTTTGACAGCTCTGCACAGTCCTTTCTCCTTCTGTTCCCCTGCAACACTGCCTCTGGGTTGAATTGTCTCTGGTTAACCTACTGACACATTATACAAAAGGATTGTGACTCGGGTGTTCCCCCAACAAAACCGCAATGCCTCTGGGTCAGTACAGGGCATGGAGAGGAACCACTC
>CM053765.1:73670288-73721906 GCA_028658305.1 Pachyuromys duprasi | reverse complement strand
CTATGTCTGGGACACTTCCTGCATCATAACCCCCGAGCACCTTCTGCAAAATTACATTTTCACACCCTTTGGTTCCTGTTTGAAAACCTTGACATGATTTCTTAAAACATTTGCTGCCCCATTTGTGTATTTACGTGGGCTGTTTACTTCCTTTCCAGCCGGCATGAACACTTCTTGGGACTGGTGACATCATTTTATTCCTCATGTCTCCAGATTCCAGCACAATACATGGCACATGGCAGATACCCCATAACTATCACAGCAACTTTATGAACACATGAACGGTAGGGCCCATCAGATTTGATGACCCATGTTCTTGATAAAGAAATTTCACCCTGGAGTGCCTCAGTGACAGAATTATGGGTGTCACCAATCTCACAAGCTCAAGAAGACAGGACAGACACACAAGGACGTAATAAGGGAGTGAAGGGATTCTTGTCAGTCAAGAACATAGGAGCCTTTGGTGGTTGTGGCAGCGAGAGTGTCTGAATTAAGTGAACCGTGCAGGTGTCCCCATTCTTGGAGGGATAGTTGGCTTAATTCTATTGCCTTAATTCTTTCCTGGGTAATTTCCAGTTACTACAGGAGAGGGAGTAGGATTTGCAGATGTTCTCAGAGAAGCTAGTATTAGGCAGGGCTTTCTAGAGCAACAGAACTGATGATATATGTAATGAAAGAATTTACTAGGCCCATGGGCGCTGAGCAGTTGGTCAGTGGACTGTCTATGCATGGAGAGCCAGGGAATCCGGCAGCTGCTTTGTTCAGGATTCCTGATCTGATGCTGAAAGCCTGGAGGATTCCTGAAAATGGAGAGCTCGGGTGACCGATGGCAGTGGAGGATGGCAGCTACAGGGACATTCTCAGGCAGACAAAACCCATGTTGGGCAGGTTACAACCACCTGTACCTCTAGGTCCAAGGGATCTGACTCTCAGCTTGCTTTCAAGAGCACCTGCACACATATGTGCACAGACCCACCCACAGACGTACACATCAACAATACATTTTCTTTAAAATAAATTTATTTTAAAACAACTCTTTGGTCTACGTATAATTTTACTATGTTTTAAAAAGAGCATTTTATTTTAAGTGTGTAAACTTTTTTTGCCTACATAAGCATACATGTACCACGTGTGTGCCTGGTGCTTGCACAGTTCAGAAAAGAGCTGGAACTGGAGTCATAGCCACAACCCAAGTGTGGGAGTCAGAGAGTAACTTTCAGGAGTTGACTCCTTCCTCCCTTCATGTGGACACCAGGGATTGAAGTCTTGTTATTAGGTTTGGTGTCTAGTGTCTTTGACCTCAGAGCCATCTTGTGGGCCCTACAAACAACGGTGTTTAAAACCAAGCATTCTAACAATACGGTTCAAAGACACGCTAGCTTGATACTGAGGTATGGTGTTAGAAAAGTAACAGGCTTTTGTTTCCCATAGTTAAATGTCTGTATGAGCAGAAAGCTTTTATGCACAGTAAAATCACTGCAGTTCATAGCGTGCACAGGTCTTCGGTCCAAGCCACAACGCTTCAGGCAGAGTTTGTAGGCTTCACACGGTATTGATGACATGCATAGGGCTAAGTTTGCATGTTGTATGTTCGGGAACACAGCTGCAGTGGGGTTGTTTGAACCAACACAGAAACACTCAGATTCATTGCACATTTTATTTCAAGTTAAGTTTTGCCTGTTGTATGAAGGGATCAGGAAACTGACAATGTATATGTTAAAGTTAAATCCTTAAATTCCACTGGTATTTTTTTTTCCTCCCTTCACAAAATCTTTTTCTTTCTCAGTGATCGTGGCTGAGATTTGACTGGCGGGACTCACCTGGAGAGACAGCGTGCTGCCCAGGTCCTGAGAATGAGGCGCTGGCGCAGGCCTGCCCTGCTCTCCCCGCCCGTTAGCAGCACCGGTCCGCGGAGCCGGGGCTCCTGCTCTGCGCAGGGAGAAGCGATGTCCTGAGCACGCTGCGGCCTGGACTCAGCGGGGCCGTCTCTCCGGTCCCTACTGTAGCGGAGAGACCCGCGGCTTCATGAGGTGGGGGCTCGCGGAGGCCCCTGACAATCCCTTTATTTCTGCTTGGAATCCAACCCTGTCTTGCCAGGTCAAATTGCCTCTAGGTTTGCCCATTCCATAGTTTCGCTATGTTTGGGATGGAAACCTGGATCTCAAGGAGAATCATCAAGCCCCTGTACTCGGGTTTGGAGCTCGAAGCTGTCCTGGCGGAGCGGTTGAGTCCGGGCAGGGTCTGGCTCGTGTGGCCTTTCAGTGACTCTCTGCTGTCCCCCTGTGGACTGGATTGGGAAGGCGTCGGCGTGCTGCGCAGAGCAGGATTTACAACTGGAGCGGAGGGCCTGGGCACAGAGAACAGGTGTTTGTCCCCACTTGCCTGAGGCTGACTTTTATCAGATCTTACCTGGAGAGCCACCTGAGGGTTAGACTACAGGTTTTCGGGCTTTACTCCCGGTGTCTGACTCAGAAAGATGGTATTGGGCACATTTAGTTAGCGCCCTTCTACTGTCTCAGCACACACTCCATTGCCGTTTCCCATCTCTTGAGGCTCTCTTCCTCCTCTCTCGTGATTCCCTTCGTAGTTTTAAAACCCATCCGCACATACTGTAAGCACACACATGTGTAATACTCACTGTCCTGACTAGTTCTTTGTCAGTGTGACACAGGCCAGAGCCATGTGGTAAGAGGAACCTTAACAGAAAATTCTATCAGATTGCCCGTGGGCAAGTCCGTGAGGCATTTTTTAAAAAATTAATTAAAATTTTAAATTGTTTACTTTGAGACAGGGTTTCTCTGTGTAGCTCTGGATGTCCTAGAACTCTTTCTCTAGACCAGGCTGGCCTCAAACGCAGAGATCTGCCGGCTTCTGTCTCCCGGGTTCTTGGGGTTAAAGGTGTGTTCCACCACCGTCCAGCCTGAGGCATTTTCCTGATACGTGATTGCAAGGGTCTCGATGGCGTATGTTGGCTCGCACTTCTTCAGGCATATACCTAAGGAGTGGTGAAAGTTGGTCATACAGTATTTTATTTTTCAGGATTTAAAAAAAGGTGAACCTCAATAGAGGCTGAACCAATTCACATCCCTCCAGCAGTGAATAAGAGTTCCTCTTTTCCTGGCGGGGCATGGTGGCACACATCATTAGTCCCAGCACTGGGGAGCCAGAGGCAGGTGAGCTCTGTGAGTTCAAGGCCAGCCTTGTCTGCATAGTAAGTTCCAAGACAGTCAGGACTACCCAGAGAGACCTGACCTAAAATGCAAACAAACAAGAGTCCTTTTCCCACGTCCTACAGCATTTGTTGTCCTGTGTCTTTTTGGCGACAGCCATTCGGACTGGGGTTGAATTCCCCAACGGCTAAGGATATTAAACATTTTTATTTTCTGAATACTTCCCAGCCTTTTTGTTTCTTCTTTCGAGGGTTGTCTATTCCACTCACTAACCTGTGTGTTGATCGGCTTGGTGCTTTGATGATTACTTTTTGCAGTTCTTTATGTATCTTGATATCTGTCCCCTGTCCGCTGTGCAGCTGGCAGCGGCTTCCCTCCCTGCAGGCTGTCTCTTCCCGGCTGTCTCTTCCCCGCTGCTTGTTTCCATTGCTCTACGGAAGCTCAACACCAACTGGTAAGGCCTTGACTCTACTTGAAGAGCACAAGCATGCATGTGAGGGACCCGAGTTCCAGACCCAATCATTCACTACTGCTCCTTCCGACCAGACGAAGGTCAGGGAGCAGAGTATTTAAAAGCTGAGCGCAGGCGTGCCCTCTCTGCCGAATGCAGGAAAGAGGGTCTGCTCCCGGGAAGATGTGCTAGGATTTTTGCATTTCTGCACAGCAGTGCAAATATCACCCCAGATAACCCTCAGTTGGAGTCTTTTGTGAAGGGATCGAACCCTGGGGTCTGAGGGGACATGATGAGGGGCAGAACCTCCAATCACATGCAGCCCAGAGACAGGCTGAGAAAGGGCACAGAATGTCCAGAGCCTGGAGTCAGGAACGAGAAGAGATGGGGACCGTCTAGGGCCCCTGCCCTTCAATGAGGTCTACCTATAGAGACCACCTTCCCAGGGGAACAGATGAGGCGACAGGCAGCCACTTAAGCAGTAGTGTCATCGGCTTGCTCACCCGGAGCTCGAAGGCGTGCTGGGCCACGTGAGATAAGCGGTGCTCCAGGGCACACAGGTGTGCAGGGTCTCACACACGCAGAAGCCGCTGCGTGCCGTGGTTCTCACACAGGCCAAAGCCTTGAGAGGCAAATAATGACAAAGATAAGTTTTCAAAGAGTTCAAAAAGCAAATGTTGACATTTGTCAGATTCCTTTGAACTAACAGAAGGAAGTGTGCAGCCAAACGCACGAGTTCTGCATCTCAGCTAGGCATCCAAAGAGATTAGACATATTGATTGCTTCTTTCTTAGATAATCATGGCACATGTTGATCATAAATGTCATCTCAGGAGCCGAAGTTCTGTCGATGGGTACCTGAGAATGCAAGGAGAGGAGAAACATCTGCATTCCATCCTTTGGTTCTTGAACCAGGTAGCGTAAGATTCAGGAAAATGGTATTTTCTAGTCCTAGATCTAGGTGCATGCCATGTCCTAAGGGCCAGCATCCTCCCTGAGGTGCTTCCTTGAGCTGCCGTGAATGCTCCAGCCCTGTTAGGTACCAGTCCTAACAGCCATGCATGAGAGGAGGGGTAGAAGCATTTCTGACCCTGCTGTGCCTGCCCGGCCACTCTGTCAAGCTGTGTCTTGAACATTTCTTGCCTGTCTCTGGATGTCTTTTTCCAAGGCCACTAGCATCCAAGCCTCCTTTACCTCTTCCATGGGTTTCTCCAGCCTTCTCTTAACTGGTCTCCCCTCATAACCCAGTTTTTCTATATCAACCAATGGGATGTCCGAAATTAAAAGCGGCAGGTGATAAGCTGGTCTCAAAGACTGATGCAGAGAAACAACTCCCAAACGTTGTTCTCTGACCTACTGTGGCACGTGCACACACTCCCCGGTACCCCGGCCCCCAGCCATGATGAAAACAAATGAACAAACCCCACAAAAACTGTAAACCCATTCCCCATGGCTGAGGCAATTGTCAGAGCTGTAGTGTAAAACGCAAACAAGTTGAGTATCATTAGGGAAGTCTCACCCTCATTTCCTCTTCCATCTCCTTGCTCCTTCCCCTCCCTGTCCCTGCAAGTTCCTCTTCTCTTCTCTCTCTTGTATCATCAGCCCTGTCCTTTGCTTCTGTCAAGAATACCTTTTCCTCAGCCCCGTCATCTTTAATCCGACATGATCGACTGAGCTCAGCTCAAATGTCTCCTCCTCTGCAGACCCACAGCTGCCCGCCTCGTGCCCAGTGTCACGCTGACGCTCTGCGCTTTCCCCACACACTTTCCCTCAGGCGAATGTGTGTTATTTTCCCGATCTCTGATTCATGAGAATCTCCGCTGCATATGAGAACGGACAGGTGTCTTGGAGGAGGAGGGTGGTCGTGGAAGGTCTTAGGCCTTGTGGGGCTTGCAAGAGGGACTGAGTGCTAGTGGAGAGGTGAGCCAGGATGAGCTTGTGTCTTAGGCTGGCCTCCTGCTGCCAGGGCCACTCCAGGACCCAGTCTCAGTAACTGGAGAAGCATCACCCAGCAGAACTGCTTGCTCTAAGCTTGACCAGCGGATGCCTGGAGACACCTGGACCAGGGAGAACACAATCCAGGGAGTGGCAGAACTTTGCTATCTCTGGAGTTATGGGGCCCTTGGCCCTTACCCACTCTGCTGAGCTGGTGCTGCTCAGACTTACAGCAGGGGGACCTGGCAGGACCCACAATGTGCCACCAGACCCTGAAGGCAGCTTTGCCAGCTGGGTGGAGGCAAGGAACGTGACTGAGACTCCTTAGAAACGGAGTTTCCAGAACTGCTATCCAAGGCAAAAGACTAAGAACAAATAAGAATTCGGCCTAAGGTGCAGAGGAGTCTGTTTCGTTTGTTGGCTTTATTTTATTTTTCTGCTTTAGACAGGATCTAAATTTGTAACCGAGCTGCCTATTGAGCTCATGACCCTCCTGCCATCCCCGCTACCAGCTGTCACACCTACGTGTCTCAGGAGCGGATATTTCCAACAGTCGTCACCACTTTGTAAAAATGCAGCACCGACTCTGAGCTCTATCTTCAGAAGATAAAGAAGTACCACATAACGTTTCCTCATAAATCAAGCCTCGTAAAAAGCATTCCATCAGCGTAACAAAATACCAGAGATAATCAATGCAAAAAGAGGAAAGGTTTACTTTGGTTCACACTTTTGAAGGCTTTAGACCACGGCTGGCTAGACCCACTGGGCCTGATGAGGTAGAGCATCATGGCGGGGGCATGAGGCGGGCACAGGGAGCCTGATCACCCAAGGCTGATGTGGAAAACAGAGAAAGGAGGCAGAGCTTCAGTAACCCCTTCAAAGGCACAACCACCTATCCACAGCTCCACCCTCCAAGAGTTCACAGCCCCCATGGTATGTCAGGCTGGTGACTAATCTTCCAGCAATCAGGCCTTTGCGGACCCCACGCAAGGAAGGCTCTCTCCTGCAGCCCATGGTGACAGACTTGCTCTGACTCTCATTCCCTGCTGTCCTGAAATGTCTCCTCCTACATCTGGATACCAGAGGAGAACACCCAATGGACAGCGAGCATCATCTCTCCGTCCCACAGCAGTGCAGTCCCAGAGCCCAGGGTAGTGTCTGTCCAGACTTCATGCAAGCTCATTGAGCGGCTCTAACTGTCGCCTATAAATAAAGACCTTCAAGTGACTGTCCCCTCGCTGTCTCTCAGATGCCCCTTCCCACAGACTTCCCATCGCCTGGACCACAGCACAGCCTGCCTTCCTGTTCCTGGCCAGAGAGGATTTTCTGTGCAAAACAATAGCAGCTGGAATCACCTGACTGGTTCAGAGCCTATCTGCATGAATGTCAGAGGCCCTTCCACAACTGTTAATCCTAAACTGCACCGAGTCTTCGGAGACTCTCTGATATGAACACTTTCTCCTCCCTCTTCCTGCCTCTCCTTCCTTTCCTCCCTCCATTCCCCCTCTCGCTCCCTCTGTCTCTCTCTCTTTCAGTCTCCCTCTGTCTGTGTCTTTGGTCCCTCTCAATGTATGTGTATGCGTGTGTGTGTGGTGTGTGTGTGTGTGTGTGTGTGTGTATGTGTTGTTTCTGAAACAGTAAAACTTACTAGACTAGACCTTGCTCTGACCTCTGAATGGGAGGCAGTATGAAGGGAGCTGTGTCTCTGTGATACTTACCCATGATAGCCACACGCACACACACACACTCTTAGGCACTGTCCTTTAAGAGGATTGAACCCTCCTGCCAAATTCTGCTAAGCTGGGACGCTGCACCTGCTCGTCTGAATTCCCAGGCTCAGGTTGGAGCATCACTGGGAGTTTGCCTCCTTCTTTTTCATTTTCTTTTTGAGACAAGAGGTGTAGCCAGGCTAGTCTCAAACTCTCTTTGAAGTGTGGGATGATCTTGAACTTCTGAGCTCTCACCTCCAACTCTCTAATGTGTGAATTATAGGAATGCACCAGTCAGCATACCTTGTTTTACATGGTGTCAGGGATGAAAACCAAGGTTTCACGAATGCTAGACAAGAATTCTATCGACTGAGCCACATCTCCATCGACTTCTGCCTATCAGTCTGTCTTCATAGACTTACAGACCCAAAGGAGTGCTATACACCCCTAGTGACAGGTTCAGTGATGAGGGCCAGCCATCATTATTTATTATTGTTGTTATCATCATTGTCATCATCTTCATCACCATCATCGTTGTTGTTGGTGGTTTCTCGAGATAGGGTTTCACTGTGTAGGCCTGGCTGTCCCGGACTCTTGAGATCTGCCTGCCTTTGCCTCCCAAGCGCTAAGATTAAAGGTGTGCGCCACTACTTTCCAACTGTCATTTATTGACTATCGATCCTTTGGGCTCTAATTTGTAATTTAAGCTTAGAAAAACGTTATTAACCCAACAAAACAGTTTGCACTCATCTTTTTGAAAATAGAAAGCTGTGGTGAGTCTGTGGGGAGCAGATGGTGCTGTAATTTTCTGTGGGCGTTTTAATCTTCACACAGGTTTGAAGCGGAGCCAGATAAAGCTCATGCTGTGTTGGCCAGCAGAGGGCAGCAAACTTGAATTTGACCTCGAATGAAGATATGCTCCCCGCCCTGCATTTGGAGCTTTCAAGTTAGCCCCAGCCCAGTAAGGATGGAAATGTTAGCCAGGCCTGGGAGTGCCGGCCTATATTTACTATTTGGATGCTGAGACAGGGGTATCATAAGTTCAAATCCCACATGGGCCACAGAGTGAGTTCAAGACTAGCCTGAGAAAATTAGTTAGATCCTGTCTCAATATACAAAAGTAAAAGAAGGACTGAAGTTGTGACCCAGTGGGAAAGGCCTTTGCTAACATGAGTGAGGCCTGGGACCAATCCCCGTCACCATACAAAAGGAAGCAGTTTGGATCGAATAACTTGGCAGTGGCCTCCGATCCTCAGCATCATGGCTTTCTCTGTAAAGTCCATTCTTTTGAAACTGCTGACACTGTGATCCAAAATACTCCTTTTCTTGTGTTGAGTGGATTGTCTGTGGTAGTTTGAAAGATGATTTGCCTACCCACTTAGTGCCAGGCAGGATGTAATAGCAGACTATTATGCCCATTTGAAAGTGCATACATTTTAATGCAATGACGTAGCTGTCATCCAGGGCAAGCAGTCTGTGGGTGATGCATTCATAATAGGTACATTGAGCCGCAAAGCAAAGGTGTTACAGAAAGATGTGTGACGTGTTCTTAGCGCTCTCTTCTCACAAGCCCAAACAGGGGGATAGAAAGCTGGTTCTGTGCCTCACAGGAGTGAGTTTTGTGCCAACTCAGAAAATTTCACTTCTGCAAAATTATAGCATTGAAATGAAGAAATGATATTACCTCTTAAGCTCAGAGTAGATGAGTGACTGTCGATAGGCCAGAGAATCATGTGGTGGGCTCAACAGGCTCTGTCCCTTGATCATGCATTGACCTTTGGGTTTGTGGGCTTGGTGGCTGTGCTGACTGAGTTTAACTGTCAACTTGGCAAAATGTAGAGCCACCTGGGAAGAGAGACTCAAATGAGGAATCTGTTTAGGCCAGGTTGGCATCTGGGCAAGTCTGTGAGGGGTTGTCTTGACTGCTAATTGTTAACTGAGGTATTTTGTCATGGCACCAGAAATGAGGCTAGGACAGGGGCACAGAAAGGAGCCTCTGGCCACAGTCAGCTCTCTGCTTTGTAGGTTTCTCGGCATAGCAAGTGGGCCGGAGGAGAAGGATGCTCCCAGGAATCAGAGGCACTGGTTAGTGATGGGCAAGGCACTTTGCTGTCCCTTGCATGATGCTGTTGGATGCTCCTGGACTCTGTTGGTTGGTCTGGGGGTCATCTGATGAGAGGCCGTCAAGTTATCAGGACTCTAACTGCAAGTGCCAGCAGCTGATGGGGAGTGAGCTATGAAGCACGGAGGACTGAAGTTCAAGTGCTTAGGGCAGGACAGAGGAAAGGGGCCCTGAGCCAGAACAGGCTGGACCCTGCCCACCTTTTCCTTCTTGTTTTGTTTGGAGACGACCTCACTACTGTAGCCCAGGCTAGCTTTTAACTCACAATCTGCTGCTTCAGCCCTCCTGAATGCTGAGTTTATGGATGTGTGCACCATGCCCAATTTTAAACTTTCTTTTCGATGATAAGAATGGCGCGGAGAGAGAAGCAGTGTTCGTTCAACATGCAGATCCAGGGCTTTTCCTTACCAGTCCAGCTTCACTGTGTTTGCCGGTAGAGCAGGGTTCAATCCTAGTTCCCACCTCCTTCAGGAGCCGGGAAATCTGGTCACTGGACAGCATTGTGAGTAGGAAGACAGACTGTCCTTCTCAACTTTTAATTTTCCAGTGTGGTCTTGTCATTGCAGTGACTCCGGCTCTGCCTGCCACAGAGAAAGAAGTTTGAGATTTCCACAGGATCTTCCCTGTGGCTGCCTCACCCGTGACCCATAACACAACTTGTTCCACTTCAACCACACCACAGCTGACCTTGTGGGGCTGTCTTTCATTCTCATTGTACATAGAGTAAAAATACAGGATCCAGAGAAGCTAAGTGACTTCCCCAGGGTCAAACAATTAACAAGTGAAGGATTCAAGCCAAGATCAGACTGGCAGAGAGCTCATTAATCAGTTATCTAACTCATTATCCCAAAGAGAATTGCATACTGCTCCCGGAAGCCATGAGGTTTTAAATGAAAATCCCAGGGGAGGCCCAGGATACTTCATTATGAGCTGTTGTCTGGAGAGGCCCAGAGGTTCCCCAAACAATACAGGCCATTGCCATTGCTCTTGGATGTATACCAGAACTAGAAAGTAAGACTGACTACTGAAACCATATGCTTTGAATACAGAACACAGAGAAATTAAGCAGGCACTGAGCTGCAAGCGTCCTCCCTGCTGGCTAGCTCTCATAATGCCAGAAGGTGCTGCAGGAGAAAAGTCACCAACAGTCATCTCTTGCCATAGATTCTGGGTTCTGGACTCTCCAGGCAAGATATGCACACTGCTACAACAGTGGCATTACTGTTTTGGGCTTAACCAACCTTTTTCTGACTTGATTTGAAGCCGGCACAGTAAATCTGGTCAATAAGAGAATATATGCCTTCTATTGTAAACCTGGTTGAAAATCTGTAGCTGGGGGAATCTCACAGCCTCCCCTGCCAACGGGAAGAAATTCTACTATTGCTGTTTTGGTAAAAAGACATGATATTAAGCTGTCTTCTAAATATATCTGTTTATAGCCATAGGCGAGCGCTGCTTTCAGTCTCGGTCAGAATAGCTTCTCGTTGCCGTGGGCCGAGGTTAATGCAGACACTCACAACTGGCCAACATTCTGAGAGTAGGTGATTGGGTGTGATTATCCTGTGCTTAACTCAGACATCTATTTCACTCCATCCAAGGTCCGGGGCTCATCGCAGAAGGGTGGAAAAAGAACGTGAGAGCTGGATTCTGGAAGCTGGAAGCTGGGGGAGTGCTGCGAAAGACTCTTTTCTGGACGTGACATGATTGTTGCAGTCGTGAACGTACAGAAGCTGGGACTACCTGTGTGAGATCTACACACAGGCAGAGAAGGAGATAGATAGATACATGATACATAGATAGATAGAGAATAAAGTAGGAGGGAGGGTTGTTGGGCAGAAGGGAGTCAGCAGGGTGGGAGGGGGTTAAAAGGGGTAAGGAGGAGTGAATATGACCAAAATGCACCATGTGCATGTATGAAAATGTCAAAGACAAAAGGATTAGAACCTTAAGAAAAGACAGACAAATTCATGAATTGAGCACTATGTTTCAGCACTAAGATAAGTAAAAAGGTGAACGAGAGTCCTGTGGGGTAATTAGTTAAGCAGTAAAAGACACAACAAAACCCATTCCTGTATCTGTCATTTCCTGCTGCACTTAATGCTAGCCCCTGGCCCTCCACTCCTTATCCCTTGCCCAAAGATTGAAATGACCTTCTTGTCCTTATTTATGGAATTCTTTCCCCTGAATCTTTGCATTGCTGCCCACTTCCTGCTGCTAGCTTCTGCGCCAGTCCCTCTGGCTCCGTGAGCTGGGGTGTAGGGTAGTAGATGAGCGTGTGTCTGGAGGCCATGGTACCTAGCCTTGCCTTCTAGTTCCTTGTGTGTGATATAGATGGAGTTACCTAACCTCTCAGCTGTAAAAGAGAGGTAAGAGCTCCAACATCTGCCTGCTGCTCCTTGCCACCCTCACCTAATTGGGTGTCCTCTTCTGTTGAAGAAAACCCTGCTCTATTTTCTTCTCTGCTTGTTAACAGACTGCTCACTATCATAGCATTGCATTTTCTGAGCAAGGAGACGTAGGGCATTGTCGAGTACTTCATGTGTGATAGCCTCTTGCTATTTACAGTGGGCGAATAAGAATTCTAGGGGCGATGGGTGAACACGCCGAGCCTCTCTAGCCCAGTCAGGGGACCTTGCCTGATGCACAGTGGTGACCCTGACACAAAAACCATGACCTCTGCCTTTGCCATCAATAATGGTTGATGGACAGAAATGGATGGCTCAATTGGCCGCTGCTGACCTCTTCTCTAGGGTTTTGGATCTTCCTGGAAGAAAAATCATCAGAGGCTTTGAGCCTGCAAATCAAAGCTTGGAGAACACCTAGTTATTCAAGGTTAAGGCTGACAGTCTGCTTTGGATCCTGTCGGTCTGTGTCATACCCTTGACATTCTGTTTAAACATGGCTTTCTTGATTTAATAAACAGAAGGCCCTGAGAGGTTCTCTGGAGTCTTCTGTGAACATTTATCACCTCCCTGAATGCATTCTGCCATTTGGACTGGGAAGCTGGCCAGAGCTGGAGCGGGGTCGGGAGGAGGAGTCTTTCTCCATCAGCTGGGGTTGCCACCATGCTCGCAGCAAACAAGAGGGTGAGAAAGATATATGGCTTTTGCTGAGATTCCCTTGCAGGATTTTAAGCCTTCCTGAAAAAAAAAATCAGCTATGTACTAGAGTGTGTCTTACCCTAGGCTGTGAGGAGTGTGAAATCAAGTGACCCAAGGAGGGAAAAAAATGCCTGTATAGGTCCATTCTCATCTGCCTGCAGATTCCTGAGTCTGACAGTCAAGTCTTTCTGCAGAGACGAGCAGCTTGAGGGACGCACATGTTTGGAAGGCGAAAGTCTACAGTTGAAGCTCACTCCCAGAGTTAAAGGCTTGGCCTTTAAGATGTTTAAACAGAAAGGTTTTAATAGAAAGTGGAGAAGAAAGCATGGTGGGAAACAGAGAAAGGACCGTGTACATCAGTCAGCTACTGATGCTGGGTAACAAAGCATATGAACACCAAGCTTGGATTTCTCCCTCACTTGTTTATCAGTCAGCTCTAGTTCAGCAGACCTGTGTAAAGCTCCATGGGCTCCGCTCCAAGCGTCCGGTAAGGCACGGCCATTTGTCATTCTAGGACGGGCCACTACCAATGAAAGCCGAATCTTCACTTGTCGGTTCTAAACCTGCCCAGTGTTACCTTCACCCCATTCTTTGGGCCAGAGAAAACCACACAGTGAGTTGCAATATTTATGGGGTATGAAAATTACCCTCCCCACCCCGGCCCACATAAACACGCATAGAAGTGGCCTTGGAGATAGCTAGACACAGTTTGTGTGATCAACAGTACTGGAAATGTCCACAGGCAGCCTGGAGATGAGAGAACATCTTTAGCAACTTCAGCACAAGTCTCCGATTCTGCTGACCCCTTCCTACTTTCTTGGGTCCTCCTAGAATTAAGACAATGACCCTCAGTTGGAGTTCAGGACTCATCCCCAAGTCCTTGCTCATGTAGCTGTAATTTTATCCCTTGAAGGGTCCTGTGTTCCCACCTCCCTCTACCCAAGCCCATACCCCTGTTGGTGCCATTGAGACTGAGCCCAGGACCAGTGGCTCTCCAATGGAGCCACAACCATCTAGAAGCCACGAGAAGGTGCGGTGTAACCCCATTACCCCGATTATGCATTTGGGAAAACTCCAGGGGTCAACACACTCAGAGTGCAATGGGTGAACCTTGCTCTGAGAAAACCAACTTCACAATCAGCATCTCTCTCCTCTCAGAAAAAAAATGCTCCCCTGTCTTAAATGCTCCTCCACTTTCTACACCCAGAACTCTAGGGTGCTAACTCCATTGCGCTAAAGCCCATCAGATTCCTTTTTTTCTGTAAGGAGCTTTGTGTTCTTGGCAGGCTTCCTGAGGCCAACACTTCTCGCCGTAAAGTCCTTCTACATCGCTGCATTTTAAAACTTCACTTGTACACACAGTGGGCAGAGTTGCAGAATCATCTTAATTAGATTATATTTCCCAGAGGATACTCAGTAATAATGTTGATTGTTTTCATAGCTAATAAGCGTGTTTTGCTTTTGTGAAGTTAAAAATGAGAATTTGACAGACAAAAACTTATAGCAAGGATGCCAAACCCCATTTTAGTTGACCCGCACTCTGTGCACATGCACAGAACGTCTTGCCTTCTGAGTTCGTCCTGCCTTTTGACAGTAGCAAGGGTCACTTGGGTCACATGGCAGTCTGCGTAAAGAAAGTCCTGGAGTGGGAACCAATAACAGGCAAGGACAAAGACTGGCAGAAACTTCTCTCTAACTTGGCTGAAGCTCGTTCCTGATTACAGCTGGTACAAACAGGCAACCTTCAGCCTCGGGGTTGGGGGCAGCAGGAGCCACCCAGTCAGGAAGGCAGGCAGTTCTTGATGGCTTGCCAATGGACCCCTGAGTCCCAATTCAGAGAGAGGATTTGAGGCAGATGCTAAGAAGGTCACAAGGTGCTGTACACACCCATGTTCCTCCAAGTGCAGGTAATGTGTCTTCTGTTCAATGATGCTCTCAGAACAGAAATGTTGATTTTCTTCCCTGCCTTTGACCTCCTTTTAGTCCTTGGTTAGTGATGGCCTGTGACTCAGCCATCTTTCCAGTGGCCCACAAATAGGGACACTGATGAGCTATGTCTATATTGCCATCCTTGTCTTGGGAAAAGGGGAGTCAAACCAGCTAACAAACACAGAGTTCCAGAATAGAGATCTGAGCCTCACAAGAGACCCATTGCCTAAAGCCCCCAGTTCTGAAGTCTTATTAGACTCTCTCTATGTTCTGCTATATGCTAATGGTGGAGAATGTACCAGCCCCCCCACCTTTTCTCAGAGAGTCCCTGAAATGCTGTTTGGATGTAGAGCGCCAGTCACGTTGACAGACCCAGACTTACACAAGGCTGGTGGTATGGCACATGGGAGTTTAGAATGCTAAATGTCAGACCATATGCCTACATGTGAGAAAATGAAATGGAGAACAAGAGGTGAGTGTTGAAGATGTGCCGCAGCATGGGCCTTGAAGATGGAGGAAGAGGCCAAGGGTTGGGGCATGCAGGCAGCCTCAGGAAACCACAGTAAACTCCCCTAGAATTTTCTCCTGACTCTGTTTTTAGTCTGACTTCTAAGAGCACAAGGTAGGGAATCCATGCTGTATTGAGCTACTATTGTGACGAATCTTTGTGGCTGCTGTGGAAATAGAAGCGCCTGAGGTCCTTTGACAGGGCTCCGAATGAGAGCACTAGACCTGGATGGTCCGTGGGGCATCCTTCCCTTCCTCTGCAGTGGGCACGGTGGGTGGCAGTGTTTGCTGTCCTCTCTGTGACTGCAGCCATTGGGGACAGTGCCTGGTCACATTTGCTTTACCTCAGTTCACTTTCTCTACTACGACAAAGCACCGAGAATCCCTTGGTAGGGCCTGCAGATCGGGCAAATAAAAGTACGTTGCACAGGACATGCTTGAATAAAGCGGTCACTCACTGCTGATCTCAAATTCATATTAGGGACACTTTGTGTTCCATCTGGCAACTCTACCACTGTGCCGGAGACACACCGGCTGCTTTAGGCTCTGAGATCTGATCTGTGGGCTCCATCCCTGGAGACGAATTCAGCTCAGCTCAACCCCATTTTGAGTTCTCACTTAGCAAATTGTTAACTGGCTGGTCTGTCCCTGAGGGGTGTTCCAAGATCAGAGAGCAGATGGGAAACACAGAGGCAACTGATGGAGAAGGGGGCTTGGAAGAGGTATAGCATTCAGTGCAGCTCGCGTTTCTTACTGCAGGAGTTACCACTGAGCTGCCGTCTTCTCTGACCACTGGGGGCTGGCTGTAAGCAGTCTGTATTTTTCAAGGCGGGAAGGAAGCATGGACCACTGTACCTGACTATCACAGACCAAGGGGCTTAAGTAGCAGAAATTTGTTTCCTCTCATTCCAGAGGCTGTTAAGTTCAAGGTCAGTGTGTTGGCTTTTTGTCTCTGGTAAGGTTTTTCTTCCTGGGTGATGGATGAACACTTTCTTGCTTCTCTTCACATGGTTTTCTTAAAGTGTCCTATTCTTGTAAGAACACTGATGACATTATGTTAAGGTCAACAGAACATCCTCATTATACCTTAGTGTCTATTTCCAAATATAGCCAAATACCGAGGAGTCAGTAGTTATAACTTCAGCGTGTGAACAGTAAGCACCATCTCAGCCCATATCAGGAACTTGGAGGACAAGCTCTCGCAGGGTCTCTCAGAGCTCAGGACTGTGGCTCAGGGAATGAGTTCACAGAGGCCTTCTGCACACTTCCACCAGGGCCCACAAGTCACAAAGGCAGGAAGCTGGGAGAGACTTCGGGTCACAGGCAGTTAACCCTCCCGGAGGAAGTATGGCAGCTAAGAAATCATAGTCCTTCAATGCAGGATAGAGCCCGGGTTAGGACCTTGCGTTTTCCTTTCTTTCTTTTTTAAAAATTTATCAGTTTAACCAGTAAGACTAGACAATTCCTGCCACTACAGCTGGCTTGTGTAGTCCTTTGATATCTTCCTGTTGTCAGGGCACCTTCTGGCAGCTGCACTGAACAGTGACCAAGCTCCTAGCCAGCTAGCATTGGACCAATGGCTCTCATAGGAATCTGTACAAGGAAAGTCTTGTTACAATGTCAGGAGTGCTGGCATGATGCACCAAGAGTCTAATCATTAGATTCTAATCATTAGAGTCTAATCATTAGATTCTAATCATTAGAGTCTAATCATTAGATTCTAATCATTAGAGTCTAATCATTAGATCCTTTTGCGGGATCAACGGTAGGGCATGTCTGGAAATTAAGGTTGTGAGCTTGTGCAGCAAAGCTTAATTGAAGCCATTCCTGACAAAGGCTGGTATTGCCAGCCCTACAAATTATGGGACCCGATCTGCATTAACGGCTTTCAACGTATGTCCTGCAGAACCCAGGGCTTCTTCCAAGGGTTTCAAAGGGAAGATTAAGTCCCCATTCCTCCTAGGCAACTATAATGCTGTCTCTTACTTTGGACCTCCATACAGAACTGCTTTAGGTCTCCCTTGCATAAAAATGTGAAGACTATCAATCTAATTCAAATACGTTATATATGAAGAATTTGTTGTTCACACATGTTTGGGACTCTCTGACTTCTGGCACAGTGCTAGACCTGGAGGTGTTTGTTACTGAAGCACAAGGCAGCAGACACTGACCCTAAATAACCCAGCGGCCCCCAGGTACTGTTCCACACACTTGATTGACTGGAACCAGTTTGGGGTTCATGTTACCATATGCTGCCTTGCAGCTGACAGTTTTTTACCCTTCTGGAGACTTGGTAATGAAGACTCAAAATGTGTGGTTCCTGGGATTTGGGGATGTGGCTCTTTAATGTCATTTAAGTCCTATAAAACCTGCAAGTACTGCAGACTTGGGGGCTGAGTAAATCTCCCACAACTTGTTAGACCCAGATATGACTTCAACTATCACTCCAAGGTCTGAGCACTTCCTGATAACTGGCTTTCAGAAATGATCCAGATCTTGAGCTTAAGGATTTAGAGGAGCCCAGGGGGTTGGAACACCAGGGGCAATTAGAGAAAAATCAGGGAAAGAAGGAGCTTGGGGAATGTGTCAAGGATCTCCACTGTAAATCCCGTCACTTTGGGGTTGTGGTGGGTCCAGGCTTCCTCCTGCACATGGCACCGGGAAAGGCAACACGCGATGAAGAACCCAGGAGGCCTTACTCTCACGGCGGATGGAAAACTTGGCCCATATTTATTTTCATGCCAGTGAATCTGAGAAAACAGATCTGTTTTAATATAATGCAGGTATTTTCCAAAGGGATGGAAACCCATTTACTGATACTATCTCTTGGCCTCTGTGAGGTCATAGGGTGTATTTTACTCCTAAAAACAAACACAGGAGTAGATGCATCCAGGACATAAGTGTAAAGAACCAGCTTTCAAATCACCCTGCAGGAAGCCTACAGTGAGGCCCACACCCAAAGGGACGCAGGAGAAGGACAAAGGCAGGCACTTGCTTTCTTTTTGGTGATTGTAGCATCAGGACCACCAATGGGGCAGCATAGCTGAAATGAAGTCATTGGCTACTGAATATTCAGAAAGGTGAACGACACCTTATCCCAATCGCAGCCTGGGGTGGAATTAGTGCATTTTTGTTTGCTTGTTTGTTTTGTGTGTGCACTTGTGGAGGTCAGAGGTCAGCTTGTGGGAATCAGTTTTCTCCTTCCACAATGTGTGTCCTGGGCATAAAACTTAGATTGTCAGGCTTAGCAGCAAGCACCTTTGTATGTTGCTAGCCCCTGATGGGATTAAAATAAGAATGGACCTTGTGTCTGTCATTTGTTAGCCTGTCTGATCTTGGACATGTTATCTGCCCATCTATGCTTCAATTTGTTTATTGTGAAGTGTAGGAAATGATACCTCCAAATGTTGTTTGGAGATTTAAATAAGAAGTGTGTTCATCCATCCACCTTGCAGTGTTTATTGCCATTGATATCAGCAGTGAACTTGCACAGTGTCTATGTGGAGCAAGGTTCAATAACTGCAATAGCTCAGTCTATCCTAGGCCAAATTTAATTTGAGAGTTTGTTTTGTCTGACTCTCCATTGGAATGGGTTGGCATTCAAGGCATGAGCCTTGTTTTAGCAAGCAAGTTTTAAAGATGGCCAAAAGCTTGGGGACTTTCTCTTGGCTCCTTTATTCCTTCCCCCAACAGGCTTCTTCAAAGACAATTGTATGCTTGGGCACCAACAAGGTTCCCTGCTGCAAAAGCAGAATAAAGCCAGCCAAATTAGGGGAGACAATGGGACATGAAAAAGATAGCAAAGCTGGGCAGTGGTGACACACGCCTTTAATCCCAGCAGAGGCCGGAGGATCTCTGTGAGTTCAGGGCTAGTCTGGTCTACAGAGTGAGTTCAGAGAAACCCTGTCTTGAAAAACAAACAAACAGACAACAACAACAAAACAAAAAAACAGAAGCAAGAAGAAGAAAAAGGTAGCAGACCCTTACCTACAGAGACACACATGGAGCCATTGCCCCTTAAGAGGAATTAACTTCCTGGGGGTGGGTATGACTTGCTCAGGGCCACACAGCCATCCAGGGCCAGCCACTGAGCTTGGATACAAATCTCTGGACCTTATCTTCATTAGTCCGGAAGAAGCTTCTTACGGTCGGTGAGCTTGGAAGCCAGACTTCCTGGACATCGTGTGCAACTGAAAACAGACCTTGACTCCCCAGGAAGCTTCATCTTGCATCAAATGAAAGCACAGATCTGCAGCCAGCTGATTGTGAAGACGGAGCTTCCCAAAGAGGGCATGGAGGGACTGGAATTGGGAAAAGATTCCATTCAAAACCATCCAACCATTCACCTGTTCATTCATTCCCCTGAAGAGTTACTGGATCTTGTAATGTGCTGTGAATGATGGCGTGTGGCGGAGTTAACTTTTCATCACCTTGTGTTGGTGATCTCCAGAACTGGGAAAGCCTCATGTGGACAGTCATACTTCTTGGTTCAGCATGACAACGACTGGCATGGGGCAGAAGGAAGGGTATGGCACGTATGCCCCAGTCTGACCTCATTTCCTGTGTAAGAAGGCCTGGGTTCCCCCCAGCTGTGCTTCAGAGGGCTGGGGCGGGTGGGGTGTAGAGAGGTGGGGCTGGCCCTGGTCTGTGAGAGCAACTCTTGGAAGCTAGGAAGCTGTGTTCAGCTGAGAGGCACTAGACCAGCAGAGAGGCGAGAGGCATCCAATCCCAAAGAGAGAAAAGTCGTACACTTTAGGCCAGAGTCAGGGAGGCGGGGACACAGCATGGGCCAGGGCAGCTCCACGGGACCCCACTGGGGTTCTGCAGGTGAGCAAATGGATGGGGGCATAGCAGGGGGGCCACGAGAGCTTCCGTGACGGAAGTGAGCTGGGTTCTTTACAAAGAGTGGGAAGTGTGGGCAAGGGTTTTGACTGTTCTTCTCAAAATAAATGAGGGCCAGGGGAGTTAAGCTTCGGGGTGTCAAGGGAGCAGTGGGTTCCAGCCCATGTTTACCTGTATCTCAACACTGTTTCTGGGCAGGATTCACTCGTCAGAAGCGTTTGGGGTTCTACCTACTCTCTCTAGTCATTTGCCTTACGGGGTGAGGGCAAGGGAAGGGCACAGGGAATGGCCACACGCGAGAGCCTGTGATGGGAAAAGTCTTGTCAAGCTCAGCTCCTGTGTCCCAGGGGTCGATCTTCCCTCACTGAGGAGTGCAGCTGCAGATGGAGAGGCCACCGAAAGCATAGGAGGGAGGCGGAAGTCAGTCATAACATTTATTAAACATTCCCGGTACGTGGGTTACGAGGCAAAACACAGGAAGTCCATCCAGTGGAAATCCAGCAGCGGGCCCTCACTGGACTCATAAAAATGACATTTCGCTTAAGCAGAGAGACGACACCTGTTAAGCCTACAGGGACATGTGCAACCAGTAATGAAGGGCCTGCTTGTTCACCATCTCGAATGCATTAGGAGGTCTTACCAAGGTGACGGGGGCACAAGAAGCCAAGACACCACCATCAGTTCCAGTGCTCCAATGTGCTTTGCTGCTGCTGAAGCCGTACTAGAAAGCACCAGATAGTCCATGTATTTGTTCCCTTAACTTGAATTCATGTTCAGATCAGTACTTTTGTTTAACATGAGGCAAAGGAGGTTGACTTAACAGAGTTTGAGAAGAGCACTACGTTAAAAAAAAAATCAGTAAAACCAGACCTTCCCATAGCTCATCACAGACTCTGAAAGTTAATGGCCCCCACACCAACTCTCAGCTCTCCATAGGTGAAAGACTCCCCAGTGAGTTAAATCAGCAGAAGCGGTTCACTACTGTGGGTGTGGGAAATCTTGTTGATGTTTGTACCTGCCTGAAGGTATTTCAAAATAGAGCTGGCAGATAAAATATAGGATGCCTTTTAGTGTATCAGAGACACTCAAACTAAAAATTAGCTATAGTAGTGTTTCTCAACCTGTGGGTCATGACCCCTTTGTGAGTTGAATGACCTTTTCACAGGGTTCACCTCAGACCATCAGGAAAAACATATATTTACAGTATAATTCATAACAGTAGCAAAATTGCAGTTATGAAATAGCAACAAAAATAATCTTATGGTTGGGGGTAACCGCGTGAGGAACTGTATTAAAGGGTCAAAGCATTAAGAATGTTGAGAACTACTGCTCTGAAATTACTCTTTAGCTGCCTGTCTGTATTTTTATTAATTAAATCCTGAAATCTTGTCTTTAGATTAATATTCCTCCAGAAACTCCAGAGGTTCCTAATAATGGAGGGGTCCTTAATTTTTCTTCATTTATTTCCTAATACAGTCAGAGGGCCAGAGGGGATGATTCAGCTTTATTTAGGCAGGAAAGGTATACAAGACCTACTGAGGTATCAAATACATTTCTATTTCTTACATCTTTTATCGTTGCAATTTGATTTCTGCATTTTGACTTTGAAATCATTGACTGAGGGGTTGGTGATAGGTACTCCTCCAGGACTGACGTCTGAGGAAGGGGTAGTCTGGATTGACCAGTTGGGTGTGATGGGCAGTTATGTGCTTAGCAGTTTTTCCTCCATATGCTCTGTTAGGTACAACAATCACTGTATGCACACCTTGTATAATTCTAGAACACTGGGAGGCTTATTGTCTGGGCTACTGCCCCGTTTTCCTCTTCCATACTGAGTTTTAGGGACTACCAAGAACATGGGGCCTGGATCAGTGGATGGTTGCAGCCTCATGGAATGTATGAGAACGCCTACTTCTTGGATAATTGACAGCTCATAGCAATGAACCTTCCTTGGATTTGTTTCTTTGCATATTTGTTACTTTCTGTATGTGCATACAAACTTGCTTCTGTTCAAAAGGTTCATCCTAACTCTTTTAAGGAGACAAGATAATATTGTTCAAGTTAAAAAAAACGAAAGGAGGGAAAAGGAGAGAGAGATGGGCAGGGTAGGAGGGAAAGAGAGTATGTGTTAGTAGTCTGGGACGGTCCATGCTATCTAGAAATGTTCTTCTTGGTATCTCAATGTGTAATTTATTTCTATTTTTAAACAGAGTTCTCAGAGTTGGGCGTTTTCAACACTAATTTTGCAAAGAAACAAAGCTCATATGAAACTCCAACTTTTATAGAAGAATGATAACAGTTGTTGAATTCCAACATCCGCTGACAAATTTTTAACATACAGAGAGGGTGACCATATGTTTAGTTTATACGCGTGCGCACACACACACACACACACCACACACACACACCAAGAGCTACACAGATGACATTTAAAAGCATGAGCAATTTTGCCACTCAAAGCCACTTGTTAACTGAGTCCCAGCATGCCGGTTTTCTTTGGGGCCTGACTATACATGTTACCATCCTTGCCTAGGTATATATATCTCCTTTCTTACCTGAAGGTCTTTCTGGAGAGGAGGATATACAGTAAACATAAGAAATTGAGTTAAGGTAAAAAAAAAAGTTGTGGGTGTTAGGGTGCAGAGAAGTGACATAGCACAGATCATCCTCTCTCCTGTGCTGCTGACAGAAAACATTCCTTCTAGCTGTTTCCACACTCTTCTAAAACCCGTCTTTTAGACACATTCTTTTTGCTTCTCTGATGATGGCCTAAACTTACACCTCTGAGTGTGCCTGACCCACCTCAAGCTTAAGAAGTATTAGACTACTCCCATATCTGGAGGAAGTGTGCTCCGCACGCCTTTGGTGGCCATGAGAAAGCGCGGCTTTGTAGTATGTATGAGAAGTAGCCGGGGGTTCCTGGGGAGGAAAGTACCCACT
Source organism: Pachyuromys duprasi (assembly GCA_028658305.1). Lineage (NCBI taxonomy): Eukaryota > Metazoa > Chordata > Mammalia > Rodentia > Muridae > Pachyuromys > Pachyuromys duprasi. The sequence goes on along the minus strand of CM053765.1, from coordinate 73,699,201 downwards.
GTAACTCTGCAGGAGCAGAAGAAACAGAGCATAGCAGTGTGCCACTATGGAGAGACCTCACCCGGGGTGTTCCAGAAAATTCTACAGCTCCTCAAGGTCTCCACCTCCATTTCGAACATGGACTTGGCAGTGATATTTGTAGCATGAGCTCCGTGAGGTCCTTGTCACTGACCCACTGAGGCTTCTCCCATGGTAAATAGTATGGAAAATGTCTTAGTGTTTTCATGACCTCACCTTGAGTCTCTCCTTCTGGAACTTTGTAAAAGATGAAAAGCAGACATTGAGGAGTCCTTGTGAGAAATGGGTCTTCCTTCTCATTTACTCTTGCTTCCTCTTCCTCCTTCTCCTTCTCTCCCTTGCTCCCTGTCTGCCCCCTCCTGCTGCGGCGGTGGACCAGCTCAAGGGGCTGGAGCGGAGGTGCTCATGTGGCTGTAGGAGTACCTGGAGAGCGATGCCCCTGTGGTCCTCCCGTCCTCCTCCTCCCCCACCTCTCCTCTCACCCCTGGGGGACCAGGATTGGGGCAACAAGGGAAGGTGGCCAGGAAGCCCAGGCGGAAGCGTTTGTTCATGAAGCAATAGATGATGGGGTTGACACAGGAGGAGGTGTAGGAGAGGAGCAGGATGAAGGAGATGGGGGTCCCTGAGAGGTGTTTCTCGGCAGAGACAGTGTCATATGCCCGCCAGGCATTGGCACTGAAGATGGGCATCCAGCACAGGAAGAAGAGGACCACGATGACAATGAGCATCCGGATCACCCGCTTCTTGGCTATCAGGTTGGCAGCAGAGCCGCTGCTCCTGATGCGATTGACTCTGCTGCTGGTGGACAGCTGCTGAAGCTCCAGCTTCCTCGGGTGCCTGGACTTCTGCAAGTAACAGCCGTCGCTGTCCTGGTATCGGCCACTGCTGCCACTGCTCAGCTTCTTCTCTGGATGGGCAAGTGACAGAGTTTTATTGTTCAGGACAAGTCACGTCAGAGAGAAGACATAAAGCCCCTGACTCCCCGAGTCTGGGAGGCCAAGCTGAGCTCGGACTGAAGAAATGGACAGGCAGCCTGGCCTGTACGTATTTACATCGGTATTGGTCTGCACTAGTCCCAAAGAAATATAAATTATGTATATATGATGATGACGATAACAACAACAATAATACAATCCTACACACAAAGACTGTAAAGCTTAAAGTTATTAAAAAATAAATATTAACACTCTTCTCTGAGCTTTCTTTCCTGTTTGCTTGCTGAGTTTTCAGATTACTTTTATCATGAGGACTCCAAGTAACGAGAGAAAGTCAACAGAAGCCAGAGAGACTGTGTTATCTACATAGTAGGGGACGGAGAGAAGGGAACAGAGTGGGAAGGAAAAAAGTTATGTCAACACAGGTGTTGGGGACAGTTCAGTGCACTGTCGAAGCAAGGAAGGAGTGAAGCGAGCATGAGAAGGAGGATCAAGAGTGAGGAATTGGTGGCGAAAGGCTGGGCTTGCAGGCCATGGATCTGATGTACAGGACAGAATCACCACAGCGTGTCAACGAAGTGCTACAGTACCGCAAGCCTGGGGGACAGGGCTCCCCATGTGTAACTGTGCCATCTACACATGCTCTCCTCTGATTCCCCTCAGGAACCCACCAAGAAGAAATATCTCATTTTATAATGCAGATTCAGAGAGACTGGGTCTCCCGACTGCCTTGTGACCCCGAGTCTCGTAGAAATACTTTTAAGTAGCCAGCGCATGCTGCACATGCTCCCAGTACACCTGGTGAACTTATAAAACAAGCTTTTGAGCTTTTTCAGAATAAGTAGTCAGCCCAAAGATCGTTACCTTTAGCAGATTTCTTCTGGCTAGCATCAAATTTTATTCCTTGGTAGAGTTCCAGAGAGATCAATCCATAAGCCACCACCATCACAATCCCAGGGACAAGGAAGAGGATGAGTAGCAGGAATGTTTGCCTAATACAATTAAAAGAAATCCAATTACCAGCAACTCTGGACCTTGGAGTTCTAATGGGCAAGAATGATGAGGGCAAGCTGGTCTGAGCAGACACATTAATTTCTAGCATTTAGTGTCCTTGAAAATTCCACCGCTAGAGGTTTGATCATTAGAACTTGCTTGCTTCTTTTATTCTTTAAAGTGTCTCTGAAAGACTACTTAAATTGGAGAATGTGGCATCATTCTATGCCCCAAAGAAATGAACATGTTGAAAGGTAACAGAAAAACTGGAAAAGTGGGGTGTACTTCCAGCCCTTGATGCTCAGGAGGCTGAGGTAAGAGTATTGCTTAAGTCCAGGAGTTTGAGACTGGCCTGAGTGACATAGTGAGACCCTGTTGAATGGCACGAACAATAAACAAATAATGAAGTCTTTAAAAATAGTGGAGTATGGACTCCATGTCCAAGCTGCTGAAATAATAAATATGAAAATAGTTCGCGTCCATTGAGGGCCAGTGCCACGTAGTACAGGCATTCACATCTCAGCTTAACTCACCTAAGAACCTTTGCTGGAGCTATTATCTGAGCACCTACTTTAGAGATGAGGATATTGAGTCTGGAAGGGATTCCGTTTGTCCAAAGTCACATAGAGGTGAGACTGAACTCAACTGCCTGCCTCAGGCTAAACAACTTGTTGACTCTCCAATGGGAATCATTAAATATTTCAGTCAGAATTGTGGAAAATCTTTCAGTTTTACCAACTGTGCCATTTGCCACCCATAAATCTTCCTAAGTATTCGTTCTCCGTCACCCTGTAAAGCTGATTTGCTGGCGCACAAAGTCCTGGGCCTGGCAGGATTGAGCTATGCTTTCTCTAAACACAGTTGGTTGTTGAGGATTCACAGCCTCCTGCTCTGTGAGTCTGGCCCCTAAATCACTTTTACGGTCTGGCATGTGTGAGTTACAGATTAGACCATACAATTGTCAGGGGCAAACAGTGGCTGGGCCATTTCTCATTGCAATTGGGCATGTTTTGATAAGTCTTGTATATCCCTCTCTTTCTCAATGTAATGCTGTTTTGTGTTAAAGCTACTTTGTTGAAAGGGAAGGAAGAAGGCAAAGAAACACATCTGGGTTTTTAACCACTTCTGAATGTCTAGTTCCTGCTTCCGAAACAGCCCTGAAATTAGTAAATGTAACCTACATTTGTGTCATCTTTTCATTGAAAGTATTTTTATGACTTCTTATTTGAACCTTATAACTGCCCAATAAATTTTTTAAAAAAATTTAAAAAAACTTTATTATTAACTCCTTTAGAGGTAAAGAACTAAAACTTCAAGAGGCCAAGCAAACTTGCCCAAGGCTATTCAGCCAGTGAACAAAGAAACCAGTATTGGAATCTCTTCTTTTCTGGTAAATTATTCTGGGCAAACACAGTGGTGGTTATAAACACCAGGAATTGGGGTTTTGAGATAGTCTACCTCGGAACAGCACTTGCCACCAATCTTGATAACCTGAGTTTAGTCCCTGGAACCCACATGACAGAATTAATCCTCAGATTGTTCTCTGACTTCTACACTCATACCCCTCCCACACACATATTCATATACACAGAATAATTAGTATTTTTTAAAAACACTAGAAAAAGCTACATAAAATTTTAGAGACTGGTCTCTCGTCAATTTTTTAGAAAATTATAGCTCTGAAAGTCAGCCAGTCTGAACTCCTCAGAGACCATTCGGATGCATGAGCTTGTGGTGAAGCCCAGGGAGGGGCTTTGCTTGCCCTTATTAGCTTTTTGGCCACCCTAGCACCTCTAAGCCACAGTCTTCGGGTCTGTAAAATGAGCATGCTAACATCACTTCATCTATAACTGTGTGGGGGTTAGGATCTTGTTTTTCCTCTGTGTGCTCTCCTGGTCATTCAGGGGTGAGGCTAGAACGATCCGTCTCAGAGGGGCCCGTGAGGTCCCACAGCTGAGGGACCGTTGGCTGCTAATTTTGTTGGGAGATGCACTATTTTCTTCAGTGGTGTAGCCACACAGAAGGTGTTTGTGCTCCCGTAAATACTTTCTTCTTTGGTGCTTCAAGAAGATCTGACTTAACTCTGTGTGTCACATAGAAAGACAAGGCATAGAAGTAGAAGGGGAACTTGTGGGGGAAAAGAGCCAGAGGTGAAGGGGATGGAAAAGGAGAAAGGGAGAGGAAGACAACTAAACTTCATTATAAAAATATATGAAACAACAAAAAAGCACCGTCCTTAGACAGCCTGTCCTGGAGTCATCTTGTCCCTCACATTGGTAACTTAGAGGAAGCTGTTGTAAGAGGATGAGCAACGCACCGCCTTACCAGGTTTGCTGCATAGCATCGCTTGGCAACAGGAAGCGGCACATATTCGCCGTCTGGTTGTTATTTTTAGTAAAAGGCACCAAGTTGCTGTAAATGGGGTACGGAGTCATGATGGTAAAGGAAAGGCACCAGGTGGCAGCGATGACCTTCAAGGCATGGGACTTTGTTTGCCAGACGCGGGACTGTAAGGGTCTGCAGATGGCGCCATATCTCTCCAGAGAGATGGCCACCAGGTTGAAAGTGGAAACACTCACAGATGTGCCTGGGAGGGAGCAAAGAACAGCGCTCAGGTGTTGACTCCAAAGTTATTTGTACGTTACCTTAAGTGTATCAGGGTTACAGGTTAGTATCACAGGAGAATGCTCAAGGGGTAAAGAAATAGTATGATGATTTTTTTAAAAAAGGTAATTTAGTCCCAGCTTTGTATTAAAAAGGACTTAAGGCATAGGTATTTGTAGACGCATCTCATTGCCAATTTTCAGATAACTTTATTGAGCGTTGATTGCAATATAACTCCAGCATGGGCTGAAGGTACTCATTAATTAATAAACAAGGGGATAAAAATAAATTGCCATCCCTCAGAAGGGCTTTTTGGAAACTTAGAGAAGGGCTCTAATTTTGATCAGGAGCCTGTGGTTAAATCAACATTACAGGGCAAAAATTCCCAAGGACTCCATGTTGGAGTGATAGGTCACTGGGGTCTGAGCTGGAAGCACTGATGTTTAGAAAATTTCTAGTACACAATTCAAAAGAGAGAACATTCTTACATTTAAAATATCTGTTGGGAAAAAAGTGTATCATAAAAAACAGAAGGTGACAGAAAAAAGGTTCTAGAATGATGTACCAGTTTCTCTGAGTGGGAGAGCCAGGGTCTTTCAAACCATTCTGCCTTCGTATTTCATAGAGTGAACATGCATCCCGATTACAGTGGGAGAGACATGATACACCTTCTCTACATCACCCACCTGCACAGACTAAGACAGAGCCCCTGCTTGTCCTGATTGTGTTGGGTGTGTATGCTTATTGTAACATCTTAAGCTTACCTTAGACCTTCAGCTACAAGAACCATCACTCACTAATTAGCTGTTACCAACAGATCTGGGATCAGACGTTCTAAACGTGGCATCCTAAAACATTACTATTTACCAGGAGAGAAAACTCCCTGAAAACCATGTATATATATTTTTTCTAAAACCATTAAGCAAAAACTCTTTTTCTTTCTTCCTTTCTTCCTTTCTTTCTTTCTTTCTTTCTTTCTTTCTTTCTTTCTTTCTTTCTTTCTTTCTTTCTTTCTTTCTTCCTTCCTTCCTTCCTTCCTTCCTTCCTTCCTTTCTTTCTTTCTTTTCCTTCCTTCCTTCCTTCCTTCCTTCCTTCCTTCCTTCCTTCCTTCCTTCCTTCCTTCCTTCCTTCCTTCCTTCCTTTTTTTGAGTAGCTTTCAGTCACTGTGTTTTACTGGACTTCACTCTAAAGAGCCTATAACATGTAGTGAAAGGATTTAAATGCCAGTGAGTTTGTTCTGTGCAATGGGTCCACAGTCACTCTAAATCCACTGGCAGACCAGAACACACACACACACACACACACACACCACAAAATTAGAACCAGAAATTCAACAAAGCTCTGGGCATGGTGGGGCCAACCTAAACTACTCAGTAAGTTTCCAGGTCAGTCAAGGCTACATACAGAACCGTGCCCAAAACAAACAAGCCAAAAACAAAGCCCCAAACCAATACCAAATAACAAGACATAGTAAATCTAACAAAGTAAGCCATTATGACATGCTGAATAATTCCAGAATTATTCTGAGGTTTAAATTTGGCTATCACAACTGTTCTGAGGTGACGCTCACACAGCACAGAGCTGAAAGCCTTAAAGTGAGTAGTTCCACGGCCTTCACAGCTGTGTGAATGTTCTGTGACTACAGGAACACGCGTGTTAATTCTCTGTCCCGCTCTGGCTGCGATGCTGGAGCAGTGGGCCTGTGTGACACACATGGGGGAGCGGGGCTCAGAAGCTAACACGCTCTCAGAGATGCTTTATCTAACAGTGGTTGTTCTTGTTGTTTAAGGGCTTAGCATATGTTCAGAGCACTTGAGCACAGCAGACACATTCTTGGTTTCTTATCTGGGGGCATGAGGGTCAGTGATTCATCATTAGTGTGCCTTGGATCCTTGCACGCACATCCCCTCACACACACATGTGCACATGCATGTACGCACACATACACACACATACATCTCACTCTGTGCCTTTTTCCAGTTGGTTCTCAGAATCGACAAGGGACAAAGCAATGTGACAGGCAGAGAGGACCAAAGAACATGTTTCTGTCCAGGGTTAGGAGAACCACAGCAGCTGGCAAACTGAGGCGTGTGCCCACCACTGTGGTGCCTGCTAATCTGGTTCAAATCCCAGCCACTACACTTCCCACTTGTGGCTTGTGCTTTATGAACCAGGGATGGATTGAATGATAGTTACTTACCAGGTGGCTGGGAAACAAGAACACAGGAGTAAAAGTTCTTGGCAAAATATCTGGTGTATAAAAAGTACAAAAAAATAGCTTTGTGGGTTTTGTTGTAACCTCATTGTGTTTGTTATAAGCAGCAAGCTACATAGCTCTTCCAATCAGGGTCTACTTCATAATCCATGGTCCCTAGGAACATATTCAGCTTCGCATTAGGGACACACACACTCACAGAGAAACATAGATAAACACACACACACACACACACCACACTCCTGGCCAATGATCTCCTTCCCAACCCCCCCCCCCCCCAGCTTTGAGAGAACAGTCTAGGAGAAGCTAGATGAGATTAAATGGTTTAAAGTAGCTTCAGTTTCTCCCAGAATGAGAAACAGAACAGCAAAGAGCCATGAACCCATGCAGTCCTCTCCATTCCGAGAAACCCTGACCCAAGTTGGGAGTTAATCAAAATATAATCGCCTGCCACAAGGGTACTACAGGGTGGCTTGAAGTCACCCATGAATTCTTGTCCCTCTGCAAAGAGCCAAGCCTACTCAGTCCCCACTGTGCTTTTGTATCAACTCCTGGCACAGACTTCCTGGGACAAGGACTGGCCTGCTGTGAAGGGGACACCTGTGTCCTTGTACATAGGTCCAGACAGCCAGGTGCTTGGTGCTGTGGAAGGGGCAAGGTCCCTCTGCTGTGGCTGTCGAGGGGCTGGCGTAAGCCCCGTCACCAGCCGCCTGCAGTGACTCACCCATGAAGTAGGTGGTGGTCTTGCACACAGCACTCCCAAAGATGAAATCCTTGAGCAGGTTGGGGATAAGGTTGAACGGCATGCAGAAGAGGCAGAGCATGAGGTCGCTGACGGCCAGGGACAGCAGGAAGATGTTGGTGACAGTCCGCATCCTCTTGTTCCGGATCAGCACGGCGATGACCAGCGTGTTCCCCAGCACGCTGAGAAGGAATATGAAGGAGTACAGGAGGATCTGCACCGCGGGCTGCCACTCTGCAGAGAGGAGGCAAGAGTTGGAGGGGCGGGGGGCTAAGCGGGCAGAATACCAAAACCTTAGCCCCCCCAGGGAGTGGCCATTTCCTGATGGTGTCCCCAGCCGTAAGCATCACTAAACCAAGCATTCCTACACTAGCTGCACCGTACAGAAATGAGCCCAGGGAAGCCCAGGGCAACCCGATTGTTTTTGTAAAGGTTGGTATGTCAACGGATCACTCAGGAAAACAGTTTTTCCTAAGGACGATGCTCCTGAATACGGGTGGCTTTCTTTCCCTTAGGCTAAACGTTATTTTGCTCTGATTACTTCTTCATGCTGGCATTCCCCTAAGAAAAGGCGACCTCCACCTTGTGGCAGTGGCTGCTCTGTAATGCTTGTAAGTTCAGACTTCTACGCTCGGCCCCCCTTTCTACCCACAGCTCTTCAATGCTTCTGTCACACCCCTCCCCCTAAATCCTGAATGGGTCCCCAACTCTCCCGTGGGAACAATAAGAATATGTGGCTATAGATTTCTCTTACTCTTTTACCCAAACTTCTGAACATACAACTTCATTTATCTTCCACCCCCCCCCCCCACAGGGACTTTGTACATACACACACACACAAAGACAGACACACACACACACACACACAGAGACAGACAGACAGACAGACATCCACACCATGTACATATATTTCAGTCAGCCTTGTTGTTGCTTTATCTCCCTTAACTCTGTAGTTCCCTGAATTTCACCCACAGCCTCCCGGTCCCTACCTTTTGAAGGTTTCGGTTGATCCAGGCAGAAAAGAGTCTCATTTTCCAGCCCGAGGACACAGGGGGCAGTGATGTTGCTCCCATTCAGGAGAAGGCTGTCGACCACGTCCATCCTGCTGCTTTCCACCAAGTGCTGGCGGGCTAGTGAATGGCTCACTCCTGGCTCTCCCCTCTACTGACTGTAGAATCTCCCAACTGCAACCTGCCGAGAAGGGGCAGGGAGGGGGCATTTCCAGGTGTGGGCTTCGCAGCCATTCCTAAAGGCAACTTGAGTTCATTCTCAGACCATCTGGGCAAGCGTTTGTGCTCCTGTGGGGAGAAGGCAGCCTGTGCAAGTCAAGCCCTAGCCACTCCACCTTCCAGGCCCACCCCTCCCTCTCCTGGGCCAGGCTGAGGCCCTGAGCACACGCAGCCTGGCTGCATATTAACCCTTCCCGGAATGGGTTCACACACACACACACACACACACACACACACACACACACACACACACACACGGTGTGTGTATGGGAGAGTTCCAATTACCACCTGTCTTGTCTGCCTGTCATTGTCCCAGACATATTCAGAGTGAAGCCTGAACTGTCTGTGTGAGACAGCATCAATTAGCATGGTAACAGATCCGATAATGCAGACCATCAGGACTGAGGGACACAGAGGGGCTGCGTTCCTATCTCCTTATACAAAAGCAATTAGTGCCTTTTAGCTTTGGAGCCTTGCCCAGCAATGTGTACAGAGAGAGCGGCTCGTGGTTGTTAAGGTGTTACCAAGCACAGTGCTATGCCTTGTGGTCCCTGTCTTCCTTTTTTCCTTCTCCCTTCCTTTCCTCTTTCTTGTTTGGAAGAAAGTGAGGAAGGAGTATTAGAAACCCTACAGACTCACAGCAAGGGGTGTCACACATCTGAATGCTGTGTTCCACAAACTTTAGTGCACCTCTTAACAACCAGGCTTAGTGGCTGAATGACAGGGACTTACAGGCTCCCTTGCCAAAGATTCTGATTCTTCAGCCCTGGCATAGAACGCTGCATCTCCATCTAGCATCTTACCAAGTGGGTAAGAGGCCAGTAGGCTCAGGGTTGCCTGTGGGGAGTCTCCCAGAAGCCAGTGAGGACCAGTTCAGACTCAGGGATGGAAGCCTGGCACTCTTACACTGGCAGGTCATGGGGCCTGAGTCCACTCATATGTAAACAGGATAAAAGAGACCACCTATAAACAAAAACACACATGACAAATGTATAGCAAGGCCTGGGTCCTAATTGTCATTACTAATGGATAAGATTAATTCTAAGAGTGCCATCTTCGTCTCCATTGGTATGGCCAGTAAATGGGAATGCATAAACAATGAGCAGTTAGGGGAGCCAACATTTTGTCACTTATCAAGACTTTCTATAACTTAGTGACATGGCTGCTTTCCTGGCCAACTCTAGATTTTTCACTCTGGGTTTATGAGCCAGTGATATTTAACTGTTAAACTAAAAAAGAGAGTACACTGGGAGCTAGGAATGAGGCGGGGTATCTGATGCGGTCCCAGCATGCTTAGCTCTTGTACCAGCCCTCAGTATACTTGTGGGGTGTGTACATGCCCATTTGTGTGAGTGCAGGCACATGTGTGTCGCCATGAGTGTTTCATGGTCAGGAGACAGTCATGGATGTTGGTCCTCATCCTCCACCTTGTGTGAGATGGAGACTTAGTAGCTACTCAGTGCTGCAAACGCTGGCCTACCTGTGAACTGAGGGGTGTTCTCCTATCTGTCTCCCATCCCAACGCAGGAGTGGAGGGGCATAGACATATGCCACTGTGTCCAGCTTTACACGGGCTCTGGGCATCCACATTCAAGTCCTAACCCTTCTTTCAGGTGATTTATCCATGGATCTCTCTTCCCAGTTCCTCACCTTTAATCAAATGGCCTCAGGGTGCAGCTCCTATGCTGGATGCTAAGGTGAACCAAATGGCTAGAATCTCTCTCCTCACATGTGCTCTGCTCACTGTACTGATCACCGTGAAGTGCAGTGGGCACATTAGAAATACCATATGTTCTGATTGGCAGCAATTCCAGGAGAACTGATAAAAATTGCTCAAATCGAGTAAGAATGGCTTAAATGTCTCCCAGTCTTGGGGACACACAATAGCAGCTAGGGTCGAGCCTAAGAGCTCTCCTATTTAAACAGCCCTTTGGTCATCAGCACCTTTTCTGCAAAACACTGATCCAGAAAAGAAGACTGAGCAATTTCCGTTGGGATCCTGGGTAATGAGACTATTAACTGCTTCTAAAACTCATCTCTGCCTTAAGAAACAGTTGTTCTAAAACACCAACAAGATTTGTGTGTGCTCTTTTCCTCATTATAACATTAAAGGTAGACATAAAAATTAATGCAGAAAAGGTAGGTATAAAAAATAACTTAAGTTTCAGGGTCACACAGGATTGCTTCTCAGTGTGAAGCCATTTGAGAGAAACACCCTTTAATAGCCAGGTGTTGTTAACAGGGATTGCCAGTGTGAAGCCCCAATTCACAGACAGGGCAGGGTGACATTTCTCTTGCTCTGGGCAGCCACCCACTGCCTGCTCAGAATGTAACTGAACTCTAAATTCCTCATGCTTTAGTGTCTTTCATCTAATGCCTCCACCCTCTCTGAGGGACAGACTGGGATTTCCTGGCTTTCTCACTGCTGGGTGAGACGGATGCCTTCAGGGAAGACAGGGTGCATGTCTGAGCCTCTGTGAGCTCCCTACCCCAGAGCCATTTTGGAACTCAGCTTCTAGATGGAGAATTGGGGGGGTGAAAGGGTTCTGTTTCTCTCAGGGGCAGCTAGAGCACTTCAGGGCGAGACCCATGTGCTAAGCCGGGGTGTGAAAAAGGGTTTCCACAGAACGTTACAGTTTAGGTCTTTTAGCATGAGGTCCCCAGTGACAGTGAAACTCGGATATTCCAAAATCTATGGCGAAACCAAAGTGTCACAGCTCTTGCTTAAGCTGCTGTGCTGAGCATGGCAGAGGTGTGGGCTGAAGCCCACGCCTGGTCAGCTTGCAGTTGAGGCACAGGCCTGGTGAGGCCAAGGCCCAGTGGGCTGGAGGGCAGGCCTGCTGAGAGGAGACCCAGTGGTGGGTAAAGGGGATAAATGACAAATCTCAGTTGGTCATGGGAGAGGGCTGATGGTATCACACGGCCAGTCAGCACATTTGTCTGAAATCAGGGATTTATAAACCTTGGGCAAAGGGCAGGGGTTTTGAGGGTGAATGTGTTTGATTTGCTGACGTTAGGGGGTCAGGGATACTTGATTTACATGTATGGTACAGTGCCTTATTTTCCATGTCGTAGCATGGTCCTATCATAAGAAGGAAAACATCATAGGAGTGAGGGGAAAATCTCCAAGTACAGTTGAAGGTGCTGAAGACTAAGATCTCCTTAGCATGGACCATGTCTAGGAACAGATGGCTAGCTGAACTGGTTTCCTCATTAGGAAAGAGTCCAATCTGTAATCTGCCCTGAGGGCTATATGATACTCCTTAAAAGAGCTGGGGCCACCCAGATTTTTGGGGGGGGGTCATTAGTGCTTCACTGAGAAAAAGAAGTCTGCCATCATAAACCAAATAAAGATAAATGGCTATCCGATATCAGAGTTCAATCTGATCCAGGAAGGCCTCACATGGAATGTCCCTGGTGCTTGCTGGTTTCCAGCATAGCCAAATCTGTGAACTGCACGTTTAATGAGAGAGATCTTGCCTCAAAAAATAAGGTGGAGTGTGATCGAGGAAGAGACCTTGTGACCTTTGACCTCCATGTACATGTGCCAGAGCAGAGGTATGGGAAAGAGTGTTGCCACTCGAGTTTCTATTAACCTTACTTGTAAAATGGGTTCACATTGGTGACACTTTCCTCAGAGAGCTGACAGGATGTTCTCCATTACAGTGTGTGAAGTACACAGCAGGGCGCCTGGATATTTACAAGAGCCCAGTAGATGACCATAAAAATGATCTTCTGTGGGTTTTGTTGAACAGGAAAATAAAAAAGCACTCCAGTGCACTGCCTCAAGATGACCTTTGTTAATGGTTAAGAGGGAGCCCTTCCAGCCTTGCGGTTTTCAAAAACAGTTTCAGAGTAAAACTCTGTATGCAGCATTTAGCTGAAGTTCACTCTCCGAACATGTAATTTTTAAGATAAGTGTCTACCTCAAAATGAAGAACAAAAAATGGAGGTTTTTGTAGTGTTCTGATGTGGGGCCAGGGGATATGTGGAATGGGGGGTGGTCCAGCCGTGTCCAAATCCCGGAAATCTTGCCCTGAGACTGGCAGGAACAGGACTCTGGCCCCCTGCTCTGGGCCTGCATGTCCAAGCACCGGCAGTCCGGCATGCCTTTTGCCCCCTGGATGAGGTCACATAGCCTGGCAGTCAGGTTAAACTTCCTCTCCCCTTATAAGGTCATGTCCAGCAGCACATGGAATTCCTCCTTATGCAAATGACACATCCCCAGCCCTCTGGCCCTGGCTAATGATGTGTTCTCACTCTGAAGACCCCTACCCACCTCCAAAGGACCTCCCAAAGGTTTAAGAGCCCTTTGTTCCCCCCATTAAACAAGCTGTCTCACTGAAGCTACCTCCTGAAAGTCTGTTCTTATGCAATCACCCAAGGGATCCTCTACTTCTGGCTATTCCATCCTCGTTTCCCCTCTCAGGATCTGCTGGTCACAGTCTCCCGCTGATTGCATACTGCAGGCAGGAAATCAAAGCCTGAATGGCATTCTGGGGAAATGCAATTATGTTTTTTTTTTTTTTCAATTTAGGTAAAGAAGAAAAGCATCCACATTCTATCATCCATACATGCTTTTGCATGTGTGTGTGGATTTGTATCATATACATGTGTGCGCAAACATGCAGGGACCTTGGTTGATGTCAGGAATCACCCTCTGTTTCTCTTCCACTTTATTCATAAAGTCAGGGTCTTGCAATCTGACCTAGAACTCATGGATATATGTAGTCTTGCTAGCCAGCTTGCTCTAGGGGTCTTCTATCTGTCTTCCAAGGCTGGAATTACAGGTGGGCCAAATGCTCACCCAGCCTTTATGTGAGGTTCCAGGGACTGGAGATCTAGTGAGGAACTCTAGTTCTCATGCTCGCTGGCCAAGCATTTTAGTGCTTGAGCTGTTTCCTCCAGCCCCTTCTTCCCCTCCTTTTCTAAGTTTCAGTACTTCTCGATAGTGTTGCTAGTAATGTCTACTATTCTATTAAGAACATGTAAGTCTGCCTTTGTATTACAGACCTGTAACCACAGGCACTTGGAGGCTGAACTGTTTATCTTCATTTATGTGAAAATTATTTTTTATTTCATAAAGCCAATATCCTTTTGACTTCTCTGAAGCTTTTGGCTTAATTCTAACCACAGTAGTATGAATTAAGAGTCTCTGTGTTTTATTTCTCATCTTCTCACAGACTCCTCCTTGATGACATTCAGTATGCATCATGTAACTGTCACATTGCCCTCTTCAGTCATACGTCAACCCGGCTGGCCTGTCTGGAGTGTCCCAGCGTCATCCATCATCAAGCAGTCTTCTCCTGTTCGTAGCACGCTTATTGCTGTGCTTTTCCTCCATGAACCCAACACATGGGGACTTAATGAATCCCGTCTGTCACAGGCCACAGATAACTTGTATCTGTCTCCCCAGGTTATGTAACTGTTAACCATCATACCGGGACGTCACAATCTGCCTTCCTTAGCCTTCCTACATCTTCCATGGAATATACTTAGTGTGTTGTTTTTTAAAAAACGAATCGGAATGTCATTCCTATGCACACTTTGATTCTTCAGCCTGACCCTGAAGAGTGCATGATCTGGGTATCTCATCTATATCCCGTCTTTCTGTTTCTTCCTGTCCCTGCTTCCCTGCGTCTTCTTCTGTGCCAATCCCTTGGCTTGCCAGTCCTCCAAGCATCTTGCTAGCTGTTCTTTCTGCTCAGACTGTTTTACCAAGAGTTCTGCCCTTGGCAATGTCCATGACTTGTCACCTCCTTTTCTCTGGATCTCTGACCAAAACATACATTTCTGCATTGTAAATGCAACTGGCTCCCAGGGTTTGTCTTGCGTAGCCCTGACTGAAGTTTGGAATTTAATAGTCACGTGATTCTTGGGCCACATCTGGCTGAAGTACTACTAAGAAGAAGAGCATCAACTTAGTACATCAGCATGGTAACTTCCCTGTGATATTCCTCAGGACCCCTTAACAGGCCTTCCCAGCCCTTGACATTGCAACATGACATTGCCATCTACAAAGCTCATGCTTGATTACCTAATTAAGCTCAAAAACATAATTGCAAAGAAACTTACATTTTCAGCACACTTGCAGTTTTGTGTTGCATCACATTCACTGCTGTCCTTGGCTGTGTGCAGCTAGCCGTCCACAGGATGGACCTACTGCAGGAAGCAGATGCTACTGTAGTTTTTCTTATCAGATAAGGAATGTGAGTCTCAAAGAGATTATGGTGTAGAATCCACATTCAGATCCTCAGGAGGATTGCTCCTTGGGTCCAATGGCTACAGCATAAACATCACCATAACAGTTCTCCAAGTCTGAAGGAACAGAGGCCAGCAACTAACTCACACTGAAATTTGGCCCTTGGCAAATTATGCAGGAAACTTGTCAGTCTTTGAGGCTCAAGTACACAACTTCCTAAGGGGCATTTCAGTGTGTCAGGCGCACGGGCTCCCTTACCACAGGAGTTAGCAGGAAAGCCAAAGCAGGATTAGTATAGAGTTCCGCAGCTTCCCTCAGGACAACTTCTGTACAAGGACTACTCAAAGAAGGACACCTGGAGCCAAACGCTATCTGGAGATCGCACATGAACCCAGGTTCCATCCTGTTCATCCCCAGTGATCAGATGGGCTTCATTCAACTTCATCACTCTGTATTTCAGGTTCCTTATCAGTATAGACCATAGTATAAAACCCCATTGGCATTACAGGGAGCACATGGTATATGTGCGTGAAGGTTGTGAATGGTGGAGTATTGATATAGGGTTGGCACAAGAACCTACACTTATTGAGTGCAAACACTCATTTCCTAAATAGTTCTCCAGGCCAGAGCATCCTGTCATTCTGAGTGGACATCCTCAAAGTAGCTCCCATGTGAGTCAAGTCCTTCTCTCATCCGAATTATCCTGTGACATCTAGTACTTACCTTCTATCCAGAAACTCCCTGTGGTCAGTGTCGCCCTTCAAATAACTGGAATCCCACCAGGAGAGCATCAAGTTCATGATCGGGATGCTTCCCCAATACATTCCCCCACACACAGCCCTTGACCATTATGCAGAGATAGGAACTGAGTGCTCAGGTAAACTCTCTTGTTCTTGACCTCAGAAAACTCCAGTGAAAGTCACATCAACTCTGGCCCTAAACCCAATTCAAAAGCCACGAAGCCTTCACCTCCCCTCCCCCGCCCCGTCTCCTGCGTGTCATCAGTCCAGATTCCTCCCCCACCCCTGTGCAAATTAAGAGAACAGATTCCCCAACAGAAGACAAGGTGTAAAGAGACATCTGTGACTACCAGGGGTGAAGTGGGGGGGGTCATTGTCCCCATTCAGCCGGCCAAGGGCCCAGCACCCTTGCTGTTATCACCGTCACTAGTGACAGGCTCCACTTAGGCCAGGACAAGGCCACTGAGCAATCTTGGGTCACTAAAACCCCCGCAGTTGACGCGCCTCAGAGGCGTGGGGAGCAACTCAGCATGCTCCTTATGGGAAAGTGGTCTGTCCACGTGTACCCACTTTCTATTCTGGGATTTTTTAACAGCTCCTGAGTCCATTAGCTGAAATAACAGTGAGAGCAATTGAAGACCCGAGTGCCTTGAAATGTTTGGACACATAATGCTTCTCTGGCCTACTGCCTGGGAAAGTGGAACCAGGATGGAACTCTTGATACTACGCTCCTCTGCGGTTCAGTCAGTTAAAGGAGAAATGTCAGATTTCAGGATTTAAAATATAATTTGTACATATGTTAATAAGAAATGTTTGAATTTGGAGTTTAGTTATGTTAGCAAAGCCTTAACTGATGACAGAAATTTCATCTCCCAAGGGCACAGCTTCACAGGTGACTATGCAGTGCTGTGCATCATTGAAACTCTGGTCTCTCTCCATAGTGACCCAGAAGTTCTGGTGGTCTGTGCCCTGCTGACCACTTTCAATGACACATTATACCCCAGCTATTTCTACGGTTTCTAGTGCACTGTTCACATTTAATAGGTGTTGGCTGATCAAGAGAATAAACAGATGGGAGAACTGAGCTCACTCAGTGTCATTCTATCATTCCTACAGGTAGAAGAAAATTTGAGTCTGAAATAGGATCCTTGGACTGGGTGAAATGATTTATTTTGCATGTGATATAACCACTTTTAGACTTCAAGAATCATGAATGAAGTACTTCCCAGCCAGGCATCTCTATGACCCCTGTCTTCTGGAGAGCCTGGGTCATTTTCTTGAGGCCATAGCAAAGCACAATGTTTCTCACTAAAATTTTCTTGACATTTTTGGGGTCTTGAATGTTGCCAGGACCCAAATGTCTGTGCATTCTAGCCCTGCTGTCTGTCAAGTCCCAATGCCCACCCACCTGGAAGTATGCCTTTGAGAGATGTTTAGTGTTTGCATTTTCCTTTCCCCATTGCCGCAACAGAACACAGAAAAGTGTCAGTCTATGAGCCGGAAAGCAGCCCTTACCAAGCCTGATTCTGCCTTGATTTTTGGAGCTTCCAGATTCAGGAACTGAAGAATAAACACCTCTTTTCATTTGTAAGCAAACCTACTCTGTAGCATTTTAATAGCCATCTGAGTAGACACACACAGATCCTCTTTATCACAACCCAATATTACAAGAAGTTAAGAAGTGTATATTGTATTTTCATACAAGCCAGAAAGTTCATGAGCTTGTTAAAAAAAACATGGCTACACACCAAGTGGCTGGATAATGTGACATTATCCGAAGGCTCTGATGCAGACAAATCTACTTGTCCTATGTTTTTAATAATTAGTTTTATGTGCTGTTGTGAATTAATGCAGCATTGTAAAAACTCAACATTATAGACGGTGTCCAAAGTCCTTTTCTTCAGTTGATCCCTTCCTTGAAGTAACCATTGTGATCGATTCATTTATATCATTATATCAAAATGGCTCTTTCCTTGAAGTATGCATTGTGATCAATTCATTTATATTTTTTTGAAAATATATTGAATATTTACATGTCTGAAAAAATTATGTGGTATAGTTGAATGTTATTTGCAAGTTCATACAAAGAACATGTTCATGCTCCTTTTTTTTCTCTTGTAGTTTTTTCCTACCTAAGCTTCTGTATAGCATTCCAAGAAGTAAGATGAACCCTGTCACAAGTGTCTCTCTACACGACTGGGTGGCTTCTAGCATTTTTATTTTCCAAACTAAGCCTCAGGAAATGTGTTTGTGCATCATCTCAAACACAGAAGAAGATATTTGTCTGTAAAACAAAACAAAACAAAACAAAAAAACACCAAACTCTAAAACTACAAGGTGATAGAATATATAGGTTTAAAAATATGTGAATTGGGGGCTGGAAGAAAGGCATGGTGGCTAAAAGCACTGGCTGCTCTTCCAGAGGACCCAGGTTCAATTTCCAGTACTCGCACAGTAGCTTACTACCTGTAACTTCAGCTGCAGGAGGTCTGATGCTCTCTTCTGATCTTTGGTACACAAACATACACGCAGAGAACACATGCAGATCACAGCTGAGAGACTGCTCAATCGTTAAGAACACATACTGCTCTTACAGAGGACCAGAATTTTGTCCCCATCATTCACACTGGGAGGCTCACAACTGCCTGGTGGTCCAGCTCCACTCCTCTGTGGGAACCTGCTCTCATGTGCACATACTCCCCAACATGCACATAATTATAAAAGGTGTCTCTGCCCAATTTCCCTGAAAACTGTTTCTATTCCTTCTAACACTGTACAAAATCTCCAATATGCCCACATTCAAGCATTACTCCTATTATTAATGTTTCCAATTTTCTCCATTATTATGGATAAGAATGACCTATTATTATTTTAGTTTTCATCTTGAAATTAGTGGTGATGGACAATGTAATTTTGTATTTTTGTATGAGAATTGTGTTTTTTTTTCTTATACCCATCTCCTTTTGTCATTAAGTAATGAACTTGCTTTTGTACTCCAATTTTAAAAATTGCTTACCTTTGCAAAACATATCTTCTCTTAATTTATAATAAATAGTCATATGCAATTACTGACTATTATTAACTGCTAATCTTAAAAGGATGCTTCACATAGAGATGAAATCATGCCTACCTCCAATTTCACCCTATTGGTTATAGATCTATTTTCTACAGAAAAATAAAAATGAACATCATAAACATCTTTTAGGCTGAATGGTAAAAAAAAATAACATTTGATTTTAGTTCATAACTTCTATAATAGCTCTGTTTTATTTTCATTTCTAGCCAATGTTGAAGAAATCAAATGGTTAGCACAGCAGGGGAAAGTCTGCATGGAAATAAAATTGTTTTTAGTCAGAAAATTTTAAACAAAATTTAGAAAAGCATTTTTCATAATAACCTCAGCTTGGGGAGATGCAGAGACATCCTGTCCTCGTCTCCCTTTTGTGAAATTACCTACAAAATCAGTGTCCTTAAAATTGGCTACTGGTGCTGAGAAGCTGGGCAGCTTCCTTTGAAGCTGAACGGTTGCAAGCCTTCCTGTAAGCCAGCCGTGCTCTACAGACCAGGGATTCTCTTTCTGAACTTGACTTCCCAGCAAGCCTCCAATGCATGTGAGGATGGGGACAATTATTACCTTCCACTCCCAGGAAACAGTGGCCCTAAGAAAAGAGTCATCCTTAGTTTTTCTTATCTGAGCTGGGTCCCCTTTCTGGTGTCTCCAGCCACCATATGCAACATCTGTCAAGCCACACTCAAGACGTGTGTCTGCCTCTTGATTGCCTCCACTACATCCTGTCATCAGAAATCATACATTGTGTATCTTTAATGTTTGCTTAATGTGGATACATGCATGGCTAGATGGACAAATTAGTGGATTTAGTGAACATGACACCTGTTTGGAAGTAGCCCCTGAGTCTGTATACCTTGCCAAGTACTCCTCTGCATATGGAAAATTTAAAAATTACTATACAATAAAACTGACATTGCAGTCTGTGAGCGTATTTTCGTGAGACTGAATGTGTGCACTGATTCGTGTCCTCACCTCAATAATCACATTGTAAACTGTCCCTCCATCAATGTTTCTAGTGACACCTTTCCCTACCTCTACCCCTGGAAACCTCTGACTTGTTTCCTATCATGATCCTTTTGTATTTTGAAAATATCTTATGAACGGAGTCATACATTATGTGAGCTTTGGAGAACAACCTTTATAATTGAGATCCATTCAACTTACGTGCACCAACAGTTTGCTTTCACTCCTGTGCAGAGTTCTTTTATTGGCTGGATGTCAATGCATCTATCCATACTCTCACAGAACAATTTGCCTTGTCCTCAACTTAGAGTGCTAGTGGGTAGGGCTTTAATGAGTGCTACTGTGCTGTTCTTTGGTGCAAAACTGAGTCTTAATTTCTCTCAGATGAGTACCCAGGAGTATGAGTGTTGGACTGTATGGTAAATGCAGGTTTAATCTTTAAAATGAGTTGCCAAACTATTTTCCAGTGGGATTCTATCAATTACTCTGGGGAGGGAGGGATCTTTCCTTTTCTTGAGATAGAGTCTTTCCTAGGCTGCTCTTGCACTGTTCAGAATGCCAGCTCATTCCTTGTTCTTCAGGGCCAAGGATGTGGCTGTCCATCTCAGAGTGGGCTGAGAGGTCCATCAAGGCACAGCCTGCCCACCTTGCCTTTCTGGCTTCCCAATGCACACCGTTTAATAGGGTTGAGACCACCTGCATCCTTGTTAAAGGCAGATGGGAGGAACTTAGTCATCCCGTTAGGAACATGCCGTGTCCAGTGCTTGCTAAATTCAGACTTAGGGACTGGTATGGAATGCTCAGAGTGAAAAGGCAGAGGGTACCCACCCTACCTGACACTCTGATCCTCAGTAGAGGGTCAAGATGAGCCCCACCTCTTCTGGTCCATTCCCTATATATTACATCTAGTCTTTTCCTCCTATTCGGCCATCATGAGGCTAGTATGACAAGTTTCTTTCCTTCAGTCCTCTGTGCTGTGTGATTAGTATAGAAAACGAAGACAGTTCTGTTTAGATGAAAGGATTATGAAGCCTCTCTTCTTCTTACTTCTTTCTTTGGGTCTAATCATCCTAAATTGACACCTTGGCAGCAGGGTAGAGAGGCAGGGGATTCCAGTGTAACACACATGAAAGGTAGCCCTTCCTAAAGGTTGCAAGAGACACCACCATCTCATAAAACAAGCTAAATGGGATAATTCAAACCTCGTGTTCTTTATTTCAGGTTCTGCAAGGTTAAGCACAGCCTGGCTGATGAACAATGATGAGTTCAGGCCCCATATTCTCAAGTTGTGATGTTACTCAAGTTGTCTCATTCTTGACAAACCTTCACAAACACGGGGGACAAAAGGAGATTTCTCTCAGTTCTGTATCCTTCCTCCCATCCTGAAGTCTTGATATGATACAGAATCTGTTTCTCAAATTGGTTCTGACCAACTAGGTAGTGGTGTTATCTGTCAGTAAAGCCATCCATACCAGCACTGGCTCTGTGTCAAGCTTGGAGGGCCTCACAGGCCTGCTAAGGATGATACTGCTGCACTTTTCCCTCTTGCTGGAGCACCTCCTTGACTAGACTGTTGAGTTTCCCTCATTTCAGGAATCAGTCACCCCAGGCGTCACAGCTCAGGGTCATTCTGCTGTCCCCAACATAATGACTATACAGTGAGCACAGTGGTGGCCTTTTTCATCCTGTTGAACTTTATTTAATGTCCCCTGGGGCTCGTTGACTGCAGAGCTGTGAGAAGGATTCTGTTCTGGGGACCGTGAGTCTGACAGAGTTATGCTACATAAAACCTACGGTGGGAAGAAGGGTGGGTGGGTGACAGAATTTACTGTGTCCTTAATGCCTTGGCCATTCTGAATGACCTTTGCGAACCAAAGTTCACAGAAATGATCTTCAGTCAGCATCTTACCTACTAAAGTAAAGCTAATTCCTCAGTTGGGCAAAGGTGACATTTAAAGTATGTCTTTCAAACCAGAAAGCCAGAGTAGGACTCAGCAAATATTTTATAAAGAGGCAGGTCTTAAATAGCTTGGGTTTTGGGAGAAGAGTACCCTCTGTCACAACGTGATGCTCTACTTAAAAGATGAAGGAAACCATATAAACAGACATGGGTGTGTGCTAGTCAAACTTATTTGCAAAATACTGGATTTGGCCAGTGAGTGCACCTCAGTTTGCTGACTCTTGTGTTGGGGATGGGGTTTGCATGTTCTCCGAGACAACCATACAGTGTGGCACTCCTATGGCACTGCTATTCATCCCCAAGAGTGCGAGAGTGTTAGGAAGTGAGGCCCAGTGTGAGCTAATTAGGTCACTCAGGCTCCGCCCTCATAAACGGATTAATGCTGTTACTATGAGAGTGAGTTTGTTATCATGGGGAGTGAAGTTGTTATGAAAACACAAGTTTTTGGGCAGATGGTCACCTCCCCCAACCCTATCCTTCCACTATGGGATAATGCAGCCAAAAGGTTCTGGCCGATGCCAGCCTCTTAAGCACTGAGTTCCTAGCCTCCAGAAGCATAAGCCAATAAATTCCTGCTCATTACAAATTAGCCGTTCAGTGATCTTCTGTTGCAATGTGCAGAGCAGAGTGAGACAGCAGATAAGCCAGAGACAGAGTCCAGGTCCCTCTCATATGAGCCTTGGGGTGCTCATATTTAGTCTTTTGGATCACAGACAAGTGCTCATATGGCTGCTGTGGAGTCTCTTTGCTATATCAGCTTATCTTCTGATTGCTTGGACTGCCTTTTTAGTATTTGAAACTCGAATACTCTTTTCTCAGAGAGCCAACCCCTGACCATATGGTTTAAGCTAATATTACCCATCACCCCCTAGCTTTTTGACTTAATTTTTTATTTGTACCTATTTTGTGTAATATTATAAGATTTAAATGTTTCTTTTCGGTGTATATCTCTCTCAAGAATGTCTATGAGGGCAAGGGGAATTTTAATCCTATTGTTTATCTTCCCACACTTAGAACAAACACATAGTTGGTTCTTGTTAATATTTGATAATTAAAAGAATGAGTAAGTATGAATAACCTTAAGGGGACTGAAGAACTCAGAGACAAAAACAAGCTTTTTTTTTTTTTCATCTCTCTTTTATTGGTCCAAGAATGTTTAACAGCCACTATTACTAGGGGCCTATTTACTTATTTATTTATGAATTGTGTAGAAATTTTTAAGAATGAAATAAATAGGAGTGGACCATTGTAGCCCCCAATGAATCATCTCATGTACTCACATTGAAGTCCCCTCAATTATAGGAGTTTAGAGGACACCTGGATGAGATCTGACCTTGAAGATGGAGGGACAATACAGATACCTGTGAAAGCTACCAGGATTTTTGTGTCTCCAAAAAATCTATATGGGAAAAGATCTTTGTCTTTCCTCAAGTCATTGCCAACTTCTTCTCAACAAAGTGTAGAATGTGTGGATGGTCATGGACATGGCATGAAGGCATGTGGACAAGCTTCAGCCATCTGAAAATGGGGTGCTTTGTTGAAGCAGAGATGGTTAGGAAGGGATGTAGAAATGGTCTCATCTGCTGGATGGTGGTACACACCTTTAATCCCAGCACTCAAGGAGGCAGAGGCAGGTGGATCACTGTGAGTTCAAGGCCAGCCTGGTCTACAAAGTGAGTTCAGGACAGCCAAGGCTACACGGAGAAACCCTGTCTCAAAAAACAAAACAAAACAAAACAAAAAACAAAACAAAAAAGGTCTCTTTTTTTTTTTCTTTCGGTTCCGAGATGTGAAGTGTGTATGTGCTGTTTTTGCTCTCAACAGATAGCTCTCATTCATTTATCAAGCATGGTCTGCATGCCAGGATTGTGCTTCACTGGGGATCAAACCAGAAGACAAGGCTGCCAGAATCCAGGAAGCAGCAACTCCCCTTTAAATGAGAAAAGAAAACACAAACAAAAGGAGTCAGTCGGGAGGGTAGCTTTGATGTGCAATAACCCCTGTCAGCTTAAAAATTACAGAGCATTTTACAAGGCGTGGAATACTGTGGAGCCTACCCTCCGTGAAGACACCACAGGAGCAGTGGGCAGCTGCCGCCTGGAATATTTACCTTGTTATCTACTTTACCCTCCCCAGCTCTTGTCTTATTGGCAATTTCCCTCCCAGCAGGGCCTGAATACTCAGACTGTCCCATCTGGCTTTTGCTTTTGGCTGCCTTGAGAGAGACTTCATTTATGATTAACATTTTCCGCACTTCTCGGCGCTCTCGGTGTTTTCCCTCTTTGCCTTATTGAATGTGGGTATGCTAACACTAACATATCCTTCTTTAATTTCACCTTCATTAATGTACCGAAAAGCAGCTCTTTTTTTTTTTTAATCACTTCTTCCCAGGATTCAGGCACGAATCTCTGGGCACTGAGTTAGAAGGTAGAATTGAGAAGGAACAGTTATTTTTCTTATTGTGTGACCAAACATCTGACAATAAGAACTCAAGGGAAGAAAGGCTTACTTGGGCTCATAGTTTTATGAGAATATTGTGATGGCAGCTGGGTAGCTCTGTCCGTGGTGATTGGGAGTTTGTTCACATCTTGGTGGATCAGGAAACAGAGAGAATAAAAGCCCAGACTAAAATCCTCAAAGCCTGTATCTAGAGATTGTCTCTGCCAGGTAAATACCACAAACTAGGTGCTTAAACACATGAACTTGTTGGGCACATTTAGGACTCAAAAACTAAGGTTCTTCCCCTGG
The DNA here is from genome assembly GCA_028658305.1 of Pachyuromys duprasi. Classification (NCBI taxonomy): domain Eukaryota; kingdom Metazoa; phylum Chordata; class Mammalia; order Rodentia; family Muridae; genus Pachyuromys; species Pachyuromys duprasi. The sequence continues at coordinate 73,674,782 of CM053765.1, read as the reverse complement.
ACTCCATAAGCTAATGGCCATCTGATGATGCAAAGTTCATTTAGGATAACTTCAAGAGCCCCAAAGTTTTAACATTCCTAATACTGTTCAAGAGACCAATGTCTTTAAGACCAAGACAATTTTATTGTTGTGAATCTCTGTGGAAAAAAGTTAATACTTCTAATATATAAGGCACAGAGTAAACACTATGCTAAGAGGAAAGCAAGGAAAGACTGGACCAAAGCAAGAGCAGGGTAAAAGCCTGAAGCTCGATGTACAGTATCTGGTGACGTAGTCATAACATTTTGTAGGCTATACTAGGCTCGGGTAGTCCCAACTCTGGTTCTATTGCCTGCAGCACATGTAGGTTCCTTTCTTAGACATCTCCACTTGGTGCCTGTAGCTTTACTCAGCAAATGCCCCATTTTCTAGTAGCTCTGATATCCTGGTCTATCCACTGAAATGTAGGCTTTATCTTCACAGATTTCATCCAGTGACTCATCCAGGCTCATTTACGTGGACTCCAACTTTGCTGACCTTACCAGCTTTTAGCTTGAGCTTTGGTGCAAACTCCTAGGATGCTCTATTTCTTGCATTCTGCAGGCCTTCAAAAACAGCATCTTGCAGGCAGTGGCAAGTTCTGCTGACAGCTCGAGATAGACCCAGCTCCCCCTGAACAGCAGCTGCAACACCTGCAGAAGATAAACATCCCCACAGGCGGCCCTGTTCACTTGGAGTGCTCCTGTTCAGGCTCTTGCCTTTTAAATGAATGTTGGTTTTCAAGGGGCTGGAAAGATTGGCTAGTGGTTCAGAGTGCAGAGGATCTCCTTCCAGAGGACCCAGGTTTGGTTTGCAGCGCCCATGTGGAAGGCTCCCAGCCACGGGAAACTCCTGCTCTAGGGGACCTGATGCCAATCTCCTTAACAAGAACATCTTATCTGCACCTGCCTTGAATAACCTATTTGCAACTTTAGCTGTTTCTTTCCTGGCCAAACCACTCAGTTTTTACGTCTTTCTGTTGTTCTTTTTGCTCACTGGGAATGCATGGTGACAGGAATAGGAGGCAGCTAATCATACCATGTCATAAAGCAGATTGCTACTGCTCAGCTTGCTTTCTTTTTCTTTTCTTTTTTTAAAACTCAGTCCATGGACAACATCATTCATATTTAGGCTGGGTTTCCCCTCCTCAGTTAATCCTTTCTAGAAGTTCCCTCAGAGATATGCCCAGTCAAGTTGACAATGAGGATTAGGCATTATTGGAAGTCTTTAGCCTTAGGAAGGCTCAATGTGTTTCACATCGCTGTTTAGAGTGTGGATAAAGGCCAAGAATATAGTGTGCACAGGAAGGCTTTCAGCAAATGCTTATGCCTTCTTAGGTGCAAGAGTATTAGTAACAGGTGAAAGCAATGCATGGAGGGTATAGGCAGGAAGCCCAGGGAGCGAAGGGTAGGAGAAGGCAGGATTGTCACTCATGCCTTCAGTGTTGCCTGGTAAAGAACAGTTCTGTAAACATAAAGATTATAAGGAGTCCTCAACACAGAGTTCAGATATCTGCCAACATTCCAGAACTTACACTGGAGAAAAATCACACACAAAGCAATGCAGAGGCATCACGTGACCCACACAGTGCACACACCCTACAGGTGTATAGAACATAGGCAACACCATTTACCAAAGTGTGGTTCTCACTCCTATTGCAGGCTTCATGATGGAGAATCCCCGTGGAGCTTATCATTCACAGATTTCACAGATTTGACATCAGAAAGCTCATGGCTATGGCCACTGTCTGAAACTGGCAAAGCTTCTGTTATACCTCAGACTCATTGACAAGCAGAGCATCTTTACTAGGGAGGAAGACAAGCACTGAAGCAGGTGAGTACCTCGAATACATGGTTGCAAAGCAGGAGGAAACTGAGGAAATGCATGTGTCTTTGCAAATGTGTGGCCTTCATTTCTATTTTACATTAAGTATGAGAAATGAGGCCTAATGGGGGGGAGGGAATTTCTAGAGTCTACTTGGGTTTTTATAACAAATACCACAAATTGTGTGGCTCACGAACAACAAATAACAAATACTTCTTTCTTACAGCTGTGAGGCTAGAGCATCCTAGGTGAAGATGCCATCAGGTTCAATGTCTGGCAGAGGCCACTTTCCAGCTCATAGACAGCAGTTGCTAGCTGTGAGCATACTCCACCTAATTAGGCCACAAGCTAATGACCTAATCACCTACCACAGGCTTTTAATAGCAGAACTGTGAAGATTCATTTTCAAAATGTGAATTTGGAGGTGGGGACACTCTGGTCACAGGTCTTACTAAGAACTTATGTCTTGGAGTTCAAATCAGTTTAGGTGGTGACCTAGAACAGGCCATTGCCCCTACAGCAAACAGCAGATAGGGAGGGTCTCTGCTATCAGGAAGGTATGCTGGCTAATTCTGATTGTCAGCTGGGTTAGATTGGGAGGGCTGGCCTTTGAGATTGGTGACACACACACCTCAGGATCTGTGAGACGTTAGACCATGAGGCCCTGACATAACCGAAGAGTAAATTCTATGATGGATTTGACACATGAGAACATTACTGTGAGGTGGTAAATGGTGGGAGGTGGAATCTTATGAGGGAAATCAGGACACCAGTGGGGCATGCCTTTGGATTGTGTCTTGCCCTTACTCCTTCCTGGATCCCTCTCTCTACTTCCTGGCCCCCTGCGGTATGAACTGCTTTTCTCTGTCACACCTTCCCTGGCACAATGGCCAATACCTCCAGAACCATGAACCAGAAAATCCCTCTTCCCTTAGGTTGGTCAGGGTCAGTATATCATCACAGTGATACAAGAGTAGCCGGTAAAGCCGTCATATCACACTCGTTTCAAAGGCCTATGCTTTAATAGTGTGTGCCAGACATTCTCAACGAGTTCATTTTTAATGCACCTTGTGTGACCTCGAGAAACTACCATCTGAGTGTTCTCAGGTGAGAGAAGTTAGGGTACGTGTCACGGAACTGCAAAGAGAGTAAAAAGGAAGACACGGCATGAGCCTGGCTAGTGACCTCAGAGCAGAAGGTAGAGTCACAGTGGGAAGGAGAGGTTACTTATACAGATGATCTATGGGGATTTGTGGAGTCTAAAGAGAGGGTCCATTCACTATGGGGGAAACAAGTGTGGGAACGAGGGACCAAGTTCCTTTGGGAAGACTTCAGGGAGAGAGTATGGGAACACAGGCTAGGTTGTTACTTCACTTGAAATTAACACACTGTATACACAAAATTAACGGAGTTCCAAAACTAATGGGAAAATATTTGACTGTCTAGGGTGAGAAGTGGTTTGGGGAGTGATCCCCAGCATTGGTGCTGGGAGGAGGGCAGAGGATGTTAGGTTGCTGAGGAAGCGTGGTTCTTGTGCACTCAGGAAGGAGAGCTCTCTTCTGCTGGGTAGGAATTACAGAACAAAGTAGGATGCACAAATTTTTAATTCTAAGGTGTGCTAATTTTTAACATTCCTTTTTTAAATATGAGGAGGCATTTGAGTAGGAGATACTACAACTGAGAAGAAATTATGTCTCATTGACATTATTATTTTATACCTTTGTAGATGGCTGATTTGAGATATTTTGATTTGAGATATTTTGATAAGAGAGTATAAAGGAATTATTTTAGCTAACATTTGATGCTTGTACCTTCTAGAGTTTTGTATGTTAATTTACTTCATTCTCATAGCATACCTGTACACTAAGTATATATGTGCTCCTCCTCTGTCTATGAGGAGAATGAAGCAAGGGCAAAGGCTGGGAGTGCATGTGAAGGTCTTGGCAGAGGCTGAATTTAAGGTAGGAGTCACCTTCTAAGCTGCTTCCCGTAGGGAGAGTCCATTCCAGCACTAAGCTAGGAAAGCTAGCTCCATCTGATGGCTTTGCCCACATAGGTATTCAACAGGTTAAATGTTTAACAAATGTTTGCTTTTCATAAAATAAACCTTAGCATCTTTATCTTTCCCAATGTGTGTGGTTCCCACTCTAGGGCATTCTGGGAGCTAGGGAACAGAGGCGGCCCAAGTGAGCCCTTGTTTACACTTTGAGGAGAGTCCAGCATATTTCTTGTCTACAGAGTGGCCCAGAGATTGTTCTTTAAAGCTCCTGTCAGAGTCCTGGAGCTGCCTGCTAAGCTGTCCCCAGGTCCTGGCTAGCAAGACTGCCCCCTCATCCTCACAACCCTGAGACTTCCCTCCCTCCCTGTTCCAACAAACACCTCCCATGTTGATGTTATACTCCTCAATAGGAATATAATGTCAGCCCTCCATCCTCTTTTATTCTTTAGGTTTACAGCCAAAGAGAGGGAGGCATACAAAGATTTCTCTCACACAGAGGGTTCCTACACAGCCTCCATTATGAATGCCACCCCAATGGGTAAATTTCTTATAACTGATGGACCAGCAGACACATCCTCGCCTCCCACAGCCCACCATCTACATGAAGATTCACTCTTTTTTATTTAGTTTTCATTCTTGTTTCAGGTGCTATG
>CM053765.1:73644195-73669788 GCA_028658305.1 Pachyuromys duprasi | reverse complement strand
AGAGAGAGAGAGACCCATATACACGTACATATACAAGTACATGTATATATACAAACACATAGGCTTGATGTATCAATAAGCAGATGATCCAAAATATTAATGTTCATTATAACACTTTAAATAAAAACCTAGAAATTGAAGAGTCAAAGAGTTACCTGTACCTCAGAGGGCTAGAGAAATGGCTCAGCAGTTATGAGCGCTACCTTCTCTTCTAGAGAACCAAGACTCAATTCACAGTGCCCAAGAAGGGGCTCGTAACCATTTTTAACTCTATTTCTAGGGGCGATTTTACCCTCTTTTGGTTTTGAGGGTACCAGGCATATACATGGTGCATATAAATGCATCCAGGCAAAAAACATATATGTAAGCTTAGATTTTCCAAACACCTACTTTATTTAAAGTTCTTAAACACCTCTACCTCCGATCCAACCCCCCACCTCCAACCTTAGGTTGGATTAGCAGGGAAAGGGGCTGTAGACGTCTTTTAGCTACTTCCTGCTGATTAGGGTCATCAGGTTCTTTGGGGATATACCAATTGCAGCTATCAGGATACCAGCAGTCCAGTCAGGCACCAAAGCAGCAAACCACAGCAGAAGCAGCAACAGCAAGCAACAGTAACAGCAGTGGTACCACTCAGCAAAAGTAGCCAGACTACGCACAAATGGCCTGAGTCTGCTGAAGCAGCAAAACTCCACCAAAGCAGCAAGAAAAAGAAAATCTGTGGAGTATTTCTCTCTGTGAAAACCAGCAAAGCTCTGCGAGCAGTTACAGAGCTTGCAAAGTGTAGAGATGTAAAAAGTGTTGTCTCACTGTCTGCAGGCTTCTATTCATCCCTTCTCAGAGTCCACACAAGGATGTTTTCCAGCTAGCAAACCCCACGCCCTTCACACGAGGCAGTTTCCAGCTGACAAACATCATTTGTCTTTTCACAGGGGCTGTTTTCCTTGGGTGGGAGGAGGGGCGACATTCCCACATCTCACGCTTGGGACCAAAACAAAAACATATTCACATGACACAACTGAGTCTCTAAAGAAGCCAGAAACTTCTACTTCACACATACACATAAAATAAACCAAACCTTTAAAAAGTTTTCTGCACAAAAGGAGCCCTAAAGGACTAGTAGAAAATGTAACCATTAAATCTTGCATCAAAGATGGCACTTTCACAACATAAAAGCTATAGAGAAAAACCGCAAAGGGAACAATCAATAGATCCAACTACTTAAAATCCTATCTTAAGTTAAGCAAACCACAAACAACTTGACTGATCACGCCATAGTATTGTTTGCCCTCATTAAAACCTCCACATGCAGAAAGCACATTCTAGCAAATAAAAACATTTGGATGGTCATCAGAGACCACACAGCTTACATCTCATACGAAACAACTTCCTTGCTCTCAGAAGTGCCCGAGAGCTGGCTGCACACTACTCTAGGAAATTATTGATAGTACAGAAAAGGAAGCTCTGGCTTTTCCCTTAAGAATTGGTCTTACATATTTGGACAGCTTAATTATTTTTATTGTCCAAATTACTTTCTGTCTTTTAGAAGACTTTAAATAATCGATGTCTAGACTTATGAGATTGTTTTAATTAGACAGAGATGACTTGGGTCACAAAGTAGATTTTCTCCCTGGCTCCCTTGGCTCTGTTTACAGTGTTATTTCTGAATGTATTATTGCTGAAGTGGAGGCAGTTAAAAAGAATCTTCTTTATTCCTTTTCATTATAGCTATTGGAGAATGTTTCGGCTTGGCCCTGATGGCTAGCTAAGGTCTGTCAAATATTATTTTTTTCATTTACAGGCAACATAAAATATATTGCCTTTTGATTTCCTGTCAAAGTTAAAATGTAGCATTCAGAATAAACTTAACATGCAATAAAACTGAAGCAAGAAAAGTCACAATCTTGTTATAGCGATGTTCAGCTTTTACCCCATTGCCCCTCCAATATCTTACCTCTCAAGCAAGTCCAATCAAGTCATTTGGGATTTATGCCACCTCTGAGTTCACACATGGGTGGAGAGAAGAGAGAGAGAGAACATTCAAAAGTACCTTCCTTCCCTTCCCTTCCTATGAGAAAAGCAACATTAAGCCATTTTCTGGGGACCAATACAACAGGCTCTTTTTTTTACCATCCATATACAACCTTCACCATTGTTTGTGTATAAGTTCCTTTGCATATTGTTGTAGCAAAATACCTAACAGAAGCAATCTAATGGAAGAAAGATTCATAGCTTCAAAAGGTCCGGTACATGATCACTTGGATCTCTGTTTCTTGGCCCATTGTGAAGCAAAACATGACACAGAGAGTGTAAGACAGAAGTTGTTTACATCTTAACAGGCAGGAAGCAGAGATTGGCAGGAAGGGACTAGGACTCCTACACCTTCAAGAACGTTCCCCCAGTGACCTATTTCCTCTAGCAAGCCCTACCTTTCAAATTTTCTAGAACTTTCCACAATAGTACCACCACTGGGGAACTGATCTTTGAACAATAACCTGAGCCTTGAGCTTAGCATGGTAGTGCATGTATATAAATAATCCTGGCCCTTGAGGGATGGAGGCAAAGGATTGAAGTCATCCTTGGCTATAAAAGCAAGCTTCAGGTCAGTTTGGGTTACATAAGACCTATCTCAAAAGACCACACCTAAGAAAACTGAGTCTTTAAGGGCACTTCATATCTAAACTGTAACAGTCTATACTATTTACAGTGACTCCTGTGTGGTGCACTCTTTGGGAAACTATAAAAAGCAGTTTGAGCTCCACACATGAGTGAATGGACAGCAATAAAAATGGTGGCTGCAAAAGGGCATGAGAGGCCCAGATGGTGGAGTGCAATGCACAAGCACCTAGGCAGTGCCTCACCTTACCAGCACCTCGGTAAGGCAGTGGTTCTCAACCATGGCTTGAGACCCCCAGGGGATAGCGTATCAGACACTTGGACCACAATTCACAACAGTAGCAACAAAATAATTTTGTGGTTGTGGGTCACCACAGCATGATGAACTGTATTAAAGGGTCCCAGCATTATGGAGGTCGAGAACGACTGAACTAGGGCCTAGAAATGGAAAGGGACGTTTTCAGTATCTCAGCCTTGAAGCAAGAATACCAGGCTTATTCACACCCAGATCCTTCGGTGACATTGTTGAAATTTTTCCATCTCATCTTGTTTCCTGAACCTTCCTTCTGGCTCTAGTCTTCAGATAAGCAGTGTTAAAGAGTTAAACCAGGCTGGGCATGGTCACACACCCCTGTAATCCCAGCACTCAGGGAGGCAAAGGCAGGCGGATTGATGTGAATTTGAGGCCAGCTTATTCTACAAAAATCGAGTCCAGGACAGCCAAGACTGTCTAAAAACAAAACAAAACAAAACAAAAAAAACCCAACAAACAAAAAGTCAACCCCCAATTCTGATAATTTCTATCCATGCAATATCCTTAATCAGATGGTGTCAGACTGGTTGTCTAGCTGATGATTGTGTTCGTAGACTCTGGATTCGGGATATTTGCCTCATTCATTCTGGAGGCTGGTGCTGGTGTTCTTGGTCCAGGTTAGGAATGAGAGGGAAGGTTCAAGTCCTTTATGGTTATGTCATTCCTAACAAGGTGAGGGTCTTCTGTCCAGGGACAGCAATAGTGGACCAAGGGTTAAAACACTTAGAATTTCTTTTTTTCTACTCAAAATGAAAATAGGATAGATCTCTTCTAATTAAAGATCCCTTCTAATTAAAATTAAAGTTGATATTATTAGAACAAATAAGCAGGATGAATGCATAAGAACTCTAGAGTGTTTTTTTTTTTTTAATATAACTTTGAGTTTCCCTCACCAAAGGGAAGCAGCCAGTGTCTTTAGCTAGTATAACTTTTGTATTTGTTCCCACGACAACAAAACAGGATTGCAATCCCATACCAATGGTTTCAGGTATGATTTCAGGATTTATCTCAGGGATTCTTCTGTAAGAAGAAAAATACGAATAAAAGTTCTGGAAGATTATTCATCAAAGTATTATTCGTGTTCATCTCAAAGTAATGGATTTATGAAAAAGTTAAGTTTACATTTTATATTTTTCTTACTTATTCATTCATGTATTCACTTATTTTGGTGTGTGTTATGTATTGGTATGAGTGGAGGGTAAATGTGCATAGCTTATGTGCAGTATATGCGTCTGTGCATGTGCAAGGAGACCAGAGAAGGATGCTGGGTGTCCCATTCTATTCTCTGTCTTATTCCTTTGAAGAATATCTCTCACTGAGCCCAGAGCCACACTTGTGGTCCCTAGCCCACAACACCTCCAGCGCTGAAGGTGCAGTAAGCACATGGCTGTGCCAGATTTTTGGAACATTTTTTTCTGTGCATGGGTGCTTTGCCTGCATTTATGTCTGTGCACCGTTTGTATTCCTGTTGCCTACACAGGGTAGAAAAGGGCATTGGATCCCGTGGAACTGGAGTTAGTTACAGATAGCTGTGAGCTGTTATGTGGGTGCTGTGAATTGACCCCTCGTCCTCTGAAGAACAGACAGTGTTCCTCACCACTGAGCCATCTCTCCATTTCCCCATGCCCTGCGTTTAAGGTGAATGCTGGGATCCAAGCTAAGACTCTCCCACATGTGCAGCAATCACTCTTAGCCAGTATCTCCAGTTTTTGCATTTTAAACTATTTTTAAACATAAATGTATGCTGTTGTTATCTCAACAGAAATAAGAAAGTCGCTCCAAACGAAAGAGTGGTTCATGGCTCACTTTAACTTGGAAGCTACACACACTTCTACAAATCTCAACTGCAGAAACAATATTGGTTGTAGTAACCGTTCAATTTGGGAGAGACAGTACCTCTGCCTCCTCTGCCCATTACAAGGCCAGCGTGATGTTTCTTCTTTTTCTTTGAGGAAAATGACACCAATTTTGTTGGTCTTTTTCCCTAGAACCAATTTTTCCCAACTCTTTCATCACGATAATGCTCACCATTAGCAACACCTACAACCATGAAAATAATTACATCTCACTGACCAACCTCAAAGCCAACTGGCCACACTTGCAAGGGACATGTGGAGTCTGAAATAAAAGCTTGTCAGATCACTTGTATCCCAGGAAAAGCTGCACAAGTTACAGTGACCAGATGGGTTCCTATTGGCCTGCAGGGAACAACTGTCTACAACGTCAGCTGCTAGTTCCTCTCTTAGCCAGGAACAGGCTTCACTTCTGTACAGTGGAAATTGGGTTCTCCAGCCTAAAGAGCCTGGCTTAGTAATAATAGTTCTGGTTATCCTACCATTGGTACTAACAAGTGGTCATTGCTATATGATCCTGATGTTTATTTCTATTATTTCCTTCTCATTATTCATTCTGGGGATAGTTTATGCAATTGCTGTGAGCACTGAAGCAGAAAACTTAATGTTCCTACAAGGCTGAAGAGTCCTAAGGACCAAAGTCCCCAGACCCCATTGCCATGAGGTGATTAATATATAAACTTATTTTTTTCATGTGTTAGTGAGTGTTGTGTGCATACGAATGTGTACTTATGTGTTCTCTTATATGTTCACTTATATGGTATACATGTACATTTGTGTGTCCATGTTGGGTACCTTCCTCTATCACTCTCCACCTTATTTTTTAAGGCAGTTTCTCAGTAAACTTGGAGGTCACTGGTTCAACCAGACTGGCTGGACAACAAGCCTCTTGTAGCCTCTTCCAGCAGCCAGACTAAGAGGCTTTCCAGCATGTGTTCTGGGGATCTGGATGCAGGTCCCGAGTCTACTGTCACAAGAACTTGACTGACTAAGACATCTCTTTGGCCCCTGCGTGTTTCTGTTTAGAGACGCCTTACCTGTATTGTTAATCATTATGACTGAATTTGCGCCAAGTCATGGCACTATGACTCAGGTCTGAACAAAACTTATCTGTCACTTGTGTTTTCACTATATGGCATATCACAGTCTTCTTGTGTTTAGCACACTACTTGCCTGGGCTTTTTAAGCAATAAAATCACCACGAAAAAGCACAGAGGTTAAAAAAATCATGATATCAAGTGTACTATAAAGATTTGTTTATAATCTGAAAGATGAAAGAAAGGCATAGCACTGCCTTGCTCAGCCTCAGCCCAATGTGTATATTGGTTGACTCAATTTCTGTTGACATTCTGTTTTTATCCACTAATGACTTCAAAAGCACCATGGGTTAATTGGCATAAATAAGTTTTAATGAGTAGGTGATTTCACAAGTACAAGTCCTTCAAAAAACAAGGAGGAACTGCATATGTTTTTCTTCCTAAGACTTAACTTATGCTTCCTACAAAATAAGCACTTTGTCAAGTATTGTATGGGCATTTTGCTCATTAAGGCTTTCAATAACCAGGAGGCAGGCCAGAGAGATGGGGAGGGTTACATAGACATTGGACGGAAGAGCCCCACCACTCCAGGATCTGCTTTGCATTTCTTGCAGGTGGAAAATTAAGATTTCCTTACAGCTTCAGGGAGGAAGTGGGAGAAAGGGAAGGAGGGGGTGAGGAAAGGGGGGAGCGGAGGGAGGGAGGGTAAGGAGGTAAGAAGAGGAGAGGAGAGAAAAAAAGACAGAAGAGACAGAGGGGAGAAAAAGGAAGAAAAAAGAATGAAGAGAGAACAGGAGGGGGACTACTTCCAAAGATATTCTCTTTTCAGAGGAAATCATGTCAAATGAACCACAACGAAGATTCTTTTTTTATATAATCAAATGAAGATGTTGTCTTAGCTTTAATTGTCAGTTTGGTTCAGCCTAGAGTCATCTGAGAGGAAATCTTCAATGGAATTCTTTTCTTGGATCAGATTGGACTCTGGGCATATCTGTTGGGGGTTGTTTTGAGTTTTTAAATTGATATAGGCAGGTTCAGACCACTATGGGCAGTGCTGTTCCCTGGGCTGTGTCCTAGGCTGTACAAGAAAAGAAAGAAAGGGGGAGGGGAAGGATGGAGGGAAGGAGAAAAAGATAGTGAGAGGGAAGGAGAGAGGGGTGGGGGAGAGAGAGAGAGAAAGAGAGAGAGAAAAAAGAAAATAGAAAATACTGGGACCAAAAGCAGTCAAGGGGAATAAAATGTCCATTTAATCTCAGAAATCACAGCCCATCATTGAGGGATGTCAAGGCAAGAGCTCAAGCTGGGGCTTGAAGCAGAAACCATGGAGGAACACCTTGCTGTCTCTCTCACTGGTTCAGGTCTAGCCAGCCTTCTCACACAGCCCAGGACTGTTTTCCCAGGGAACAGCAACAGAAAGAAAAGAAGGTCAGAGTTAAGACACAACTGAACCTGGTTAAGGGCAATGCAGCAGGGCTGAACCTCAGCACCCATCTCCCATCCTGAAACCTGAGCATGTTCTTCATACAGTGGCCTGCACTTTCATTTACAAAAGAAACTATTTCAGAGAAATAAGTAAACCATCCCATCTCCAACTTAATTTTTAAACTTTGCTTAATCTTTGAACCTGCCTGGGAATTACACGTGCTAAGCAATACAACTTCAAAAGCCACAAAATCATGCTCGAGTGCGATTGTCTTTCTTGAGAAACCCACATGCACACTTGGATATGTATGAATTTCCATCTTCCTTAATATCCCAACTCTGCTTTACCTAGACTCATTCATAAGGTCCAGGCTCCACCGGAGAGAAGGTCCTCTGGAGGAAGAAACTCCCCAGCTTGCTAGCTACAAGCAGGTCAGCCAGGGTTGACTATGGGTAACAACTCCATAGAGAAATACTATTGTGATCACCAGCTACCTATGAGAAAACTGAGTTTCAAACAAGCTAATAGCACAAATCATAGCTAACAAGTGGCCCAGCAGGATTCATACCGAAGCCTAGCCAGTTCTAAGGTCCATGGGCTTATCACTCTGCACCATGGTCTTAACAAAGCTAAGCCGAGGCTGGTACTGAGGAGAAGCTTGCAAAGGCCATCGAATGGGCAACTGCCTGGGCTGGTGGCCTTCACCGAGAGGCAATGCGTATGGGGCAGAGTTCACGCGGGGGGGGGGGGGGTTGGAAACAAGACTATTTGGCTTCAGATCTTGAGCGCCTGGTTCTGCGCATGGAACTTTGTATAAAGCACACATCCCCGAGCCCATGCTGCCTGCTTGCTTTGTCTCAACTTTCAGTCAGTTCATTCTCTTCAGGAATCCTGCCCATACCCTGTGTGTGGTAGAGCTTGACTCAAGGCTCCCAAATATGGAAGAGCTGGAATTTTTGCTGTTGAGACGGACTGAGCCGACCAATTTTTCAAACACACCATTTTCCCAGCAAAGAAGGGATGCTTTATAGTAAAAACAATGTGAGAGAAGCCACCCAGTGGGTTGCAATAAGCCTTCAGGCTTGGCTGGCAAGTCTGTTGTGTTAACTGCGTGTGCCGGGCTTTGGCCCAGTGCTCTAGGACCACCCATTTCACTGCCCTTGTGTATGCAAACTTGACAAGGCTCCCTGGTTATGTCCGGGCTAAATATTATCCAAACACAAACTTGATTGCCTGTTGCGAGTTGGATATATTGTCTATGTTTTGTTTCAGAGTGTATTATTGGTGTACCCAGCATATTTTATTTTCAGAAAGATTGTCTTAGAGAGCAGTGGGTGGATTTTACAGTTTGGTGTTGTTTATACAGGGCTAGGTTGTGGGTGGCTGAAGTGAAGAAAAATCTAAACCTTATTTCCCTTCCCCCACTCTTACCTTAGATAAGTGGTATGTTGCCTACACACAAGAACATTCGCACGGCGTGACACGGATTTGGGTTTTGTTTTTCGCAAATTTATCCCTTGTTAGGGCTTCTCTTGCAAGTAATTTGTTAATTATAAACTGTTTTAGGCTGTTATTTTACCACTTCACTTGTAGTTTGGAAATAACTTGGGTGCCCTGTGCTAGAACAGAAATGAAGGCAGCTCTCTCATTGAACATTTGGGTTTTTTTTTTTTTTTTTTTGAGTGTGGGATGAGATGTTTTCACAGAAAATCTTCCCTTTGGACTCTGCATTGGTCAGTGAATCTCTGATTATTACCCCATTTTACTGTAAGGAGAAGCTGAGACCATCCTTGGTGTGTTAGATCCTAAAGAAACCCTGAAAAGCGGCTAACTGAAGTGCCTGTTAACATAGCAAAGGACGTGCTGGCCCTGGCTCTCGGGCTCTCCCAGCCTTAGCACCTGCTCCAGAGTCCTGGTTCCTTTCAGCACTTCTGCTGCTCACCTTAAACCTCCTCAGCCCTGAGCTGCCCTTCCCTCCCTCCAGCTTCTCTTTCCTACGTGGCCCAGCCATCCTGGTTCCCATGTAATCTCTTGCCCCTACACTTGGCCTCTCGGTTTTTCTTTTGGCTTTCTTTCCTTGGTTCCTTTCTTGTCCCCTCTTTTCTCTCCCTCTCTTGTCGGCCCCTCCACTTCTCATGGCCTGCTCCTACTAGATATGTTCAATCCAGTACTTTCTCTCTCTGCTCTGGATGTTTCCAGATTTCCCCTGGCTGTTCTCTACCTCATATCTACATTAAAATCCTTCTCCTCAAGCAAGCCATGGAGCGGCCATGTCCTCACTGTTATTCACTCTGTAGCTTGCCCATAGTTATAAGAACAAGAATCAAGGTTTCTAAAACCAAAGTGGCAAAATGACTTCTTTTCTCTTGTTCTGACCCAGGGCTCAAAGAATAGCATACTGAAGGAGAAGCCAGGCGTGGTGGCGTACACCGTTAGTCCCAGCACTTGGGAGGCAGAGACAGGTTGATCACTGTAAGTTCAAGGCCAGCCTGGTCTATACAGTGAGTTCCAAGACAGCCAGGGCTACACAGAGAAACCCTGTCTCAGAAAAGAAGAAGAAGAAGAAGAAGAAGAAGAAGAAGAAGAAGAAGAAGAAGAAGAAGAAGAAGAAGACGAAGAAAAGAATAGCATACTGAAAAAAAAATACAAACTGGTATTGGCGCACTAGCTCTGTTGATAAAATTCTTGCCACGCAAGTCTGAGAGTCTCAGTTTGTGGCCCCATTTGTAAGGCTGAGATGGCAGAGAGAGGCAGATCCACAGTCTACTTGGAATGCTTTAGACCAGAGAGAAACTCTGTGTCCAAAACAAGGCGGATCAGCAGCCCAGGTATATGCCACACACAAATACAAAATGCATGTGCAGAGCACAAATGCGTGAGTTAAATGAAGTGACCAGAATGTCCATATCCCAAAATGAGGTGCCTGCTGACCATCTATGCACAACTTATGTTTGGAAAGTACTGCTTTGTGACATCACAGTGGATGACCTTGCAACATCTAGAGTGAGGCTCTTCATTAGAAAGATGCGGATGGGTTATGAATCCTGTCTTCCTCACATAGGTCAGACAGGAGGGTCCTGATCTCTCTACTCAAGCCAAATGTGACAGTTCAGACCATGTCTATTGGATTCAGAGGATCCCAGGGACTGGGTTTGGACTCATGTCTGACAAATCCTGTAGGGAGGTGGCCTGTGAAGTAGCTACAAGTGGCCAAGTAGAAAGGCTCACAGTGAGGGCAAATGGTCACTCACTAATAGACAAGTGAGAAGCCTCTAGGAGACATTTAGGGGTATTCAGATCATCCATCCACAGAACTCCCTGGAAGGTTAATGTGACCTTAATAGAGAGTAGATAGATAGATGCCTACAGGCTTCAGAGGGAATTATAAATATATATCCAGGAGAAATTATGTGCATCACAGAAAGTGCGATCACATGGGTATCTTATGAGACCCAGGAAAGCACCTCAGAGAGTAATCAGCTTTGGGGTTCTGTATACAGTGGAGACAAATGCTGTGCATCCCACTGTTCAGGCACAGACCACACTTCTGAGCTTCCCTTGTTTTTGAGTATTATGTGACCAAGTCGCAGACAGTGAAGTATGGCCAGGATTAGCAGGTCAGTCCCCACAGTGCTTCCCGTGAGATCCTCAGTGTCATGTCCTTTCTCCACCATCTGCAGAGACAGTGAGAAGGCAAGGGCTGGAGGAAGCAGGTTTGGAACCCCTGAGCTGCAATTCAGGCTTCTCCTGACCTCCTCAGATGCTGAGTAATGTTGCCTGTGACATGAGTGAGCAACAGACTATCCGAGTGAAGTCAGCCTGCCATGGTGTGTGTGTTTGGGGGGGCAGACAAAGGAGCATGTATTTGTGCTTACAGTCAACCTAAACATGACAGGCATATTCCAACACCTATGACTGCACACATCCTCTCTGAGACAAACAGGGAGGGCCTTTTCTGCCCCTTAACACGCCTCCTCTCCCACCAATCTTGCTCTCCAGCAGTGGAGAATCAATCAGACCTGGTGTCTGAGGAGAAGAAGATGAACCAGGAAGAAAAGGAAGCAGCAAACCATACACTCAACCCACTCCAAAGCAAACTTTCAACCTCGCCGAGAGGATAAGGGACCCTTAGTTCAGATGACAAAGTATGTTTTTATGTTAGTTGGGGCTGGATATTCAGGTTAGTACAATAAAAGCCAACCTATAATGAAAACTTTAAATGCCTTTGAATTATCTTAGATATTTTGGGGAAATATGAAAGCAGCTTAGAATTCTACCTAGAGGCACAATAGAGCTGGCTGCACACTAAGAGAAAAAAATGTTTTTATTGCATTCTCTGTAGTCAAGCTCATTTAACATAAAGATTAATGTGTCTGGATGGTGCCACTTTGTAGCAAAGGTTTTTCACTGAACAACTTGGTTCCTACAAACAACAAGATTACTGTCCCTCAAAGACAGATGTCTGCATCACTCAAAGTGCAACTAGGTCATCTCTCCCTCTGGAAGCTCCCTATGAGGAGGAGAGTCTCCTTCTGTCCCTCCAGGCCCTGGCTATGGTGGAGTGTTCCATTTCCTTGGCTCCCTTGACTTCTGGCTGCATCATTCGAAGCTCTGCCTGTCTTTGTCTCATTATCTTCTGCCTCTGAAGTCTCCCTCATTCTAAGCAGAATAATTGTCATGGAACGTTGGGCTTACTTGCTTGACAACATCAACATGACTACAAAAGGCCTCTTTTCAAATAAGGGGGAAAAATAAATAATTACTAGAGTCAAGTGAAAATGAAAATAACACTTACCTTTGGGCTACAGCTAAGGCTGTTCAAGAGGAAAGTTATAGATCTAAGTGCTCACGTTAAAATGTGAGCAATCTCAACTAAATAACCTAGTGATGCACCTTGTGGCTCTAGAAAAACAAGAACAATCCAAAACCAGGAGCAGCAGACAGCTAAAAATAATGAGGATTGGGGAAGAAATTAGTGATGGAGCTAAAAGAACAATTTAAGTAATCAAAAAGAATCTGGTTCTTTGAAAAATAAATGAGTGAAAGTGAATACCTCCTAGCCAAACAAATCACAAGGAGAGAAGACCCTGCTCAACAAAGCGAGAACACACACACACAAATGCACATTCGTGCACACACATACGTATGCATGCGTCCACACACACTCATATTTGCCAGATCCCACTAAACTGCAAGTTTCACAAAGGAGGGGTAATTTCATTTTTTAAAAATTTTATTTATTTAATTTTGATTTTGTTATTTATTTTTAAATATTAATTACAATTTATTCACTTTGTATCCCAGCTGTAGTCCCTTCCCTTATCCCTTCCCGATTCCACCCTTCCTCCCTTATCTCTTCCCATGCCCCTCCCCAAGTCTACTGATAAGGGAGGTCCTCCTCCCCTTTCATCTGACCCTAGTCTATCAGGTCTCATCAGGACTGGCTGCATTGTCTTCCTCTGTGGTCTGGTAAGGCTGCACCTCTCTCAGGGGAGGTGATCAAAGAGCTAGCCACTGAGTTCATGTCAGAGGCAGCCCCTGTTCCCCTTACTAGGGAACTCATTTGGACTCTGAGCTGCCATGGGCTACATCTGAGCAGGGGTTCTGGGTTATCATCTCCTTGCATTGTTCTTGTTGGAGTATCAGTCTCAGAAAAAACTCCTGTGTCCAAATTTTTTGGTTCTGTTGCTCTCCTTGTGGAGCTAGGAGGGGTAATTGCTATTACTTAGTCATTTACATCAGTGCCTAGAACAGGATCTGGTTTGGTGTATAGACTGGAGAAAAAAGTTCAAATTTGCACTTTGTCTGCAGAAGGCAAGCTTGGTGTTCAAGCCTTTTCTCTGGGCTCTGTCTATTTTGACCTAACACTGTGGTGGGCAAGTACTCATTGGTGATGTTTTGTCTCTTGCTACCTACATGTCTTTTGCCTGTGTTTTCAAAACCTCTGTGTAAGCAGAACTGAAATTTTTGGTTCTTTCTCTGTCTTTGCACCATCTTAGAAATGCTGTAGGCAGTTGATAAAAAATTGGTGATAATTTTCCTCATTAAATTAGGAAGATAAGACTTAAGTAGACTGACTGGTGATGGCAGCCGCTCAGGAGAATCACACTGATTGGTTTCCTATGAGACAGAGGTCAAAATAATTTAGTTCTTATTATGTGGGTGAAAACATCTTCAAGCTTGTTTATATTGCTTCTTGATTACTTTGCTGAGTCTTGTTGTTAACACATGGGAGGGGGGAAGTAATATAATTCAAAGTCACCTTTGAGAAAATGACCCATCAAAAATAAAAACAAACTTCAAGAGGAACAAGTGAGGGAATGTGGGGACAATCCAAAAGAAACAAGTGAGGGAATGTGGGGACACAAAACGAATGGTTGTCATTCAGTCTGTGAAGCAGCTGCCTGTGCACAGGACAGGAGGGAACACTGGGCCTCGTACTACAAAGATGACAGTTGTTGACTGGACATTGTCAAGGGCTCTGCAGAATCTTATAAAAAAA
The DNA here is from genome assembly GCA_028658305.1 of Pachyuromys duprasi. Lineage (NCBI taxonomy): Eukaryota > Metazoa > Chordata > Mammalia > Rodentia > Muridae > Pachyuromys > Pachyuromys duprasi. The sequence goes on along the minus strand of CM053765.1, from coordinate 73,656,044 downwards.
GGCAATAACATCACCTGATCCATTGAAGTCTCATGGAGTCTCCAAGGTGGAGTTCAGCCCCCTTGGCTGTCCAGCCTGCCTCAGCGCTGGTGGGTGTACCCAGCCTGTTATGGAGCATGTCTTTAGAGAAACTCAGGAAGCAATTCCCTAGCACTAGAGTTTTCAGTTCTAATTCATTCTCTTTCACAGAGGATTGGGCATGGTCTGAATAGGACATGTCTAAAGAAAGTTTAAATGCCATTTGCTCAGGGAAGAAGAGGGGAGTCTTCCCACACCTTCCTGCTATAAACCATTCTGAGCTTTCCAAATAACAGCAACACAACAAAATCCCTACAGAATGCAAGCATTGTTTGCTTCCCATAGTTCTGGCAGCTGGGAAGTCCAGGATCAAGGTAGGTGCTGGATGAACTAAGCTGCTTATAGAGGATGGCCCTTTGTCACTGCAGCCCGATGTGACAGGGCCATTTGATCAAGCAAGTGAGGTGTCTTTGGGACTCGATGTCCTGTCCAATGCCAAAGTTCTTAGGCCTTTTCTCAAATAAAGGATTCACCATCTGTTTGTCTGCCCGCTTCTCCACCACAGCGGAGGCTGGAGCCACTTTCTTCTCCTTGGCCTTCTTTGTTTTGGGCATCTTGCTTGGCTGGAAAAGGGGGGGAAGTTCTTAGTTCTTGACATAGGACTTTGGGGTGGTCCCAAGGCTGACATCAAGCCTATAGGATACTTGTTTCCTAAACGTTCCCATTGTAAACTAATTGTATTTTCCTGCAACAAGCCAAATAGGCACACAGAACAGTAAAGTTAATTTAATGTTCTTAAAATTTGTATTGCAGCCAGGTAGTGGTGATGCATGTCTTTAATTCCAGGACTCGAGAGGCAGAGGCAGGCAGATCTTTGTGAGTTCAAGGATAGCCTGGTCTATAAAGAGAGTCCAGGACAGCCAGGGCTACACAGAGAACCCTGCCTTGAAAAACCAACCAACCAACCAACCAATCAACCAAATAAATAAATAAATAGGAATACTACTTAGCTACTAAAAACAAGGAAATCACGAAATTCATTAGGCAAATGAATGGAACTAGAAAGGTTCATCCTGAGTCAAGTAATCCAGAAACAGAAAGACAGGTATGGAATATACTCACTTATAAGTAGATATTGGCTGTATAATATAGTATAGCCATACTAAAATCTACAGACCTAAAGAAGCTAAACAACAAGAGGATCCATGGGAGGATGCTTAAATCTCATTCAGAATGGCAAACAGGACAGATACCAGAAGGAGTTGGAAGAGAGGAAACAGAATGGGAGCCTACTATAGAGGGTCCTCTGAAAGCCTCCCCCCAACAGGGGATCGAAGCAGATGCTGAGACTCACAGCCAAACTTTGGGCAGAGCACAGGGAGTCTTATGGAAGAAGGGGGAGATAGAAAGATGCAGAAGGGACAGGAGCTCCACAAGGAAACCAAAAAAGCTAAAAATTCTGAGCCCAGGTGGTCCTGCAGAGACTGATGCATTCATGAAGAGGATCTAGACCACCTGCTCAGATGTAGCCGAGTGGCAGCTCAGTCTCCATGTGGGTTCCCGAGTAAGGGGAGCAGGGGCTGCCTTTGTCATGAACTTGATTGCCTGCTCTTTGATCACTTGCCCCTGGAGATGTGGCCTTGCCAGGCCACAGAGGAAGAGGATCCAGGCAGTCCTGATGAGACTTGATAAGCTAGGGGCAGATGGCAGAGGAGAACTCCCCTTTCAGTGGACTAGGGGAAGGGGATAGCGGGGAAGAGGGAAGGAGGGTGGGACTGGGAGAATTTGAGGGGGGGCTATAGCAGGGATATATAATGAATAAATTGTAAAAAAAATAAGTTATTTCATTTTGCAATAAATCTTTCACAGGTACCATTCTCTAAAGCATTCCAAATAAAATGAAACTGGAATTACAGTGTAATAGATCATTCAACGTTATATGTATTTCACTGTCTTTATCCTGTATTGCAAGTCCTTGTTGAGTGTGCTGTTCATTGTGTCATAGTCAACTACACCTACTTCATCTCTGTAGCTATCCGGCTGTATCACCTGTTGCTTACTTATATTAAATAACGAGGATTGATTTTTCTATTGTAGACATATTAGAACACTCCCAAATATGTGTGTGGGTAGAAAGTAAGCCAAGTTGAGACTCTGTTATTTGAAAGATTTAGAATGTTAATTGAATTTAACTGACCAAAGCAAAGCTTACTGTGTGTGATAACTCCAATACTCAAACCAAAGCATTTTTTAGCATTAATTTTTTTATTTATTACAATTTACTGACTTTGTATCCCAGCTGTAGCCCCCTTCCTCATCCCCTCCCGATCCTGCCCTCCCTCCTTCTTCTCCTCCCATGCCCCTCCCCAAGTCTACTGACAGGAGGGGGGTCCTCCTCCCCTTCCATCTGACTCTAACCTATCAGGTCTTATCAGGACTGCCTGCATTGTCTTCCTCTGTGGCCTGGCAAGGCTGATCCCCCCTCAGGGGATGGTGATCAAAGAGAAGGCCACTGAGTTCATGTCAGAGAAGTCCTTGTTTCTATTATTGGGGAACCCTCTTGGACACTGAGCTGCTATGGGCTACTTCTGTGCAGGGGTTCTAACTTATCTCCATGAATGGTCCTTGGCTGGAGTATCAGTTTTAGAAAAGACTCCTGTGTCCAGATTTTTTTTTTTTTTTGGTTCTGTTGCTATCCTTGTGGAGCTCCTGTCCCTTCCAAGTCTTACTATCTCCTCCTTCTTTCATAAGATTCCCTGCACTCTGTCCAAAGTTTTGCTATGAGTCTCAGCATCTGCTTCAATACCCTGCTGGGTAGAGTCTTTTAGAGGCCTTCTGTGGTAGACCTGTCCCGTTCCCTGTTTTCTCCCCCTTCCGATGTCCATTCCCTTTCTGAGTGAGGATTGAGCATCTCACCCAGGGTCCTCGTTCTTGCTTAGCGTCTTTAGGTGTACAGATTTTAGTACGTCAAAGCAAGTCTTGCAGAAATAGTTGCTCCCCTGCGGGTGTCTTTGGTTGAAATTGAACTCTGTATCTGCACATGTCTGCTTTCTGGCCTCCCTTTATTCCCACCCTTCGCAGAGGAGCTCCCTCCACATGCTCTTCTCCACTAAGAAGATGATCAGAAGCTCTAGCTTTACATTTTAATCTCCTCACACTCTCAATTCCCTACAGAAAAATCCCAGAGAAACGCTGTTCTGGGTTTGAGTAAGAAACTTGTTACTTTCCTATCTGACTTTGTCACTCTTCTTGTTGGTGTGATAAAATACCTAGACAAAAGCATAGGTTTATTTTGGTTCAAGGTAACTATCTCTCATGGCAAGAAGGTCCTGGTGGTAGGAGCTTGAGGCAGCTGGTCACATTGAATCCACAGTCAGGAGGCAGAGAGAAATGAGTGCTTATGCTCCCACTATGTAATCCATGATTTCTGCCAGGAAATGGTGCTAGCCATGATGATGAGCTCATCTTCCCACCTCAATTGGCCCAATCAGTCTAATTTCCCTCAGGCCTGCTCAGGGCCTGTCTCCAAGGTCCATTTGGGTATTAAGCTGGTATTTGAGATTAAGCATCATATCCTTCTCAAACCTGAATCTCTGTTCCAGGGAGTGGAAAACTATGATCTTCCACATGAGCATGACTGAGGGATATTGAGGTTCTCTTGGGTGTGATGATTTGACTCTCTTCATGGAGATGTGCCAAAGAGGCAAAAACAGCAGAAGGTAACCTCAGAAGAGTCTGTGTATTTGGAGCAAATCTTACATTGATAATATTTGCTGAGTCTCTGAAGCTTAACATTGAAAGTTGACATGTTAGCTTTCCATTACTACAATTAAAAAGAGAAATAATCACAGATTTTTTTTTCTTTGCTTATGGCTTTTAAAGTTTCAGTCTGGTCAGTTGGTTCCATCACTGTAGTTCCTGCTAGGCCATGCTTGATGACAAGAAGTACATAGTGGAACCAGCTAGTCAGTTCCTGGTGGCCAGAAAGTGAAAAACAAGAAGAGATAAGCATCCTCCAATCCCCCTTCAAGGTCGTGCCCCCAATGACCAACACCTCTTAGTAGACCACATCTCTTAAAGGTTTATGTAATTTCCCAGTGGCATGCTAAACTGAGGACAAGCCTTTAGCACATGGGTTTTTGAGGGACATTCAAAGTCAAAATTATGCCAGGTAAGTACTGAAAAATATGAGACCCAACATTGCTCTTTAAGGAATTCTCTGAGTAACTATGCAGATCCAAGACTGCTTTTACATCCATCTTTCACACGTCACTCAAAGATCAGAGCTTCCTTCCCTAGTCTTCCAGCTGCCCTATTTTCCTTTGTTCTAGCTGCACACATTCATCATTTTCTTTCTTAAGGCAATTTTCATCTACATTTTAACCTTTATGAGTACACTGGCTTCTCCCTTTCAGAAATTAAGCCCGTGAGGCAGAGGTCATATTTATTTAAACTCTGAATCCTGTCATCAGCACGGAGCAAAACACTTAGAATAAAGGATGGATGCAGTTGCTAGATATGTCATCATGAACTGTGTGAGTGAGAATTCCTGGAAGGAAGCTGCGCCTGCAAAGGCTTGATTAGAACTTCAGCGATGTGGAGAGGTTGGATTGTTAAGTTTCAGAGCCTCATTACAGTTTATGTTGGGCTATCTTTGGTGTCCTAAATAGTTGTCAGACCTAAAACCTGTGTCTAACAGAGAAGGTCAAACCTAACATCTTGTAATTAGCAGATAATTAGAATCTATTAACAAACCCTAGCTGTGATGGTTTGAAAGACAATGGCCCCCATAGGCTCATAGGGAGTGGCCTTGTTGAAGTAGGAGGTGTGGCTTTGCTGGATGATAGGGTGGACTTTGAGGTCTAAGAAGCTCAAGCCAGGCCAGTGGCTCATAGTCACTTCATGCTGCCTGTAGATCAAGATGTAGAACCCTTAGCCCCTTCTCCAGCACCATGTCTGCCTGCACACTGTTATATTTCCTGCCAGGAGGATAATGGACTAAACCTCTGTAATTGAAAGCCAGCCCCAATTAAATGTTTTTCTTTTTAAGAATTGCCGTGGTCATGGTGTCTCTTTACAGTAATAGAAACCTTAACTAAGACACTAGTTCTGCCAATTAAAGGACTAAAGTCACTTACTCTTAGGTAGCTTCTAAATTCATTCCCTGTAAGGATCCTATATGGAGCACAGGCTGGGCTTGGGATCAAGGATTCAGGTTTGGTTTTCTTTAAAGAGAAGTTTCCCCAACCCCTAGAGAGACCAGTTTTTCAGGGAAAGTGGGATGTGGTGATGGATGAGTCTCACCTCTTTTTCCAGCACAAACCTGAAGGGAAATGACTTCTAACATTTGTCTTCCTTCCTCCTATACTTCAGTAAATTATGCCACTTCATTGTTTTTATTGAAGCCTCGTCCTAACTTGGCCACAGTGACACTCTCCAAGGGAAATATCCCTGTTGGTCCACCACTGCCTCTGCTTCTCTGCTCACTACCTGATTCTTTTTTTTTTAATTTTTAAAATATTAGTTACAGTTTATTAACTTTGTATCCCAGCTGTATCCTGCTCCCTCATTCCCTCCCAATCCCACCCTCTCTCCCTCATCTTCTCCCTGCCCCTTTCCAAGTCCACTGATAGGGGAGGACCTCCTCCCTTTCCATTTCACCCTAGCTTATCAGGTCTCTTCAGGCATGCAAGGTCCTCCTCTGTGGCCTAGCAAGGCTGCTTTTCCCTTGGGGTGGGTGGGTGGGGGGAGAGATGTCAAAGAGCCAGCCCTTGAGTTCATGTCAGAAATAGTCCTTGTTCCCCTTACTAGAGTACCCACTTGGATGCTGAGCTACCATGTGCTACATCTGAGCAGGGGTTCTAGGTTATATCCATACATGGTCCGTGGTCCCATAAAAGACCCCCATGCCCAGATCTATTTGGTCCTTATGGAGCTCCTGTCCTCTCCAGGTTGTACTAACTCCCCCTTCTTTCATATGATTCCCTGCACTCTGCCAAAGGTTTGGTTGTGAGTCTTAATATCTGCTTTGATACACTGCTAAGTAGAGTCTTTCAGAGGCCCTCTATGGTAGGCTCCTGTCCTGTTACTTGTTTTCTCCTACATCCATTGTCCATCCCATTTGTCTTTCTAAGTGAGGATTGATCATCTTACCCTGGGTTCTCTTTCTTGTTTCTCTTCTTTAGGTGTACAGATTTCAGTATGTTTATCCTATCTTATAGGTCTAGTACCCATGTACAAGTGAGTATATACTGTGTGTCTTTCTTCTAGGATACCTCACTCAGGATGATCTTTTCTAGATCTCACCATTTGCCTCCAAATTTCATGATTTCCTGATTCTAAAAAAAAAATTGTTTTTTCTTTACCCCTCACCTTCTCAAGTAAGTAGTTACTAGCGCAAAAACATTGCTCTCATCTCTAACAGGAAAGCAGTTAGTTTATTCTGGAGAAATTCTCTTCGTATGGCTATAACTTACCTCTCTGATGTTTCTACCAATGTATTTGAGAAATATCTCTATTTGTGAATTTCTTTGCTCTGCTACTATAAAAACTTCGTGAAACTATTGGAAATGTTCTACATTGGAGAATGGAATTAATTTGGAGTAATGTAAATCTTTGCACCCAGACCACGATCACTCAAATTTGGTTCCAGAATAAACTAACTTGTAGCCTGAGTTTAGGAAAATGCATAACTGCAAAGCTTCTGTTTATTTGCTTTGTTAAAGCTGGTGGGAGATAGAAGTGATTAGGTCTTTAGCTATGCAAAAGGGTGCAGATTATTATCCTGGAACCATGAAGCTAAAACAGTGATGAAGGAAGACTTTGTTATGTTATTCTGGTTGCACAGTAAACCACACAGAGAGGTTTTAAAATGTAGCTACGTCCTGGCATCAGTTCAGAACATGGGGAACCAAATCTCCACAGGAACAGCCCAATCAATCACCAGAATGTCTTTAAAACTCCCTGGGAGACGATAATGCATAGCCAGGGCTGGGGAACCAGGAAACTAAATTGCTTTATGTAAGGTAAAGTTTAGCCTTCTTTGGGGTCAGACATTGCTATGGGACATTTAGAAGTTTAGTTTCTATACAGAGCTAGAGATGGGATGCTGCACGTTGGGAGCAGAAAATATAAGAAAGGGGTCTTTAATCTGATCGAGGAGTGCCCCCCAAACATGATAACCAGCTCTGCAGATAGACACTTACCTCAGATTGTCTTCCTTTACCTCACTCCCACCACCGCCCCACTATGGAAGGTAAAGCCAGTGAATGCTGGGATTGTGGCCTCTTGGTTGTGATTAGTTCCACACTTGACTTTTCTTGTTCTATATAATAATTCCCCACCATAAAGTTGTGTTGCCAGGACTAGGGAGAATAAGAAAAGAGATTATTTATATAACTAGCAAGAGCTGTTCAGGTGGCAAAGGGTCCCTGTTGTAGTTGTCTTTATAATTGACACACCCCAGTGTCACCCAAGAAGGTAGTCTCAACTGAAGAATATCCAAATAAGACCGTCCTGAGAGCAAGTCTGTGGGAGCATTGTCCTGATTGCGAGTTGATGCGAAAGGGCCCAGTCCACTGTGGGCAATGCCGTTCCCTGGGAAAGTGGTCCTGCATTATGTAAGGAAGCTAGCCAGCTGAGCATGAGTCTTTGATGTAGCTATCCAGCAGTGCTCCTCCATGGTTTCTGCTGTACTTCTTTTTCTGTGAATGCTAAGATCAATGATAATGCAGCTTGAAATAGAAAGCAGGGCTGCTTTTAGATTTCTGTCAGCTGCTTTCTGCCTGTAGGTTTCTGCCTTGACTTCCTCCAGTGATTAGCTATGAGTAGGAAGTATAAGACAAAATAAGCCCTTTTATCCTCAAGTTGCTTTTAGTCAGAGTGTTTTATTGCAGTAATAGAAATGAAGGTAGTCCCCCAAAAGCATCCATCAATCAGGAATCTTAGCTGTCTGTCAGGCAGCTGGATTTCCTGCCACAATGCTGAAAGTTACAGGAGGGAGGGACCACTTTGCTTGGGGGACAAGAAGATCATGGATCAAAAATCACTTCCAGATTTGTCATCAAGATTTGTGAGGTACACTGGCTGTGGCAGTTGGTAGAGCTGCACTCCTTGTTGACTGCAGTGCTTGGGAAAGCGGGCCCCGTACTTTGCCTGGGCAACACTGTAGAGCTGACTCTGGTGGCTTGGGGGTGGTGAGCTGGCCCTGAGGGCAAGGCAGCAGGAGAGTGGCTCTGCCCTTTGCAGGCCATGTTGTTGGGTGAGCTTCTGGGGTAGGCTGGAGAGCTTGCCCTGGTGGGTATGGGAAAGCTAGTAAACTGACCAGCTCAGCTACCAGATCCAGGGCTTTGAGTTGATCCACACCAACATCTACTGCATCTATGAACTGCTGGAGTGCATGAAGGGGCTGGTCCTGTATATCCAAAGCAGGAGGGCAACAACTGTAGTCCTGGTCAGGATCTATAATGATAATGTAGCAGAAGCCAGGGGACTCAAAGCAGATCAATGACTTATTGCAATGAACATTTGCAAATAAAATGTTTGGACAAAAGGATATACTGTGTGACAAACTGCAACTTCTACCGTAAGATTTTGTTTGTTTGTTTGTTTGTTTTTCTTTTGGGGAGGGGTTGCAAGGGTGGAGGGTGTCTATGAAGGGACAGGGAGATGAATGGGATTGGGATGCATGATGTAACACGCACAAAGAATCAATAAAAAGTTTAAAAACAACAATAACAAAAGAAACAAAGATATGTGAGACATGAAGTTACAATGCGGGGTTTTTGAGAACAGCGTCTCCACCTGTAATCCAAGCACTCTGGGAAGTAGAGACAGGTAGACCTCTTTGAGTTTGAGGCGAGCCTGGTCTACAAAGTGAGCCCAGGGCAGAGAAACCTGTCTCAGAAAAACACAAACAAACAAACAAACAAACGAACGAAAAAGACCAGGGCCTGAGCACACATGTTTATGCTGTATGTCTAGGCTGAAATCCACACATGTGCAATTCTTCAAGCCACACATCAGCCGGCAGTGACCATGTAGTTCATAAGCTTGGTGCCAAAAAGGAGAGAAGCAGAATGTTAGTGAGAGGCTACAGGATTAAGTATGAATGCTGGTGTATGTCTGAGTTTAAGGAGGCACCTCGAGGAACCAGAGATGTTGGAGAGGAAGACCTGGGCATGAGCTCCTGAATGTAAGAAAATATGCATTTTTAAGTGAATTACCTTAAAATGTTATGATCATTTTTCCTATTTGTAAAGTATTTTTTTAAGAATTTGCTTTTCATAGTGTATCTACTTATTTTTAAATAATTCACATACATCATTTCAACATGCAATTAAAAAAAAAGATTTATTTATTATGTATACACTGTTCTGCTTGCATGTATGCCTGCATGCCAGAAGAGGGCACCAGATCTCATTAGAGATGGTTGTGAACCACCATGTAGTTGCTGGGCATTGAAGTCAGGTGCTCTGGAAGAGCAGCCAGTGCTCTTAACCACGGAGTCAACTCTCTAGACCATACATGCAAATAAGATTGGGCAAAATGGATATTTTGAAAAGAAGATATGAAAAGAAAACCTTTAAAATAGTTTTATTTATTTTGAATCTCAATTTAACAATTCACATTAGAGCAATGAGAAGGTGGGCTCTAACTTCATCTCATTTGGCATTTGATTTTATGTCCCAGTTGTAGAAAATACTTCATAAAGATATATGGGGCTAGCTAGAGGGAATGCATCATTTATTTTGTTCACTAAATCATGATGCTCCTTTTTTATTTCCACCTATCAGCAAGAGTTGTTGAATTCATCTAGGAAATTTCTACCTTTCCAATGTCAATCATTTGTTCTTGCAAACAAACTGAAAAGTGTTCCACCTCTGTAACTTCTAACAACAGGCTTGAGGACCACAGAAATTTTTTGCTAGGTATTTTCCCCCTTGGGAATACCTGTAGCAAGATACACTTATGTAAAGACCAAGAAGGATTTTTCAAATCACTGCAAAATTTGGCTGCCCAGCTTTACTGGTGTATCAGTATTGCCATTTTTGCAAGTAAAAGAATAAATTGCTTTTTTTCTTTTTTAAAATTTTCATTGGAAATAAATTTTCTTTAAAAATTTTTTTCTTCACAAATTATTCATTACAGATCCCAACTGAAGCCCCATCCCTCAACTTCCCCAGGCCTACCCTCCCCCTATCCCCTTCCCATAGTCCACTGAAAGGAGTACTCCACTATTGCTCTCTGTCCATAGTTTGTTAAGTCTCATCAGGACTGCTTAAATCCTCTTCCTCCGTGGCCTGGCAAGGCTGCATCATCAGGGGCAAAAAATCAGAGAGCAGTCAACTGAGTTCATGATAGAGGCAGCCCCTGCTCCTCTCACACAGAGATCCACATGGAGACTGAGCTGCCAGTCAGCCAGATCTGAGCATGGGGTCTAGGTCTTCTCTATGCATGGTCTTCCATTGGTGCATCAGTCTCTGCAGGGCACCCAGGGCTCAGATCTTTTAGTTTTGTTGGTCTCCTTGTGGGGCTCCTGCCCACTCCATGTTCCTCTAATTCCATCCCTCTCTTCCACCATAAGACTCATTGAGCTCTGTCCAAAGTTTGGCTGTGAGTCTCAGCATCTGCTTCGATCTCCTGTTGGGTGAATCCTCTCAGAGGACCCTCTATAGTAGGTTCCCATCCTGTTCCCTCTCTTCCACTGCTTCTGGTGTCTATCCTGCTTACCATTCTGAATGAGATTTAATCATTCTCCCATGGGTCTTCCTGTTGTTTAGCTTCTTTAGGTCCGTAGATTTTAGTATGGCTATCCTATGTTATACAGCTAATATCTACCCATAAGTGAGTGTATACCATGTGTGTCTTTCTGTTTCTGGATTACTTCACTTAGGATGATCTGCTCTAGTTCCATCCACTTGCTTGCAAATTTCATGATTATCTTGTTTTTAATAGTTGAATAGTGGTCCATTGTGTAGATGTGCCATAGTTTCTGTATCCATTCCTCTGTTGAGGGACACCTAGGTTGTTTCCAGATTCTGGCTATTACAAATAAAACTGCTATGAACACAGTTGAACAAATGTCCTTAATGAATGGTGGGGCATCTCTTGGGTATATGCCCATGAGTGGTATAGTTGGATTTTGAGGTAGTGCTATTCCCAATTTTCTGAGAAAGCCATATTGATTTCCAAAGTGGTTTTACAGGTTTGTACTCCCACCAGCAATAGAGTGGGATTCCCCTTTCTCCAAATCCTCTCCAGCATGTGTTGTCATTTGAGTTTTTGATCTTTGCCATTCTGATAGGTGTAAGAGGGAATCTCAGAGTTGTTTTGATTTGTATTACCCTGATAATTAAGGATGTTGAGCATTTCTTTAATTGCTTCTCTGGCATTCTATATTCCTCTGTTGAGAATTCTCTGCCCAGCTCTGTACTCCATTTTTAAATTGGATTATTTGGTTTGTTGGCATCTAATTTCTTGAGTTCTTTATATGTTCTGGATATTAGTCCTTCATCTGATGTTAGACTGGTGAAGATCTTTTCCCAGTCAGTAGACTATCGTTTTGTTCTGCTGACAGTGTTCTTTGCTTTACAGAAGCTTTTCAGTTTCACGAGGTCCCATATATTTATTTATTTATTTAATATAATTTTTATTTTTTATTTAATAACAGGTTATTTACTTTGTATCCCAGCCGTAGCCCCTCCCTCATTCCCTCTCAATCCCACCGTCCCTCATTTCCTCCCTGCCCCTTTCCAAGTACACTGATAGGGGAGGTCCTCCTCCCCTTCTATCTGACTCTAGCTTATCAGGTCTCTTCAGGACTGACTGCC
>CM053765.1:73631133-73644095 GCA_028658305.1 Pachyuromys duprasi | reverse complement strand
GGTTATATCCATACATGGTCCTTGGTTGGAGAAACAGTTTCATAAAAGACCCCTGTGCCCTAGTATATTTGGTCCTTCTGGGGCTCCTGTCCTCTCCAGGTCATATTAACTCCCCCTTCTTTCATATGATTCCCTGCACTTTGCCGAACGTTTGGTTATGAGTGTCTCAGCATCTGCTTTGATCCACTGCTAGGTAGAGTCTTTCAGAGGCCCTCTGTGGTAAGCTCCTGTCCTGTTACTTGTTTTCTTCTACTTCCAATGTCCATCCCATTTGTCTTTCTAAGTGAGGATTGATCATCTTACCCCGGGTCTTCTTTCTTATTTATCTTCTTTAGGTGTACAGATTTTAGTATGTTTATCCTATCTTATAGGTCTAGTACACACTTATAAGTGAGTATATACCGTGTGTGTCTTTCTTCTTCTGGGATGCCTCACTCAGGATGATCTTTTCCAGTTCCCACCATTTGCTTCCATATTTCCTGATTTCCTTGTTTTTAATTGCTGAGTAGTATTCCATTGTATAAAAGTACCACAATTTCTATATTCATTCCTCCATTGATGGACATCTGGATTGTTTCAAGGTTCTGAATTAAGCTGCTGCAAACATAGTTGAGCAAATGTCCTGTGGTGTACTTGAGCATCTTTTGGATATATGCCTAGGAGTGGTATAGTTGAATCTTGAGGAAGCGCTATTCCTAATTGTCTGAGAAAGCACCTGATTGATTTCCAAAGTGGTTGTACAAGTTTACATTCCCACCAGCAGTGGAGGAGGGTTCCCCTTTCTCCACATCCTCTCCAGCATGTGTTGTCACTTGAGTTTTTGATCTTAGCCATTCTGATGGGTGTAAGGTGAAAGCTCAGGGTTGTTTTGATTTGCATCTCTCTGATGGCTAAGGACGTTGAGCATCTCTTTAAGTGTTTTTCTGCCATTCTATGTTCTTCTACAGAGAATTATCTGTTTAGCTCCGTACCCCATTTTTTAATTGGATTTCCTGATTTATTGCATTTTAACATCTTTAGCTCTTTTTAAATTAATTTTTATTTTTTAATATTAATCACAAATTATTTACTTTGTATCCCAGCCGTAGCCCCCTCCTTCATTCCCTCCCAATCCCAACCTCTTTAGTTCTTCAAATATTCTGGACATCAGCCTTCTGTCAGATACAGGGTTGGTGAAGATCCTTTCCCAGTCTGTAGGCTGTCGTTTTGTTATGACGACGGTGTCCTTTGCTTTACAGAAGCTTTTCAGTTTCATGAGGTCCCATTTATTAATTGTCGATCTTAGAACTTGAGCTGTTGGTGTTCTGTTCAGCAAATTGTTTCCTGTTCTAATGAGTTCAAGGCTCTTCCCCAATTTTTCTTCTAACAGAAGTATGGTTTTATGTTGACATCTCTGATCCACTTAGACTTTAATTTTGTGCAGGGTGATAGATATGGCTCTACTTGCAGTTTTCTACATGTGAGCTTACAGTTAGACCAGCACCATTTGTTAAAGATGCTGTCTTTTTTCCATTGTATGGTTTTGGCATCTTTGTCAAAACTCAGGTATCCATAGGTGTGTGGGTTTATTTCTGGGTCTTCAATTCGATTCCATTGATCCACCAGTCTGTTTCTATGCCAGCACCATGCAGTTTTTATTACTGTTGCTCTATAATACAGCTTGAGATCAGGGAAGAATATACCTCCAAAAGATCTTTTATTGTAGAGGATTGTTTTAGCAATTCTGGGTTTCTTGTTATTCCGTATGAAGTTGAGAATTTTTTTTTCAAGGTCTGTAAAGAATTGTGTTGGTAATTCGATGGGAATTGCATTGAATCTGTAGATTGCTTTTGGTAAGATGACCATTTTTACTATGTTAATCCTGCCAAGCCATGAGCATGAGAGATCTTTCCATCTTCTGATATCTTCTTCAATTTCTTTCTTCAAAGACTTGAAGGTTTTTTCTATATGTCTTTGACTTGCTTGGTTAGAGTTACACCAAGATACTTTATGTCTTTTCTGGCTATAGTTAGGGGTATTGTTTCCCTATTCTTTCTCAGCCCTTTTGTCTTTTGTATACAGGAAGGCTACTTGTATTTTTGAGTTAATTTTGTATCCAGCCACTTTGCTGAAGGTGTTTATCAGCTGTAGGAGTTCCCTGGTAGAATTTTTAGGGTCACTCATGTATACTATCATATCATCTGTAATAGTGATATTTGACTTCTTCCTTTCTGAACTGAATCCCTTTGATCTCCTTTTATTGTCTTGTTGCTCTAGCAAGGTCTTCAAGAACTAGGCTGAAGAGATATGGAGAGAATGGGAAGCCTTGCCTTGTCCCTGCTTTCAGTGGGATTGATTTAACTTTCTCTCTGTTTAGTTTGATGTTGGCTATAGGCTTGCTGTATATTGCCTTTACTATGTTTAGGTAAGTGCCTTGTATTCCTAATCTTTCTAGGACTTTAAACATGAACAAGTGTTGGATTTTATCAAATGCTTTTTCAGCATTTAAGGAGATGATCATGTGGGATTTTTTTCTTTCAGCTTGTTTATATGGTAGATTACATTGATAGATTTCCATATATTGAACTACTCCTGCATGCCTGGGATGAAGCCTACTTGGTCATAGTGGATAATATCTTGGATTCAGGTTGCAAGTGTTTTGTTGAGTATGTTCATAAGGGAGATTGGCCTGAAATTTTCTTTCTTTGTTGGGTCTTTGTGAGGTTTAGGTATCAAAGTGAGTGTGGCTTCATAGGATGAGTTTGGTAATATTCCTTCTGTTTCTATTTTGTGGAATAGCTTGAAGAGTATTGGTGTTAGCTCTTCTTTGAAGGTCTGGTCGAATTCTGTGCTGAAATCATCTGGCCTTGGACGTTTTTGGATGGAAGACTTTTGATGACAGGCTTCTATTTCCTTTTAGGGGATATAGGACTATTTCATTGATTTACCTCATCTTGTTCAGCTTTGGTAAGTGGAATTGATCAAGAATTGTCCATTTCGGGAGCTGGAGGGATGGCTCAGAGGTTAAGAGCACTGGCTGCTCTTCCAGAGGTCCTGAGTTCAATTCCCAGCAACCACATGGTGGCTTACAGCCACCCACAATAAGATCTGTTGTCTTCTTCTGACATGCAGGCTTACATGCAGATGGAACATTGTATACATAATAAATAAAATATTAAAAAAAAAAAAGAATTGTCCATTTCATTTAGATTTTCAAATTTTATGGCATATAGGATTTTGAAAGTAAGACATAATGATTGTTTGGATCTCTTCAGTGTCTGTTGTCATGTCCCCCTTTTCATTTCTAATTTTGTTGATTTGAATAGTGTCTCTCTGCTTTTTAGTTAATTTGGCTAAGGGTTTGTCTATCTTGTTGATTTTCTCAAAGAACCAGCTCTTGGTTTCATTGATTCTTTCAATTCTTTCAATTTGTTTCTAATTGATTGATTTATCCCTGAGTTTGATTATTTCCAGCCATCTACTACTCTTGGGAGTGTCTGCTTCTTTTTTTCTAAGGCTTTCAGGTGAACTATTAAATTACTTGTATGAGATGTTTCGATTTCTGGGTGAAGGTGCTTAGTGCTATGAACTTTCCTCTTAGCACTGCCTTCATTGTGTCCCATAAGTTTGGGTAGGTTGTGCCTTCATTTTCACTGAATTCTAGGAAGTCTTTAATTTCTTTCTTTATTTCTTCCCTGACCCAACTGAGTAGCAAGTTGTTCAGTTTCCATTTGTGTGTAGGCTTTTTTCCATTTCTGTTGTTGTTGAGGTCCAACTTTAGTTTATGGTGGTTTGATAAGCTACAAGGGATTATTTCAATCTTCTTGTATCTGTTGAGGCTTGCTTTTTGACCAACTATATGCTCTATTTTGGAGAAGGTTCCCTGAGGTGCTGAGAAAAAGGTAAATTCTTTTGTGTTTGGGTGAAAAGTTCTGTAGGTGTTTGTTAGGTCCATTTGATTCATGACATCTGTTAGTGTCATTGTTTCTTCACTTAATTTGTTCTGTTGACCTGTCCTTTGTTGAAAGTGGGATGTTGAAGTGTCGCACTATTAATGTGTGGAGATCTATGTGTGGTTTAAGTTTTTTTTTTAATTTATTTATTATGTATACAGTGTTCTGCCTACATGTACACCTGCACACCAGAAGAGGGCACCAGATCTCATTAGATATGGTTATGAGCCACCATGTGGTTGCTGGGAATTGAACTCAGGTCCTTTGGAAGAGCAGCCAATGCTCTTAACCTCTGAGCCATCTCTCCAGCCCCCGTGGTTTAAGTTTTATTAATGTTTCTTTTACAAATGTGGGTGCCCTTATATTTGGGGCTTGGATATTCAGAATTGTGATGTCTTCTTGGTGGAATTTTCCTTTGATGAGTATAAAGTGACCTTCTCCATCTCTTTTGATTAATTTTATTAGATATTAGAATGGCTACTCCATTCTAATTCTGCTTGCTTTTTGTTTCCATTTGCTTGGAAAACAGTCTTCCAGCCCTTTACTCTCAGGTAACATCTATCTTTGTGACTTATGTGTGTTTCTTGTATGCAACAGATTGTTGGGTCTTATTTATATATCCATTTTGTTAGTCTGTGTCATTTTTTTGAGGAGTTAAGTCCATTGATATTGAGAGAGATTAATGATCAGTGGCTGTTAGATGCTTTGATGTTGCTGTTGGTTGTGGTACTGTGTTTGTGTGCTTAGCTACTTTTAGTTTTGCTGTAGTGACGTTATTTATTTCCTGTGTTTTCCTAAATGTAGTTAGCTTTCTTGGGTTATATTTTTCCTTCCAGTATCTTCTGTAAGCCTGGATTTGTGGGTAGGTATTGTTTAAATTTGTTTTTATCATTGAATATCTTGTTTTCTCCATCTATGATCACTGAAAGTTTTGCTGGGTATAGTTAGTCTGGGCTGACATCTGTGTTCTCTTAGGGTCTGCATGATATCCATCCAGACCCTTCTGGTTTCATAGTCTCTGTTGAGAAGTCAGGTGTGATTCTGATGGGTTTACCATTATATGTTACTTGGCCTTTTTCCCTTGCAGTTTTTAGTAATTTTTTGTTGTTCTGTATACTTACTGTTTTGATTATTATGTGGCGGAAGATTTTCTTTTCTGGTCTAATTTACTAGGTGTTCTGTAGGCCTCTTGTATACTTATAGGCCTCTCTTTTAAGTTGGGGAACATTTCTTCTATGATTTTGTTGAAAATATTTTCTGGGCCTTGGAGACGGGAATCTTCTTTTTCCTCTATTCCTATTATTCTTAGCTTTTGTCCTTTCATGTTGTTTTGGATTTCTTGGATGGTTTGTGTAAGGAATTTTTTTAGATCTAACATTTTCTTTGATGGATACATTGATTTCTTCCATTGTGTCTTCCACACCTGAGATTCTGCCTTCCATCTCTTGTAGTCTGTTGGTTATGCTTACCTTTGTAGTTCCTGATTTTTTTCCACTAAGTTCTTCAGCTCTATGATTTCCTCTGTTTGTGTTTTCTTTAATTTTTCCAAATCTGTCTTTAGATCTTGAACCATTTTGTTGATTTCCTTCACCTGTCTGACTGTTTTTCCTGCTTTTTGTTCAATTCCTTCAACTGTTTGTTTGAACATTCCTCGATTTCCTTTATTTCAGTGATTTAATTATTTCTTTTCTAAAGACCACAAATTGTTTGGCTGCATCTTCCTGTATTTCTTTACAGATGGCCATAATCTGTTTGACTTTATCTTCCTCTATTTCTTTATGGATGGCTACAATCTGTTTGACTTTATCTTCATCTAATTCTTTATGCATTTTATTTGTTTCCTCCATTATCCTCTTCATAAGCATAGATGTAAGGTCATCTTCTTGAATTTCACTTATGTTAAGCTGTCCAGGGCTACTTGCCCCTGGATAACTGGCTTCTGGAGATGCCATGTTACTTTGACTTTTGTTGTTTGTGCTTTTACGATGGCCTCTACCCATCCGGCTGTCTCAGGCACTGGCTATTAGTTTCTGGTGCCTGCTGGAATCCTGGTATGGGGACAGTCCCCTTAGTAGGAAGATGGCTGTTCCTGAAGGAGGCCTCTTCAGCTTTTTGGATACGATCGCCGAATGAGCAGTGCTTCTCTGGGAATTGCTGGAGCTCAGTTGTATGGAGCTGGGGGATAACTGGGGTCATTGATAGTCAAGGGGGCTCTCTTCTCACCAGGAGAAGACCTTGAGACAACTGCCCTGCCACTGGGTTTCTTACTATGAATTTGGTGAGCTGCTGCTGCTGCTCTTACACTGTGATTTCTGGGAACAGCCCTCTTGAAGAACCAGGGGATCCCTGTGGTTTGGTCAGTTTAGCTGGTGAGACAGGTTGTGCCTTGGAGCAGTGTCTGGGGGCTGATCTGGTGGATCCCAGGCTTCTGGGAATTCCCAGGTCTGAGGTTGGAGCTCTGTGTCCCAGTACCCAAGCAGTAATCGTGTCAGGTGAGTACAACACTCAGGCATATGGTAGGAGACTAGAGCCTGGGGCCTGTAGGAACCTGGGAACTTTCCCAGGGATTATCTGGGTGTCCTAAGGTCATACCTGATGTTTCCCTTACTGTGGGGTTTCCTCCTAACAGGGAGACCGACCCAGTCTATTGTGTTTTGGGGTCCACAGTTCAGTCTGGGATAGTGATTAGAGCATGCAGGCAGAGGTGAGTGTCTCTGTGCTGGTGACTGAGTGCCTGCAAGACCCCAGGAACCTTTCTTGAGAACTTTTCGTGGTGGTGGTGGGTTCATTTGGGTGCGCTGAGATGCAGCCTGATATTTCTTTCCTTCACCGTGGTGTTTCCTCCCAACAGGGATACCCAGTCTCTGGTATTGTGAGGCCCACAATTCTGTCTGGGATGGTGATCAGAGCATGTCTCTGGGCTGGCTACCAAGCACCTTCTGGGACCCAGGAACTCTACTGGGATTTAGCTGTATGACCTGAGAATGGATCTGATTGCTTCCCACACCGTGGGGTTTCCTCTCACCTGGGAAACAAAATCACTGGTGTTTTAGGGCCCATGGTTTGGTCTGTTGGTAACTGTACAGTCACTGCTGTCTTGCTCATCAGACACAGTATCTCTTGACACCATCTTGGATACCCCTCCATAAATTGTTTGAAGAGGCGTCATGAAATTGTCTTCTAACATCAGTTTTTTTTAACATTCTTATTTTATTTTATATTAATCACAGGTTATATACTTTGTATCCCAGCCGTAGCCCCCTCCCGCATTCCCTCCCTAGTCCTCTCATCCCTCCCTCATCTCCTCCCTGCCCCTTTCCAAGTCCACTGACAGGGGAGGACCTCCTCCCCTTTCATCTAACTCTAGCTTATCAGGTCTCTTCAGGAATGGCTGCCATGTCCTCCTCTGTGGCAAGACTGTTCCTCCCTCTGGGGGGGGGGCAGGTAAAGGAGCCAGCCATTGAGTTCATGTCAGAAATAGTCCTTGTTCCCCTTACTAGGGTACCCACTTGGATATTGAGCTACCATGTGCTACATCCGAGCAGGGGTTCTAGGTTATATCCATACATGGTCCTTGGTTGGAGAAACAGTCTCATAAAAGACCCCTGTGCCCAGATATATTTGGTCCTTGCAGAGCCCCTGTTCTCTCCAGGTCATGCTAACTCCCCCTTCTTTCATATGATTCCCTGCACTCTGTCAAAGGGTTGGTTATGTGTCTTAATATTTGCTTTGATCCACTGCTAGGTAGAGTCTTTCAGAAGCCCTCTGTGGTAGGCTCTTGTCCTGCTACTTGTTTTCTCCTACTTCCAATGTCCATCCCATTTGTCTTTCTAAGTGAGGATTGATCATCTTACCCCGGGTCCTCTTTCTTGTTTATCTTCTTTAGGTGTATAGATTTCAGTATGTTTATCCTATCTTATAGGTCTATATAAGTAAGTATATACCATGTGTGTCTTTCTGCTTTTGGGATACCTCATTCAGGATGATCGTTTCCATGTCCCACCATTTGCCTGCGAATTTCATGATTTCCTCATTTTTAATTGTTGAGTAGTATTCCATTGTGTAAAAGTACCACAATTTCTGTATTCATTCCGCAACTGAGGGACATCTGCTTTGTTTCCAGGTTCTGGCTATTACGAATAAACATAGTTGAGCAAATGTCCTTGCTGTGTACTTGAGCATCTTTTGGATATATGCGTAGGAGTGGTATAGCTGGATCTTGAGGAATCACTATTCCTAATTGTCTAAGAAAGCGCCAAATTGATTTCCAGAGTGGTTGTACAAGTTTACATTCCTACCAGCAATGGAGGAGGTTTCCTCTTTCTCCACATCCTCTTCAGCATGTGTTGTCATTTGAGTTTTTGAGTTTTTGATCTTAGCCATTCTGACAGGTGTAAGGTGAAATCTCAGGGTCATTTTGATTTGCATCTCCCTGATGGCTAAGGCCGTTGAGCATTTCTTTGAGTATTGTTCTGCCAACCTACAGTCCTCTACAGAGAGTTCTCTGTTTAGCTCCATACCCCATTTTTTAATTGGATACTTGATTTGTTGCTTTTTAACTTCTTGAGTTCTTTATATATACTGGATATTAGCACTCTGTCAGATATAGGGTTGGTGAAGATCCTTTCCCAGTCTGTAGGCTGTCATTTTGTTTTGATGACAGTGTCTTTTGCTTTACAGAAGCTTTTCAGTTTCCTGAGCTCCCATTTATTGATTGTTGCTCTTAGAGCCTGTGCTGTTGGTGTTCTCTTCAGGAAGTAGTCTCCTGTGCTGATCAATTCTAGGGTCTTCCCTACTTTTTCTTCTAACAGATTTAATGTGTCTGGTGTTACTAACATCAGTTTTTAAAAATGATATCTTGTAGCATAAATACATCTCTGAGGACAATGGTTTCTTAACTTATCCCCATTAGCTAGCTTTTATAGTGCTGGAAGGTGCTGTACATGATATCAGAAGAGAAAAGTAACCATCATTACCAGCTGAGAACCCCGCCATGTATAACAATGAGCAGCTCAGCAAGATATGCCTAAAGGTGCACTGATGTTATCAAAGTTATGCTAGTAACTAGCCACTATTTAATTGAATGTAAGGTCTGCCTCACAAGATAGAACCCATGCCTGAAACCATCAGCAGAACCAAGAGCCCGTGACTATATGGGTCACAGCCTTTAGAGGAGAACTTACTATTATTTTGCTAACTGAGTATGGTGTTAAGCTAACTCCAAATGACATATCAATATACTCATATGTGGTGGTTTGAATGAGAAGGGCTCCCATTGTCTCATATATTTGAATAATTTGTCCCTCATTGGTTGAACTGTTTGGAAAGGATTAGGGGGTGTAGCCTTGTTGAGGGAGGTGTGTCACTGGGGGCTGAGTTTTGGGGTTTCAAAAGGTCATGCCATTTTCAGTTATTTCTCTTTGCCTAGTGGTCGTGTCTCCAGACGTTAGCTCGCAGCTACTGCTCCAGTCCCAAGCCTGCCTGCCTGCCTGCTCTCATGCTATGTGCCGTGAATGGTCATCAACTCTAACTGTGTGAAACTGAATCCCCAAATTAAGTGCTTCCTTTTCTGAGCTGCCTTGGTCATGGGGTCTTATCACAGCAGGTAAAATAACCAAGACACTATACATAAGTGCACATCCAAATCTCACCAGAGAAGCCTTTCTCCCACCCATCAGGAAGTGGTGACTAACATAGAAATGCACAGTGCAGTGGTCACTGTGAGAAGATAAGAAACTGTGAAGTACTTAGCCCTAAATGGAATATATCTGTCATATTTCCTCTTGTAAAGACTCTAGGATCTTTGCAGAAGAAGGAGTGGAAAGATTGTAAAAGTCAGAGAAGTTGGATGACAATAAGGAAATAGTATCTTCTGGTCACATCATTGCAGGTGCCCACATGAACTCACAGCGATGGTGACAGTATGCTTAATCCCTATGAGCCAGTGCAACCACACAAAATGTTGGCATGGAGTGGGGAGGTGGTGCTGAATTCTCACCCCTTGCTTAGGAGCTCTTGGTAAGTGATAGTTGCTTGGAGAAGGAAGGTCTGTTTCCTTTAAAGGTGTGGCCACTGGTAGGTTGAAAAGATGACCTGGTAGCTGAAAGATAACCTTTGACCCACACAGTCTGATGCTTTCATCTTTGCTCAGTGCTTGCATCTTTCAGAAATGGACCGTGACTCAGCTGATTGTTCCAGAACAGTCTGTCTCCTTCCAATCAGCTCTGGCATTGTGAAGTCATTTTCATTTTCCTGCATCTAACAGATTCCTATTTATGCGAAGACAGAGAAAGAATCTTTGCCCTTCCTGGAATGAGGGGAAATCATGAGACTGTGAGAGCCGTGGACTAGACGGTGATGTGGCAAGAAGGATTTCATGCCACTCAGGAAATAAAGCAACGTGAGCAAGGAAAAAAGCAAATTGCAAATGGATTTCTTTTTAATAACGTATCCAAAGAGCAAGGCAAGAAGCGTTAGGTTCCCCTAAGGGAAATGAGGACAGATTAGATTTGTTGTCATAGTGGACTCTGAATCAATGGCAAGCGGATCTGCCTCAAGGTTTGCCTCTGAGTACCCAGCCTTCCCTGTTGTTAGCTGATTTCTAATATTTCTTAGAGCCTTTTGCAGTTTACAGACAGCTTTCCTTGTTGGTGGCACCTTCCTCATATCCTCCCTGGCTCCCTGGGCTTCCATCAGATCCGATCTCAGGAATGCATTTGCTTGACTCATTCCCAGTAAACAGTGTCAGATCCTTCATAGAAGACAGGGTCAAACGGAAAAAAAATATTATTCAAACAAAGGCAAAAATTACTGACAGTATTGAATGTGTGACCTTTCCAGAGGCATTTGTAATTTCTCCAAAAAATAATGTTCTAAGTTAAACAGATGAATTTCAAATTCTACAGGCAGCAGAAGGGGTTTTCTGGGCATGGGACTTGAAAATGTTCTTTCGCAATATTCTCGAAATAGCTTTTGTTTAGGAAGTCATTTTGTTTGCTGGCAAAGTATTCCTTTCCTTCTCCAGGTCTGCATAGCTGGTAGCAGACATTTCTTAGATTGGATGAATTGGATTTTCCTATATATATAATAATTATACAAAAATATGGATTCTCAGGATGTCAGCAGTTGGGGAAATCTCACCCATTCATGTGGTTGAGCCTTTTGTAGATAAGGAACTAAACCATGAGGAATTCTGGACCATTCTGAAGTTAGAGCCACAAGACTCACATGGTTCAGTAATCAGAGAAGTTGGTAATGTGAAAACAAAGCATCGAGCTGACTGAGAAAGGATCTTTAAATGTATTATAATTTAGACATATACTAAGGGTTTTGTGCTTTATGGCCTTGTTATTGTGCCATAAATGTAACTGAACCATATTGGAACAGTGTAGACACTACAAGGTCAAGATGTCCATTTGCCATAATGTAATCATTACCTTTTGTTCCTACACCAAGCACTAGTTTTTGAGTTTAATATTTTATATTCATTATAAATACAGTACATTCATATTCAGTATATAAAAATTTAATATAAGGCAGAATTCTGAAAAAAGTCATTAGATTTTTGTTAATACAATTTTTTGCTACACTATGAAATATCTCCCTCCTTATAACATAGCCTTGGTGAGCTACTGGACCCTGGGTTAGCTTCATACCACCATACATTTCTTTTTCTTTTTGATGCAGACCTCCCTATTATAGTTCAAGCCTCAAACTGGTTATGTAGCCCATGCTAGCTTTGAATTCATTGAATTCCTACCTGAGCTTCCCAACAATTAGTATTACAGGTCATGCCACTCTGACAGAGTCTTGAGATTATCTTTAGAGATCCTCTTGTCTAGCTATATTGTGTCATCTGGTGACACAAGCACAATGATTGATATTCCTTGTTTATCAGCAAGACAAAAATGAGAGCCAGATGTTCTGAGTGGTATCTAGGCCTCTGTCTGTCATAGCACAGGGAACCATTTGACACAGCTAGAAGTCCTTGGTGGTTACAAAATAACACTTGTTACACATCATCCAAACTTAGGGGATGGTTGACTGGCATGGCTCCTTGGAACAAACCTAATTTTACAGGAGGAGAGAATTAGTGATTCTTTCCCAGGCCACCTGGGATCACCAGGTGTGCTATCAGGTAGTGTGTTGGTCTGTAAGAGTTTGATTTTCCATTCAACTCTACATTTTCCTTTGCTTGGCCTTAAAAGGAAAAAAAATTCCAAGTAAATGATAAAGTCATTAAAATGTTGATTGTTTGTTTTATGCTTTCCTCAGTATTTCTATTTTGTATTTAAAACTCAGGAGCTCATCTTAAAGGGCAAAGATTACAATCAATGTTAAAGTCACAAAATGGATTGAGAAACCAGGTTCGTAAGCCTCAAAGAGAATTTTGTTTTTCTAAGACGTGCTGGTTATAGACATCTGAAGCTAGAACATTTACAATTTAAACAACTTCTTGGCTTCATCTACTCTGAAGTTATCTGGATAAAAGTTGAAAAAAGGAGATCCAAGATGGCTGCCAGGAGAAGACACTGTGTCTGAGGAGTAGGACAGCAGAAACAACGCAGCGACCAGGAGACTGAACTCTGGGACCTAAAACGCCAGCATTTGTGACTGCCAGGTGAGCAGAACTCCTATGGTGAGAAAATCAAGTGGGAAAACCCTAGAGACACCCAGTTATTACCCAGAAAAATCTCCAGGAGACCAGCGGTGCACAGCTCTGATCTGAACGAGAAGCCAAGCTGGCCACCTGCAGCCGCCATAATAGACTGGATCACACAGTCTCCCGGGCAGACTGAGGAGGAACCAGGTACTGTTTTCACTGACCTGCACACTGCGGGCGCATACTACCTGGATCTGCCAGCAAAACCTCAGTCCACATATGAGTCCACAGGGCAGTCTGGGAAGGACCCGGGTTCTGCTTCAACCCACGGGTGTACAGCAGGCGCACACCTCTGCCAGAACCACCTCAGACTGAGAGGGACAGGGGACAGTTTTGACCAGACCGCACACAGCAGGCGCACACTGCAC
>CM053765.1:73620382-73630633 GCA_028658305.1 Pachyuromys duprasi | reverse complement strand
CAAAACCAAACTGAGCAGGGCACAGGGGTCTTGTATGAGACGGTCTCTACAATCAAGGACCATGTGTGGATGTAGCCTGGAACCCCCGCTCCGATGGGGCCCATGATAGCTTGGTGTCAGACTGAAGACCCTAGTGAGGGAAACAGGGACTGCTTCAGTCATGATCTTGATGGCTACTCTTTGACCCTCCCCCATACAAGCCGGGGAGTGACAGACTGGCTAGATCCCAGGGGAGGACATTGCAGCCAGCCCTGAGGAGACAGGATGAGCTGGGGTTGGATGGAAGGGGAGGAGGTCCTCCCCTGTTGGTGGACTTGGAGGGGGCGGGGAGGAGGGAGATGAGCGAGGGAGAGGAAGTGTGGGAGGGAAGGAAGGAGGGGAGCTATGCCTGGGATGCAAAATACCTAACCTGTGATTGATATAAAAATAAATTTAAAAAGTTGAAAAAAATGCAGCAAAATAAAACAAGAAAACAATAGAAACCAAACCCAGCCGATTATTTGAGTAACTTGGCCACATCATAACAAATATAGCTGCCTGTAAATATCACGTGACAGCCTGATATCTATATCTATCAGCTGTCTTTACAGCCATATCCTCTGAAATTCAAACTTGTATTATCATCAAGGAACAATTTGTTTCCATGGGAACATAATTAGAAATTTCAGCTACGAGTTTTGATGATTACCATCTTAATGAATGAACTGAGTTTAGTTGGATGTGAACTTGCACAACTAAAAATAAGCAAAAATTAGTTGAAAGGAAAACATCATGTGGAAGAAAGGATGTAGCAATCGAGATGCAAGTTGCAATCAGAAGTCAGCCTCCTTTAAGCATAATAAGGTGCATTTTACATGTCAATGCTCACGGAGTAGCCATTTTAAAGTTTTCAATATGATGACATTCGCAGCAATGCTAAACCCCAAAGTTATCCTGGGATAACTTAAGGATTACTTAAGGAAGAAACACCTACATAGAATTTACAGTTTCAAGGACTCATGGTTTTCTGTGTGGGCTTCTGCAAAGAAATCTCTGGGCCCAAGAAAACTACTAGAGCAGGGAGCATACTACATGGGATTAGCAGATATGTTCTGCATCAGTGCTCACAGACACCAAACCTTTCCCCAGCTGCAGCTGCAGCTTGGGCTTCGCTTCTTTTGATGTTTCCTTTTACATGTTTGCACTTCATTCCTGTACAGAGTGCAAAGATGTGATGCCTTGACTGCCCAATGTGTGGCTTCATCCTTTGTCCAGGAGGATCCAGAAATCACCACTTCAGTGAATTTAGTAATTGTTTGAGTGATGGATATAAATTGATGCTTGCTTTAGGCTTAATGGTCAGCTGGACCCAGTGCAGAGTTACCTGAGGAGAGAAGTCTCAACCAAGGAGTTGCCTAGATTGGGTTGGTCTGAGGGCATGTCTGTGAGGAGTTGTCTAGGTTATTGTTTTATGCAGAGGCCCCAGGTCACTGTGGGCAGCATCATTCCTAGGTTGTCCTGGGCTCTGTACAAAAGCTAAGCATGAGCCCGTGAGGGAGCGGCTCAGTGGCCATTCCCTACAACTTCTGTTTCTGAACGCCTGTCTGGAGCTCCTGCCCTGACTTCCCTCACTGCTGGACTGTCACCTGGAAATGTAGTGCGAAACCAACCATTCCTTCTCCGTTCTTTGGTTATGGCATTTAGCACAGTAACGGAAAGCAACTAGAAGAATGCGGATGACCACAGCAACCTGACCCAGCCACATGGAATGCCAGTGCTGTCCCTGACCACCCGGTCCTCATCTCAGATACTTCCACCTTGTCACCAAAGTGACCACGATCATTAAACTGTTCCACATTTGAAAACTCCATCGGCATGTGCTGTCCGAGCTGTGCCCATTTGTGGCTGTGCCCTTTGTCTAGGAGGGTCCTGCCCATGAAAGACACCTCACAAACATGTGTCCATCAAATATCTGAAACTTTAAGATGCACAGGCTTAATCAGATTTCTTTTTTTTTCCCCTCTAGAATGAAACTCAGTTCCAAGTTGCCATGCAAGACAGGCATGGCTAGAAAATCATAAAGACAAATGAGGAAACTGGAATCATAGAAAAAAGTAAAATGCCAGACTAGATAAAACCAGCAGATCCAGAGAGTGAAAAGGAGTAAGAGTAAGGTTTAAAGTGTCTTACAGGTAAGCGCTCAAATGCAAAACAAAAAGTGCTGAAAGGCAGAAATACATTTGAGGAAAACTAAAAGCAGACTAGGTTCAGAAGCTGTGAACTGTAGACTCAGGGAGGATTGAGGGCCTGAACTTCCTGGCACTACAAATGAACCTGAGCATTGGAAACATTTAGCTTAGATTAAAATCTGGATTTTTCCATTTTCTACCATGTGATTCTAGGGAGTCACACAGTCCAAGCATCGTTTTCCTCAGCTGATGACTTAGAGCAGGTCACGGTCACCAGATACATTAGACTGGGTTATTCATGAACATCACAAACCTGCTGCTTCTAGCTCTGGAGTCTAGAGAGTCCAAGCCCAAGGTGCTGGCCTGGCAGATCTGTTGTTTGGTGAGAGTCCCTTTCTGCTTCATAGATGGTGCGTTGCAGCTGTATTCTCATGTGGGGTAGTGGGGAAGGGAATCTCTTCGTCCTATTTTTATTTTTATATTAAATAATTTAATTTACATCTGGGTCATAGACCCTTCCTTCCTCTCCTCCCAGTGACATCGTCCCTCCCAGACCCCCTCTCCCCTATTCCTCAGAATAGGGTGTCTCTACCCAGATACCCCAACTTACCTATTCACATGAGGACTGAGTTCATCTTCCTCCCCTGTGGCCTGGTAGGGAAGTCCCATCAGGGAGAAGTGATCAAAAAGCAGGCAAGATAGCTCATGTCAGAGAAATCTCCCATTCCCCTAACTGGTGGGCCTACATGAAGCTTAAGATGCCCATCAGGTTTATGTTCTTGGGGTCTGTTCACTGTAGTATGTCTACCCTGAACTATATGACTAAAATCCACTTATAAGTGAGTATATACCATGTATATCTTTTGAGGTCTGTGTTACCTCACTCAGGATGATCTCTTTTAGTTTCATCCATTTGCCTGAAAATTTCATGGTTTCCTTCCTTGTTTGTTTTTTAATTTTTTAAAAAATTTTATTAATTACACTTTATTCACTTTGTATCCCTCCTGTAGCTCCCTCCTCCCTCCCCTCCCAATCCTTCCCTTTCTCCCCCTTCTCTGCACATGACCCTCCCCAAGTCCACTGATAGGGGAGGTCTTCCTCTCCTTCCTTCTGATCCTAGTCTATTAGGTCTCATCAGGAGTGGCTGTATTGTCTTCCTCTGTGGCCTGGTATTAGGTCTATGTATTGTCTTCCTCTGTGGCCTGGTATTAGGTCTTCCTTCTGATCCTAGTCTATTAGGTCTCATCAGGAGTGGCTGTATTGTCTTCCTCTGTGGCTGTATTGTCTTTCCCTCAGGGGAAAGTGATCAAAGAGCAGGCCAATCAGTTCACGTCAGAGACAGTCTCAGTTCCCATTACTATGGAACTCACTTGGACACTGAACTGCCATGGGCTACATCTGTGCAGAGTCCTCCCTCTTGATTAGTTTCTTTAGATGTACAGATTTTAGTAGGTTTATAAAAAATCAGGTGTCCATAAGTGTGTGGGTTTATTTCTGGTTTTTCTATGCGGTTCCATTGATCCACCATTCTGTTTCTATGCCAGTACCATGCAGTTTTTATTACTGTTTCTCTATAGTACAGCTTGAAATCAGGAATGGAGATACCTCCAGAAGATCTTTTATTGTAAGGATTGTTTTAGCAATTCTTGGTTTCTTGCTATTCCATATGAAGTTGAGAATTTTTCTTTCAAGGTCTGTAAAGAATTGTGTTGGTAATTTGATGGGAATTGCATTGAATCTGTAGATTGCTTTTGGTAAGATGGCCATTTTTACTTGCCAAGCCATGAGCACGGGAGGTCTTTCCATCTTCTGATATCTTCTTCTAATTCTTTCTTCAGAGACTTGAAATTTTTTTCATACAAGTCTTGTTTTTAATGGGACCTCTTGAACTGAAAAGCTTCTGTAAAGCAAAGGACACTAGCAATAGAATGAAACAGCAGTCTATAGCTTGGGTAAGATCTTCACCAATCTAATACCCAGAATATATAAAGAACTCAATAAATTAAATACCAACAAACCAAATAACCCAATTAAAAAATGGGATACAGTCCTTTGAAAAAAGGACACTAATTCTATTCTTGGCAGCAGAACTCTATTGATTTGTTCATGGCCCAGAGGCCCTCATTTCTTAATACCATCAACAAAAGGATAGGTTCATCTAAAGGTTTTGAACTATTTATTTATTTGTGTGTTTATTTATTTATTCTGTATGTTTGTGTACATGTGTGGGTGCATGCATGCCATGGTGTGAGTGTAGAGGAGGTCAGAGGACATCATGAGGTAGCTGTTGTTGTTTTTTTTCCCTTCTACCATGCAGGTCCTGGGGATCCAACTCAGGCCATCCCACTCAGCACCAAGCACCCTTACCTGCTGTGAATTCTGAGGGTACAGTCAGACCACAGTGTCTAAAAGAATACACAGATAACTCTGATTTAGGGCTTAAAGGTGATTGATACCTGAGGATCCTAAACTATTTCTGATTCGTCCTAAGAGTTCAAAATTGTTCATTTACAGTTCATAAGCAGAGGCTTATGAGACTAGGTTGCCCCTGAAATCAAGAAAGAAGTAGAGGTTTATTATTATTATTTTTTTTACATTAATTACATTTTATTTGCTTTGCATCCCAGCTGTAGCCCCTCCTTCATTCCCTCCCAGTCCCACCCTCCCTCCCTCATCTCCTCCTACACTGCTCTCCAAGTCCACGGATAGGGGCGGTCCACCTCCCAGAAGTGGAGGTTTTTGTAGAAATATAGCAACAATCTGCATGGAATAGTTTGTTTTCCTTTTCTTCACTACCAAGTACTTTGATTTTTAGGGAACCCTACATCTGGAATAGAGAAGAATGACTTAGAATTAAGAATTGGATCTACAAAACAACGCTGAGATTTCATCTTACACCCATCAGAATGGCTAAGATCAAAAGCTCATGTGACAACAGATGCTGGAGAGGATATGGAGAAAGGGGAACCCTCCTCCACTGTTGGTGTGAATGTAAACTTGTACAACTATTTTGGAAATCAATCAGGTGCTTCCTCAATTAGGAATAGCGCTTCCTCAAGATCCAGCTATACCACTCCTAGGCATATATCCAAAAGATGCTCAAGTACACAACAAGGACATTTGCTCAACCATGTTTGTAGCAGCTTTATTTGTAATAGCCAGAAGCTGGAAACAATCCAGATGCCCCTCAACTGAGGAATGGATACAGAAATTATGATACATTTACACAATGGAATGCTACCCAGCAATTAAAAACGAGGAAATCATGAAATTTGCAAGTAAATGGTGTGAACCAGAAAAGATCATCCTGAGTGAGGTATCCCAGAAGGAGAAAGACACACAGGGTATATACTCACTCATAAGTGGATATTAGACATATAATATAGGACTAAAATCTGTACACCTAAATAAACTAATCAAGACGGAGGTCGTCAGCTAAAATGCTCTATCCCCATTCAGAAAGGTGAAGAGGATGGACATCAGAAGAAGAAGAAAACAGGAAACAAGTTAGGAGTCTGCCACAGAGGGCCTCTGAAAGGCTCTGCCCTGCAGACTATCAAAGCAGATACTGAGACTTATGGCCAACCTTTGAGCAGAGTGCAGGGAATCTTATGAAAGAAGTTGGAAATAGTAAGTCCTGGAGAGGACAGGAGCTCCACAAGGAGAGCAACAAAACCAAAAAAATTTGAGCACAGGGGTCTTTTCTGAGACTGATACTCCAACCAAGGGCCATTGATGAAGATAACCTAGAACCCCTGCACAGACATAGCCCATAACAGTTCAGTGTCCAAGTGGGTTCCATGGTGATGGGAACAGGAACTGTCTCTGACATCAACTTATTGGCCTGCTCTTTGATTACCCCCCCCCCCGAGTGGCCAGGCCACAGAGGAAGACAATGCAGCCACTCCTGATGAGACCTGATAGACTAGGATCAGAAGGAAGGAGAGGAAGACGGACTGGGAGGGGAGGAAGGTTTATGGGGGATACAAAATGAATAAATTGTAATTAATGAAAAAATTTTAAAATGCTAAATTATCACACTTGAAAAAAAAAAGAATTGGATGTAGCCAGTCTATTCCTAAACATAAGACTTATTGTCAGGGGTTCTTGTATCTATGCTGTATTTTCACCCTGTTCTCTGCACCCTTCCATTGGGACTCTCAGCTCCCACCTACATGTGTGCCACGTGGTAATATCCTCTCCTCCGGGAGCAAGCCCTTCACGGCAGAGGTCTCTTCCACTCATTGTTGTGGATGGTTTGTGGTCTCTCCTAGCCCTGATTCAACTATATTTGGAGATAGGGCCTTGAAAGGAGGAGCTTAATTATTGTTAATTAAGCTCATTAGAGTCAGACCTAATCCAGTAGGAATGGTGTCTTTGTAAGAAGAAAAAGAGAAATGAGCTCTTGTGCTCACAGAAGACACGGTGAGAACATGGCATCTTGAAATCCAAAAGGAGAGAAAGGATCCAGGAGAAACCAACTCAGTAACACCTTGATCTTGGATTACTAGTCTGCAAAAGTCAGATAAACATCTTTTTATTGTTTAGGGCATCCATACTGTTGTAGTCTTAGCAGACTGCATTTATCTACTGTGTCTAAGAAAGTATCTTTTCTGATTTCATTCCAGTTTCTCTTTCTTACTGTCTAAGATCTTGAAGTGGTTTGGGTTTTTTTTTTTCCTTCCCAGTCTCTAGATGTGAATTTACTTCCCCCATTAGGTAACTTTATATGAGATGTGGAGGGCTGAGGTGGGGTAGGAACTGTTTTCAGATGCTTCAAGTACTGTTGAAATGAGCATAGTCAGGAAAGTTTTCCTGCAGAGGGCTGCAGTGTCTGGTTCCCAGCTATGAGGGTGTTCCAAAGGCTGAGACAGTGATTGAGATCAACTCTGGTTCATCAGGTGGCAACTAGTTGTCCTCAAACTCAACAGTTCCTGATGGTGGCCCTTCCTCCCACTGCTTGTGATAGCTGCCTTGGTGGGCCACTCTGGGAGGCTTCAAGGCCTCAGCTCCAGATGGGGTATGGAACTTGCTGACCTTTTCCAGCTGTTTTATTTTACCTACTGAAACAGCCTTTCCTAAATATTCTTGTTTAAGAAGTATTGTCTGTTTTTTTGGCAGATGAAAAGCAACAGATACATTTTTTTTTATCTGTCCTTGGCATTGAACAAAATGTTTGGAACATTAAAAAAAAAGATTAACAAATGTTTATTGTTGGTATTTCCACTGGTGGTTTTCCATCAATGTATACTATTACCAGATAGGAAGCAATAGTGAACATGAAACTTCAGGAGTACTGAAATAGACTAAGATCCCTGTCTTTGAATATTTATTACTTTCTCTCAGTGATCCAAATACCCACCGAAGTTTGAAAAGCACTGGCTCAAATCTTCTCCAAGACCTATGAGGAACAAGACCTACCATGAAGCCCTTGAAGCTCAGTGTCTCAGGTAATTTTCCTAATAACCTAATAAGGTATGAATCTATTTTATAGGTGAGAAGACTGAGGCACATAGACCTTAGAAAAATACCCAAGGTCACACAGCTAGTGAGTAGGAGATTTTATACCTGCCCTTATGTCCATGAACACAAGCCATGGGCGCATGACTCACAAACTCCTCTATTTGAATGAATTCCCATTTGTAGTGCCTAAGTGGGAAACTTGTCCAAGTTTAAACTGAATTCCTCTAAATATTTTTCACTAAATAATATCACAGTCTTTCCAACAATGTATTAACTTACTAAGGAAAGCAAATGGACTTATGGCTTCTTTCTGTCCAGGGAAGTAACAGTGGCTTGGGGAAAAAACAAAACATACATATTCCAAAGCCAATAAAGATCTATTCAAGTAAAAAAAAAAACAGGCCGAGGAAATATGCTCTCAGACATAGAATCATCATGCCCCAGGTTTTATTACTAGCTTTGAAATGGAGGATGCCAACACTGACCCCTGGGTCTATCCATTTATGGGAGAAAGCATTGTGAATTTTCAAGAATAGGTGAAAATACTATTATTTAGCTGCAGAATCCTATATTCTTTTTCTTGCTAATCATATTTCTAACATTTTCAAGATTGAATCTCTGAGTTTAATAAAATCCCATTATCTTCTAATATTTAGAA
The DNA here is from genome assembly GCA_028658305.1 of Pachyuromys duprasi. Taxonomy (NCBI): domain Eukaryota; kingdom Metazoa; phylum Chordata; class Mammalia; order Rodentia; family Muridae; genus Pachyuromys; species Pachyuromys duprasi. The sequence goes on along the minus strand of CM053765.1, from coordinate 73,622,344 downwards.
ATTAATATTGTAGAGTCTCACCTCCAGCTCTGTAGCAGGAAACCTGCTATGGTCTCCCTTTCCTGACCACATCCCCAAGGGACCACAAAGCTCTTCTTCCCAACCTACTTTCCCCCAAATCATTCCATGACCTCAGCTCCCAACTCCCTGCTGGGGGATCAAGGGCGGCTTCTGCCAGGGCAACAAGTAGGCTGAAAGCTGACTCACACCTCTTCTACTGCTCCTGAGATCCACTCCCACCCCTAGTCTCACCAGCTGAGCAGGCCAGTAAAACAGACAACACACAACTATCATGCTCTCCAAAAATTCAAAGAGGAAACCAAAAAAATGAACAAAACAACCAGACAACAAAAACAAAAACCCAGAAATCAGCACCTCATCCAAAACCCAGATGTCTAGTAGACGAGGGAGGGTGGGATTGGGAGGGAATGAGGGAGGGGGCTACAGCTGGAATACAAAGTAAGTAACCTGTAATTAATATAAAAATAAAAATTATATTAAAAAACTCCTGATGCAAAATATCCAGGAAATCTAGGACACCATGAAAAGACAAAGCCTAAGAATAATAGAAATAGAGGAAGAAGAAGAATCTCAGCTCAAAGTTCCAGGAAATAGTTCAACTAAATCACAGAAAAAGTTTCCTAACCTAAAGGCAAAGAAGATGCTTATCAAGGTACAAGAAGCATATAGAACACCAAATAGACTGGACCAGAAAAGAAAGTCTCTTACTCTCACCACATAATAATCAAAACTCTAAACATAAAGAAAAAATATTAAAAGCTGCAAGGGAAAAATACCAAGTAACATATAAAGAAATACTTCTTAAGGGAGACTCTGTAGATTTGGAAAAACTTTCTATCACTGTATACATAGAGCAAATAAGATATTCCATGATAATGCCAAATTTAAAGAATCTACAAATCCAGCCCTATAGAAGGTGCTAGAAGGAAAACTCCAGCCTAACGAGGTTAACTACACCATGAGAACACACCTCAGGGCAAAAGATTGGAAAAAGATATGCCAAGGAACTGGACCTAAGAAGCAAGCAGTAAAGCCATTTTAGTATATAACAAAATAGACTTCAAACCAAAACTATATAGGGAAGGACACGACATAATCATCAAAAGGACAACCCACCAATCTTCAACGTTTATGCCCCAAACTCAAGGGTACCCAAGTTTGTAAAAAACAAACAAACAAAAAAACACTACTACAGTGTAAGTCATATTTGACCCTCACACATCAATACTGGGAGACTTCACTACCCCACTCTCAAAAAGGGTAGTAATCCAGACAAAAATAAACAGACATACTGGAGCTCACAGACATCATAAACAAAATGGACCTTACAGAACATTTCATCCCAATACAAAGTAGTATACCTTCTTCTCTGAACATCATTGAACTTTCTGCAAAGTTCATCATATACTTGGACACAAAGCAAGTCTCAGCATATAAAAGAAAACTGAAACAACTTCCTGCACCCTATCAAACCACAGCAGTAACAACAGAAAGCTTATGGACTCATAGAAATTGAATGATACGATACCGAATGAAAAATGTGTCAAGGCAGAAATAAAGACATTGAATGTAGGAGAAAACAAGCGACAGAACAGGAGCCTACCAAAGAGGGCCTCTGAAAGACTCTATATATCAATGTATCAAAGCAGATATTAAGACTAAGCCTTCGGCAGAGGGCAGGGAATCATATGAAAATAGGGGGAGTTAGTAAGACTTGGGGAGAACAAGAGCTCCATAAAGACCAAATAGATCAGGGCACACAGGGTCTTTTACGAGACTGTTTCTCCAACCAAGGACCATGTATGGATATAACCTAGAACCCCTGCTCAGATGTGGCCCATGGTAGCTCAGTATCCAACTGGAGACCCTAATAAGGGGAACAGGAACTATTTCTGTCATGAACTCAATGGCTGGCTCTTCGACCCTTCCCCCCACACACCC
>CM053765.1:73579985-73612803 GCA_028658305.1 Pachyuromys duprasi | reverse complement strand
AAGACTTTAAACATGAATGGGTGTTGGACTTTGTGAAATGCTTTTTCAGCATCTAGTGAGATGATCATGTGGTTTTTCTCCTTCAGTTTATTTATATGGTGGATTACATTGATGGATTTCCGTATATTGAACCATCCTTGCATGCCTGGGATGAAGCCTACTTGGTCATGGTGGATGATTTCCTTGATGTGTTCTTGGATTCGGTTTGCAAATATTTTATTGAGTATTTTTGCATCAATGTTCATAAGAGAGATAGGTCTGAAGTTCTCTTTTTTTTGTTGGGTCTTTGTGTGGTTTAGGTATCAGGGTGACTGGCTTTATAGAATGAGTTTCATAAAGTTCCTTCTGTTTCTATTTCATGGAATAGTTTGAAGAGAATTGGATTTAGCATTTCTTTGAAGGTCTGGTAGAATTCTGCGCTGCAACCATCTGGTCCAGGGCTTTTTTTGGAAGGAAGACTGTTGATGACTGTTTCGATATCCTTGGGGGATATAAGACTATTCAGTCTTTCTACCTGATCTTGATTTAATTTTGGTAGATGGAATCTATCAAGAAAATTGTCTAATTCTTTTAGATTTTCAAATTTTGTGGCGTATAGGCTTTTGTAGGATGACCTAATGATTGTTTGGATTTCCTCAGTGTATGTAGTTATGTCCCCCTTTTCATTTCTGATGTTGTTGATTTGGATAGTTTCTCTCTGTCTTTTAGTTTTTTGGCTAAGGGTTTGTCTATCTTGTTGATTCTCTCAAAGAACCAGCTCTTGGTTTCATTCATTCTTTGAATAGTTTTATTTGTTTCTAATTGATTGATTTCAGCCCTAATTTTGACTATTTCCAGCCGTCTGTACCTCTTCGGTGTATCGCTTCCTTTTTTCCTAGGGCTTTCAGTTGGACCATTAAGTTGCTTATATGAGATCTTTCAAATTTCTTCCTGAAGGCACTTAATGCTATGAATTTTCCATTGTGTCCCATAAATTAGAGTATGTTGTACCTTCATTTTCATTGAATTCTAGGAAGTCTTTAATTTCTTTCTTTATTTCTCCCTTAACCCAGGTGTGATTGAGGAGCATGTTGTTCAGTTTCCATGTATATGTAGGCTTTGTTATTTCTATTGTAGTTGAGGTACAGCTTTAGTCCATGGTGGTCAGATAGAATACAGGGGATTATTTAAATTTTCTTGTATCTGTTGATGCTTGCTTCATGACCAACTATATGGTCTATTTTGGAGAAGGTTCCATGAGGTGCTGAAAAGAAGGTATACTCTTTTGAGTTTGGGTGAAAAGTTCTGTAGACATCTATTAGGTCCATTTGAATTCAGGGCTCTGTAAGTTCCTTTATTTCCCCATTTGGCTTCTGTCTAGATGATCTGTCCTTTGGTGAGAGTGGGATGTTAATGTCTCCCACTATTAAGGTGTTGGGAATGATGTGTGATTTAAATTTTAATAATGTTTCCTGTACAAATGTAGGCGCTCTTTAATTTGTGGCACAGATGGTTCAGAATTGTGATGTCTTCTTGGTGGATTTTTCCTTTGATGAGAATGTAGTACCCCTCCTCATATTTTTTGTTTAATTTTGGTTGAAAGTCTACTATATTAGATATTAGGATAGCTACCCCACCTTGTTTTCTTGGTCCATTTGCTTGAAAAACATTCTTCCAGCCCTTTACTCTGAGGTAGTGTTTATCTTTGTTGCAAAGGTGCATTTCTTGGTTGCAGCAGAATGTTGGATCCTGTTTCCGCACCCATCCTGTTAGTCTGTGTCTTTTTATTGGAGAGTTGAGTTCATCAATGTTGATAGATAATAGTGACCAATGAACGTTAGTTCCTTTTATTGTGGAGTTAATGGTCTTACTGTGATTAATTGCTTGTTTTCTTTTACTTTTTTAGGAACATTATATGTATCCTATGTTTCTGTTGGATTGGAGTTTTCCTTCTAGTATCTTCTGTAGGGCTGGTTTGCTGTGTAGAAATTGCTTAAACTTAGTTTTTTCATGGAATATTTTGTTTTCTCCATCTATGTTGATAGAAAGCTTTGCTGGGTATTGTAGTCTTGGTTGGCATCTGTGATCCCTTAAAGACTGCATGACCTCTGCCCAGGCCCTTCTGGCTTTCATAGTTTCTGATGAGAAGTCTGCTGTGATTGATAGGTCTACCTTTATATGTTACTTGGCCTTTTTCCCTTGCTGCTTTTAATATCTTTTCTTTGTTCTGTGTATTTAGTGTTTCAGCAATTATGTGACGTGAGGATTTTCTTTTCTGGTCTAGTCTATTTGGTGTTCTGTAGGCTTCTTGTATGTTTATGGACATCTCTTTCTTAAAGTTGGGGAAATTTTCTTCTATGATTTTCTCAAAGATATATTCTGGATCTTGGAGACTGCAATCTTCTTTTTCAATTCCTGTTATTTTTAGATTTCGCCTTTTCATGGCGTCTTTGATTTCTTGGATGTTTTGTGTTTAGGACTTTTCCCATTTACTTTTTCTTTGAGAGAAGTATCAATTTCTGCAAGCGTATCTTCAGCACCAAAGAGTCTCTCTTCCACCTCTTGTATTCTGTTGGTGATGCTTACTTTTGTGGTTCCTGATCTTTTTCTAAGTTCTCAAGCTCCAGAGTTTTCTCTGTTTGTGGTTTCTTTATTGATTCTAATTTTATTTTATGTTTTGCACCATTTCCTTTACTTGTTTGAATGTGGCTTCCTGTCTCTGTATGATGGCCTCTATTTTTTTGTTCATTTCTTCTCTATATGCCACTAATTTTGCCTCTACTTGTCCCTCTATTTGGCTATATTTCCCTGTGTTTCTTTGAGAACTTTGTTCAGTTCCTCTTTCTTAGCCTCCACCTGGGAGGTTAATTCATTGAGAGAGTTGTTCGTTTCCTCTATAACTGTCTGGATTTGCTTTGCTGTTTCTCTTAGAGATTTATTTGTTTCTTCTCTATGTGACTCTAATAACTGGATATGCATATCTTTAAGGTCATTTTCCTGTGTTTCCGATGAATTGGAGTATTAATTTATTTTGGGAGTTGCTGGTGAAGCCATGATTTCCTGATTTTTGTTGGGTTTGTTCTTTCACCTACCTCTGGCCATTTGCTTAACCGTAACCTGCACTGTTTGTTCTTGGGTTCTGTAGTTCAGATCTCTAGCGTCTTTCTCTGGAGTCTGGAGAACTCTTCAGGGAGATGAGAGAGGTCCAATGGTTTTAGCGTGTGCATTGGTGCTTCAGCTGTACCTGTGGGAGGAAAGTCTGTGGGTGCAGAAGCAAAAATACGGTCCAGCGTGTGTGTTTGCATGGAAGTTTGTCTTGAGGGACAGTGTGCTAGGGAATGTAGAGGCCTTCAGTGTGAGGGACCCGAAGGGGTCGCGGACACTGAAGTTATCGCATGCGCTGGTGATGATCATGTGCCCAAATTCCCTGAGTATGTCAGTGGCCTATAGGCTACTGGTATTTGTCTCTAACTGAGCTGGAGGAGTATTTGCCTTAACTCCTATGGTAGCTCCACAAAGCCAGGGCTTCCTTGTCCCAAGAAACCCTGTTTCCCACCGTGGATGTGTAGGTGGGAGATTTCTGATGTCTGGCTGCTAGCTTAGAAGCACCCTGGATCTGGGGCTCTGTAGGAAACTGAAAAGCACAGAGGTTCCTCCTGTTCTCTACTGGCAGGTTTGGGTCTGCTGAGCCAAATGTGCACTCTGAGGGCTCAGTGGTGTTGCAGTCGCTCTACCCGGGAATCCAGTTGTGGCTGCAGAACTAGGGTGTCTAGGTGCCTGCTGGGAAGTCTTGTGTAGCCACTACCATGGCTCGGTGCTCGGTTCCCCTGGGCGGTTTTGCAGGTCCACCAGACTTTGGTGTCTGCCACTGAGGGGCTGAGTGGCTCGTACAGTCAGGCTCTGTGGAGTCGGTATGGCCAGCCATTCGGAGGTGTGGGACCCCAAGCAGGATTGTACCACGGATTTCAGGCTTGGCAAGTGGATGATGCTGGCTGCTGAGGCTGAGGTGCTAGTATTCCCACCTCTGCTGTCTCGGTTCTCAGGCAGCAAATTCTGTGTCACTGGCGCTGTGGCTCAGCTCCTCTGAGGCGGAGGGAGGCCTGAAGAAGGAAAGTGCCCCTCTCCGTTCACAGAGAAGTCTGCATCTGACCTGAATCAAAAAGTTCTCTGCTCCTGTGGTGTCCCCTCCTTCAGGGAGCCACAATGTCGATTTTCCGATTTCAGTTGTCCCTCCACTCACCAATTTCGGAGTTTCCAATCCTCTGCCTTTCAGAAACGGTGCGTGCTGATCGCCGCCATCTTGGCTCCCCCTGCTGCACATTTATTTATTTATTTATTTATTTATTTATTTATTTATTTATTTATTTATTTATTTATCTATCTATCTATCTATTTTTATGCCATAATTTAAAATTTTTTATTATTAGTTATATTTTATTAACTCTGTATCCTAGCTGGATCCCGCTCCCTCATTCTCTCCCAATCCCATCTTCCCTCCCTCATCTCCTCCCTGCCCCTTTTCCAAGTCCACTGATAGGGGAGGACCTCCTCTCCTTTTGTCTGACCTGGTTTATCAGGTATCTTCAGGACTGTCTGCAAAGCCCTCCTCTGTGGCCTAGGAGGGCTGCTTCTCCCTTGCAGGGTGGGGAGGTTAAAGAGCCTGCCATTGAGTTCATGTCAGAAATAGTCCCTGTTCCCCTTACTAGGGTACTCACTTGGATACCTGAGCTACCATGGGCCACATCCGAGCAGAGGTTCTAGGTTATATCCATATATGGTCCTTGGTTGGAGAAACGGTCTCATATAGGACCCCTGTGCCCAGATATATTTGGTCCTTGTGGAGCTCCTATCCTCTCCAGATCATATTAACTCCCCCTTCTTTCATATGATTCTGCACTCTGCCGAAGGTTTGGTTATGAGTCTCAGTTTCTGCTTTGATACACTGCTAGGTAGAGTCTTTCTGAGGCCCTTTGTGGTAGGACCCTGTCCTGTTACTTGTTTTTTCCTACATCCGATGTCCATCCCATTTGTCTTTCTAGGTGAGGATTGATCATCATACTCCGGGTCCTCTTTCTTGTTTATCTTCTTTAGGTGTATATATTTCATTATGTTTATCATATCTTATAGGTCTAAATGAGTGAGTATATACCATGTGTGTCTTTATCCTTCTGGGAAACCTCACACAGAATGATATTTTCTAGATCCCACCATTTGCCTGCAAATTTCATGATTTCCTCGTTTTTAATTGCTGGGTAGCATTCCATTGTGTAAAAATAGCACAATTTCTGCATCCATTCCTCCGTTGATGGACATCTGGTTTGCTTCCAGGTTCTGGCTATTACAAATAAAGCAGCTATAAACATAGTTGAGCAAGTGTCCTTGTTGTGTACTTGAGCTTCTTTTGGATATATGCCTAGGAGTGGTATAGCTGGATCTTGAGGAATCACTATCCCAAATTGTCTGAGAAAGCACCAGATTGATTTCCAAAGTGGTTGTACAAGTTTACATTTCCACCAGCAATGGAGGAGCTTTCCCCATTCTCCAAAACCTCTCCAGCTTGTGTTGTCATCTGAGTTTTTTGATCTCAGCAATTTTGATGTGAGTAAGGTGAAATCTCAGGGTCGTTTTGATTTGCATCTCTCTGATGGTGCAGTTTCTTTAAGTGTTTGTCAGCCCATTGTTTCATCTCTTGGGAACTCTCTCATTAGTTTTGTACTTCATTTTAAAGTTAAGTGATTTTTCAAAATTAGGTTTGTATTTTGTTTTTATCCTTTTTTTGGTTGTCTATACAGTCTGGATCCTAATCCTGTATCAGACAATTGATGAAGATCATTTTCCATTCTGCAGGTTAACGCTTTGCCAGATGACTGTGGCCTTTGCTGTAGGAGAATAAGGGGAAGTAAAGAGATGTAAAGGAGATGTAAAGGAGAAACTAGAACAAGGTGATTAAATAGGGAGGGAGATGGGAGAGGAGGGAACATGGAGAGGGACAACTAACAGTAAAGGCCATTTGAGACAACAAATTGAAATCTACTACTGTAGAAGCTTCCTAAAATATATATTTTATAATAAAATATGTGAAAGGAATCTAAATGAAGTGACCAGATAATATGGTGACAATGCCCCAACTAGACATCTTATGCCACCATGTAAAACTAACAATGCTGAGAATGGGTTAATATTGTTAAGTCATTGGCCAAAAGGATCCCAAGGATGCCCCTAAAGTCACAGGCTATTGCCAACGCTCTTGATTACTCTTTACAACCTGATAGTAAGGCACTATTGCTGAAGACATTTGCTTATTTTATCAAACATGGAGAAGTCAAACTCATGCCTAACAAGAAGCTTCATGGGTATTTACTAGCATTCGTGGTACTGGGAGGTGCACACTACCAAGGGGGAAAAGTAATCATCACCATCACTCATCTACAAACCCTGCAACTTCAACAGTGGCTTGCCTGCAGGCTAAGACTGGTGTAACAGTGACACGGTGTTATGGAGTAACATTAAAGCCGACTCCCATGCTTGACTCCGTCAGTGTTCTTTTGCTGTGAAGAGACACCATGTCCATGGCAACGCTTATAAAAGAAAGCATTTAATTGGGACTTGCTTATAGTCTCAGAGGTTTAGTCTATGTTAACATGGTGGGAAGCATGGCAGCATGTTGGCAGACATGGTGTTAGAGAAGTAGCTGAACATTTTACAGCAGAATCTGCAGGCAGCGGAAAGAGAGAGCCACGGGGCCTGGCTTGGACTTTTGAAACTCCAAAGGCTATCCCCAGTGATATACATCCTCTTACAAGGCCACACCTACTCCAACAGGTCATACCTCCTAATCCCAATCATTTAAGTATATGAGCCTATGGGGGCCATTCAAACCATCATATTGGCAATGCTAAAGTGGTAACAAACCTACAGAAAAACCTCCTGCTGTTATTCTACTACAAGATCACAGTAATAAAATGGCTCCTAATGACCTATAAACTGCTATACCCATATAGATCAGTGCCTTGCTGACCACATTAGAGCAACTTCTTGTAGTAGAGGTTAATTAACACAGAGACCCACACTTGACAGTGTGCAGAAAGTGAGAGTCTTCGGAGAACTCAGTCCTAAATAGGATGTCTTCATCAGTGTCCTCAAGGCTTAGGGATCTATGTGGAAAAGAAAGATCCAAAGAACCAGAAGTGATGGATGGTTCTAAGGAAACTGTGTCTTCCAGACACAACAGGATTGATACACATATGAACTCGCAGAGACTGTGGTAGCATGTACAGGACCTATACAACTTCAAGTCAGATAGAGTCCCATTACTGGGAGGGAAAAGCAAATAGAGGCTCTTACCTCTAACCAAGATGCTATCTGCAATTGATATCCACTGGCAAAAGAAAAATCAGGTGTTTTCCTCCCCCGCTGTCCCCCACAAAAGATTGTCACTGGTTATATCAGCCATGCTCCAGGGCAGTCTCCATGCCCAGGAGTAGTTTCTTTTCATTTTTGTGGTCTTTTTGTTTTGAGAGAGACAAAGAAGGTAAAATCAGTTGGGTAGTTAGGCGGGGAGGATCTGAGGGACATTGGGGGAGGGGGAAACATGATCAAAATATATTGTATGAAAAAATTTTAATTAAAATAAAAAATAAAAATTAATGTCAAAAGGTCTGTAGAGATGGCTTAGCAGTTAAGAGCATTGGCTGCTCTTCTAGAGGTACTGAGTTCGATTTCCAGAAACCATATGATGGCTTACAACCATCTTTAATGGGATCTGATCCCTGCTACTGGCATGCAGGTGTACATACAGACACAAACCTCGTATACATAAATAAATCCTTAAAAATTAATATAACAAAAGTGAAAAAAACCCAGTCCATTTAGTAGTTGATTGTTTATTACCCACTGTGTGTTGGCCTCCCTATTTTTCCATTCTCTGCCAAAGATGAAATACTTTGGAGACCTTTTTGTCCTTGGATGGCCTTGTTTAGAATTTGGTTCATTTGGTTTTCTTAACAGTTTGAGTGTGTGTGTGTGTGTGTGTGTGTATGTGTGTGTGTGTGTATGTGTTCAATGAAGACAGGGTGGAATCAAAAGTTACAATTTTATTCCAAATGATCTGTTATTGGTAAGAACTGGATATTGAAATCATTCCCTCTTTCTGTGTTGGGGTCAAACTGTGTTTTAAATCTGTTACTTTCATGAAAATTTTAACTAACAAGTTAAAAAAAATCCCAATTATGATCTCACTAATATAGAACACTCATAGTGCTAGGCTTTTCACCTCTACATTTGCTTTTTTCCCCCAGTCTAGAAACTTCCTTCCATTTCTATCTCCATTATTTTCAGTCAGATGAATTTCTATTTGTACTGTAAAGTCTGGTAAAATGTTGTAAAAATCTAGTCAATTTCTTATGCCTTACCAGGTTTTTTGTATTCTCATACTTTACACATGAATTTATTGTATAATACATTTTGTTATGTCTCTATTATGAATAAGTTTTAAAGGGAGAAATGTTACGACTTTATAAATAATATATAATTATATAGTATATATATAATATAATTTTAGTCTTCGAGTACTATTGTCTTACAGTGGCTTTCTAGGATAGAGGATAGCACAATCTCACAGATACGAGTTCGTGTTGAGTATAATTGTATTATGAAAAAAACGACTGTGTCTTCTGGCTTCATTGAATGAGTAGGGAAATGGTACCTCCTTTTTCATTTGCTATTTTCTGCAAGTTAATTAACATCCTAATTAACATGTTATAAGATAGCCTCTGGTTTATATAAACATTGAATGGAAAGTACAACATTCCAAAGCTCTTGCTTTCCAAGTAGCTCCCTTTATTGTTAATATATCTCACTGGCGTGTGGTGCTTTTCATATATATGACTAAAACTGATTCACTATTACTCACTAGATTCTACACATCAGGGCTCATTCTTTTTGCTGTACAGCTCTATGAACGTTCAGAAATGTCATGTAAAATTCCACATGCCTTCCTGTACCTGTTCATCCCTCCCTGTCCTCAGCGGCCAGACTCCATCCTTTTCTGTCCCCAGACATTTCCCTTTGAGAATGTCATGTCATTATGCTTACACTGTATCTTGTCTTTGTGCTGCCTTCTTTTACTTACTAATAAAGTATCAGTTCCTAGTGTCTCTTGCATGACTTGACAGCAAATTTTTCTTCTGCTGAGTAATAGTTTATTGTATAATTTACCATTTTGCTATCTTAACTGCTGAACAACAATCTTGGTTTCTTCCAAGTTTTGCCTGGTATGAATGGAGCTTCTATAAACAGTTTGTGTTTGGTCTTCAGGTGTGGACATACATTTTCAACTCCTTTGAAGATTGCAAGAACAGTGATTTTTGGGTTGTTTGATAAGATTATGGTTAATTTATAAGCATCTTCTTGCAAATTAACCAATGACAAGTGGTCTTCCCTTGCGGCTGCTACGTGTTTTTATTCTTATCATCAATGGATGAAAATTCCCGTTGTCTCACATTTTCTCCAGCACTTGCTGTCATCATTTCTGGTGTGTTTTGTAATAATACATTGTGTTAGTTTTCAGGTTCCTATTGATATATCGTTTTTTTTGGGGGGGGGCAGACTTTCTGAAGCAAATTGTTAGCTTTTGCATGGGGTCTAGGATTCTAGGGTCTGGAAGTGACCTAGAGTCTTGCTTGCATTCCACCACTGAGTTACACTGAGTCTCAAGTATCTTCATCTTTATCTGTCTGGCGGTGTTTTATTTAATTTCACTGTGAACACACACGGCTTTCTAAGTTGGCAGTGATTTTCTTGTAGTGTTTGAGGTGTTATCCATTGCCTTTTCCCGTTTTGGTGTCTGTTGAGATTCTGGCATCACAGAATACATGTTGCCTGCCTCTACCTGGCAGCTTTAAAACATTTTCTTTCTGTTTTGGGGGTTTGAGCACACTTGTTAAGATTTATGTTGGTAAGGCATTGTTGTTATTTGTATTATTATTGGTGATTATTTATTCTGTCTGGGTCTGTACTGGCTAGTCAGCCTTATGTCAATCTGACACAAGATATCTGAGAGGAGGGAGCATGAGATAGTGTTATTTGCAAGCCTGTGGAACATTTCTTACTGAGTGAAATGGGGGAGGGTCCAGCTCATTTTGGGTGCTGCTTGGTAGTCCTGGGCTGGTGGTCCTGGGTTCTGTTAAGAAAGCAAGCTGAGCAAGCCATGGGGAACAAGCCAGTACACTGTACCCGTGCATGGCCTCTGCATCAGCTCCTGAGTTCCTGCCCTGTTTGAGTTCCTGTCCTGACTTTCTTCAGTGATGAACAGTGATATGGAAGTGTAACCCAAATAAACTCTTCTCTCTTCAAGTTGCTTTGGGTCATGGTGTTTTATCACGGCTATCCTAACCCTAAGTGAGACCCGTGGCCTATTTTAAGTTTGGGAAATCATCTGCTGTCATCTTTTAAAATACATGTTCTACTACATGTTCTTGGTTTCTGGTTCCACATTAGGACTCATGGCTAAATATGTCTTTAATACGTTCTTTGTAATTCACCTTTACTCCTTTCTGTTCAGTTTAGAAATTTCCTTTGGACCTTCTAATTTATTCATCCTGTTTTGTGCTGTTTCTTACCTCTAATAAAGCCATCTAAGGAGTTCTTGTGCATGTATTTTATTTTTCAGTTCTAACATTTCCAGGTGTTTAAAATTTTTATTGTTGTTGTTATTTTATTATTTTAGTTTTTTGAGACAGGGTTTCTCTGTGTAGCTTTGACTGTCCTGGACTTGCTCTGTAGACCATGCTGGCCTTGATCTCACAGAGATCTTCTTGTCTCTGCCTACCTGAAATGCTGGGACTAGAGGCATGTACCACTATACCCGGCAGGTGGTTTTTAAAAAAGATGTATTTTTATTTTTTTTTTATCTATGTGTATGAATGTGTCTGCCATATGTGTATGTGAGTTGCAGGCCATTGTGAGCCATTAGGCATGGGTTCTGGGAACCAAACTTAGGTCCTCTGATAGGGTAGCGAGTGCTCTTACCTGCTGAGCCTTGTCAACAGCCTGTTCAGATGCTCTTGTTTTTGAAGCCACATCTGAGTTTGTTTTTCTGGATTTTTATAATCATTTTTCCATATGTGTGATTTTAAGTCCTGTGTCCTTCATAGTTGTAAAGGTCCCTCTTCATTAAAACTGTTATCTAGATGATGCATGGAGCTCTTTGTAATCTTTTCCTCTTGCCTTTGTTCGTTTGATATCAGTCAGACAGTAGCATGCCTTTATTGAATGCTTTGCCTAATTAAAATACAGCCTCCAAGTGACAACATCATTTGTCACCTTTCCCTCCATGAGTCAGTCTTAGGATTAGTTACCAACTTTAATGCCATTATGGAATGTGTTGAGTCAAGGCTGAGTTTTCTTAAGTCAGTCTTCCCTTTGTTTTTTCCCCCCTGGGTCTTCTAGGGTTTCAAGAAAGGGCTCGATGTATTCTGTGGGTCCTCTACTACATTTGAGTCTCAAACTTTAATCTTTTTCCTCAAATTGCCAAAATACTTTCTCAGTGCTTTTTGGGTTGAGGTTTTTAGCCTTCTATTCCACAGAGTCCCAGTTTCTTGAGAATAAAACTGGCCAAGTACTTAATACTTACAAAGTCTCTACTTATTTCTCTGTGTGTCTTCAGCAGCCCTGCATGATGCTTTGTGCTAAGCTGGTTCTGATTCTCAAGCACATGTCTTTCAGATTAGCGTTACAATCCCAAAGGAAGTGTAACTATTGTATAGCCAGTTCCTCTCAGGATTTTCTCTCCTTACTCTAATTTCTGTTTACTCAGCAATTCTTGTCTACTTTTAGGTAGGCTATAAAATGATCCCAGTCCCACCTTCCCACCCTCTTCCCCCTTTTCATCCTTCTCCTCTCTTCCAGTACCAGCTCACTTTCACACATCAAGTCGTGTCAGGACTAAGAGCATCTTCTTCCACTGAGGCCAGAAAAGGCAGCCCAGCTAGAAGAAAATGATCCAAAAGCAGGCAACAGAGACAACACCCACTCCCAATTGTTAGGGGACCCTCCTGAAGATCAAGCTGCCCATCAGCTACATATGTATAGGGGACCTAGGCCCAGTCCCTCTATGCTTTTTGGTTGGTGCTTCAGTCTCTGAGGCCCCCATGGTCCTCAGTTAGTTGACTCTGTTGGTCTTCTTGTGGAAAACCTGTTATTATTTTTTTTTGAAGGTGCAAATGTGACAGCATTTCTTCATCCAGTGTCCTTCATTGTCTCGGTGTTCAGTGATCCTTGATCCGCAAAACACTGACCCATTTATTCCTTTAATCAGCTTTGCTAATGTGTTTTTGAACAACTGGTGGAATACTGTGTGTCTTTTACATTTAATTAGCATATTTTCATGCTGGTACTTCTATACCGTCTCAAGTTTTCTGTTTAGGTGTCCACAGAAATTACTAGAGAAACCTCCAGAAAAAAATATAATTGTGTAGATGTTTAAAAGCTAAATATAGATTTTCAAAGATTTTTCTTCTTGAATCAAATTCGTCTTTAGCATATATAATTAACCACCAATTATGTTTTAGTATATCCTCATACAGTAAAGTGGTCATATTTTTGCTTTTTGAATATTCCCAAGTAACTGTCTTAGAGCTATTTTGGATGTTAGGGTTGAGTGTTTTCACTTGTCCTCTAGACCCTGGGGTGATAGTCTAAGTTGATGGTCAGTGCCACGTTGATGCTGTTATTTTATTGTGCATTAAAGTGGGTGCAGGATGAAGCCCTGGAATGTTATTTTTATTCCATTAAGTATTTAATGTCTTGTTATTCATTTTTAATTATAAATAATAGAATTATAATAGAAAGGGCCCTGAAAAAAGATGAGCTTTGGAAAGAGAAATAATGTAATAGCTGTTGTTATGTCTAGAATCCCGGTACATTTTGATACTAGTAAAAAACTCATGAAATTTTATCTCAAATATATAGAATTTATATTAGTATGAAAGTTCTGAGCATGATTAAAGCAAAATATGTTCTACCTTTTAAAAAGATTTTTAAAAATTATCTGTATGTACCTGTGTCTGCCTGTGGGTAAATGCTTGTGAATGCAGCTGCCTGTGGAGGCTAGAGGCATCAGATCTTTCTAGAGCTGGAGTTACAGGTGCTTGTAACCTATCTGCTGGGTGCTGGGAACGGAACTGGGATCATCTGGAAGGACAGTATGCATAGTCTATTTGGGGGGGCATATTTTTAGGTAATATTTGGCATATACTGGGGAAGATCTGGATTGGATTATTACAGTTGATATGCAAATTAGTAATTCAGGGTCTCTTCTTTGTCCTGAACCAGGAAATGGTGCCATCCTTATCCATTTTATGTTGGCTTTTATTGTATCTTTACTTCTATAAAGTAAGATCACAAAGAAACGAATGATGGGATACAGAATTCCAAGAGAACAAAGTTCTTGCCTGTATGCAATTTCTACTTAAGATACAAGATATATATTACAATCTGAATTTGGCTTGTTAAAGTATATCTTATGTTTTATGTTGCTGAGTTGCTTAGAAAGTGTCATGTAGGATTCCTGGATTAATAAGAGCAAGCTGAAAGGGGTAAGGGAAAAGAGTGGTCGCGAAAAGTAAAGTGAGGGTGATTTCATAAAAGGGAGTAAGAGGTGGCGGTGAGACTGAAGGTGGAGAAGAGAGTGCAGGGAAAAGTGGGTCAGCTTGGGGTGGCAGCAGTAGGCGTCCAGGGAAGGACCCATCTTCAGGTGAGAGAAATCAGAGCAGGGCTGAAAGTACACAGCACATGTTGAGTGTAAGGCACAGTCAGCGTTCAGGACGCCAGCCCTTCCATTCTGAAATTGACACTTACTCCTGGCTACAGGCTATTCCACTGGGACTGCTAGAATTACAGCAATGAGTCTGCACTACAGTTTAGATGGAACCAGAATATCAGGAAGAATGGAGACACCCAATTCAACATGTTTACATTGAGCATCTCATTAGTGAGGGGAATGGGCTCTTGAGAGGATTAGATTAAGTCCAGATCAATTAAGCTAATGACAAGGATGTCTGGGAATTACTCTGGGAAAGGGCCATATCTTTTTTAATAGAATGTCTCAGTTTCATTTTTATGTCTTTAATTATGCTGTGAGATCTTTAAAAGTAAGGGAGGATATCTTTTTATTTTTAAACTAAGCAACTGGCATATACAAAGAATTCAATTAATTATTGCAAGAACAATGCAGATGAATAGAACATAAATGCACTTAGAGGAAATGACTGGAGAGTCAGGAAGTTTTGTGTAGCACTCAGGGTGGGAAGATGAAACCTAGTTACTAATGCTGGCACAATGAGGAGGCCAAGCTGTTTTCTTGTACAGGAACTTTCTAGATAAGTAGAAGTATATAGGTTGGGTGGGACTAGCTTTCAGGAAGTTCCTGAATGATGATGGTAATAATGAATAACAACTACACAGGACATAAAGGGGTTGTTGAGGTAATTTCAAGAGGGGAAATCACAGGATTTCTGTAAATACAGAGCATACTCATAGCCTCTGTTAATCAGGGGAGATAGAGTGAGAAGAGTGCTCTAGTCTCTTCGACTTGTTTTTACTTCCTACATTCTATGGGATCTTCTGTGATCCCATCATCAGTCATGAACTGGGCTCAGAAGGCCCCAACTCTACACAAAGAACTACAGAAATGCTGAGAGAGGGAGAAATAGTCTTCTCAGGGAAATGCACATCATTTCATTATTCGGTACCAAGTTGTCAGCCCTGAAAACATACAAGTAACGTTAAACAGACTAAGCAGGTTAAAGTTAGGAATATATATTTATATATTATATATAATTATTTCTAATTATATAATTATAATGTACATAAAATTATGTATTCTGTATATAATATGTGTATGGAGTATAATACATACATATTTATGTAACAACTAATGAAAAAAAGAGATCATGAATTTAAAAAAGAGTAAAGAGGGTTTGAAGGGAGGAAATTGAAGGTGGAAATGATGTAATTATAATCTCAAAGAAAGACAAGAAGTAATTTTAAAAAGCACTTAGAAATATCAGCAAATGGAACTGATTTTTCAAAAATGAAATAGTTGAGAGACTGACAAAGCTATTATAATCCATATGTATTCATGTATGCTGTTATTCATTGATGCTGTTATTCAAAAATATTTGGAAGATACTTTTTCAAAAATGTGTAAAGTTAACATGCCACTTAAAGGAAAGCCGTTATATATGGTGATGAAATTCAAGCTTTGAATAAAAATGAGGATTGGGAAAGTGTGCCTGCCACTTTTGTGAACTTAATGGCTTCCCAATATTTAAAAACTGTTTGTGGGAGACATTGGTAGTGACATTAATAAATAGTACTTTTTGATGTTGTTCAGTGACAGGTATCAATCATTTGACTTAGTAAGCCAGTATTTGACCATGCATGATGTTACAGAATCATATGTAGGGAAAAGGTTCAACTTAAAGGCTGACCAATGCATTTTTTTGTGTGTGTGTGTTAGAGACTGGATAGTTTATTGATATTCGATTCAACAATACAGCCAATCTTTGGGAAACTACTGCTTATCAGATTTTGGTGTATTTTTTAAAACTTAATTAATTCAATTTACATCTTGGTCATAGGCCCCTGCATCCTCCCCTTCCAGTCCTCCCCTTCCTCCCACATTCCCTCTCCCCTATTTCTCAGAATAGGGGAGCTCCCCTACCCAGACACCCCAGCTCATCTATTCACATGAGGACAGAATTCATCTTCCTCCCCTGTGGCCTTGTAGAGAAGTCCTATCAGGGGGAAGTGATCACAAAACAGGCAACATATTCTATGTCAGCAATATTCCCCAGCCCCTAACTAGTGGGCCAACATGAAGCCTAAGATGCCCATTGGTCTCATCTTCTTGGGGTCTGTGCATTGTAGTATGTCTACCCTGCACTATATGACTAAAATCCGCTTATAAGTGAGTATATACCATGTGTGTCTTTCTACTTCTGGGTTACCTTACTCAGGATGATCTTTTCTAGTTCCATCCATTTACCTGCAAATTTCTTGATTTCCTTGTTTTTAATGGCTGAGTAATATTCCATTGTGTAAATGTACCATAGTTTATAAAAATATCATCAGTTGTCTGAAAAAGATAATAAAATTCTACTTCATTTCTAGTTACACATGTGTATAGTTCATATACATCAAAGAAAATAGAGCAAGTGCCATAGATTAACTGCCATGGAAACATGAAGAATGTTATAGTTTTCATCTACTTTTGAAATCTATACATTGAAAGATTATGTAATACTTCTTATTGACCTTTTGAATTTATACTTGTTTCTAAAAATACAGTTACTTTAAATGTATAAATATTCAGGGTAATATATAATGAATTATGATGATTATTTAAAAAGAATCAGACAATTATATATTGTGGTTAGGTATGCATCAAATTTAACTCTGCCATCTCTGATCACCTGATTCTACTTTGAATATTCTGGTCAGAAGCAAATCACAGTATTTGCTTCTGTTTTCTTAGGTGTATGTGTCCCTGTCTTTAAGTTCATTCAATATTATATAGCATGTGTCAGAAATTACCTTTAAAAGGAAGAATTATATTCACATACACACAGCATTTGATTATCTGTAAAAGTATCTTTTATTCTCCATTTGTAATTGTTGTCTTGGAGGCTTATTGCAGAATAAGCTCACCCTTTCTAGCCTTTTCTGAACTCTGGCTGGCTGGTTCAATTTAGCTTTTCTGGCTCAAGCTCCTTTCTAAGCTGACTGATTCAATTTGGCTTCTCTTGGGTTCTCACTGGATTGCTCTGCTTGGAAAACTGTACCTGAACTCTGTGAACTGAACTCCACCAAACTGAACTCCACTGCATTCCCAACTGATTGCTCAGTTCACTCAACTCCACTGCACTGCACTTACATAGGTGAACTGTACCAACTTAACTCCACTCAACTAGACTGACTGAACTGCCACTGCACTGCCTCTCAGCTGACTTCCCATTGACGGCCAGCTGACTGACCTCAACTGAGCTGGATTGCCTCTCCCTGTACTCTCTCTTAAGTTATCTCTCTTTCTTCTCTGTTCTCCTGAGAGTTTGTTGTATCCTATCTCGGACTCATTCTGTCAAATCTTTCTCTTGGACTCATCACTTTGTCTGCCCCTCAATTATATGTCACATTCCTTCTACAAGCTAACATTTATAGACTCTGGAATCCCCCTTGATAAGAATTTCCTCCCTGAACATCTACAAAGTTTGCTATGATATGTGTGCAAGAAGTTCACTGGAAAGTTTTGCAGTGGGGTGAGGATATGAATTATCCATCTACATGGAGCTGGTTGAAGAAATTGTGATCTACTCAAATGATGGGATCTACGAAGCCAGATGCTTTAAAAAGTATAAAACAGAAGTTTGTGGGATTGGTAATTGTTTCTGTTGTAATAGTTGAACTATGTAAGATTTTTAACTTAAACATAAAGGGGGAAGATGTAGAGAAATTTTAACCCAGCAACATGGCTACTCTGGCAAGGGACCACATCCAAAGACCCAGGTCTGTGTGATGCATCTGGAAATCAGGCACACTACACACTTTTAATTCCTCTGGCTCAAATACAGACATACCCTTTGCACACATCTTTAATCCCAAAGAGTGACATCTAATTGAGGGATAGATTAAGTGACAAATCAGAGAAATATTTGACAGAATAGGATATCTCCAACTCTCACTGCACGGGTGATTTGAGAGAGCATGAGAGGCAGTTGAGTTGAGTTCAGTCAGTTGTCAAGAGTTGGGAGTTAGTTGAAAGGCAGTGAAATGGAGTTGAGTTAGTGGCAGTTCATTTGGTGGAGTTGAGAGGCAGTTTTACCAGGACAGTTTTACAGAGACAGGTTGTAGAGAGAACAAGCTAGACACAGGTGAAGACAGAATGAGCCAGAGAATGAGAGGGAGCCAGAAGATTAGAACAGATTGCTAGTTACTTTGAGGCCAAGCAGAGCAATTTAGACAGAAGCAAGAGAAGCTAGTTCTAATCAGTCATCTTGGGAAGGAGTTTGAGCCAGAACAGGTGAGTTATACCAACCAGCCAGGATTCAGGAAGAGCTAAAAAGGTGATCTTATTCAGCAGTAAGCTTCCAAGATAACAATTACATCAGGCGAATAAAATATACTTTTATCTATTCATTATTTGTAGTTTTTTGGGCTATTTCTGCCTTTGGGCTGTTGAGAATAACAGGGGTGTCAAGCGTCTTATTTGCTTCCTTGCTTTGAGTTCCTTGGGGATGCACCAGAAGTAGAATTCCTGAATCACACGGTAATCATGTGCTTCATTGTAAAGAAACCACCATACTAATATTTCAGTTGTTTTTACTTCCATCTAATGGTGAATCAATACTTATAATTTATGTAAAACCATCCCAGAGATTGGATGAGAAGAAGGAAGAAGGAACCTGAGGTTGAAAGGTTGAGAATCAGTGTTCTGAAGGACTGTGTTCTCGAGGTCAGTTAGGAAGCCACAGCAGTGGCAGACAGGTAAGGCGAGAGCTGCTCACAGAATGCCTTTGAGCTGAAACTGGGATACAAAAGAATTTGAGGAAGCTTGGAACACATGTGGTCTTATGGAAAGCAAAATCAGAGACGACAAAATAGCTATTATTAAAGAGCTGTCTCCAAAAGGGATCAAACTTTTCTGTGGCCTGAGGATGGAGGGGTTAGTGCTGACACATGTTAAGTAAGTAAGTGCTGCCTGGCATTACCTCAGAGAAGGAATGTAAGGTAAGTTACGGTAGGAATGAAAACCATGTCTAAGCTGGAAAACTAGTCCAGCTTCCATGTTGGTTTCTGTCAGGCAGATCACCACTTGGAGAGGGCAGTGGCCTTCAAAAGTGGGTAAAGGCACAGCAGAGCATCTTGAAGTCCCTTCTCCCCCTAAATTCCTACGTTTTCAGGCACAGCTGCATCCCTAGAGTCCAGCATTAATATGAGTGTAGTGAGAAGTGAGGTAATGGGGCCCCATCAAGCAAAGGCTCATGGGAGGCCTTTCAGTGGTCCCTGCTCTATGTGCTCTGCTTTTCTTTCCCAGGGCATGTGACCTTAACCTCTCTCCCTCTGCAGCTGCTCTTTCAGCTGCTTTGCCCCTCTAGTTTCCTTTACGCACTGAATTCAGAAGTATAAGATTGTTCATAGCCGAGGCTTTGACTTTAGAACTGTTCTAGTGGGAGTGAAGACTGTGTGTGTGTGTGTCCTTGCGTGTGTGCACACCTGTGCATTGGGAAGAGGAAGAGCATGTGTTTTAGACATGTAGATGGATGATGTTCCCAGCAACATGAAAGCATGAGGTGTGTGCAGCATGAAGACTCTTGAGTTTCCTTTCCACTCTCTTGCAAGGGGAGTATATTTTAGTTCCTGTTGTGAGCTAGAGGTATTGGGGTTAACAAAGGCTCAAGTTTTGGCTGTAGATTTTCCAAAAACCTCTTTTTCCAAGACTCATAACTTTTTCCATGAAAATCTCTTACAGATATCTAGTACATTATTAACTGGGCATATCTTGTATTTTATAATATAACTTTAATTTATATTGAACTACAAAGCCTAAAAATTATTTTGATAATTTTCTACTCAGTTTTCATAATGACTTAGTTTAGCTTCTTTCCTTTGTTAAATAAAGAAGAAACAAATGCAGAGACATTAAATGGCTTAATCAAATTAATAAGTAAGTCTGGGAGATAATTTCAGCTCTCTGGTGCCAAACCCATGCTCATGCCATCCTAAGTGCTTTCTACACTGTGCTCTATTATATCCAGGCCTAAAATAGGTAATTAAACAACTGCATTAAATAACCCCTCAATCTGATTAAGCACCAGAAATTCAGTGATAGGCTGCACTGCTCCAGTAAATATCTGTGCTTGCATGTGTTTGTGCCCGATCCATCCCACAAGTGAGGATGCAGCTGCAGCTGCTGTGCAGAGCAGGGTGTTGGTCAGGGAAAGCACACGTGCACATGCGCACCAGGTTGATGCTGTAGCATGCTGCTGAGGTGCAACACACCAAGTGGAAGGAACGACATGCACACACAATTGAGCACTTGGGTTAAAAGCCATCCTCAGATTTCTTTGTTAGTGATAAAGGAGTTTTGGATTTATCCTAAAAATAAAAATGTTTAACTACTCTGTCAATTCTCTACATTGCTTTAGCTTGGGAGTGTGATTAGATTGTTAGGAAATTTGTTAGTAATTGAAATATTTCTCTGTGAATCATTGAGCCATCAAAAGAAAATAGAGAAATAAGATAGTGAAACTGTATGTATCAGAGTAAAGCTGCACCTTTTAAACAGATTGAATTGGTGAGAAAAGGCTCATTCTCAATATATAATAATGCTGCCTTCAATGTGGTATATACAGCAGCATTCCCAAAGTGTCTGGCGTGAGCTTTCACAGAGGCTCATGCTACCGAGTCACGTCAGAACCGTGCCACAGTGGCATGTGGTGCTCCTGTTACTGCCCTGCTCTGTGTGTTGGTGTGTGTGGTGCCTGTGCCTTTGGTATGGCTGTGATTCTTAGCTACATCCTCAGGTACTCTGTCCTGGTTTTAATTCTCCATTTTCTAAGATTTGTAATAATTTGAAAGGTTAGTGAATTTGTCCAGCAGGGCTCGGGGAGTGGACCTCGTTGGGGCAGCAAGGAGATGAAAAAAAGACAGACAGGCACATAGACATGCATGGGCAGAAAGCTGGGATGCAGTGGTCTGAGCTTTCTGCTAGAGAAACCTCAGGCCCTGTCCCTGCTCCCTTCCTCACCCCGCACTCCAGAGTGCTCATTATAATAGAGTTGAACAAAGAGACAGGGCTATTGCATACAGATAATCGAGGAGGTAGGGTTTATGGTCTATTGCGGAACCAAGGAGGCAGGCTTATCTAGTCTTACAGGGAAGTAGTCTGCAGACAGTCAATGTCCTAGAAGAAAGCTATGGTAATATTTTCTGCACATGTAATCAATGTCTAGATGTGGACCAGAATGGAAGGATTTGCCATCTGTAGAAGGCTGTACTATTCCTCCATGGATCTGAGGCTCCGGAGTCTTTGTCATGGCTGTTCCCCCTGTCAGTAGTACACATTCACTCACTCAGGCTTTCCTTGCTCCCTACAGGGTTGCATTTACTATAAAAAGTCTATCAAGGAGGTCTTGAAATAGTAAAAAGGTTCAGAAAGAATAACAAGCTTTTCTCTTCAAATTCTGTAAATGGTACTGTATGAATCATTTCCAAATACAAACCAGAGAAGGGAAAGAAAAACAAGAAAAGTTAAATTTCCATTTGCCTCTGTCATTGTAAATAACGAGCCGGAGGTTTAACAGCTTTTAAAATACTCCTGGGGATAATGGACTGGAAGTCACTCTGCTTGGTTAAAAATAATTTTATAAAGTTCCTTGTTTATTTGGGGATAAAATTGCTAAAAAGGATAGAAAATGGTTTGGTCAAATATAATTTTTCAAGCAGCAATTAATGCCAGAGTAATACGTAGGATGCAGAAATGGAGACCCAGTCTTGTCCTTTGGTTGATCATCTGCTCAGAAAGATAAATGAGATGAATGCTCCATTGTAGTCTCTGTGCTGTCTCAGAGGACATGGCATTCTGTCTTTGTTAGGGGAACTGGAGAAGGAGGGTGAAAGTTACTATGTATTTGTGTGAGGGAGCATTTGTTTCCAAGGAAATCACATGAACAAAAGCTTGGAGACCTTGAGATTTCCAGCTATGGGACCATGGTTTACTCTGACTATGGGTACCATGCTGAGAAACTGAGGGGGTTGTTAGCCTAGTCAGATAACATTAGCAGCAGATCTATCGGAATAAGTAGATTTGCATTGTAAAGGGCTACTTATGCCTGTAGAAAATGTCAAGCTCCTTTGTATGACTGGAGAGACACAGCCAGGAAAGACTTATATTTTGGGAAGAAAGCACTAGAGGGCAGATTGGAAAAGGGAGATGTTGGTTCGTTCATTCATTCTTTTTTTCATTCAATAATTGTGTATCTACTATGTGAAAGTAACTGTTTTAGGCATAATGATAGCTTTTTTAGGGAGCTTGCTATTAAATGATGAGACATATAATTTATCAATAAATATAGTAAATGAATTAATTGATGGTATGCTAGGGGCTAGTGAATATTAATAAAGCAGAAAAAGTAAAGGAGCTTGGGCTGGGGAGAGCTTGGCTGTTAAGAGCACTTACTCTATCAGAGGACCTGAATTTGGTTCTCAGCACCCATGTTGAGTGCTTACCACTGTCTGTGATTCCCGTGCTGGGGATCTGACACCCTCTTCTTACATAATTTTTTTTTTTTTAAAAAGGACTAGACTTAGAATGGAGAAAAGCAATTACTGGAAAACATGTTTATTTATTTTTTTCATTTTAAAGCTTTTTCATACAAACAAATGACCAGGCTGTAATGCATTGTTTGAAGGTGAATGATGTTTGTAGTAAGTGTCCTGGAAGCAGGTCAGTTGTTACAGCCAGACCCCTCCATGCTCCTCCTCGGAACTGCAAATCAGTTTCTCCCTGGCAACCTGATGTTTGTGCTAATCATGTTACTGCATATGTGTATCTCCTGGTATAGCTTAGTTTCGCTGTTTAAAAATCGAATCTCTTCTAGTCTTTTAAAGTATAGGTTTATATATTTATGTGTGTGGTGTATATGTATATGTGTGCATGCTTGTGTGTGTGCTCAGGTGCATGTGCACATGTGTTCATGTGTGTGTGGCTGCCAGAGGTTGTTGCTGGTGTCTTCCCTAGTCATTCTTGTCATTCTTGTGTTTGTATACTGAAGCAGGCTCTCACATGAACCTGGATCTCACTAATTTGGCTGCTCTAGTGAGCTAGCTTGTTCTGGGATCACTGATTATTATCACAGCAAGCTCTTCATTCACAGAACCTTCTTTCCAGCCTTTCTTCCTTTCTTTTTCAGGATGCTTCATCAGCTAAAGCGCTCGATCATTTATCTTAGCATTTCTCATAGCCTGGACTTTACTGACTGTAAACTCATACTGCAGCTCACTATGTTTTGTCCTCTGTATGTTGTCAGCTGGACCCCAGGCTTCAGCAGACTCTGGTGTCATGTTTTGGTGCAGCTGTTCTGTTGGTAGGAGGGTATTCTTTCATTGAACAGCACACACTATCTAGGTGTCTCTTCTGCAGACTTAATATCTGTGTCTGATCGATGCCTAGAGTCAGCAATTTACTGGGTTGCAAATGTGGTATTGTAACTGGATCTGTTTTAGTTATTAGCTGTAATGCTTTAATTTTTATGTGTATAAATGTTTACCTGAATGTATATTTGTGTGCCATATGTATGCCTGGTGCCCATGGAAGCTAGTGGACATCGGAACTCCTCCAACTGGAGTTATACAGTTGTGAGCTGCCATGTGGTACTGGCAGCTGAACTCAGGTCCTTTGTAAGAGTAGCAACTATTGTTAAGTATTTCATAAGCTGAAATACTTCTATTAATTAAAATTTCCCTTTTGCTGTTTGGTTCTCACCTGTACAGTTCTTATTAGAAGACAAGATAAATGTGTTTCTGTTGTTTACTAGTTTTTAAGATAATGAGTTATTTCTCTATCATACACAACTTGATTACTCTATCCATGTTTTTTACTTTAATGTGCTTTTATTACAAAAGCAGATCTCCATTGGCTATACTGTTCCAGTTTCTTTATATTTTACACTGGAATAGGCCAAACCACTCCAGACTTTAGGTCCTGTTCTATGGTAGACTCATTAATGTTCTAGAACATATTTGTTGGCTAGTTGGGGGTTCTTGTTTTCCCCACACATGATAGGTACCCCTGATTGCTTGGCTTCTTCCCACACAAGTGCTGACACTGTACAGGTAGCCTGGCTGTTAAGTGGTCACAACCAGTTGCATTTTGGGTTTGTGATATACATCACCTAGCTTTGCTATAAATGTTTTTCCTGGAATTTTGGTGTTTTTAAAAATTAGTTGGTCTATTTTTATGTGAAAATAAATGGGATTTTTAAAAAGGCTTCAGATAGAGATGATGCAGAAGTTAAGAGGGGTATACTGTTATTGGGAGAACCCAAATTTTGTCCCAGCAGCTATATTGGGCAGCTCACAACTTCCTGCAGTTCCAGCTGCAGGGAGATCTGATGCCTGTGGTTTCTACAGGCACCTATGCTATGTGCACACACTCCTGCACAGACAACGACACATGCCTACATAACTACAGTAATCCTAAAAATAGTCCACATAACAAATGTACCTCCTCAAAATGCTCACTGACCCAGCCTTCTCCTTCAGGGGCAGAGGTTGAGCCATGGTGGAGTAAAGTGCAGTCAGAATAGCTAAATTTGAAATTTCTGACCTAGAAGATCTGGTGGGTGGCAGTTTCCCTACAGAATATTTAAAGTTTGAGGAAAGGAGCAAAGTAGGTGGGGAATAAGAGCAATCTTTGATTTTGTAGGTTTGAAAGGAGCATAAAATATCATGAAGTAATGGAAATATTTTGTCAAGAACTGTGTATCTAGGTTTCTCAGACAGAGCTGTGCCATGGATCCCCAGCACCGTGAGGGATAATCACCTTCATCACAAGGAGGGAAATGTTAATGTGGGTTATAAAGCATTTATCTGAAGATGAAAGGGACGTTAGTAATCAGCACTAATAAATTAAGGGCTTTATAAATAGGCACAAAACATATGTACATTGATCAGCAGTCCAAACTGAAAGCCACTGTCCAGAAATGTGTCACACCAACAGATAGGGTACTATGGTGTCTAGGTGTGGGTGCCATGGACTTTGGATATATGAGAAAAGATTGGGCACATTTCTATTTGCGACTATAGCTAAACATTCTATGTATTCATAAACTTTAAATTCTTTGTTTTGCATAGGCTAGTGTGCTATCATGAATGTAGGTGAGCAGGCCTTCTCTGTGGGGAGCCAGTCCAGAGGAGTCTAAACTGCTATAACCTCTAAGGGCATTACATATGAACCCAAATGACATAATTTTTCTTTTGTTTCTCTCCCCCCCCCATCGCCCCCAAATCTAGACCTGTCTTCAGAGACCTGAGATCAGACTTGAATCACTCAAAGAAGATATTAAGGAATTCTTTAAAATATCAGGTTTGTAAAGTTCTCCCCTTACCTTTAATTATTCCCAGACTTTGAGCTACTTCTTTAAAACTGATTTAACTTGGCTGAGAGGTCTCTGTGTGGAGAGGATTGGAATCCACACATTCAAAATTGTGCAAACATTCAAGAACACTGTAAAAATGACTGCTTTGCAGTCAAAATATGTCCCTAGTCAAAATATGTCTCAAGTGTGGCAAATATGTTCTTATTTGAGTAGCTTGTCTTTTTTACTTCCTGCTATGGCGTTTCTACATTATTTTTCTGTGCTTTCAAAATAACAACAACAACAACAAACAAAACCAAACCAAAACTAAAAAGAAAATCTTAATTTTTGTACATGGAGGAACCTGGCCTGAGTGCTTGCATATGGGAGCTGAGGGAATAAGTGGTATCTCCTCAGAATACTCTGTTTGTTGGCTAGGTGTTCAAAGACATTGGCATTCACTTAGCATTTTTACCGTGGAAGAAGGCATTGCTCTCAACCTGAGAAAATGATTCACGTTTTACTTAATAGCAATGGTTAGCAAAATTCTTTCACAAATAACTGTGATGCTAACGTTTCAGTGAGGTAAGTTTTAATTAAGTTTGGACTAGAGAGCTGGCTCAGCAGTTAAAAGGACTGTCTCTTCCTCCAAGAGACCCTGGTTTGGTCCCAGCATCCTCAGGGCAGCCCACAACCCTACAATTCTAGTTCCACATGATCTGGTGCATCTTCTGAGACTCACAGGCTCATGCATGAATTTTGGTGTACATGTATGCATTCAGGCACACACACATAAAATAAATAAATTTGAAGAAGATAAAAAGTTACTGTGTAGCGTATTTAAGAAACTAATATTTATTTTTTTTAACTTAAAAATAGGTTGGGAGAAGAAACTTCAGAATGCTGTTTATAGTGAACTGAATGTGTGAGTTTTTCATCTATTTTGTTTAATATATTTACTTTGTATGTAGTAAAATTAGTATTTCTGCCTATACCTATGTTCTTACTTGTCATTAGTGTACTTATAGGATTTCAAGTAAGTTAATGTCACAAATCACTACACTCTAATCTGAGAATGAATGATGAATAGGTGATACTTTTCCATAATACCAGGTTTGTATATTGAGAATGTATTCATCCAGTGTAATTAGGTAATGAGATATTTCTTATAATACTTATATTCTTTTTATTGTTGAATTATTATACTTCTGTCTGTTATTGCAAACTGACATAATTTCTAAACATAATTACTTTTTCCTTGTAAGATTATTATTTTGATTAAGAACCTAATGTTTTTATTTATCTTGATTTGCCATCAGTGTTTATTAAAGTATATAGAACTTTTGCTTTCAAAAAATATAGCCCTAGACTGTTAGCTTTGTGGTTTATTAAACATACATTATTTACAGAGCGTTCACTGTGTTCCAGCGGGATGAAAAGCACTCAGGGCATGGAATAGAAAGCCAAGCACATAGCCTGCTCTCATGTATAAACAGGTCAATAAGTTTCTGTGTCTCCTATTTTATTTTACCACTTGATCTGTCTCCAGCATTCTCTAGTTTCTAACACTCCCATCTCCCACATGCTCTGCCCAATCTATTGTTAACTGGGAAATGAGATAGCCTTGCTTAACCAGCTTGCTTGTGAGGTAGGCTCAGATGAAGTCCTATAGATTTATACTTAGTTCCTTTTCTATTGTTGCAAAGAAACTCCATGACCAAGGTAACTCATAAAAGAAAATATTTAATTGGGGGCTTGCTTACAGTTTCAGAGGGTGAGTCCGTGACCATCTTGGAGGAGAGCAAGAGAACAGGAGCAGTAGCTGAGGGTTTACATCTGATGCAGAAGCCCAAGGCAGAAAGACTGAGGTTGGACCTGGTCTGGGCTTCTGAGTCCTCAGAGCCTAACTCCCTCCCTACCCCAGTGATGCCCCTGCTCTAACAAGGTCAGCACTCTTAGTTCTTTGCAAACAGTTCCAAAAACTGGGAACTCAACATTCAAATAAATGAGCCATTGGGGGCTATTGTTATTCAAACCACACACACATTTATAAAATCAGATTTTTTTTCTTTTTTTAAAAAATTTATTTATTTGTATTAATTACAGTTTATTCACTTTGTATCACAGCTACAGCCCCCTCCCTCAGGCCCTCCCAATCCCACCCTCCTTCCCCCTTCTATCCCCCTCCCCCAGTCCATGTATAGGGGAGGTCCTCCTCCACTTTCATCTGATCCTAGTCTCTCAGGTCTCATCAGGACTGGCTGCATTGTCTTCCTCTGTGGCCTGGTAAGGCTGCCTTCCCCCAACCCCCAGGGGGAGGTGACCAAAGAGAAGGCCACTGAGTTCATGTCAGAGACAGTCTCTGTTCCCCTTACTAGGGAACCTGATTGGATAATGAGCTGCCATGGGCTACATCTGTGCAGGGGTTCTAGGTTATCTCTATGTATGGTCCTTGGTTGGAGTATCAGTCTCAGAAAAGACCCCTGGGACCAGATATTTTGATTCTGTTGTTCTCCTTGTGGAGCTCCTGTCCCCTCCAGGTCTTTCTATCTCCCCCTTCTTTCATGAGATTCCATGCACTCTGCCCAAAGTTTGGCTATGAGTCTCAGCTTCTGCCTTGATACCCTGTAGGGTAGAGCCTTTCAGAGGCCCTCTGTGGCAGGCTCCTGTCCTGTTCCCTGTTTTCTCCTTCTTCTGATGTCCATGCTCTGCCTTTCTGAATGGGGATTGAGCATTTTAACCAGAGCCCTCCTTTTGATTAGTTTCTTTAGTGTACAGATTTTAGTAGGTTTATCCTATATTATATGTTTAATATCCACTTATGAGTGAGTATATATCCTGTGTGTCTTTCTGCTTCTTGGATACCTCACTCAGGATTTTCCTTTCCAGTTCCCACCATTTACCTGCAAATTTCATGATATCCTTGTTTTTTATTGCTGAGTAATATTCTATTGTGTAGATGTACCACAATTTCTGTATCCATTCCTCAGTTGAGGGGCATCTGGGTTGTTTCCATCTTCTGGCTATTACAAATAAAGCTGCTACAAACACGGTTGAGCAAATGTCCTTGTGTACTTGAGCCTTTTTTTGGATGTATGCCTAGGGGTGGTATAGCTGGATCTTGAGGAAGCACTATTCCTAATTGTCTGAGAAAGTGCCAGCTTGATATCCAGAGTGGTTGTACAAGTTTACATTCCCACCAGCAGTGGAGGAGGGTTCCCCTTTCTCCACATCCTCTCCAGCATGTGCTGTCATTTGAGTTCTTGATCTTAGCCATTCTGATGGGTATAAGGTGAAATCTCAGTCATGTTGATTTGCATTTCCCTGATAGCTAAGGATGTTGAGCATTTCTTTAAGTGTTTCTCTGCCATTCGATATTCCTCTATTGATAATTCTCTGTTTAGCTCTCTACCCTATTTTTTAATTGGATTACTTGATTTAACTTTTTGAGTTCTTTATATATACTGGATATTAGCGCTCTGTCAAATACAGGGTTGGTGAAGATCCTTTCCCAGTCTGTAGGCTATCGTTCTGTTCTGATGACAGTGTCCTTTTCTTTACAGAAGCTTTTCAGTTTCATGAGGTCCCATTTATTGATTGTTTCTCTTAGAGCCTGTGCTGCTGGTGTTCTGTTCAGGAAGAAGTCTCCTGTGCCAGTGAGTTCAAGGCTCTTCCCCAGTTTTTCTTCTAACAGGTTAAAATTATATTTCAGTGTTTTGCCTCTTACTATCTTCCAAGTTGGTCTTTGAATTCTCAGCTAACCTCAGATATACATGCTATCTATTATTCAAATTGACTTCAATGATATCATTAGTTTTGGCCATCAAAGATAGATGTTTGTTATGACAAGTAAAAAATACTAATTCACACAGTGTAGCAGTGTAGTGTAACAGTGTACCTGCTGTGTATTATTTCCAATTATGACCTTTCAATCTGATATCTTAGTAACAATTTCTATTTTGGTGATCTAGTGCATTTCTGGAAATAGTTTTGTATGGCGGTCTGTCTTTTTAGCTGATGTCAAGGACTATCTTTCATTCGTTATCGTATCTTCAATACACTGCACAGTGCAGCTTTGTATATTTTTTAATAGCTCGTTGAGAGTTCTGTAGGAGCTCATTAATACTGCTTTTCTTCTTTCTTGGGTTCTGAACAAAAAGAGAAAAATGATAAAACAGAATATCCCTAACCTGAACTCCAGGATGAAATGGACTTGAAAATCCACCGAACAATTATTTAAATGGTCTACTCTGGTTTAAATGTCCCCTCCGCAGTTCCTGGGTGGAAGGTACTTGCCGCCGGAACAACACTGAGAGCAGAGACCCCCGAGAGCCATTAGAGCACAAGTGCCTTGCCTCATGTGCGGCCTGGAGACACTGTGAAAGACCGGGCTTGGCTCTGTCTTCCCAGACGATACATGAGTAAGGCTTTCTCCAGATGATGCCACATGGATGTTTAGCTTCCTGTGCTCCAGTACTGTAAGCCAGCGTGCTTCTGTTCTTGACTGATTACATTTTGTCTGGTGTGGTTTTGCACAGCTGTCATCCCAGTGGTTGGGAGGCAGAGGGAAGAGCAGTTCAAGGCTGTCTTGGTCTGTATAGTAAGTCCTCGGCCTGGCAGGGCTACCCAGTGAGATCATGTATGAAATATAACACAAAAACATTACCCATTACTAGGATGGTATAATTAAAGAATTTATTAGACCTTGTACACGCAAATGAATTATTAACAGATACTCTATTTCTAGCATGGACTGCAGAGGTAAGTAACTTCTTACCAAGGTAATTTAATATCGAGAGCTTACTATGCCATTTAGCTGCCTTTCTTTGCTTCTAGGTATCCTTTGCCCAGTCATCCTTCCGCACCCCCTGAGCATCTCAAAGAGCCTTTGGTGTACATGAGAAAAGCACAGGTTAGCCACTGTTTGCTTTTGTTTTCTTACATGCCAAGTAATACAGTGTAGAGTATATTCTTATTAGCACAATATATATTAGAGCATATAAAGACTGGGTAAGAACCTCTTCAGTAATAATGACTCTGTACACTCCACCTTTTTATTTTCTGTAATCAAGGTTCATACCTAGTTAGTTATAGTAATACATTTAATAGATACTACAGTATATGATATATACTATGGCATATTACTATTTTGCTAATATAGTAATATATAATGCCTACAGTAACCCTGGAAAACATTACATAGAAAGAAAAGGTCATGTACCATACTGGCCTGAAGTTTGAAATAGGGTAAAGCCTTCTTTAACAATCTACTTGTCATGGCCTGTGAATTTAAAAGAATGAACTCTATGTTAATTAACACATTAAAAACAAAACACCAAATAAATAAGAAGTACATAACTAAATCCCTAAAACAACAGCAACAATAAAAACCTTCTGTTCAGCATGGAGTATGCCTGTAATCCTAGCACTCAGGGAGGCAGAGGCAGGCAGATCTCTGTGAGTTCCAGGCCAAACTGGTCTATGAAGTGAGTCCAGGACAAGCAAGGCTACACAGAGAAACCCGGTCTCAAAAAACCAAAAACCAGCAAACCAAACACCCTCTGTCCTTTGAAGTCAGATTTACTGACACCATATTTAAAAGTATATTACTGTCACAGGCTGTCGCTCTTAGGTGGCTGGCAACAAGGAAGAAACGATTTTTAAAAATTAATAAAACAAACTAAACACAAAAACCTGCAAGAAGATCTCACCAGTTAAAGCCAGTGAGTCTGTCGATGCTTCCGTCTCTCTAGCTGTCCTCTGCTGGACACAGCCCAGCCGCCGCCCCCCCCCCCCCCACAGAAATACTGGTGAGCCTTCTTTTGAGTGCCGGGAGGGACTGTGGGACCATGACAGTCAGAGACGGGGTCTTCTCTCCAGCATGGCCTCAGAAAATTAAAATTAAAATTTTTATTACGAAAAGTTCAAATCATTCCTACCGAAACTCTGTGCATGCATCCCTTTGCTCATGTAGTCATGCCTTTGCAGCTGTAGAAAATGTTCTCCTGTGTCCAATTGCCAGGTTCATGGTGGTTTATGTTAGCAAGATTCTGTTACTTTCATTAAAAAAAAAAAAAACCTCCAAATTAGATGATTATAGAGACAGTATGATAGAGACCATGGAGATTTCAAGGAAATATGTAATATAGTTATTCTCAGTGATATCTCTAGTGTCAAATGATATTTATCTATTTGTATAAAAATTTATGTATTTGTATAAAAGAACAATAGTTAGCTATGTTCACAAAATAATTGCGTGGCTTTTGTTATACAGAATTAAACTTAAAAAAAAAAAGAAATATGGAACGGTAAGGTCTAAATGTTTTTTGGATTTCTTTTTTTTCTTGACACTATGTAAGCCGGGTAGCCTGGAACTCACTGACCTCAAACTCAGAGAGATCCATGTGCTTCTGCCTCTATAGTGCTGGGATTAAAGGTGTATGTCATCATGCCTGTGTAGATAAAATGA
Source organism: Pachyuromys duprasi (assembly GCA_028658305.1). Lineage (NCBI taxonomy): Eukaryota > Metazoa > Chordata > Mammalia > Rodentia > Muridae > Pachyuromys > Pachyuromys duprasi. The sequence goes on along the minus strand of CM053765.1, from coordinate 73,581,219 downwards.
TATTTGTTATAATTTTTATATTAACTACAGTTTATTTACTTTGTGTCCCAGCTGTAACCCCCTACCCTCCCTCCCTCATCTCCCTGCCCCTCTCAAAGTCCACTTACAGATAAAGTAATTTTAATCACAAGATCTTACTACTTATCCTTTGCTACCTTGGAACTCACTATACTGGCCAGACTAGCCTCAAATGCAGTGATCTGCCTGCCTCTGCCTCTAAAGTGTTGAGATTAAAAGCCTTTGCCCATATTCTGAGCAGAAAATTTTAATTAATTAATATAGAAAAATCATGTTTTAGCATATTAGAACCTTAAAACTTCCAGTCGCTGACTCTGACTGATGGCAGTTTATTCTGTATCTGAATGAATAGACTCAGGGCTTGGCACACAATAGCTTCTAGGTTCTTGGCTGAATGCAGCCTGCCTCCTATTTTTTAGGACTGGCTAAAAGGGTGTTTTACAAGTATTTTTAACTGGTTGCAAAATGATTTAAGAATAATATTAAGAACTATAGTGTATACATTAGAAGAATAGCTACAAGTGAAGACTGACAAGTCAAACACTGGTGGAGGTTGGGACAGCCTGAATTCAAATGCTATCACCACTGGGGTAAAGCCTGGCAGTTGCAGACAAAAACAAACGTGTGTACTATGACCACAAATGGCATCCCCAATCAGAATAAGGGACTTTGATGGTAGAGTTCACAGAAAGAAGTATGAGGGAGTTTACTGTGGATGATGATCAGTGTGTTAGTTATAGTTTAGGTTATATATATATATATATATATATATATATATGTATATATATATGTATGTATGTATTTGTTTGAGCCACACCTAGATGTATGCATTTTTATGTAAATTAGATACATGCTGAGGTAAATTTGGTCAACTATTAATGCTGGTGTATATATGGATGTATAACTGAATTAATTTTTTACATTTTAAGTGTGGATTTTTTTCTCAAATCTGTAAGCAGTGAGAATAAATCTTATAGCACAAGAAAATGATAGGAATTAATAAAATACATTTTTGGAAATAGTCATGCTTAATCATCTATATATTGTCTCTGACCCTTTTTGCACTTCAGGAGTTAAGTAATTGCAACAGAGAGCTTGTCCTATTGTTCCAGTATTTACTACCTTAAGAGCATCTCTCCCTAGTACCCATCATAGCACTTAGCCTAGAGAACTTCTGAATAACTATTGGCTGAATTAATCGGTTTCTTTTTTTTTT
>CM053765.1:73562678-73579485 GCA_028658305.1 Pachyuromys duprasi | reverse complement strand
CGTGGCCCTCCAGCTCCATTGTGCAGCATTGGAGCAGAGCACTATGGTGGAAGGATGCAAAGGAATAGATATGTTTATGTCTTGGTGGACAGAAACCACGGGGAAGGAGAAGGACTAGGGATGAGGTACACCTTTTCAGAACAGATTCTCAGTGACCCAATTCCTCCAGCTAGTCTCTATCTCACATTTCACCACTTCCCAATATTATGAGTCTGTTAAGGGAACACCCCATCAATAATCTCAGAGATCTTATGATCCACTCACTTTTCAGATTCTATTAGTTGACAACAAGGATTCTGCCCAATACATGAGCGTATGGAGGCATCTCACATTTAAACTCTTAGCAGTCACTGCCGTGATAGTTTGATGTGAGCTCCAGATGGCTTGGGCAGCTCCACTACTGCAAATGTTTCTCTCCTTCGCTGGTTCTTCTCCCAGCCCAGCCCAGAGCTTTTCTCACAGACATTCCATATTACTGGCATCAGTTTATACATATTTGAAATCTAAGTGGATGCTTCCATGACATGAGAGCCCTTCCATTTTGCATGCTTGCAAAGCCAGTGTCCTGTGGATGACAACAAAGTTGCCTCAACTTGAGTGATAGCCAGGCCTCTCTGAATTAAATCTGTAGCAGCCTTTGCCCCCTGGCCAGCTGAGCACAGTGACTCTCTGCCAGCAGGCCACTCTGCTTTAAGGGCACTCTGTTCTCCTGAGAATAAGCTTTCATACCTTTTGCAGTGGGTAGGCTCTGGCCAATTCCTGAGATGCATTCAAGATTTCTGTCATATTATTTCAATTTCAAATACATGTCTTCTTTTAAATAGTGTCTCTTCAGAAAAGAAACCTTCCTTAACCCCAATTTTACATAGACTTTTCTGACTCAACTTGAATATTTGTAAATCTTTCTGATATGTTTTGGTTCTCGCTATAAATTATATAGTCAGGTTTTGTAGTAATGACCCTACTCCTGGCACTGGTTTTCAGTTTGGCTTTTCATCACTGTGACAAATGTATGGGAGAACAACTCAGGAGGGAAATGTTTGTGGCTCACAGTTTCAGAGGCCTCAGTGCATGATCAGTTAGCTCCAACGTTCTGTGCTGTGGTGTGGCAAAGACTGTTGAGCAGGTTTGCTCACCTCGGGTCAGATAGAAAACAGAAGAAGGACAAGACACTTCTTCATAGGGCATGTTCCCAGTGACCTAATTCTTCCCACTAGGCCCACCACCTATTTTTTCACTATCTCCCAATAATGAAATTATATTATAAATCCATCAACAATTTTACTCATTAAGTTAAAACCCTCAGGATCCAACCACTTTCCCCAAACACTATTATCTGACAGTTAATGAATATGCTTGTGGAGGAAGGTTTTGTATTCAAACCATAGCAATCTTCTCATACTTAATGTCAGCCTTTCTTCCCATATTTGTTGTCCATGGGAAGGCCCACTCAGTTCTTTGTCCTGTTGAGGACAAAGTTCTCTCCAGTTTCCATGCAGCCCACTTAGTCTGGATTTCATGACTATTATTTTATCATGTTCCTTCTGTGCCTCATTGTCTTTTGCTCTTTCAGACTTACTTTGTTTGCTGATCAAGTCATTAGCCTAATGGTACTTCTACTGTCTTTGTCTCCTCTCAAACCGTTGACAACTTTGAGGTCAGAAAAATCACTTAATTCTGTTAATCATTAGTCCAAAATCACTTACTTAACTTTTAATAGATTACTTTTCTGCCTGCTGGTAATTACATATTTTTTATTTAGTATCTACTTTCCATTTAGATTGTCTCAGAACTTCACCATGCAGGGAGGACTTACACATCTCACTCATCTTTAGTGTGTGCCACTTAATTTATTGAAAATTTGTGGTTGTCTTATAAACTCCCATAGCTTCCTTCTGCTTTGATGTTGAATGCCTTTGCAGCCATTCTTCTATGACTAACTGTGTGCTGGCTATTTCTTTAGTGAGATCTAACTCGATATGTCCAAATAGGCATGTCTTCATGACCTCCCATTTGTACTAATAGGTCATTATTGTGGTAGTTTAGAATTGCAGTATTTTTAGTTCAGTTTTACATGTCCAAATAGTCTCTAAGTTTTATAAACTCATTTTTGTAGTCTTATGATCTTTCTTTCAGTTACCAAGGCTGTTATCACATTGATACTGTTCTTCATAATGTTGGCTCAGTAATGAAAACTTCTATTGAGTACTTATTTTTTCAGAGATTGTACTTTAATTTACATTCTTATCTTATACTTTTCCATTTTTCACTCTCTCACTGTCTCCATATATACTCTCAGTACTATTAATTTTTGTTGGTTGGTTTTGGGTTTTTTATTTGTTTGTTTTTGGCTTTTCAAGACCACCTTTCTCTGTGTAACAGTTCTGGCTGTCCTGGAACTTGATCTGTAGACCAGGCTGGCCTGGAACTCATGGATTACCTGTGCCTCTGGAGTGCTGGGATTAAAGGTGCCACCATCGCCTGGCTACTGTTACCTTTAATGACAAGCAGAACCTTCTCGTGTGTCCCACAGCCTCTTAGTATGCCTCTGTGATTCCAAGTTGCCTAGAGAATAGAACTACTAATCTAAAGCTCAGCATTTAAGAACTTTCACTCCCTGTCTGCCGCTTCCCCTTCCATGTTATTTTTTTCTGCTGTTGTATGACTGTCCCGTGTGCTCATCTCAGGCATTGTGTCTGTTCCCGCTGCATTGTGGACACTGTTCACATTTTCTTTTTCTGTCCTGGAAAGAGCTTTCTGCTCGCTTTGTGTTATCAAAATGCCATCTGTTTTGTGAGGGTTAGTTGAGATGGCACCTTTTCTCTAATGTTCTTGTCTTACTACCCTGTTGAAAGGATCTGCCCTCCCTTAGACTCTCACATGTTTTGTTCTTTAGACCTGACCATATGCTGTAGTAGTAGTTTCTGTGCAAACCTTTCTCACTGTTGCTGTGCGCCCCTTCAGAGAACACATGAAGGCTCTTCGCACCTGTTGCATCTACTCTGTTGACCTTATGGAGCAGGACATTGCTTATATCGACAAAGACTTTGCAGCTTTCCTCCCAGTCAGGCTTCCTACTCATAGTTTGAACAACATTGGATTAACTCAAGTTTAAACACTTTAAATACTTTGGGAACTACTTTGGTACATTCAAAGAAAGTGGTATCTGAAGAAACTAGGACAAGTATGGTACTTAAAAGGCTTGGGTTTTCTTTTAAACCTGTGCTGGTAGCACACACAGCTCTAATGTGCCAGTGACTTGGTACATCACATGTACACTTGTTTAGTACTCATGGAACTGATGAGCTGAGTCACTTGGCCTGACTTCACATAAGCAGTCTGTGGCAGACCTGGAACTTGACCTGAACAGAATGCTCCAGAGTCCATGCTTCCTGGTAGACTAATTTAGCCCTCATCTGCTTGTAGAAATTCAAAACACACAATGCATATGTCTATCAATCCCCAAAATGCCCTAAAGGAACCCTCCCACTGCCTTAAAGAACTTCTCAGTAGGTTCTAGTTCTCAGGAGTTCCCTTGCCTCTCAGCTGTACACTGCTGGGCTTCAAGATGTTAACACATAGGCCCAAGAACACTGACTATCCAAGCCACAGTACTGCTGATATACAGCACTCTGGACAGTATCTGATGCAGAATGAGAAGTGATCAATGTTTGTTGAGTGAACTAGTGAGTGAGGGTAGCCATCTCAACCAGTTTTGCCATGTCTATGAATATCAAAGTAACTTTTTAAAATTAGGGTGCATATTGTTAATGGAAAACAATGATAGAATCTTTCTTTTATTTTAGGGAAGTTGGGAAAAAAGAATCTTGAAGAGTTTAAATAGTATGTGTACGGAACTGAGTATCCCATTAGCACGAAAGGTACATTTAACATTTTTCTGCTGAAATATTTTATTGTGAATTAATTATTAAAAATGTCATAAAGTTGTACAACCAGTTAGGCTTGATAGTCTTCATTTACTGGTGTATCTTTTTTTAAAATAAAAACCTGTAAGCGCCAATTGTGTGGTTATGTTTTATACATAGTCTTACTTTATATGTTTAGTGATCGTTACAATGAGCCTATGCTATAACCCTACTTAGACATTTGGCTGTTGTCTTGCTTACTTTTTATTGCTGTGAAAGTTATGGAAGGAAGGGTTTATTTAGATCTTACTGCTCCAGAGGGGCGGAGTCCATCACCATTACAGTGGGGAGATATGACAGGGGCAGGCAGGTGACCAGAGCAGCAGCTAAGCGCACAAGCAGGGGTCATAAAGCAAACTGGAATGGTGCAGCCCTTCCAATTCACTAAGCACACCCCTAGTGACATACTTTCTTTAGGCCACACTTTTCAACCTCCCCAAACAGCACCACCAGCAGGGGGACCCAAGTATGCTAATGCCTGAGACTCTAGGGAGCATCTCATTCAAACCCCCACAACTGTACAAAGTGACTGTACGTTAAAGATTTGAATGCCATTTAGTCTTTGTACCTTCTGAGTAAATGAGCACAGTAGCACTACTCCTTAAAGTCCATCATTACTGCAGTCTGTAATTGGCAACATGATGACATCTTCCAGTATTAATGGAATGACTGAAAAGAATAATCTGTTGTATTTCTGCAGACCTGGAGTTCTGTTTAGATCTAGTTTTTACTTAATGTTGGGAGAGGTAGGAAATGAAAAAAAAAAAAGTCAGTGGGAGTCTGTTCTAGATACTATAGCTGCTCACAAGTAGGAGAGTTTCCATTCACTTTCTTCTCTACCTATTAGTTATCCTCCCTGTTGAATGAATCAAGAATATAGACTTTTGATGAGACCTAAGGAGAAGCCACTGAAGCACTAACAGGGTAGTGTGTCAAAAAAATTAGATGAAAATCTGTCTGGAATGAATACTATGGTATGGTACTGCCTTTCACATGAGAAGATAATGCTTCTGACTCAGCCGTGCCCTCTGTCAGTCCCCTTGCCATACATTCCTGAGCTGGCTGATCGCATGAGAGCTGTAGCATCAGGCTGAGGAGCAGGTCTAGGGAGGTTTACTGGCCGGTCTGATCATGTACCTTCTCTCCTTAGACTATTAGCTGTTCTAACTCAATCATTGAGACTAGATATGTTATAATCATTTTAAAACTCAATTTATGTGTAATTCCAAAGAAGTTTTTCATATGCTATCGTACCTTATTTAAACTCTTGAATAAGTTATTGATTTTGAAACTAATTAAAAAAATTTTTTAGAGACCAGTTGGAGAACAGAAAGAACTTCTCAATAAATGGAATGAAATGGGAACTGATGAGCCAGGTATGTATAGTATTTCCTACAAAATTGGTAATTGGACTAAAAGAATATAGTACTTCTTTGGAGGCATATAGACTTTCCAGCTTCACTAATCCCCTGATATCTGATTTGTTGATTTCTGTTTTGCAGAGTAAAAATTTGCAACTTTAGGCTGTGTTTTCCATTGCATGGATAATACTAAATCATTTATCCTTTTTTTAAAAACAGCATTTTAAAACCTTTTAAATAAAAGAATAAATAATCTTTGTTGCCTCTTCTGTGATCTTCCCTGAGCCTTAATTATAGGATTTTGTTACAGATTTATCAACTGGGAGAACAATTATAAAAGGCAGAGGACTAGAGTGTCTGCTGTGAATTTAGGTCTTCTCTGTAGGACAGGGAAGCTGTACCATGAAATGACAACAGTATGGTAGGGTAGCCTAAACAAGACCCGAGCAAGGACAACACCAACATGGCCAGGGAAAGTCTTACGATTTGGGGTGGACTATAGATGGACTGTAGACATTTTACATCTGCTGAGGGAGGAAAAATACCAAGTATTCAGCCCTAAAACATATGTTTATGAGCAACACTAAATGGACTCTAGTTATACTTATAGATTTATACATGTACCATTAATAATTAAAGAAAAACAATAATACATGAAAGTAGAAGGAGGTTCTTGGAGCTAGAGCAAGTCTAGCTGCAGCAGAGCGGAGATGGTAATAGTGGGTTGAAGGTAATGAGAATACATTACATCCATGTATGAAATGTCACAAACCCATCAGTTTGTACAATTAATAAATGACAATGAAAAAATAAAACAAGTAAATAAATCTATTCAATAGCTTCCAGAGACTTATCTTTTAGTTCAAGTAGAAATTCTATAGGCTTAATTATGTTGAGATGGCTGAGGAAAGATTGTCTAGTGAAAAGTAAATTTCAAGAATGTAAAGAGTTTTTAAATTGCATTTACTCTCACTTTAAATTTAATGCACAGTCAGTTTTATAAACAGAATGAGTAACAACTGTATATTGTAGATGTACATAATTGTTTGGACAGATGCATACATGGGTTCTTCCCTTCCTGGCCCACTGCTAAAGTGACTCTGGGAACTAGACAAGCAACGTGCTATAACAGGAAATGGTACAACTGAAATCAGAAAAGTTTAATACAAGCAGAGAAAATAATTGAGAACGCATTATTTTTATTCTAAGCACTTTGAAAATTCTCTTACAGTATCTTTAAAAGAAACTCTTAAACTCTTCTATAATAGTTGTTTAAATTGTCAAGGACAGTGTTTTTATTTCTGTGTTCTCAGTATCTCACACAGTATAAAACAAATATTACTTAAGAAATATGTGATTTGTCCCTATAGAAACATAATAAGTGACATTCATATTTATTGGTCATTTCATATATTATCTGAAATTTTGGTTTATTCCAGACTTAAGCCTTTTTCGACCCGTTTATGCACCTAAGGATTTTCTCGAGGTATGTTCTATTGAATAGATATGCAGATTATAGGTGTAATTGAAGACCCGTGCATGACCCCAAATGGCTTTCTTAGTCTGAGATGATGCAACAAGAATTATCATGTTTGGCAAGGGAAAACTTACAAGATACTAACAAGGCTTCTTGTTTATTTTTAAAGGTATTAATTAATCTCCGCAACCCGAATTATGAAAATGGTGATTCTCTTAGTTTTAGGACTAATTTGGGTCTAATCCAAGTTCCTCTGAAAGTAAAGGACATCCCTGAATTGGTAAGTATAAACACTGAAGACTAAGTTAATGTATATTAGAAGATAACCACTAGAAAAATAGTGTAGTGCAGCATGTATCTATTATAATAAGAGTCATGGATGCATTAAATTACTAATGTGACATCCTTTAAGTCAGAAATATGTACATAGAAAGAGCAAGTTTGAGTGTTGAAGTCAAATAAGTCTTCATTGGCCTATACCTGTTTTACCCATTATTTCAATAAAGAACAAATATTTATGAGGCAGCATCCTGAGACTCAGGTGTCTGATGTGTGGCTATAAAAATGATTGGAACACATCATAAGATTTGTAAGAGGATTTTTTCCCTTCTTTTTAAAAATTAATTAATTATTATTATTTATTCACTTTGTATCCCCGCTGTAGCCCCCTCCCATGTCTCCTTCCAGTTCCACCCTCCCTCCCTCATCTCCTCCCTGCCCCTCCTCTAGTCCACTGATAAGGGAGGTCCTCCTCCCCTTCCATCTGACCCTAGCCTATCAGGTTTCATCAGCACTGGCTGCTTTGTCTCCTCTGTGGCCTGGCAAGGCTGCTCCCACCCAAAGGGAGAGGATGTTTAAGAAAGCACATGTTATTTCCTAAAACCCAGAACATGGTAATACACTAAAAGAAACTGCCTTTGCTCTGGAACCCATTGTCTCAGTGAGGAATTGGTTTTCAAATGAACTGTGAAGAGATTTCCTGATTCGAGAATAATAAGGGTGCAGCATTGTCAGTGCCCCTGGGTGAAACTCTGAACTTTAAAGATGGAGAGGTCATCTAAAGCAGGGAGAAGTCAGACCAGAGGGAAGTGTGCTGAGAGCGAGTATGCAGCAACTGCATCATCTGTCGCTCTACATCCCTACTCTGCTCCGGTGCATTAGCGGATTATCGTCCTTTTCCCATCTGGCTGCATGTTATTTTCTCAATAAAGGGATGCTTCTGGAGGCATATTTGGAAGGCTCCAGCAGGAGAAAGTGTTTCCCTTCTGGTTCCTATGTATAGTAATGATCGCCACAGCCCAGCTCCAGCCTGGGCTACAGCCTATTCCTTTTGGCTTTTTTTTTTTTTTCTCATCGCCCTTGGTCTTGTCACAGCCTTGAGCACTGGGAAGATGCTTTTTCTGATTTCATACTTCCTTTTCATTTATGTTCCTTGAGGCCATAGTTGTTTTCTGCATTTGCTGCTTCTGTTTTTCCCTCTTGACAACTGTGGCATGCCTTTTCTTTATTAACTAGAAATTGACTGATAAAAGAAGCAAAACAGTTTTCTTCATAGAACCTTGGAAAAGCTCAAGGATTAGAGACACCATGGCTCCCCACCATGGCAATTCACAGGGCTGAGAATGGAGGTTCTGGGAAGACAATCAGGTAGAACTCCTTTCCACTATGCAGAGTCACATGACTCTCCCCATCCCTGTAGGAGGCAAGAGGCACACTCACCAGAGATACAGACTCAGAACAGCTAGTAACTCAGAACCCTCCGGTTTATAGGAGGAAGACAGAAGTCATTAACACAGGGATCAAGTGAAAGTCTATGGAATGGTGAGACCTTTGTTCTTATCTGCTACTATGCTTTCAGACCCCCTACCAACTTTAGAATACCAGAAAAGCTCGCAAAGAATTGGGGAACTTATACCATTCCACCCTTAACTGGCTAGAGAGCTGTCTAACAGAGTGGCCCACTACACTCTAGGGAGATCTTTGCTGCATCACTCCCAGACTTATTCCCAGACTTAAGTGATGAACTTAAAATCCCCAGATGTTTAAGCTGTTGCCATTTGAGAGTATGAGGCACTGAACTCAAAGATCAAAAGAAGAGGGGGAGGGGAGGGAAAAAAAGAGAGAGGGAGGAGAGGGAAAGGACAGGGAGAAGAGAGGGTGAGAGAAAGAATAAGAATAAGAGTTTATAAAATGACCACTTGCAGGTGCTGTAGATGTTTAAGGTTTGGACTTCCTGTGACACAGAAGAGAATAGGCAACAGCTTGGCCCCATAACTTTGATTTATAGAATGACACAAGACAGAAAACAGACATGCCTGTGTTTCAGCACTGGTGTCAAAAATATGTTCTCCTGGTAATCCCAAGCTCTGGTTGCAATCTGGAATCAGTCTGTTTTGGGTCTTGGTGGAGTCTTTTTTTCTTAAACTTTTTCTCTTCATTGCCATTTCTGGAAATTCTTTTTCTCTTTGGTTAGGATAGTGTTTGCTGGGAAAAATAACAATTGCAGATTTTACCCTAGGGCCTATGATCTCCCAATCATGGATTTTGACAAGGATTATAGTGTCAGGTGTGGTATTTCTTCTTGTGAAGCAGGCCTCAACTCCAATCAGAAAGTCATTAGTTACACTCTAACAGTCACGCCCTTATTGTAGCGACACGTACATCTTGCCTGTTAGGCCAGTGTTGTAGCATGCAGGAGCATGGTTAGGCCTCGTCTGTAGTCATCAGGACTAGTTTCTGCTATCCTTATACTGTGTCCGGGTGATTCTGACCCAGAATGATTGGATCATGTAGACTCTCCCATGTTTCAAGTAGATGTCTTGAAATGGAGATGTACTAACTCTAAAGAGAGGTTGTGACTAGTGAAGTAGCCAGATGGGATTAGACATTAGTAGTTCTGTATTTGCTGGGTCAGGCATTTGGTAAGTACCAGGAAGATAGTAGTCATCCACAAAGAACTGCAGGCTAGTGGGGGAAGGTGGGCAGTAAAAGGACAGTTTTACTACAGTGGGAGTAAATGTTTAGGTTCACGCTGAGAAGAGATAATTTATTGAGAGTGCGTTTTTTCAGTCTGGAATAGCAAGGAAGGTTTCTGAGGAGGCACACTCCCTATGATCAATTTTGTGGAAATTGGGAGGTTGCTAAGGTTGAACGAAAAATAGTCTAGAGCAATGACATGGAAATTGGACATTCAAATCTCACATGTCATAAGTAAAACTCTCTATTTTGACTACAGACCTAGTATTGAAATGTTTATTGGCCCTAGATTTGTGTTTTGGTGTTCAGATCAATGTTATTCCTAACCTGAGATGTATAATTACTTATAATAACAATTCAGTGAAAGAAGAGTCATAAAATACATGGAAGACTGTGGTTGAAATGGAAGAACCATGAAACTCACTAACCTCCATAACAGATGGAAAAATAAAGTTAATTCTGTTTTAAAGGAAAGGGAAATTTGATTTACCAAATAGTTATAAAGCACTGAAGCAACTATCAATAGAAATATTTAATTTCTTGTAGAATAAAATAGTGTGAACAATATGAGGTTTTCTATGCTTAGAAAATGCAGATGTGGTTTCTGTCCCAGGAATCACCAGATGAGTGAAGGGAGTGAAGAAACCTAATTTGTTCTCATTTCAGCTGAGCACTTACTAGTTGTGTTTTGCTAAAAAATGAGTTTGTTTTAGGTATTTGAGATATTTGGTTTGTTAACATCAGAGTAAGTTGCCAAATCATAGAAAACACAGAGAGACATATATCTTGGTAATATGGGACAATGATGTTAGGTAAAATGGATTAGTATGATCTGAGTGGCTCTGGGGTGGGGAGGAAGGGAGAGAAGGAAAAAAGTGAGACATGTCCCTGTCTGCATGTGCTTGCCTGAGTTCCTGTTTTATATAACACATATATAACTTTATATATCTGTATCATCTCTTACTATGTGATTTGTATGTTACGAAAAAAGGCAAAAAAAATTTTTTTTAAAGAAGAGAGTGCCATTATTCATACTAACTAAAGGGTTCAAAGTAAAAAGTTTTAGACAGGAAAAAGTGATGGAATGAAAAATATTAGCAAAGGTCCTGTACCAGAAAAATACTGAATGTTTACATTTCTTTTCTTATTATGTATACTAATTTTTCTTAGATGCTATCACTCTTTTAGTCATGTTTATTTCATGTGACAGTGATTCATTGCCATATCTATGCTATACAGCTGTAGTTATTCTGTTCCTTAATGTTTAGAGTGCATTACTGTTCTTCTGGTGTTTAGATATTTATATGTAACAAAGATTCATTTTATATGTGTTTGTTTTTATGTGTTGATATTTAGGTGAAGTAATCTTTTCCCATGCACCAGAGCCTGAGATATGTGCTAATTCTCCATGCGTTATTTTTCAGAAAGAATGCTTCGTAGAGCTTGGCTTAAATACAGGACAACTGGGTATTGATGACTCCACACAAGTGCCTCCTGGTTAGTATTTCCTATGTGGTATTTAATTAGTGACAAGAGTTAGCTTCCAAGTACACAAGCCATCTCTATGCAGATCAGTGGATTACAAAGTTGAAACACTGTATGACCTCCAACCAATCAAGAAACAGTGTATCACAACAGCTTAGAAGACCCCTGTGCACAGCTACCAACTAACACCCCCATAATGACAGCTGTCCTGCTTGAAACACCATAGGGCTAATGTGGCCTATTTTGAATTATTCACTGTATGCACTTGTATCAGTTTTCCATAGTGTTATGAAGAACTATAAAATTGTTTGTTCCGTTTCTGTATTGTGATCCACCATATGTAATTAATACTGCCTGTCTTGTCTGTTGGTGTCTTTTGAGTTATTCTCACCGTTTAGTTTTCATCACTTGTCCTGCTGTGAATATTTTTTCACAGGCCACTTGATGTGACATACATCGAGGGCACATACCTGAGAGTGAGCTGATAGTTATCCTCTCATGTGCACGTGAACAATGTCAGTGGATGTTGCCAGCTTTCCAAACTCGTCATGCCAACTTACACTCTCACCAACTCTGATTGAGAAGTTCATTTGCTCCTTTTTTTTTTTTCCATCTCAAATTCCCAGTCTCTTTTGTTTTTACCACTATGGTGGCTCTATGTTTCATATTGGTTCCAGTTGTTTTTTCTGATGACTAATGTGGTCAAGCAGCTTTTTCCTCAGCTTTATAAACTACCACTGTTGGTAAAGAACCTTTTCAAATGCTTGGCTTATTTGTGCCATACAGTTGTGTGTACTTCCTGTCTTTATAAATTATGGATACAGGTCTTCTGCCAGATACACATTACAAATATATTCAGAAACCTATCTTGTCCAAACTCTCTTAGTGGTGTTCTTTTTTGTGTGTGAACAGAAGTTTATTTTAGTATGCTATAGTTAATGAGTTTGCTTGCATTATCATTGATGCATTTTAAAAAGCAGCCATTCCAGCGAAAGCATTTAAGTGGCATTCAGGAGGCGAAGCTTGCACCTAGAAGAGGCAGGCTGTGAGGAGATAAATTTTTGTCTAAGCTGGACTGGAAACAACACTTTATAAAGGAAGTGCTAACAAGATTTTTTTTTAATTCAAAAAACTTTTTTGAATGATTTTTTAAGTTTTATTTATGTAGTGTGTGTATGTGTGTGTACCTGCATGTGTGAGTATGTGCTACTGTATGTATGTGTCATGTAATTGTGTGATTACATTTGTGAGGGCCCACAGAGCCCAAAGCAGGCAGTAAACTCCTTGGAGCTGGAGTTTGCTGGTGAGCGGCCTGATATAGATGCTGTGATCAGATTTCAGGTCCTCTTGAGTGACTGCTCTTAACCCAAAGCCATCTCTCCAGCCCCTGAATTGATATTAAAAACAAATAATTCTTTGAATGACTTCCTTTTGAATGCACAGAAATATTTTTGTGTGAGAACATATTCTGTTTTAACTAAAGAAACCTTAATTTGCCCATTTTTTCTCCCCAATTAAGAGTGTGAACTCACTTTAACAACTTAGGAAAAGGATTTTCCACGTTTAGGCTGCTTATTGCAGTTTTCAGAGCCAGGTGTGGTAGTGTGTGCCTTGCGCTTGGAAGGCTAAAGCAGCAGGGTTATGCTCTTGAAGCCTTCCGAGGCTACTTAGTGAGATTAAGTCCAGCCTGGCAACGAGGTTCTGTCTCAAAACAAAACAAAACAAACAAACAAACAAACAAACCCAAATTCCTATGTTTTCTATATAGTTATCCAATTTTAAAAATAATTAAAAGCAGTAGTACCAGGAAACATGTTTCTTATTCTAAATGTAGTTGATAATGTCTGTGTCTAATAATTTTCTTTTCTTTCAATATTTTTAGAACTGTTTGAAAATGAGCATGTGCGTATTGGGCAAAAAGGTAAGCTTAGATTCATTAAAATCTATTTAAAAAATAAGACTGTTCTAGGTAACTGTCCTCATGAAATAGCCTCAGCTGAAATTTGTTCTCTGAAAAGTGAGGCACTGGAGAGTCATAATATTTAACCAAGCAGGTAATCTAACAGAAATCTTTATTTAGAAGCAAAATGTGGTGTGTTAGCTGTCTCCATAAATGTAAGTGAAGCACACAGCTGGCTCGCTGAACAGGAAATGCAGACCAGCATTCGTCAGCCTCCTGAGAGTCAAGCACTCTGCAGCAGAATCTTATCTCACAATCAAGGAGGCAGCTTCCTTTTTCATGCACCCACACACTTCTCATTAGGGCTAATGAGGGCATGCTCCTGCATCAGGAGAGGCTGGAGCTCTTGAATCCCACTGACTGGATCAAAATGATACAGCTTAATAAGTGTAGCAGGTCTCCATATCCTGGATAACAATTGCCCATCTTTTGGGTGCTCATTTTCTTGTTTCTATAAATCCTTTATTGCCTTTGAGGTGCAAACAAGGCTTTGTGTTAGACTGAACTGTATGACAATTACCGTCATGTACCAATGTCCCTACTTCAATTTTTCAAAGTCATGTTAATTTCAAAGACCTCTTTTGTGGGCTTGGCCTCTTTCATTAAACATTCGGATAAAGAACATCCTTTTAAAACTCATTGTGCTATCTTTTTCTCTTTTCATCATGTCTAGTAGAAAATTTCTCTTCCCTTTAAAAGGAAACAAGAGAATAGTTCTATTATATGAACATTAGTTGTGTAGTATGTCTCATTTTTTTGTTTGTTTGCTTTTAGTTTGTGGGGTTGTTTTATTTTTCAGATTGAATGGTTCATATTTTAATTAAAGAAAATAAAAACAAAAGCAAAATGGTACTATACTGATTTTTTTTAAATGGGTGCTTAAGGATAATTATGTTGAAAGTGTATTAGTCTTTGTTTTGCATTTCTTTTCCATTTTTTTTTCAAAGTTTTGCAGAGCAAAGAAGCCATTTGGTAAAAAGGGTGTCCTAACATTTGCCCACTTATTCTTGGGCAGAATTTTGTGTGTATAGTGCTGTATGTGGAAATACAGAGCGCCATGACTTAGTAGCATACATTTATGAAAATTACCAGTTCTGAGGATGAGGCTCTGCTCAGACATCAGTCTCCTTAGGAGTTGTAGATCTGTGGAGTTGTGGGAAAGCACAGTGACCGCAACACTGAGAGCTCTTGTCAGGACGAGGAGGAGCTGGGGGCTCAAGACTTGAACCCTTGGGCTGTGTGCTCAAAACCCAGAGAGCAAAGGAAGACAATGGAAAATGCACGTATGTCAGGTCCGGAGCCTGAGGCTTCACTCCATGATGAAAGATTCCGGAGGTGCTCCTCACATTATGAATTTTCTAACAGGATTATCATATACATTTGACAGTTCTAGCACAGCAGGACAGCGCTGCTGCTCAGCAATACATCAGACAAGGAAGTCCCACGGCACTGAGGGCTGAGCTCTGGGCACTCATTTTGAATATCTCCAGTCAGCCTGAGGTAAGAAGCAAACAGGATGGATCAAACTTAAGTTTAAGAATTTGTTTTCTGGAAATCGTTTTTTTCAAAGAACAGCTGTTAAGTACTTTGTTATTCACCCTGCCTTTCATTTCCAGTTGTTTTAGGGTAAGGCATGATTTAAGACAGAATTTAATCAATATCTGAATAGACATTTTTGTTAATAAATAGTGTGATCATATGTGTGTGTGTGTGTGTGTGTGTGTGTGTGTGTAGTAAAACAAGAAGTAAAATTCTAAGAACTCAGATCAGCAAAGCAGTGACAGAATAGAATGTTATAAAGAAGAGCAACTGAAAATGAGTAACTGAATTCTTTGTGAGTTTTGGTTTGGTTGATTGGTTTTTTGAGGTAGGCTGTCATGTAGCCCATGTTGGTTTCAAATTCACTTGCGTAGATGAGGCTGGCCTTGACCTTCTGGTGCTCTCGTCTCCGCTTCTGAAAGTGGAGATTATAGCGTGTACAGCCAGCCTTGGCTTTTGCGGCTGCCTTTGGAATATGCACTCTCCTTATGGTTCTAAAATCTGACCGATACTGTGGGGATATTATTTTTTCAAATACATGATCTTTTTTTTTTTTTTTTAGGAAATGCAATGAATATTAAAGGAAGTGACCAAATCACTAACAGATAGAATGGGATCTTTTGTTTTCCAGTGTTGGAGATGAAGCCTAGGGCTTCATGCATGCAAGGCAAGCATGCCGCCAGCTGAGCTGTTTCCCCAGCCTAGGGCATAGTATAGTAGTGAAAACTTGATAAGACATTGACTTTTCCTGGGATAGTCTGTGTACACAGATGTAGTTAGCTGTGTATAGTGGTGATATACGTGTATAAAGTCATTATTTTAAAGATTTCTAATCATTGTCATACTAATAGTATAGCAGATTCTGTGAATATATAAACCTGGTATAAATTCAGAGTTCCCTTGGCTTAGTGAATGTATATCACTGAGCAAAATGCCGAAATTTCTTCAAGCCTTAGTTAGCCTATACTTGAATGTACATAATAATATTTATTTCACATATTTATGACAAATATGCAAAAATAATGAATGAGAATCCATCAATATTATGTTTGCCACTAATGACCACATAATTACTTATAATTACATTACAAATTTATAATTCTGATAACAACATAAAACAATAATTTCTGTTGTAAAACTGTATTTTCAACCTTTGCAAAAGAGGTGTTTGTGTATATATGTATGGTTTGTATGTGCACATGTGTGTGTGAGTATGTCTTAAATCTCCCTATGTGAACAACATCTTTTATTTGGAAAAAATAAAGCTTGTGATTGAATGCAGAGCAGTTTTAGAGCGTGAGTTATTGCTGATATTTTGTGGTAAGACTTTGGCGATAACTGTTTACAAAACAAATTTGAGTAATTTGCACATTTTTTCTGTTTGTATGGTCTTCTATACAACATAATTCCTTTTTAAATTGATTTATTAGTTATTACAATTTACTCACTTTGTGTCCTGGCTGTAGTCTGCTCCCTCATCTCCTCCCAGTCCCACCCTCCTTCCCTCTTCTCCCCTATTCCCCTCCCCTATTTCTCAGAAAGGGAGAGCCTTCCTTCCCTACCATCTGATCCTAGCTTATCAAGTCTCATTAGGACTGCCTGCGTCTTCTTTCTCTGTGGCCCGGCAATGTCCCCCCACCAGGAGGGTATGATCAAAGAGTGGGCAACAGAATCCATGTCAAAGATAAGCCCTGCTCCCCTAAGGAACCTACAAGAAGCTTGAGCCACCCCTTGGCTACATCTGAACAGGGGGTTTAGGCCCTCTCCATGCATGGTTCTTGGTTGGTTCATCAGTCTCTGCAGGGACCACTGGGCCAAGATTTGTTGGCGCTGTTGGTCTCCTTGTGGAGCTTCTGTCCCCTCCAGGTACTTCTATCCCCTGATTCCTCCATAAGACTCCTTGAGCTCTGCCCAAAGTTTGACGATGAGTCTCAGCATCTGCTTTGATCCCCTGCTGGGTAGAGTCTTTCAGGGGGCATCTATAGTAGCCTTCCATCCTGTTCCCTCTCTTCAACCGCTTAGGCTCCTGTCCTGTTCACTCTCTTCTCCTACTTCTGATGTCTATCCTGTTTGGCCTTCTGAA
>CM053765.1:73533071-73562178 GCA_028658305.1 Pachyuromys duprasi | reverse complement strand
TTCTCCTACTTCTGATGTCTATCCTGTTTGGCCTTCTGAATGAGAATTAAGCATCCACCCTAGGGTCCTCTTTGTTATTTAGCTTCTCTAGGCCTGTGGATTTTAGTATGGCTATCCTGTATTATATGACTAATATATGTTTATAAGTGAGTATATACCATTTATGTCTTCCTGGTTCTGGGTTACGTCACTCAGAATGCTTTTCTAGTTTTATTCATTTGCCTGCAAATTTCGTGCTTTCCTTGTTTTTAATAGCTGAGTAGTATTCCATTGTATAAATGCACCACAATTTCTTTATCTGTTCTTCAGTTGAGGGACATCTAGGTTGTTTCCAGATTCTGGCTATTACAAATTAAGCTGCTGTGAACATAGTTGAACAAATACATTGATAAACTGATTTAGTGTTCTGTAAGATATAAATTACAGGTATTCTGTTTGGGAGTAAGGCTATATAAATTCCCACTTTTCACAGAATATAGCAAAATGTTTATGTACTGAAGTTATGCTTTTAGTCTTTCTTTGCACATGATGTGGACTTTGTGTAAAAGTCTGTTATGTCCTATTCTCCAGAAAACCTGCCTGGCACCCACACTGACATTAGAACTTTCTCATTAGATATTTAACCAACAAATTTTAACCACTTTTTTTTTTCTGTTTTGACAGATGTGGCAAAAGAAAAAAAAAGTAGCACATAAAGTATGGCCAGGAAATACGTGTTGAATTAATGGATCTTTATTTCATTAAATTTTTTTTAATGTTAGGCATGAATAGGTGTTTTGTCTACGTGTGTGTGTGCACCATGTGCAGTCAGTTCCTCGGAGGCCTAAAGCAAGCATTGGTCCCTGGCACTGGGAGTTAGAGCCGGTGATTGAGCCGGTGACTCTGGAAGAGACGCTAAGTGCTGAGCTGTCACTCCAGCCCACAGCCAATTCAGTGCTTGACAGGCCTAATGATGGACACATTCGTGAAGAACTAACAGGGCTCCGCTTCTGGTTATCAGATTCTTTCTTGGAGAATGCTGTCCAAGCCAGGAGATGAACAGACCCCACTACAGAAAACGACTGTCCCAGTGCAGCCGTCTCTCAGTGTAGTCATTGCATGCGCGAGCCTGGAGGGATCCCTGCACACCTCTCCTTTAAGAATAAAGTGTACAGTCTGTGTTTTCCCTAGCTGTTTCCCCATTCTCTTTTCTTTTCAAGCTGCATCTTAAACAAAAGTCTAGTATGTACTGAATTCCATTACTGACATTCATTAACTAGTGAGGTGAATTGCTTTGTCATACACTCTCAGTCTGCCGAGTGTATCCCCCCACTGCCTGGCAGCCAGTGCCCCACACAAGTTGCCGCAGAGCAAGGGCACACTTTCAAGTAACAAGTAGCTACTGTACTTGATGCTACTGCCTAGTTTGTCCTTGGAATTATCTTGATCTTCGTCTTAATTTATCCTTTTCTTATTTTTTTTTCTCTTTTTATCTCCTCATGAGAGAGTAGGCCTCCTTAGAGGGGCATGGATAGTTCCCTCTCAGTCTCTTACTGCTCCGAGGTACCAGACAGCCTTACAACTGGTTTAATAAATATTTGTTTTAAATCTTGAGGAAGTACAATAGTATGGAAAATAACACCTTTAATTTACTATTAGATATCTTGTTTTGAATAAATAAAGGGATTATAACATATATCACTGTCTACATTACAACGAAATACATTGCACAATGGTGATTCTAGGAAAGGGTAGCTTATCTCACCTTCCAAGAACTTTATCTGAATTTGTGCCTGTATCATTTGATTTACAAAACAGTCTTGGTGCTGGAGAAATGGCCCACTAGTTAATAGCACTGGCTGCTCTCCTGAGGAACAGAGTTTGATTCCCAGAGCCCAAGTGGTGGCTCATAAAACTGTCTATAACCGCAGTCCCAAGGAATCCATTACCTTCTTCTGGTACACAACCATAAATGCAGGCAAAACATCCATACATATGATTTTTTTAGAAAGTCTTTTAAGTTTTAGTTTAACTTAGAGTTTTGTGAAATAAGACAACTTGTCAATCTAGATTCCTTCCATATGTCTATTCTCCAAGAGAGAGAATATTGCATGCTTAAAACATTTTAACTATATCCTAGTAAGGGGAACAGGAACTATTTCTATCATGAACTCAATGGCTGGCTCTTCGACCCCCCCCTCCCCCAAGGGAGGAGCAGCCTGGCTAGATCCCAGAAGAGGACATTGCAGCCAGCCCTGAAGAGACATGATAAGTTAGGGTCAGATGGAAGGGGAGGAGTTCCTCCCCCATCAGTGGACTTGGAGAGGGGCAGGGAGGAGATGAGGGAAGGAGGGGGAGAGTGGGAAGGAATGAGGGAGGGGGCTACGACTGGAATACAAAGTACCTAACCTGTGATTAATATAAAAATTAATAAAGTACTTAAAAAACATTTTAACTAAAATATACTAAAGGTTAAACATTTATTTAGCTGAGTGATACAGCATGTAAAAATAATTAAATGAAAAATCAGAAAGGGGGGACTGGAGAGATGGCTCTGAGGTTAAGAGCATTATTTGCTCTTCCAGAAGTCCTGAGTTCAATTCTCAGCAACCTCATGGTGGCTCACAACCATCTATAATAAAATCTGGTGCCCTCTTCTGGTGTTCAGGTGTACATGCAGGCAGAACATTGTATACATAATAAAATTAATACATCTTTAAAAAGAAAGAAAAACACAAGAATGTTTAATTGCATAATTATTTCCTTTGTATACAAAAAGTTTGGTACATAACAGCATCAGTAAATTATTATAATTTATTTTGTATGCTGTTATTAAATCAATTTGAAGGTGCTGTTGTTATCATTTTATAAGGTCTGTAGTAACCTCTTAATTTGTTTATCAGAAAAAGCCAACGTATTTTGACTACATATTGAAAAGAATATGACCTTGTTTATATGAAGTGTTTTTGATATCTAGCCTGTAATTTTGAAATTTTTATGGACTGATAAATTTCTGAATCAGCATGACCTTGTTTTCATGCAGTCACCCAGCATTTTGTATTTGTTGCTTTGTTGTATATTTTATTATGTGTCTGAATTTTAGCTAGTTCAATTAGTCCACAGGATTACTACATAATTATACTTATGGGGATGTTGACTATTTTGAATAATTGGGCCCAGTAAAATTTGTCTTTATGCTTAAAATATATTCAGTACATTTGAATATATTTATATTTCTTTATGGAAATAGCTGACTCTAAAATTATTATTTTAATGATTACTCTTATTAAGGTATTAATTTTCTAGCAGTGGTTAGGAAAAGCATGTGATAACAAAAAGCATTGTAGATACAGCTGAAAATAAATTGTTGTTAGGCATAGCAATTAAAGTAAGATTCCCTGTGAGCATTTATAATTCACAAGTAATATAGATGAACATATTCCGTGTAAGTTACCTATGGAAATAATTCTATAATTGATTTTATTTCAATATGTCAGCATACACATGAACAACAAATTAAAATAAATATTCATAGTGTAAGCTCATTGATCATTTTATAAAGCAGTATTTTTTTCAAAAGTCACCAGGATTGTGTTTCCCTCTGCTTTATATAAGCGATAAATATCCAGAATATATAATGAACTCAAGAAGTTAAACCGAAACAAATCAAGTAATCCAACTAAAAAATAGGGCATAGAGCTAAATTGAGAATTCTCAATAGAGGAATATCGAATGGCAGAGAAACACTTAAATGTTCAATGTCCTTAGTCATCAGGGAAATGCAAATCAAAATGGCCCTGAGATTTCACCTTACACCCATCAGAATGGCTAAGATCAAGAACTCAAATGACAGCACATGCTGGAGAGGATGTGGAGAAAGGGGAATCCTCCTCCATTGTTGGTGGGAATCCAAACTTGTACAACTACGTTGGAAATCAATCTGGGGCTTTCTCAGACAATTAGGAATAGTGCTTCCTCAAGATCTAACTATACCACTCCTAGGCATATATCCAAAAGAGGCACAAGTATACACCAAGGACATTTGCTCAACCATGTTCATAGCAGCCTTATTTGTAATAGCCAGAAGCTGGAAAGAACCCAGATGTCCCTCAGTTGAGGAATGGATACAGAAATTGTGGTACATTTACACAATGGAATATTACTCAGCAATTAAAAATGAGGAAATCATTGAAATTTGCAGGTAAATGGTGGAAACTAGAGAAGATCATCCTGAGAGAGGTATCCCAGAAGCAGAAGACACACATGGTATATACTCATTTATAAGTGGATATTAGATATATAATATAAGATAATCATACTAAAATCTATATACCTAAGGAAGCTAGTCAAGAAGGAGGACCCTGGGTGAGGCAAATGGAATGGATGTTGGAAGAGGGAGAAAACAGGGAACAGGACAGGAGCTTAACACAGAGGGCCTCTGAAAAACTCCACCCAGCAGTGTATCAAAGCAGATGCTGAGACTCATAGCCAAACTTTGGGCAGAGTGCAGGGAATCTTATGAAAGAAGGGATAGATAGAAAGATCTGGAGGGGATAGCAGCTCCACAAGGAGAGAAAAAAAATCTGGGCCCAGGGGTCTTTTCCGAGACTGATATTCCAACCAAGAACCATGCATGGAGATAACCTAGAACCTCTGCTCAGATGTAGCCCATGGCAGCTCAGTCTCCAAGTACGTTCCCTAGTAAGGGGAATAGGGACTGCCTCTGACATGAACTCAGTGGCCTGCTCTTTGATCACCTCCCCCTGAAGGGGGTGCAGCCTTACCAGGTCACAGAGGAAGACAATGCAGCCAGTCCCGATGAGAACTTGTAGCCTAGGATCAGAGGGAAGGGGAGCAGGAGCTCCCCTATCAGTGGACTTGGGGAGGGGCATGGGAGGGGATGAGAAAAGGAGGGTGGGATTGGGCGCTCCATTCACAGCTCCATACAAAGTGAATAAATTGTAATTCATAAAACAATAAATATTTTTTAAAAGTCCTAGTAAGGGGAACAGGGACTTTTTCTGTCATGAACTCAATGGCTGGCTCTTTGACCCTCCCCCACACATGCCCGGGAGTAACAGCCTGGCTAGATCCCAGAAGAAGACATTACAGCCAGCCCTGAAGAGACAAGATAAACTAGGGTCAGATGGAAGGGGAGGAGGTCCTCCCCTGTACGTGGACTTGAAGGGGGCGGGGAGGAGATGAGGGAGGGATGAGGAGAGTAGGAGGGAATGAGGGAGGGGGCTATGCCTGGGATACAAAGTACCTAACCTGTGATTAATATAAAAATAAATAAATTACATTTAAAAAAAAGTCCTAGGACAAAATGTAGTTTAATCTAATATGTCAATAAGACTTCTCACCTGAAGAGCTGCCCCTTCTGACAGGATACTCATCTTCTTTGGCTACACATACATCATAGATGACCACTGAGGGAGAAATAAAAGCATCCTGTCCTGTCCAACTTGGATCAGCTGAACTTACACTGGCAGGACATTGAGTGATGTGTGGTACAGCTATGAGGCCTTCAAATCATGTATATCATCATATTAGTGGAGATAAAGTAACAACAAGTACCATATGGCCTTGATAAAATCCAATAGCCAGTCTGAATCAAATCTTGAAATGACAGTACTGAAACTTAAGAATATTTCCTACAGGCAAATGCAAGCTGAACAGCCATTCTGACATTCATTAGGCTCACGATAATGTTGCAGTATTACTGCTATTATACAGCAAGGAGAGAAAAACAAACAAGGAGAGAAAAAAAATCTGGGCCCAGGGGTCTTTTCTGAGACTGGTACTCCAACCAAAGACCATTCATGGAGATAACCTAGAACCCCTGCTCAGATGTAGCCCATGGCGGCTCAGTGTCCAAGTAGGTTTGTTTTTAAGGTTCTAGCCAGTGTTGTAAGATAGCAAAATGAACTCGTTTATGATTAGATAGAGAAGATACACAGTCTTGTTCTCCTGAGATGATTATGGTTAAGTACCTAGAAAACTAAAACATTGCTATACAATTAAAATATTTTTGGTAAGGTATTGTACAAAATATTTAAAATTCAGTTGCTTTTATCCATATCGTCAATAACAACTTGAAATGAAAAACACCTAGTTTATAATAATAGAATCAAAATCATTTAATGTTAAGAGAACAAGAAAGCCATAGAGGCCATATGAGGAAAATGCACACAAAAGGCAACAATAAAACCTGACTCTTAGAAAATCCTCCAGGCATCATTTTGAGCTTACTGATGTGTCCTATTTTTCCCTCACAACAACCTTATAACAAAGATGTTGTTATTTTTTCTGAAGCCCACAGAAGTTTGTGAATTTGTCTTACATGACTAAGATCTCCGATGTATTCTTGGTTGGGATGTTTTAACATCATAAAACATCACTTTTTAAAAAAAAGAGATGTATTTTATATACAGTATTTTGCCTGCATATGTGCCTGCAGGCCAGAAGTGGGCACCAGATCTCATTATAGATAGTTATGAGACACCAAGCGGTTGCTGGGAATTGAACTCAGGACCTCTGGAAGAACAAACAGGGCTCTTAACTTCTGAGCCTACCAGGCCACAGAGGAAGACAGTGCAGCCAGTCCTGATGAGACCTGATAGGCTAGGGTCAGATGGAAGGGGAGGAGGACCTCTCCTATCAGTGGACTAGGGGAGGGACATGGTAGGGGGGAAGAGGGAGGGAAGGTGGGACCTCAGGAAGATGAGGGAGGGGGATACAGCTGGGATACAAAGTGAAATTTTAATAAAAAATAAATTTTAAAAAAAGAAAAAGAAAAAAATCACTTTCCAAAAGAAATATTTAGGACACTCTCATTTATTTTAAACCAGGTTTTATGGAGGTTAAATGTCGGAGAAAACCAAAGCTATTATTAAATAAAACATGATGGTAAATTACTAAATAGCTCTTACTATATTCTTTTACTTCAGTTAAGTATGCTGATTCTGATAATTGAGTGTTACCCTGGCGGAAAACAGTAAGATCTTTTGATTGCAGTACAATAGTAAGTTCAAGAGCCTTACAGATATTGAATGAAAAATTACCAGTTTTTCAAAATAATTTGTATAAACATGTGGTGGGGAAGCCTTTCCTAACACAAGAAAACCCATGGCCATAAGGAACGTAAAAGGAGTTGTCAGCATTTCCCGTAAAATTCAAGCAACATGTTATTTTGAAGGAAAGTGCTTGTAATGACAAGAGGTTACTCCTTCTTCCCAAGAGTCTGGAGCGTTATAGAGAGAAAGCCCACCTAATGGACAGGCAGATAATACTGTGAAGAAGGATCCCTGCTGAGGAAATCCAGTGACCAGGAAACACGGGGGAGGATCTTCAGGTTGTTGGTTGAAAAAGTACAAATGAATACAACTGTGAGATAATGTTTCTCATTTATGACAAAGCTGATAGAAGTAGAGGTGTAGATTAAATGTTACCTTATCTTGCTGAGGAAGTTTGAACCAGTGGTGTTTCTGGAAAGCAGCCATGAAGTCCATACCCTGATATAAGGTATGTCTAGGTTTTACCCTACAGCTCTGCAGGAAGGATTTATTGCAGCATTATGCAGAGGGACAAACTACTTAGAAATAGCCTGAGTCTCCATTTATAGGTTTTAAAATTGTGATGTACAAGACTTAGAGAAATTGAGCTGGACTGACCTGAAAGCCTTCTCCCAAGAACCTGGGCCTCATGAGAGCATGTCTCAAAAAAAAAAAAAATGCCAAAGGGGAAAGCAAACAATAGTCTTGCCCGGCTGTAAACGCTGAGGCCACATCAATGAGCAGTCCGTGGCTTTGGACGATGAGTTAGTTTTCTCTCTTGGCCTATGCTCCTCAAATGTGAGTGGAGATAGTTCTTCCTCACTGACTTATTTCGATTGTTAAATGAGTAATAAGATGCACCTAGTTCATAAATATTATATTCTTTATTATAGGTAATCAGTTTATCAAATACTGATCAAATACCTACTAGGTACCAGTGATGGAAATAGGCATATTATTGAGCATCTGTTAATACTTAGTTTTCATCATATAGTAGTGAATAAGTGAATAATGAATAAAACAGAGTCCTACCGCTTAATGGCTATAATTTTATTATTGACTGTTGTTTATTAAGGTTTGAGGCTGATCTTATAAACACTAAATTTTTGTGCATTTTACTTTTAAATTTAGGACATCCTGTATTATGAACAGCTTAAGACCAATGTGATACAGCATGATCTTTTGGTGGACAGTCTAATTTATAAAGTAAGTAAAAATATCTATGGTTTTTCCATTTCATTAACAACATTTGAAATAGAGTTTTCTCTGTGGAGAGCTTGAACTGGGGCAAGAGTACATATAAAACTTGAAAAATAATTTGAGTGGCTCCATGTGCTACAACACATCTGTGATGCTCTGTACCCTGAACACAGGAGGAGAATCAAGAGTCAAGGTCATGCTTAGCTTCATAGTGAGTTTGAGGCCAACCTGGGCCTCATGAGACCCTGTCTCAAAAAAAAAAAAAAAAAAAAGGCAAAGGAGGGACAGTGATCACTATACCTATGAGGTTGAGGCTGGTTTTTTTACCTTGAGCTCTGTGCACAGAGCTGTCTTCTGTTTTAGGGAGTTTTTCTTGTGCCACTTTCCCAGTGCCTCCATGTTTTCATGAAGAGAAAAAACATTGGCCATCTTAAATTTGAATCTTCCTTTATAGAAAATGGAAAAGTAACTAAAAAAGTAACACAAGAATATAGAATTTTAATCTTGTTTGTCTCATGATTCTTTAGAGGCTTGATTCTATATTTTTTGTAATAGAGCTATTTTAAATACGTTTAATTATATGTATGTGTCTTATGTTAGGTTGTGTGCACGTGAGTGTGGATGCCCTGGAACGAGAGTTACAAGTAGTTGTGAGCTGTGTGGAGTAGGAAAAGTCCAGTTTTCTGCAATAGCAGTATTGAACGTGACCACCGAACTATCTCTCCAGACATATTAAAACACATTTTTTAATTATATGGATATGCATTTATTTAGCAGATATGCACTGACACACACCCTAATTCAGCTCTCTGGTCCTCTCTCTTACTACAGTTGTCATTTTTTCTGTACTCTAGGAATAAACTGGTCTTCTTCAGGCTCTCTAGTTGCTCGGAGCCTTGCTGGGGCAGTAGGTGGGGTATGCCTCATGAAGTTACGCTGAGATACTACAGATAGGGCTCAGGATGCAGCATACTGCAGATACATGTCATGCATCATCAGATGGGTTTGGGAGTGTTATGGGGAAAAGCAGAGTGAGTTTAAGGGCGGTGACTGAGGAGCAAGAGAGAATGGAGGTAGACCTCTATACAGCAGGGGGCTTGTGACAGGTGTAGCTTTGTGACTCCTGCATTCACAGACATCTCTCCAGGGATCCACCGAGTCCGCTGGCCCCAGGTAGGCATGTCATGTTCTTCCAGGAGCCCCACCCCTGCCCCGGAATGGAAAGAGTTTAGGGAGATGAGGGGCTTCTATCTCTTCTTAGAGCAGGTCCTGTGCTGAAAGGGGGAGAGCTGGCTTTCAGGGGATCCAAAGGGCAGTAACTGCTGCGTACCAGCAGAAGTGCGAGACCACAAAGGCCTGCACTCATTTTTGTTCGAGGAATGGATAATCAACTTTCCTTTACCTGGGGATAAATATGAAATCTCGATTCCCTGCTGTGGTACTATCAGCTACTCTAGAGACACCAGTGCTCTGAGCAGCTCCCTTCACAGAGATGAGGACCTTGCCCCTGCCAGGCCCTGGGGTGGGGATGGGGGATACCACAGGGCTAGGATGCAGCACAGTAAGGCTCCACCTGGGCCTGGAAGAGTCTTTTGGGATCTCTTGGGAATCCTCCGAAGTTGTTACAGGTTTTGTGACGCGTCAGAAAATTTAACAATACTTCAACTTACAAAGAAGTGTGGGAAATGTAAAGGGTAAAACACATTTTTTTAAGTTTCTTAATATGTGGCCAAGTATATCTCAAGTCTTATGGTAGGGACACATTGGTTGGTGCCTGGAGTTAGACTATAAATATAAACATTTCCCCCTGAGATTATTGTAGCTCAAAAATGGGTGGAAAGCAATAGCAAATACCTTCCCTGAGCCAATCTCTTAGGTTCTTCTCTCTGTACTGGGTTCTCTTTGCTTCCCCAACAGTTAACCTGTGTCTGACTCTAGTCCCATTGTTTGCTCTGGTCTGCCAGTTATATCAATGTTTGTCATTCTTCATTTTCACACCCCCTAAGGAAAAGGCTTAATTAATGTCTAATAATGATAAATGACAGTGAGCAAATTCTGTTGGGTAAGGACTAGCTTTGGTGCTCTGCATGCAACTGTAGTACATAATTTCTCATTTTTACCCCCAAGAACCAGTTTTGGGTCAGCGTATCTTTTGCCGAGCATGTACAACCTTCACCTTTACCCATGGAACCTCTGAGACAGATGAATGATACTTTCTTTTTCTTAACTCTGTAGTTTCACGTTTTCTCCAGAGTATTCATGACTTGTGCTATCAGTCCCTTGATTCCTGTTTGCTTCAGCTGCTTAGTTGAATGTTATAGACAATTTGAGCTATACAGTCATGGATGGTTACAGTTCATAATGTGATTCTTCCCATATTTTTACTACATATATGTTCTTGTCATTGGTGTGGTAGATTTATTTTATTTTTTTTAAGATTTATTATGTATTTTGATGTTTTGTCTGGATTTACATCTGCATACCAGAAGAGGGCAACAGATCCCATAAGGCTATAGTTATAGATAGTTGTGAGCCACCATGGACGGATACTGGGAATTGAACTCAGGACCTCTGGAAGAGCAGCTCTTAACCACTGAATTATTTCTCCAGCTGATATAGTAGACTTCCCCCCACCCCCACCCCACAAGACAGGCTTTCTCTGTGTAGCGTTGGTTGCCCTGGAACTCACTCTGTAAACCAGGCTAGCTTCAAACTCAGAGATCTACCGGTCTCTGCCTCTTGAGTGCTGGGACTAAAGGCGTGCGCCACCACACCCAGCTTATGGTAGACTTCTTGAAGGTAAACATTTTCTTCATTTTCCTTGTGTGTGTTTTGATTTTGGTGTACTTCGTCCTGATCAATCAAATAGCACTTGTTGAATTGATTCTATGGTGGGTTCAAAAGTATCAACATCCTTTGGGTGCAGAGGTTTTGCTACAAGGCACAGTGTATCTATTAAGTTTAGAAATGAAGGACTTTTGATCGGAGTTTCCTGAGTGCTGCCTCAGAATCTGCTGCCATCAGAAGCATTTATTGTACCTTTTGAAGTAGTTAGTGTTCTACCCATTTACAGACCTGGACACTCAGCTCTCTGTTGCTGCGGTGACATAGTATATGAGAGACTAATATTTAAGAAGGAAAGGTTTACTTTTCTGTAGAGTTCAGAAGTCTCAGTTCATGGTTATGGAGTCTTATTGCTTTTTGGTCTGGCAAGTCAGTACCCCATGGCAGGAGTCAAGGTAGAGCAAAGCCACTTGCCTCATGGCAGCTAGGGACAGAAAGTTTCTGGGACCCATATCCCCTTCAGAGTCACCTCTCAGTAACTGGACTTCTCTCACTGGGTGCGAGCACCTAAAGTTCCTGCACTTTTCAAGAGCACATGAAGTGGGTGATCAGGCCTTTAACACATAGGCTTTTAGGGGTCATTTATCCAAGCAGAGACCTACATGTGAAGTTACTAGTCATGGTTATGCAGCTGGAAGTAGCGTAATGGAATTAAACTCTTAGATCTGATAAAATGTCTGTGTTCTTCATCCTGAAGTACAAGTTCAGCAAGTTCAAGCCACCACAAAAACTGTCCAGAGACAGTTATGGGGGAACAGGACTGTTTTACTTTATTCTTTGAGCTTTTGTTCATTTGCTATTGGAGAGGTCACCTATGTAATGATAGTGCATCACAGAGAACTACAATTCGTTTCTGTTAATTTTATCATTTGAATTTTTCATCAAACATGTTGGACCTTAGGTGTCAGACCTTGTGCTGGAGCTAAGACACAGGAGCTGAGAGAGCCCAAATTTTCATTGGGAGAGTAGAATTTTTTTAAGTAGTCTCTGATCAGGAAGTATACATAGAAATACCTAAAGAAAGGACCAATATTCTACCCAGAGGTTGTCACCAATTAGCCCTGAAGGATGAGTTCATGTGACAGAAAATCAGAGTGATTAGCCTCCCAGGAACAGGTGGTGATTTTCAGGTAACGAGTGACATGCCCATAGGAAATAGTTGACATTTTGAGGGAATGGCTAAGTGTGTTAGATGTGAACGGTGAAGATGGAATATAGTCTGGGAGAGAGTGTTGTGCTTGCTGCTGGGGGTTATGATTCTGTTTGTTTGGGTTTTTTCCCCCAGCTTTAAGGCATCTAAAAGGAGATTAACTGAAATAAATGATAAAGGGTTATGAATGAAACCTGAAGGAATTAGAAATCAAATAATGAGGTATATATTTTAGCTGAGTAAATACGTAGTGAGGATAACATCTGGGTAGGAAATTTCTATAATATTAAATAAAATATAAAATTCATTGCAATATTATTTCCAAATGTTGCATAGAATTATAGGTAGATTCATTTGAGTAATTTTGGTGCTTTGTAACTTTTAATTATAGGATGTGAAGCTGACAGCAAGCAATGATGATTACTATTTTGTATTTGAAGATTATTTATATCAGGTAAGTTAAAAAAAATTCCAGTATCCTTGTTTTAGGTTCTTTAAGTTATAATACTTGAAATATACTTTATAGTTAATTAAATTCTCTGAATTCCCAAATTCAGAGCTTCCTTCTTCTGGTTATATATGCCACAGCCAGATGTGCTAGCAGGTCAGTTCTCTATCACTTTTGTTAACACAAATTCTAAAACTTCCTGTCAACTTAATACTCAAGCAGTCCCAAGATGTTTAGATAATGCGTTTTACATGATACTCTATTGGAATTACAAAAAAAATAATTTCTTTTTAAAAAATCAGTGTGGAGAATCATGATTATTCTGATCATTTTGGCAGACACAAATCTCAACCCCCCCCATTAGAAATATTTCTAAGTACAGGACAAGTGAGAGACAGGAGCTTGGGGTGTATAGAAGCAAGATACATTGTATACACTTATAAAATTGTCAAAGAATAAACATTTTTTTAAAAAGTAACTGTCAAAGAACTAAAAGAAACCTTTCATAAATAATAAGCAAAGGAAGTTATGATGACTTATGTCATCAAGTAGATAAGGTCAATAAAGAGATGGAAATAAAAAAAGATAAATTCTTGAGTTGAAAAATAACTGAAATGAAAAATTCACTGATGGCTACTGATTTGAAAACTCAGTAGGTAATCAGTGAGGACTGATCAATAGCTAAGTGAACAGAGCTTGCTTTCCTTATCCAGAAGTTGAATCTTTTTAGTATTTTAATTACCCTAGCTGCCTGAGATTTCCCCAGAATCATTGAGTTCTAGATTTCCTTCTCCTATGATTTAGTTCCTGATATTGTGGATCTTTTCCTGATCTGATTTCTAAGGAATATTGAGTAGTTAATGTTACACAAGTAAAGATACAATTTCAACCCAAACCCCTGAAACATCCAAATTTCTCTGCTTATTAAAAAAAATGGTTATTTCTATGCAGTTTTAATCACATATACAAAACTGTTATAATAGGGCCAGGGCAATAGTTCTCTGAAAGTACCTGGTAGGCAAGCTCAGGGACTAGAGTTGATATCCCTAGAACTCATGGAAATGCGCTGGGCATGTGACCTGCCAGTAACTCCAACGTTTATAAGGCACAGGTAGGAGATGCCTGGAGTAAACTGATGTATTTTAGCTCTGGGGTCAAGTGAGAGACCCTGCCTCAATGAATAAGGTAAAGAGCAATCAAGGAAGACTCTGAAATCAGCCTTGGCTCTCCATACACTTATGTACGTGCACACACATGCAAACACATGTACATATATATACACCCCACATATATCTATCTATGCACATTCATGCATGCATACATACCACATTTTTTAAAACTTACAAAACCAAACTTAGCAAACATATAAATGACTGTGTATTTAAAAAGAGCTAACAATGACTTGATTTATAGTCTCTTTATAGTACTTCAGTGTGTGGTTACAGGGAGTATAATTTTGACAAGTTTATCACATTTGGTGAATGGAGAAAGACTGTCATTTTCAGTTGTAGCTGTAAAGTCTTTGGTGGTACTAACAAGAGCTTGCTAGGTGAAGAATGCACCTCACTTACTGAACAGTCAATAAGCAAAAGTTACAGCTTCTGCAGTTAATACCAGAAGTAACCCATAGTGCATATTCATGTCTCCACATAAGTCACTTACATGCAAGAAATTTGAAAGTGAGCAAGTCAGACAGCAGAATCATTTTCAAACAGTGGATGCATTTTGTGAGGAAAACCAGAATGGTCTGCAGGAAATCCTTCTGATCACCACAGTGTATAAACTGTGCGTCCTTTGATGGGCCCACAGTGTAGGAGGCAGGACTCTACAGTGTTTGGAACCTGTTGAAGACTGCTTATGTAAAGCGTCCACATTCAACACCGAGTACCTGAAACGCAGCATTTAATCTCAACTTCCTAGTTTAATCAATATTTTAGTTAAAATTCCATTCTTTATAGATTTTACATATTTTTTCCAGTCACATCTCAAGATTACTGTTGCTACTATTAATCTTTAAAATTAACACTGAATAAAATTATTAAATAATTATTATTAATTACATGCACTGCAGTCTATATCATGAATTTATGATAACATTTGCATGACTGAAATGTTATGCTATTGAATGTCAATTTCTCTGTGCCCTTCCTCCCAAACTCTGGCAACCATCATTCTATTCTCTGCTGCTGTGCATTTGACCGTTTAGAAATCTCATACCAATATGATCCTTCCATCTTTATCTTTCTGTGACAGGCCTATTGCAATTAGTGGTATCGTCCATGTTCATCTGTACTGTCTCACGTAGCAAGATGTCCTTATTTTAAAAGACTAAATATTCTTCTTCTGTGTATATATGCTGTTCTCTTTAGTCATGTTTCTAAACAAGCTGCAGTGCGGATCTTTATCCTAATCGCATAAAGACAGGGTAATTGGAACACATAGGTTGCTCATTTGAGGAATTACTCAATTCTGTTTTTCATAGTTATTAATAAATACTTTTATGATATTTTAAAGTTATTTTATAATTAGTGATTATTTCAAGCTTTATAAGCAAATTAATATACTTGCAAATGATATGATTTTATACATAAAAGACCCCAAAACTTCACCAGGAAACACATTTTTGGCAAGTAACAGGATACAAAATTAACACACACAAAATAAATCAGTGTCCTTTCTATATAGAAAGGACAAAAAGAAATCAGGGAAACAGGATTTTTCATAATAACCTAAAACAACAGCAACAACAACAAAACCCTTGTAATAACACTTAGCAAGCACGTAAAAGACTTGTATAGGACTAATGTGTCCCTCTGAAAATAATAACCTCAAAGCATTTATGAATTCTAAAGTTACTTACACTTGGTCAAATATTATCTACATGCAAAAAATAAATAGTTCAGAGGGCTGGTAAACAGTCATATAACTCCTAAAAAAATGATTAAGGATTTAGTGGAACATGTATGGTGTTGCTCTGGACCCACATTTGTTTTTCTTTATTTTTAAAATTTTCTAAATATCTATCTATCTATCCATCCATCTATCTATTTATTTATTGCAGTCTATTCACTTTGTTCCCTGTCTGTAGCCCCTTCCCTCATCTCCTCCCAGTCCAACTCTCCCTCCCTTATCTCCTCCTATGCCCTTCCCTAGTCTACTAATGGGGGAGGACCGCCTCCTTTTCTATCTGACCCTTGCTTATCAGGTGTCATCAGGACTGGCTGCATCATCTTCCTCTCTTGCCTAGCAGGGCTGCACCCACCAGGGGGAGGTGACCAAAGAGCCAGCCACTGAGTTTATGTCAAAGACAGTCATTGCCTCCCTTACTAGGGAACCCACTTGGGAACTGAGCAACCTATGGGCTTCCTCTGAGCAGGGAGTCTATTTCTAGTCACATTACAGTCATTTGAAGCATGTATATCACATATTGATCAATTCAAAGCCATAAACATTTCGATTTTTTCAAGTGTTTTCATGACATTGGTATCCTCTTCTAGTTGCTTTGAAATATATTCTAGAGAGTTTTCATCAAGATTTACTCTATTGTGCTGTAGAAAACCAGAGCCAATTCTTCTTCTGTGTGTATGGGTTACTCTGCAATCATGTTTTATCCCTTCCTCACCTGGGTGTCTCTAATTTCATATAGTTTATTTATATATTAACATACAGTGCAATGCTATCACATGTAGCATTAACTAGTTCAAAATCAAAGTATTCTCAAAGATAATTAAGCTTTTCTCTAATTATTTTTCACAATGCGTTTTTACCTCAGGGACGCCTCTGTCAGCTCAAAGTCACGGTATGCATAAATTAGGTGAAAATATATACCCATTGACTTTTATTTATATATTGCCTGATGAATTCAGACATCTTCCTGAAATAAACTGCTGTATTATGTATGACTTAAAAAAAAACAACAAAACAAAAAGGAAGCTAATCAGGAAGAAGGACTCTGGCTAAGATGCTCAATCCCCATTCAGAAAGGCAAAGAGGATGGACATCGGAGGAGGGAGAAAACAGGGAAAAGGGCAGGAGCCTACCACAGAGATCCTCTGAAAGGCTCTACCCTGCAAGGTATCAAGGCAGATGCTGAGACTCATAGCCAAACTTTGGGCAGAGTACGGGGAATCTTATGAAAGAAGTGGGAGATAGTAAGACCTGGAGAGGACAGGAGCTCCATAAGGACAGCGACAGATCCTAAAACTCTGGGCACAGGGGTCTTTTCTGAAACTGATGCTCCAGCCAAGGACCACTCATGGAGATGGCCTGGAACCCTTGCACAGAGGTAGCTTATGGCAGTTCAGTACCCAAGTGGCCTCCATAGTAATGGGGACAGGGACTGTCTCTGACATGAACTGATTGGCCTGCTCTTTGATCACCTCCCCGCAAGGGGGTGGGCAGCCTTACCAGGCCACAGAAGAATTTCGGCCACTCCTGATGAGACCTGGTAGACTAAGATCAGAGGGAAGGAGAGGAGGACCTCCCTTTTCAGTGGACTGGGAGAGGGACATGGGTGGGGAAGAGGGAGGGTGAGATTGGGAGGGGAGGAGGGAGGGAGGTACAGGGGGGATACAAAGAAAATAAACTGTAATTAATAAAAATAAATAAGTGAAAAAAAAGAAACAAAAACAGGAAAAAAACACATGTATAATAAAAACTTTAAGACACTGAAGAAAAAAAATTGAAGGAAAAACCAGAAGATGGAAAGAACTCCCATGCTCATGGTTTGGTAAGATTAATATTGTGAATTTGACTATCGAAAGCAATCCACAGATTCAACACAATCCTCATTAAAATTCCAACACAAAGAGATTGAACCAGCTATCTTCAACTCCATACTGAAACACACACACACAAAAGACAAAAAAAAAATCCCAATAATAAAAGAATTTTGGAGGTATCACCATTGCATATTTCAAGTTGTATTACAGAGCTTCAGTAATAAAAACATTGTACTTGCATAAAAACAGACACATTGATCAATGGAATGGAATTGAAGATAGACATAATTTCATGTACCTGTGGGCATGTGAGTTTTGAAAAAGAAACCAAAATTTACACTTTGGAGAAACTACAGCATCTTCAACAATCGGTGCTCATCAGACTGGATGGCTGCACGTAGAAGAAAGAAAATAGATCCATACTTGTCACTGTGCACAAAGTTGAACTTCAGATGGATCAAGGAACTCATCTTAAGACCAGACATCCTAAATCTGATAGAAGAGAAAAGGCAGAAAAGGCTTGAACTCGTTGGCACACAGAACACCGATAACAGAGCACAACAGTTAATGAATGGGATCTCATGAAGTTGAAAGTTTCTATATGGCAAAGGCCTCCATCATTGGAACAAAGAAGCAGCCTAGAGAATGGAAAAAGATCTTTGCCCATTACACATCTGATAGAGAGATAGTATCTAGAATATATGAAGAACTAAAAACCCTGAATATCAAGAATACAAATAATTGAATTAAGATGGGTACAGAACTAAGCAGAGTGTTCTCCAAAGATGAAACACAAAATAGATGAAACTTAAAGAAATGTTCAACATCTTTAGTCATGAGGGAAATGCAGATTAAAACAATTTTGAGATTTCATTGTACCCTGGTCAGAATGGCCAAGATCGATAAAACAAATAATAGTACACGCTGGCGAGGATGCGGAAAAAGGTAGACACTTACCATTGCTGGTGGGAGTGCAAACTGGTACAACCACTGTGGAAATAGGTGTGGTGATTCGTCAGAAAGCTGAGCTTGATCTACCTCAAGATGTAGCTATACTACTCTTAGGCATATATCCAAAAGACACTTCATCCTACTACAGATAATTTGTTCATCTGTGTTTATTGATGCTTTATTCATAGTAGCCAGAAATTGGAAACAGCCTAAATAGTGATAAACAGGTAATGAAAATGCACTCCATTTATACAGCAGGATAGTATTTAGCTATTAAGACGAATGAAATTAACAGGTAAGTAGACAGAGCTAGAAAAAAAATCATCCAAAGTGAGGTAAACCATATCCCATAAAGACAAACATGATATGTTTTCTCTTATATGTGGATGTTAGCTTTTAAGCCCTTGTTATGTGTGCTACAACCCAGATAACCCAGAGGTTAGGTACCTAGTAAAGGAGTAGGGGTAAAGGTAAGGAGAAGCTCTCCCAAGCAATGAGCAATAGAATATAGTGTTATTGAGAGTATCTCTCATGGAATAGTAAAGAGAGTATAGTATTATGGACAAAGGGAAAACTAGATTTAAGAATTAAATAGGGAAGGAGATGGGAGAGATAGGTAAAGGAAGGAATGTAGAAAAGGACAGCTAAAACTAAAGACTATTTGAAAAACCATATTGACACCACTATTGTAAAAGCTTCCTAAAAATATACATATATGAAATGTAGTCACCAAATAATAGGGGAGATAACGCCCCAGCTAGACATCTTATGGCACCACGTAGAACCTCTAGTGCCAGGAATGGGTTACATCTTGTTGAGGTGTTGACCAAAAGTTCCCTGTGGAAATCTCCAAACACCATGGGCTATTGCCAAAGCTATTGGTTACTCTCTACAACCTATTGGTGAGGCACTATTGCTGAAGACAACACTTATGTCATCAAACATTGAGAAGTTGAGCTGATGCCTGACTAGAAGCTTCACCCCTGCTGACTGTCATTTATGGTAGTGGAAGGGAAAGGTAATTATCAAAATCTCCTAGCTACAAGCACTGAGGTCTTAGTGTAGGCTCGGCCCATAGCAGTCAGTGACTTACCTGCAGGATACACTGGTGCAGTAATGGCACGCATGTTCTTATGATAACAAACCACTTTTAAAATGGGTTTAGGCTCACTCTGTGAGATGGAACCCATGCCTGATACTGACAAAGTGGCCAGGAGCATGAAACTAAATAGGTCATGGACCTAGGAGAAAACCTACAACTGTTATTTTGTTAAAGCAATGGTTCTTAACCTTCCTAATGCTGTGACTCTTTAATACAGTTCCTTCTGTTGTGGTGACCCCAACCCTAGAATTATTTCATTGTTACTTCATAACTGTAATATTGTTACTATTAGGAATCGTAATGTAAACATCTGATATATGACTCCTATGGTTTTCAACCTTTGGGTTGTGCTAAAGGAACATAGTAATCAAATAGTTCCTAATGACATACTGCCTTCCTTAGCTCTCACCAAAGAAGCTTCTTCTTGCAGTAGATGGGAATTTACAAAGGTCCACAATTGGACTGTATGCAGAAAGTGAGAGAGTTTGGGGCACTCAGTCCTAAATTCATCAATCTCCTCTCCTTAAGTCTCAGAGCCACATGGAAGAAGAGACAGAAAGATTCTAAGATCCAGAGATGATGGATGACTCCAGGGACAGTATCTTCCAGACACAACAAGACTGATACACATGTGAACTCACAGAGACTGTGGCAGCACATACAGCACAGCCTGTATTGGTTCAAGCCAGATGGGGTGCAGCACCGAGAGAGGCAAGGGAGCACAGGCTCCCATCCCTAACCGAGAAACCATCTGCAGTGGGCGCCCACTGACAAAGAGAACAATCAGTTCTTTTTTTCTAATAGACTCTCAACAGTTCTATCAGCCACCCTCCAGGGCAGCCCCTGCCCAGAATTAGTTGGCCAGAATTAGTTGTAGACTTTTTATTTCATTTTGCTTTGTTTTGGATTTTTTTGTCTTATCAATGTTTGCTTGCATGTTTTTATTTATGTTTTTTAAAGGAAGAAAAAAAGAATATAATGTTCAGTGGAGTAGGAGGTGGTGAAGAACCAGGAGGAACTGGGAGAAGGGAACATGATTAAAATACGATATATGAAATTTTTTCAACATAAATTATGATAAAATTAGTCTAAAGTATTAAAAGTTTAATATATATAATTGTGTGCATTAAAAACAGTCTACTATTTGAATTCTTTTTCTTCAGGGAAATTTTTCTATATTTTTATCTATACATATGTATGTGTATGTCAGTGAAAACGGTAAGCTAGGGAAACTCTTCTCATCTTTGATTACGTTCCCATTGTCAGTGTTCTAGCAACACAGCTGCTCTAAGGAAAACTGTTAATGATAACAGAGTAAAATGGGCTTTTCTGGCATACTAAGGTTTCATATTCCTCCCATCTGATGTGAATTTATTTAATTTTGTGAGTAGACTACAGAATTATGTGGCGTGTGACAAGCTGGTATCCCAGTTCAGCAGGGGCACTCTCCAGGGGTCTTTAAGGCAGCCTGGCCATGTTGCACCTGCAGAAGGCTTGCCCCAGCATGTGTTTCTGCTGCTTCTGTGTCTCAGGATGCAGCATGAATGCTGCAGAGATAACATGTTCAATACAAAATCAACCTCCTAGCATCTCAATTTTAGTTTTTATTTTTCATGAAATACTTTTTAATTTAATTTTGTTTTTTAAAATTTATTTGACATCCCAAAGGTGCTCCCTCCCTCCTTTCCTCCTCCTGCCCCCACTTCCTCTCTTTTCCCCTTCCTCTCTCCCTTTCCCCCCAAACTGGAGAGCCCCCCCGCCCAATATCAACCTTTCCCAGCACATAAGTCACATCAGGACTGAGCATATCTTCATCCTCTGAGACCAGACAAGGCATCTCTGCCAGAGGGAAGTTATCCAAAAGCAGAGTTCATGTTAGAAATAGCCCCCACCTCTACTCACCAGGCAACCCAAATCAAGACCAAGAAGCCTCTTGGTGACATATGTGCAGGGGGCCTAGGTCCAGACCATGCAGGCACAGTCTCTGAAAGACCCCCTGGGACTGGGTTAGTTGTCTCTGTTGGTCTTCTTGTGTGGTTCCTGTCCCTCCAGGTCTTTTCATCTTTTCCCCAACACTTCCATAGGACCACCCCACATTTGGCTGCAAGTCTCAGCATCTGTCCTGATCTGCTGCTGGCTAGAGCTCTCCCAGACTACAGTTAAGTTAGGCTCCTGTCTGCGGCACAGCAGAGCATCATTACTAGTGCCAGGGGCTGGCTCTCTACTGTGGGATGGGTCTCAGGCTGGCTCTCTACTGTGGGATGGGCCAATTATTGTTTGGACATTCCCTCAATCTTTGTTCCCTCTTTATCCCTGCACTTCTTGCAGGCAGGGTAATTTTTGGATCACAGGTTTTGTCAGTGGGTTGTTGTTCCCCTGCTTCCACTAGTCCTGTCTGGGTAGGAGGTGGTCACTTCAGTCTTCGTGCTCCCCTCCCCCGCCCCTTTAGGAGTTTCAGCCAGAGCCACACCCATGTCCCCCCAAGAGCTACCCGGTTGCAGGCCTCCCACTTAACAAAGAGATGTCCCCCACAGTTTCCCCTCTTGTTCCCAGCTCTCTCACCTCCTTCTACACTGTTGTTCTCCCCACATCTGATCGCTACTCTTGTTTTTCTTCCCATTTCATCTCCTATCCAGTTCCCTCTCTTCATTCACTTCTGCTGTCTATTCTATTTCCCATTCTGAGTGACCTTCAGGTGCCCTCTCTTGGGCCCTCCTTGTTACTTAGGATCTGTGTTACTTGTTCTTTGGGTCTGTGGACTGTAGTATGGTTATCCTGTGCTATAGGTCTAATATCCACATATAAGTGAGTATATACCATGTGCGTCTTTCTGGGTCTGAGTTACCCCACTTAGGATGATCTTTTCTAGTTCTATCCTTTTTTCTGCAAATGTCATGTGTTTTGTTTGTTTGTTTGTTTTTAATAGCTGAATAGTATTCCATTGTGTAAATGTACCACAATTTCTTACAAATATTTAGTGATACTGAGTTTTCAGTTACCTCAGAGTTTTTAAATGTATTCAATCACAAACCATCATTATTCAGCAAAAGTAAATTGGTTGGTTTAACAAAACTCTTTAGGTTCCTGTACTAAATGGCATCCTCACAGTGTCCATAAGTTAACATATCTAAAGCACATAAAATTTCCTAGAAAAGAATCCATATAATAAAGAAGGAGGATTTACTCTGTGCTACATGTTAAATCTTCATCATGTGTAGCATGTTCTGAGTGGAAAATATGCTGCATTTATAGTATGTTCTGTCACTGAATGGGATTTAAGAAAGGCCCAAGGCAATCAGGAATTTTCCTCTGCAAAGTTCAGATGTGATTGGGTACACATGTGTGCAAGTTCACATGCATGTGTGTGTGCCTACATATAGAAGCTGCCCATCATCAATGCCAGAAGTCTTACTTCCTCTTATTTCATCTGGTCCCTGTCTGCACTTTCCAAGTGCTGGTGCTGGAATTGCAAGCAGGCCACCACACCCACCTGGCAGTTGGGGTGGGGTGTTGGGGGTCTGAACTCTGGCCCTCATGATCT
The DNA here is from genome assembly GCA_028658305.1 of Pachyuromys duprasi. Lineage (NCBI taxonomy): Eukaryota > Metazoa > Chordata > Mammalia > Rodentia > Muridae > Pachyuromys > Pachyuromys duprasi. Next base: position 73,539,187 of record CM053765.1, on the reverse strand, counting down.
CAGAGCAAGCTGTCAACCCAGCTTCTAGGCATGTTTTATTTATATATCCATTTAATCAAAGGACTGGATATTCTCATATAAACACTGTCGGGTGTCAGTACAAGATGGTATTTATTAAAGCTTGTATCTTTGGGGAAATTGAGAGAATTATACATCTATAAATAGAATTTGACAAATATAATAGAGGTTTATGTTCAGTTCTATGCAAAAGCAGTTAAAATTCTACAATTGCACAGAGGTCGGTAGAATGGAAATGTTTTAATGTTTAATTCTTTTATTGTTTGAGAATTTTGTACATGCATATAAAATGTGCATTCACATTTCCCCTTTTTTTTGAAAAACAAAAACAACACCAACACCAAAACATTGAGTCCAATTAGGACTGCAGTGATGGGGAACCGTCTCCTGTAGCATGGGTAGCCTGTCAGAGGGTGCATCTCCAAAGAAAACACTTTCCCTTCATCAGTCTTCAGCAGCTGGGGTGGGACTTCTTGAGCCCTTCCCTATCTAAACAGTTTGTCCAGCTTGACCTTATGCAGGCCTTGAGCATGTAGTCACCACCACTGTGAGATGATGTGGACAACTAATTACGCCCTCATCAGTAGCCCTTCTTCTCTTGGTCAAGAATATCTGGGCTACTATGCTCATGAGCTTCCGTGTGTCTTTCCTACTGGCATTCTTATTCAGCTTTGTGAATTTCTCACCGTTTTCTCATCTCCAGTGTTTTAGTCTGGGATTCCTAAGCTATTAGTTCCCAAAAATTATCTCCCCGCCTTTTTTCTTCTTTCTCTCCTTCTTTTGAACTCTACAGCATATATACAGTGGTCAGTGTAATGTCACAGGTTTTGATGTCTTTATTCACTTTACTTTTTTTTGCCCTTCTTTTCCACAAACCCATTTGTTCCTTCACTTTATCATCAGCTCTGGTGAATATATTCTGCCTGGTCAAATCTGCCTTTCATCCTTCCAGTGAATTTTCATTTCAGATATTGTCTTTCGTACCTCTAGAGTTACTTTTTTGTTTTGTTGCTGTTTTTCTGAGTTTGTTGTCTCTTGATTGGGTTTCCATTTTATACAAATTTCAGTTTATTTTCTCCACATATGTTTTTATGTGAGCATTTTTGAGATTATTATCCCAGCACCCAAACCTATTAAATTTGCCATCAGATATTTTCAGGAACAATTTCATTTGACTTTTTCTATTGAATGGCCCATACTTTCCCCTTTCTTTGTGATTTTTGTTGAAAGCTGGACATTTGAGTATAATAATATATCTCTGAAAAATATATTTTCCTCACCCCTCAGCCCATATTTTTTCTGCTACTGTTTGGAATTTCTGTTTTTATTTCTTTGATTTTTTAAAGTTATTTCTGAAATCAGCATGAGATATAACACTGATGTCATTACAGTGCTTTTCTGAGCCTGTACTTTGACCTGGGCATGTAAGATTACTCTCTGACTTTCTCCATAGTTATGGACATTTGTTCTAATGACCTGTCTCCTAACAAGAAGACAGAAGAATGAAGTAGGGGTAGGATGGTTATCTCTTTAAACCCCAGGGCCTTCACGTCAGCTAGACAGCAGTGAGCAGGCAGTAGTGGAGGTCTGTGTAATACTGTGACCTGCTGTTCTTCTCCATCTCCACCATCTGCCTCTGCACCACTCTGGGCAGAAGCAGTCATCAGCAGTCAGGATGCAGGAGATGATGTGCAGCTATGCAATACCACATGGAAGGAGCTGTCCACTCCCTTGCTGACATGGAATTCGGAGTCAGATTCCTCTATGATCAAGGAAACAGCAGGCATGCTGGAATTTGCTAGGGTATACATTTTAAAATGGTAACTAGAAATCTGAAATCTGGTTACTGACAAATTAAGTAAAAACCACAGTTGTCTTTGGTGAGGTTATATGTGGTAGTTTTTGCTTTATTTATAAGAGCCTTAAGAACATATACACAGCTGTTTGTCAACAGTGTAGAGTGGGGAGTGCGTAAATGCTGCTGTGTTTCAAGCTGGTATTGACTAGATTAACCACAGTTTACTACTGAAGGTCCCTCTGAAGATTCCAAGATGTCAGTGGACTCCATGCTTCCCAGATAGTTCTATCAGACCCAGCACAGTAGTTGTCTAGATAGGAAGGTAGCTTTGTGTGCTTCCTACTTCATTATCTTAGTAGAATTTTCTTGGTATATAAAATTTTTAATTCTATTTATTAATTTATTAATTTACTTTGTATGCGAGTTATAGCCCCCTCCCTCATCTCCTCCTAGTCACATCCACACTCCTTAGCCTATACCTTTTCCCTAGTCCACTGATAGGGGAGGACCTCTCCTTCTATTGGACCCTAGCCTATCAGGTCTCATCTAGACAGGCTTGGTCTAACTCTTCAGTATCAACTCATAGTTCATATTTGTGTCTGGTTTCTTATAATTTTTTAGTAATGGAGATTCCTGCTGTGAGTAATCTCACCTAGTACATGCATTTTTTTTCTTAATGTGTAAGTGATCACCCCCTTCTGAGGATATAACCTAGCAGATTTATAATGAATCTGTCATCTTCTTACAGGAAAATCAGAGTTAAAGCTGCTCAGTTTAGAGTGGAGTTGGCAGCTCTCTGCTTTGTCCCAGGGCTGCACCCAGTACATACTGTCTAACACACTACCTCTGGCATTCTCACTTTACAGTCCCAGTATTCTCCTTAGAGAAGTCTCAGATGTCTTGCCTTCTCCGAAACCACAGGCAGCAGAGCCTCTATGGGGATATATTTAAGCACAGAGCTTCTTCTAAGGTTACTGTGCTACCACAGCCCGTTAAGCTGAGGGGACTTTGACATCGACATTTCCTTAGGATCCTCTCTGACGCAGTGACAGATTATTACAGCATATATTTGAGTATTTTCCTTTTAGATTTATTTATATCATCCGTCTATTGTTGTATTAGCTTATTGCTGTGACTAATGCATTTTTATAATTCAGTGGGTTTTATAATTCAGTAAATAAATCCTCTTGAGATTCTGAAACACAGAAATGAATGATTTTACCTGGCTGCGTTCACGGTTTTCACAAGGCTGTGTTATTTTGGGGGATTCTGAAGAAGAATCCTTTCCCTTCTTCTAGAATGCTCTCATTCTTTGGCTTACAGCTGCTTCCCTCATTTTTAAGCCAACAGAGAGCTAGCATCTCACTTTGACCTAATTGCCTCTTGGTCTCACTTATAAAGAGCCTTCTGATTATATTGGGTCCAGTGTTTAACCCTGAATAATCTTACCATTTGTAGACTGTCAATTTAATGGCTTCTGTCAGACCAATTTTTAACATTAATTTTTGAAATTATAATTACATCATTTCTGCCTTCCCTTTCCTCCCCCACACCCCGCCCACAACTTGCTCTCTTTTAAATTCATGGCCCTTTTCTCTATAATTGTTTAAAAAGAACTCAAGAAGTTAAACACCAACAAACCAAGTAATCCAGTTTTAAAAAATGGGGTATAGAACTAAACTGAGAATTTGCAATAGAGGAATATCATATGGCAGAGAAACACTTAAAGAAACACTTAAAGACGTGCAAATCAAAATGACCCTGAGATTTCACTTTATACCCATCAGAATGGCTAAGATCAAAAACTCAAGTGGCAATACATGCTGGAGAGGATGTGGAGAAAGGGGAACCCTCCTCCATTGCTGGTGAGAATGTAACCTTATACAACAATTTTGGAAATCAATCTGGCACTTTCTCAGACAATTAGGAATAGTGCTACCTCAATATGCAGCTTTACCACCCCTAGGCATATATCCAAAATCTGCTCAAGTACACAACAAGGACATTTGCTCAACTATGTTTGTAGCAGCTCTATTCGTAATAGCCAGAACCTGGACATAACCCAGATGTCCCTCAATGGAGAAATGGATACAGAAATTGTGGTACATTTACACAATGGGATACTACTCAGCAATTAATAACTTTCAAATATATTTATATATTCTAAATACATAAATACAACCTACTCAGTCCATATAATGTTACTTGTATTTGTTTTCAGAGATGACCATTTGATATTAAATAAGCACTCAGTGTGTTCTTCCATAGGGAAGAGCTCTTAGCATTCTTCAGTTGTCTATACTTCTTTTTCTATGGTTGAGGCCTCACAGGAGTTTTCCTCCTTCCACATTTGTATGTTTCTTGGTCTCTTCCTTGTTCATGTCATGTTTAGGCAACCATGTTGCCTAACATTGGTGTAGCTTTACACAGTTCTAGGATACACAGTCTTACAGCAAGCTTTCTGCTCTTCTGTTATAATCTTTCTACCCCCTTTCAAAATGATCTCGGAGCTTTAGGTGAAGGAGCAGTCCCAGAGACTCCCTGTTATTACAGGCTATTGATACTGCCCTTGGTTGTCCTCCAGAAATGGAAGTAAGTTCCTATTGCTAAAGACACCATGTACTTAAAATACAGGGCCCACAGGCCCCTGGGTTGGACTTTACTGAATGCCTCCTCCCCAAGATCTAGCTTTCCTGATACCAGAAAGCACTATGCCAGCTTCCAAGGGAGGCAAGCCACTAGTAGTCCTATTCAGCTATGATCCCTATGAACCACAATAACCAGCATGGCATAATAACCCCTTAGTGGTGTGCATACCTTGACAATAGCCAATTGGGCTGAAGGCCTGTTAAACTTGAGATTATAGTATCATTACAACATTCTCTCCTTTCCTTTTCTCTCTTCAATCCCTCCCATGTAATCCCCCCCCATTTTATTTCATTCAAATCCATGCCTCTTAGAGTAACATGGAAGGGTGATAGCTTCCAATGCCTCAGCTCTAGACAAAGTAGTGCAGGCAACTCAGGAATGCTGAGATCAGAAATACTCTTCTCTAAGAAAAAGCATGCCAGTTGATTAACCAATACCAAATGGTCAGCCCTGGAAACATACATACATATATATATGACATTATAAGGGCTGAGCAGGCTGGATTTATGTATTTAGGAATACCTCCCCCCCCCACACACACACAACAATAGCAACAACAACAGTTAAAAAGAGGCCTACCACAGATGTTCTCTAAAAGACTCCACCCAGCAGGGAATGGAAGCAGATGCAGAGACTGACAGCCAATCTTTGGGTAGAGTGCAGGGAATCTTAAGGAAGAAGGGGGAGATAGAAGGACCCAGAGGGGGCAGGAGCCACACAAGGAGACTAACAAAGCCAAAAAAAAAAAAAAAACAAAACTGGGCCCAGAGGGTACTGCAGAGACTGATGCATCAACCAAAGACCATGCATAGAGAGGATCTAGACCCCCTGCTCAGATGTAGCCCACAGACAGCTCAGTCTCCATGTGGGACTCATAGTAAGAGAAGAGACGGTCTCTGATATAAACTTAGTTGCCTGCTCCTTGATCTCTTCTCCCTGGTGGGGTGACCTAACCAACCTACAGAGGAAGAGGATCCAGACAGTCCTGCTTAGACCTGATAGGCTAGGGACTTTCCTTATCGCTGGACTAGGAGAGATGGATAGGGGAGGAAGAGGGAGGGAAGAGAGAAGGGTAGGACTGGGAGGAGATGATGGAGGGGCTACACCCAGGATACAAAGGGAATAAACTGTAAATCATAATAATAATGAAAAGTAATATAATTATTAATCCAAAAGAAAGAAAGGAAAGAAAGAGACCATGAATTTGAATGAAATAAGATGGGTTATATGGGAGGGGTTGGAGAGAGAAAAGGATAGGAGAAAATATTGTGATGATATGATAATCTCAAAAACATAAATCAGAACACACAAAAGAGATGAGATCAATATTCTGATTCAATCACATTTTATGACTTTATGATTGTTTGTTTGGAGCCCAATGATTTTTTTAATTTATTTTTTTTAATTTATTTATTTTTATATCAATCACAGGTTAGGTACTTTGAATCCCAGGCGTAGCCCCCTCCCTCATTCCCTCTACCCTCCCACTCCCTCCCTCATCTCCCTCCTCCCCGCCCCCTCCAAGTCCACCAACAGGGGAGAGCCCAATGATTTTTGCCTCATTATTGGAAAATATCCATCATAATAATAGTTCAAAATTAAAAATTTTCTCGATAGATGCTAAAATTCTTTCTGATCTGGGCTTAATAAA
>CM053765.1:73517040-73532971 GCA_028658305.1 Pachyuromys duprasi | reverse complement strand
AAATGTGTTTGTCAGCAGTGACTTTATAGTGCAATCATTCTTGACATGCTCCACTATCTGTTGCACACGAGTTAAGTCTGGTTCTAGTTTCCTACCCCTCAGTGCTGGTGTGTGATTACCCATGGGTACCCTGGTGTACTTGTCATCTGTTAGGCTTCTCACAGCTGATTTTGGTTTCCAAATAAAACATAGGGAAATAGCACATAGTTAGCAACTTTTGTTTTCAGCTGTTCAAAGTCTGGGGAGCAAATAGGGACACATTTTTATGAGAACTGGTTGCCTTCACTTGGAGGCCCTGTGCAAACATTTAGTGAAGGTGCGCCCAATAGAGGGCACTCTTCCCATGGGAAAACAGCACTGAACTTGCGCAGTCCCGCCATGCTTCCCCCTTGTGAACTTGCAGTTAATTTAATTACTATCACTTGTTCTATAGCAGTGCTCATTGTTTATTTTCCAATGTTATATCCAGGTATTACTTTGTTTTTCACGGGATACGTCTGTACTGGGTCACTTTGCGTACAACAGTGCTTCACCACCAAAATCCTACATCAGAGGTAATATTTTAATAATTCTAAAGACATATATAATCATTCCCATAATGTTTGAATATTTTGTATCTTTTATTAGTATTTCCAGTTTTTGAACTGAAAATTATTTCCATTTTCTCTGCAGTAGTCTTTTCCCTCCAATGTCAGCACCTAAGCAGGAGATCTCAGATCACCCTCCAGTGGGGCCAGAGATGGGTTTTGCCATCTCCTGGGCCAAATCTGTCATTTTCTTCTTCTCATTCCTCATGAACCAACCCACCACAGAGATTTATCTTTTCAGTTTTTCTTAACTTTCTTTTTATAAATCAGTTCTTGAATTCTCATTCTGAAATTATACTTACGGTATGATATACATGCTATATTACCCTTTAGTTTCTATTCTAGTGGTCTCTCTAACCCTGCCTCAACACACCATGTCACCATCTCAGTGTCCTGTCGCCACCTGCAGACTGCACCAACTTCAGCCTCCTCTCCCTTTCGCTGAGTGGTAAACACGCAGTACTCGAATCTCAGCGCCTTGTATGTTTGTGGGTGGCCTGTCTGCTGCTTCCACGGAGAAAGGCCATTGCTGCCTGGTTGTTTAAGCTCCTGCCCTAGGACAGACCGTATCATCTTGTGCTGGAGTCAGGCTCCCTTCCCCAGGGTGGGGCTGCTTTGCTTCTGGAATGAAGACATTAAAAACTCCCTTTCTTTTGTATCTAAAGAGACTGTTGAGGTAGGGAATGACTCAGTCAATAAACTGCCTGTGGTGCAAACAGGAAGGTCTGACTTTGCTTCCTCAGTAAGGTTTCTTACAGGTGACTTTTGGTTCCAGATGTCACATAGGAAAATCAGCACACAGTTAGCAACTTTGTTTTCTGCTGTTCAAAGTGTGAGGGCAAATAGGGAGAAATGGAGCAGTGTGCCTATAATCTGATACAGAGATAAGTGGCTCCGCGATGCTCATTGGCCAGCTGGCCTAGCTGGATTGTCAGAAAATAAAATGGAGACTGATCTAGGAAGGCAGCCGACTTTGATATGTGGCCTCTACATGCAAACATACATGCACACACATACTTGCATACACACCATATATAATATATATAATACATAAATGATATATATTTATAATATATAAAATACATAAATGATATATATTTATAATACATATATATGCATATACTGCACACACCCCTACATCTCAGCCTGCACAGAGAGTGATTATACAATTTAATTGTAATTACCTGAATGGCCAAAGTGAGCTATAATTTTTAAGACCATCTATCTGCCCACGTCATCTTAAACCTAGCTTTCTTAACTTCCCTGATTATCTCACAATGTGCTCTAGTCATTCCAGCCCCCTACATAGCCATAGTGCATGAAAAGCTGCACATTCCATCCCCACAAATTATAGACCCTTTATGAACTAGCCTATATGTCATATCTACCAACCTATCATCAATTTCCCTCATGTCTGAACATTGAAATCCTTAAAGCCCATTTAAAAGACGTCAGCAAACGTATTCTATTATTTTGTGGTTTGGCCTAGATTATAATTCAAAAGGTATAGGTGCATGCCATACCCTGTATTTGCTGTGCTTGTCTCCATGTCTACTGCTGTGATCAATTGTGTGTCTGTTTTTCATCATTCTGTGCTTTTCCTCATGCAAAGATCAGTCCTGTGTCTTCACCTTCAGCTAAGGTGCCCCCACTTTTTACCCTTATCTTCTTTCTGCCTTACACACCCAATTTTAAAAAACTTAATAATAAATTTTAATTTAAATACCAATGTAAGAATGACTGTCTTTTAACAGTTCAGAGTTGTTCAGAAACTGTTAAGATGATGCTATAGAGCCCAGGGACCACAATGGGCTGAGCCCTCTCCCATCAGTCACTAAGGCTTGTCTGCTTACAACCTGGTCTCATGGAGGCAGTTTCTCGATTGAGGTTTGATCCTTTCAGACGACTATAGCTTGTGTCAAGTTGACCTATAAACTAGCCAGCACACACCTAAAGTTATGCAGTGGAAGATGGGAAAAGCGAGATGTTGAACATTAAAGAGAAGGTACTTTCCTGGAGCAACTCTGTTTTCAAATGTCCACCTTCCTTCTCTGGTCACACAAACTCTGCTGAGAGTCAGGATATATGTGACTGTTACATAGTTGAAGATATTTAATTTTAATTCCTCAGCAATTTCCTAAAAACATAAGCTAATGGGATATGGAAGACTTGCTTTACTAAACAGGGTTGTTAAATTCAGAAATTCAATTTTATGTTTATAAATTATTCTCCGGTGCTTAAGGAAATTTGAAAGCATTGTTTGATCAATATTATTGAGTTTAATTCCTAAAAAGCTTTTCTGGCATCAGATGATTAGCTGACAGATTTTCAGCTAATTCCATATCATGAAATGAAATAAAGTTAGTTTTTAAATCCTACATATGATCCATTACTTAGCACATTCACAGAATGTTGGTTTTAAAATTCGTTTTACTTACTGTATGGCCTTCTCCTACAGGAAAGCTAGGATTAGAAGAATATGCTGTCTTTTATCCACCCAATGGTAAGAGATGCTACTGTTTCCTCTGGGGGGAAGCGGGGAAATAACAGCTTTGTACTGGGGATGTAACTTTCTTATTTTGTCCTTAAAAGGAGCACATATTATCCTCTAAAATAACCCTTCCTTCTATAAAAGGTGTACTTTAGTGACTTCCTCCATGTTCTGCAGTTTAATGCCAAACTTTGCACAGCCCTCCAGCTCTGCTTGGGACCAGTAATTTTGTGAGAAGCTGAGTCAGCATCAATGCCCATGGCTAAAGCAAGTAGCTTTCCTTGAGGAGTGCTAACCAGGGCCTTCACTTGGTGTTATCAGCACAGTGCAGGAGCTGGTGGACAGACTGCCCTATGCCTGTGGTTCATTGTCTTTGTGGTATTTAGTAAATACAAAGATTGTGAAGAAAAGTATTGACTTGCTAAGAAGTGATCACATTTCACCCCATATTTACTATTTACACATTCAGTGTCCAGGTCTCTTATGATGCTTAAGAATGAATCATATAGCTGTCCTTGTCCTGATGGGATTAAGCTGCACCCTGAGGAACTTTTGCTTTAGAGGAGTTAGGAGCATATGCTTAGTAACCCAGTAGATCTGTGTTCGGATCCGAACTCTGCCAACTCACTCCATAACCTTGGTAGTTACATGACTTCCCTGACCTTGGGTCTCATCAACTTAACATATGGGTAATGACCACATGTGGTGTGTTATAAAACACCAGCGCTGGGCCTGACATATACCGAATGCAGAAAAAGCAGCCATGATGGTTGTATTTATCAGTGTCAAGCACTATCTGAAAGTCGGGTGTTTTCCTTCCTGTTCCCATCTGACACCTTTCAGTCCTGAGACCTGGCTCCTTACACCTTTTTTCTCTTGTTCTGCTCCCTTCATGGATTTCCCGATGTTTGTCTCTGCTTTCGTGGATCTATTTGTTAATTACTAATATTTCTATCTAGCTCTAACCTGTTATATAATTACCTCAAACCTAATATGACCCAGCTGAGTATATTATTTTGCTGTGCCCCTCAGGAAAAAGAAAGAAAGCAAATTAAAACCACAAGCAACCAACATATATATATATATATGATATATATCAGTTAACTGCCATTTTCTTCTACCCAGTAACTCAAGGCCTGAAACCTGGATGTCATCCTAGATGCCTCAGTCTTGCCCTGCCCCATCTATGTCTCCAGATCCTTTTGCTTTCATCTGGGGTCATCTCCTCCTCACTGTTACCACTGCCTTGCCTTTCATCTGGTCTTGCCATATCTAGTGTAGTGGTAATGCCCATCTACTCTGGTGTTTCCTCCTTAACTTTTCTAGTTCATCTCAGTTATACACCCAAAATGAGAATCTGAAGATGCCCATTTTTCTTAAAGTTTCTTAGTGTTTCTGAAAAGTTTAACACCCGGGCTTCTCAGTATGATATGCACAGTGGGGCTCCCTGGAGTCTGACCGCTGTACATTCTATTACCTAGCTTCATATATTACCATTTCACATCTCACTTTTTAAAAATGAATATCAATATCCAACTGTTTATTCTCACACATAGCCACATATTCTGACACAAATACCATGTTGCTTCCTACTTCATGCGTAACATTGTTTCCAGCTTAGAGTAGACCACTCAGCTTTTCTTCCCATGGTTGTCCTGAAGGCTCAGTTCACACTTGATCCTGTTTGTGTGCATCACTGAATCCTTGCTAGGTTAAGAGCCCTTCTCTAGGCTCTCATGTACCTGGGCAGAAAACTTCATTATCTCTCAACCTCATCTCCCTCTCAATGTTACGGACTTCAGAAGGTTCAGGACTGTATTCTAGTTTCATTATTGCTCTCTCAATATCTAGCATATAGTACTATTGCAACACTTATTTATTCAAACTAATTTAGATGTGTTGTATACCTAAAATTGTTCTTTAATCCTCATCCCAGGGACTTTTTCCAATAACGTTTTATATTGAAAAAATAGAAAATCAGAAAAAAATAAAATGTATCTAAATAGCTAGAAAAAAAAAGTGTCCCTACCCATGAGGTAACAGGAGGTACTATAAGATCTTAGCTTTTACTTAAACACATGCCTGACAAGCTTGGCTCATCTCTCCTTCCACAGGAAGCATGGCCGGTGTCTAACACAGGTAGGGAAATGACCAGCACCTATTAGAACTAAAACGTAAAGACCTCACACTGTAGAGCATTATACAGGAGCACTCCAGCAAATAATATAAAAGCCAGCAACCCCTCCTCTTTACAAAGGTTCTAGGTTGTAACACGTTATAATTTCAACTCGTGGGGGGGGGGACTGGATATTAACCTTGTGTCTCACGTATGATAGGCAAATAGTCTACCATTGCATTCTATTTCCAGCCCTAAGATAAGATCTTTATAATAATTTCAAGACATTTACATGTACAATTACAATAATAAGTTAGGAGTGGTTATAGATACATCAGCTACTATATTCTGAGCATGCTAAGCAGCCAGAATCATGTTAAGTATATTGTATGTATTAACTCATGTAGTCTTTATAATAACCCTGCGATACAGGTACAAAGAAACTGAGGCATAGCCTCACAGCTGTTCATGAATTGAGCTCTATAGAGTCACTTCTTTTGGATGATTTTAGGCCTTATGGAATCAAGGACAATTTTCTAGAGACAAAGTTCACTTTATGTACAGACAACTTTCTCTGTAGTTTAGGCAATTCCAGGCAACATTTCACATTACCTGTTGCATTTTCCAACCTTTGCCAGAGTAATATTATTTTGAAAATTGAGGGTCATTTATAGTACTACCACAATCAGAACTGGCCTGACTTTCTTAGGTAGAGACATTTACCTAAAGTTCTGGGAAGTACTCTCAGTCCCCGGCCAAGGTGCTTCGAAGGATAGTTTTCTTATCGCCACCCACGTCTTCACTCCACACACCTTCCCAGGGTGGAAATGAAAGCCATGGTGCCACAAGACATTGCCTCACTGAGGAATCATCCCTGGACATGTCCTCTCTGATAAATCCTGTTAAACAAGGTTTCTGGGCTGAGGGAGACACCTCGCTAGCATCCTTTAAGCTTCTCCTATTTATTGTTATAGTCAACATGTGTAGACTGCCTCTGGTCATTTACTGAGCACTCGCTGTTCTGACTCAGGGCTATGTGTGTCCCATGAAATGTGGACACAAATAAAGGACCTGCTGAGAAAAGCTCTTCATGCTAGCAAAGTAGATATGCAAGAACGAAAGGGAGAGAAATAGTTGAGAGAGAGATGAACTAACTGAGCAGTCCAGGTGTCAGAAAGTATAGGGAGTGGGGGAAGGCCTGGCTGCTCTAGATAAGGCAGATGAAAAGGGGCCTCTGAAGAAGTAGAATAGTGTCCAAGTGAGCAGGGGGAGTTATGCAAAACAGTGGGAAAAGAACATTCTAGAGAGAGAGCATAGCAAGTTTAAGTCCAAGAGTTAGGACCAAGACTTTGAACACCGCCACAATGGGTAATGTGACTTCTAGTGAGCCGATACAGGATAAGTGAAAGCAAGCAAGGGCCACAGCGGGTGGGATAAGACTGATGTAATCTGTCTAGGATTCCTTAAGAACAGTTTCTATTAATTTCTTTTCCCCATGTGAAAGAGCTGTAGTTAATTTCTTTGCATACCTAGCAGATTTTTTCCCATTGTTGGAAATTGGCTGTCTTCCCGATTATAATGTGATCATTCTGGGACTCAGACTGCTTCCCCTCTGAAATTCACTGTTGTTGCTTTATAATGATTTAGTGATTTATGTAAACCATTTCTATAATTGTTATGTTTATTATTCTGTGCCTACTAAAATCTCTGTTATTTTAAATTAATGGTGAGCTAGTGATAAGATTTTTTTAAATGCTTAGCACTAATTTTTTTTAATTCAAAATTAAAACATTGCTTAGTGTTTACAAATTTACATGATGAAAGTTAGTAGGCCATTTACACTAGGTCATTTATTACCTCTATGTTAGTTTCCACTCTTTTACAGCGGCATATATATATATATATATATATATATATATATATTTGCATTTATATACATATATATAATTGCATTTATATATATAATTGCATTATATGTATATATGCATATATAATTGCATTATTTATATATACATATATACACATATATACATATATATGTATATAATGCAATTATATATACATAATTATGTATTATATTCATTATATATATATAATTGTATTATATGTATATATGTATATATGTATATATTATATATATGCATATATATATAATTGCATTATTTCCTTTCTAAGCCAGTTTTTTCCCCATGCTTTTCAATTTGTCTATTATTTGCACCATCTATTATTTCTTCTTCCTTGGGGTCATTTGTAGTGTATTTGCCTTTAAATGCTCTTGACAAATGCTGCCTGGCAGGCCACTTCCGCCTGGGAAATCACTAACAGGAACAGGTGCAACAAAACATTCCTGCACTTGTCCCTTAGGTAGCTGCTAGACAGTTCAAAAACATAATGGCACATTTTTTTCTATAAAAGGTCTGTATTGTCCTCTCTCACACTAGTGAGTTACACTAGGAATGAGGGCTGCTGTTTTTCACTGCTGTTGCCAAGCTGGAGAGTAGGGGATGGCAAGCAGGTCGATTAATTAAAATGTCACATTGATGTCTTACCAAAACTCTTGGCATTAAGTGTCCCTCTTATGGTAAGGATAATTTTATTAGATTTCAAAGTGTTCAAAAAATTGATTCTAGCATTTTTGCTCTACTGGGGTGCAGTGTTTAGGAGTTCTTTCTTTTATTGTTCTCACTGATGGCTCTCTTCCATTTTCTGATCAATAGTTTAAAAGAAGATGAGGGAGGGATGGGGAGAGTGGGAGGGAATGAGGGAGGGGGCTACAGCTGAGATACAAAATATATAACCTGTGATTAATACAAAAATAAATTATTTTAAAAAATTAAAAATGTAAACTTGAAGAGAACAAAGACTTCAATAGTTTTGATGACCAGTATATCCAGCATTTACAATCATATGTAACATGAAGTCTATGTTCAATAAACATTGTGGAATGAATGTGCAAATGAGTAAGGGAACTAACATGGAAGAGTCCAGAGGAACAAGAGGAGAGATGAGGAGATTCTCCTAGACTAACATGAAAAATACGCATCCATCTTCCTGAGACATACTGTAATGTTTAAAGTCATACACTAGTAATCATTAGTCACTATATAACACTGAGCAGGGAAGTTTGGGACTAGAAGAGTGCTTGTCAACAAAGGCTAACAATCCCCAGCAAAACACACACACATGCACACGCACACACACACACACCTACACATATACACATGCATCCACACACATGCTTACTCATACACACATGTACACGCACACACACACATACACACACACACACACACACACTTAAGGAGATTGGGCTTACCTGGAGACTTGGCCAAATCCCAGTTTGGGAATGGGAAGTTACTAACATCTTACCGCACACAGAACAACTTCATAACAAAGATTAGGGAAGTCTCTTGAAAAAAAATAATGAAAACACTGGGCATAGAGGCTCACACCTGTAACTCCAACACTCAGAGAGGCAGAGGCAGGTGGATTGCTGTGATTTCAAGGACAGTCTGGTCTGTACACTGAGTCCAGGACAGCCCAGGCTACACAGAGAAACCCTGTTTCAAAAAAAAACAAACCAATAATAATAATAGTAATAATGAAAATATATTACATTAAATCTCTTTGCAAGTATAAAGTTGATAAATAGCAATATATTTTATCATCTAGATTAATTAAATGAATTTAAAATACCATCTAACCTCATCTATTTAGAACATAAATTTAGGTGGACATGGAAAAACTCGTTAACATTTTTTTTAAATATGACCTTTGGGTTCACATTTAGATGTTTTATTGTAATGGTTTGGAAAATTTTAATTACTAAGATAAAGTATCAAAGTCATAGTTTAAAAGTTTTAATTTAGAAAGATTATTAAAATGGCTTAAAATTCCAATTTACCTATTATCTTAATCTTTATCTTGGCTGACATGTTGGTTATGTGTAAGATGAGAATAAACAGGAATATATTATCTCACCAAATGAATGTAATAAAATGAACTAAGTAATTCCAAATGAAAGTGTGTAAGCACTTTCCAACTGGTGTGAGTTGAAGTGAATCAGATGTAAGTCATAAAGACAGTGAGGAAAGGGAGCCCAGACTTGGTAAGTGGGAGGCGTGCTAACGTCTGTGGGCTTGGTGAGTCATAGCTATCTATGTGTTATCTAGTTCAAGATTTGTTTTTGTTGACGGTGTTTTCTGAGATTTGGCAAGGCTCTGTTAAATCACCTGTTTGTACTGTTAGTCCTACCACATGGATGGACAGTTAACATTTGAGACCATCTTCAGATGCATTGGGAGGGCATGGATCTTAAAAATGGCATCCTTGTGGAACCTGGAAGCTGATCCAAATGTGTTCCTAGCACTTAAAGGACATGTTTGGACAGTAGCCAGGTAAATGAATCTTGACTCTTGAAAGGCTGAAGTGTTGAGAGGTGAAGGAGGCGCCCTGGAGAAACTTGCTAAGAAACAACTCCATGATCAAAGAAATCTAGTGTGTGTATGTCCTAGGGGGTTCTTCATTGCTCCTCGGGCCCCCTGTTTGTTTGTTTGTTTGTTTGTTTGTTTGTTTTGTTTTTGTTTTTTAGCCAGGATTTTACTGTGTCCTTCTTCAAACCATGAAGACTCTTTGGAGCCCTCTTTAGTCTTAGTCAGGCTCTTTTTGGATTTATGCTGATACTTAAATGTGGTACTTTCCATTTGGAGAACATAAAATAGCCATGGGTATTGAACATGTGTTATACTAAAGATTGCCTGATAATACTGGTCACTGTAAATACAACAACTCAGTTATGTTTGAAGGGAAATCAGTAAAAGTTCATAAATTGAAAAGAATTCAGAGAAGATTGATAACTGCACCGAAGTCACAAAGAATTCAAATTCATGGCTATATAACGGCATTGAGTTTTTGTTCTTTACACCGAGTCATGTATGACATCCTATGCTATATCTTAATCATACATTTATAAGTGAGTTTTTGTATCAGTGTCTTATTTACAGGCCTTTATTGTACTTATTAACAGCATCATTTGTCACCTCACAGAGGACGCTGGGCTGAGTTCTGAGGATATGCCTGGTGTGAAATACCTACAGCTCTTGCTTTATGGAGAGCAGTTGCTGTTTCTGATCTTGGGGGAATGTATTGAAATTTAACTGAGCGCCCGTGATATTGGTGTGCACACCCTTTGTACTGCTGTGCAGATCGCAAGCTCAGTCACTGTAAGCTTTATTAAAAGCACCTTGCTGATTAAGCTGCATCTCACTTAGAGCCTCAGAATTCGGAGTGGTTGAAAGTAACAATAGCTTTATTTCAACCCACTGGTGGGGCAGAAGAGTGCATGTTCTGTGAGCATCAAGATAAATGTGAGGTTACTTAGGGATTTTGCTTTTTGGTTGTTGTTATCGTTCACTTTAGGAAGGCTCTGATAGGATTGTTATATGCAGAATTATTCATGAAAGCTACTGAAGTACGAAAGCCTGCTGATGGCAAGTGTAGTGTGCTCTGTCTCAGAGGCTCCAGACTGGGGATCATACAACAAAGAGAAACAGATGGATCACAGGTTGCAGGGCCAAGTTAGAGCTTTGAATTCCACAAATGAATTGCAGGCATTTAACCAATGTGACAACACCAGAATTCGAATTTCATTAGTTAAGGGTCAATATCTCATTTATTTTAATGTTCCTAGGGGCTACAGAGTAGGTATCTAGGTATCAATTAACTAAAAAGTAAGAGTTTGACAGACATGTGGATGATAAATGAATGGGCAGCAGAAAGCCATAATGTAGAGGTCTTTCTCATAGTCTTAGCACTAGTGTAGGAAGTTAACTTGAGCAATTTTAAAAGTTAGTGACTTGACTATTTGGAGGGAAGAACAGAAATTAGGAGCCTTTTGTAGAACCACAGGAAAGACAAGCTCATCAGGCCCTGGATGGAGGTAACTAAATGGTTCAAAAAAAGCAGAGGCACACTGTCCAGGCATCATAACTCCTTCTGTATGCATGTAATGGCACAGTGTTTATCTTATTGGATAGATAAGTAATATCTGTCTTATGCTCAAAGGGTTTATGTTTTGCAAAAATAAAAATGGATTATAAGACAGTGAGATAAGCGAAGGAAAATGGCTTGTGTTAATTACTGACTTTTGTCAAGTATTGTATTGTAGTGCACACATTGTCTTATTTATCTCCCCTTGCAATTGGAAACACTTTATAGGTAAAAGCTAGTCTACCCATAACCCTCACAGGACCCATCTGTTATAAATCTAAATATTAAAAGTTGTAAATCAGAGCAGGAATCTAGTAAATTTTTCTGTGCTTTCATAACAATCTGGAAGGCCATGTTTGGATTCTCTGACTCCTCAGCTGACCCTAGAGTACAACATGCACACCTCCCTCTCATCCTGTTCATGCTTCCACAAAAAAACACCCTTGGACCACTTCTCTGTCTTGCCATGAAAACACACACACACACATATATATATACATACATACATACATACACACATACATCAGGTTTAAAAAGAACATACAAGCTTTGCAAGCTGGCTTCAGGAAATTTAGCCTGGAAATATGGAATGGTCACTAAGAAGTGTCAGGGTTATTGTGTCAGGGCTATAGTCAAAGTAGAGCCCACAGCCCAGGGCCTTAACACAGAGAGAGTTGTGGAAGAATAAGTTAAATAACTTACCTCCACGTCTGTAGACAGTGCTAGAACCAGAAATGCATAGTGTTGTCTGGATGCCCAGAGATCCGTGCCTCATTGAAGCAGGCCAGGTCTGCTGGAAGACTCACCCGCGACTTACCTTCCTGCGGGAGGCCTTGCCAGCGCCTAGTGACGACCCCACTGCGCTCATGACCGACCCCCAAGTACATCATTAATTCTCCGATGTGCTACAACGACATTGCCTGGAACTTTGAGAAGTTCCTGGTGGGCACCGACAGTGTTCCAGTGCACAGGTACAGCCGCGGCTTTCACACCGTAGACGCTGAAGCCGCCGTAGAAGCCCCGCTGTTCCAGCAGCCTAGCAGCCCCTCAGGTGTTCCTGGTGTCCGGGCTTGGGGGTCTCTGGCTGCAGTCTGGGGGAGGTTCTTCTGTGATGGTGTTTCCTCTAAATGTGCATGGAGAAACACCTGATTTTTTAGGAAAATCCCCTCAGATAGTCTTGTCCATCCCAAAGCCTTTTTGTGTAAACAAAGGCAGTTTCACCACCAATAAAGAGCAGAGTGTCAAAACTAACTAACTAAATAGTACAGAGTGATGAATTGTTTGGGGTGAAAAGTCAAGGACTGTTGGAAATGAGTCTAAAATGTTGCTGAATATGATCAAAATAAATTATGTAAAAATATAAAGTAATATATTTTAAAAAGAACTTTGAAGGGGTAAGTCAGGGACAAGGCTAGCAGGGAAGATGATTGCCATCCACTGGGGAGGAGGAGAGTCCTGTTGTAGGGTAGGGAAAGGTGAGATAGCCAAGTGTCCCACTGACCAGAAAGAGATAACATACCAGACATCAGGTACCAGAACCAGAGGAGAACTAGAAAGCAGTAAAAGCCCAAAGGTTCTTTTCCTCCATGTTAGGGGATGTGCTGAGATCCACAGAAACAGCATCCAGAAGCAAGCAGGATTTTTGAGTTTCACAGTTTCAATTAAAGATTAATAATGAGAATTCTGGTAGAGAGAGTGAAAGTAAATGTGACAGAGTCTTGGAAGGCAGCTGAGGTTAGGAGCGGGCAGAAGAACCACAGACGACAAAATACAGAAGCAAAAGTTTGGGGGAAGCAGCCTAACATGTCCAGATCATCACTGCCATGGTAAGGTCAAGGTTGAGAGGGAGCCTTCAGTTGTCTGAAGCTAACATAACCATGACAGGCAGAGAGACCCCTAAATTTGGCTCTCAGAAATTAGAGTCACATAGGCAAAAAATAGACTCTTCATATGAGGGTGTCTGGAGAAGTCATGGAGGAGTGTAGATGGCTTGTCGTTATTTTCATAAAAAATTAAGCTTGGCTTCGAAGGAAGGAGATTTTACATTTAGTTAATAGAAAAAATAGGATCTGGGAAGAAAATGGACTTTTGATGATGGTGTCTGATGAGGAGGTGTATAGGGGAGGGGTGTCTGTGTCTCTGTGTGTGTGTGTTTGTGTGTAAATCTTTGAAAGCTTTCTATAGAAACTAAAGATACAACACTTAGAAGCTCACCCTTGCTTCTGTGCCTCCAGGAGTAGAAGTAAAGAGCAGATCTCACTACCATCTACCTTAGCCTAGCTGTGTACAGTGAACTTTTCTTCTCACAACCATCAGTGGACTGCCAGAGTTTCCGGGCCTTCTTCTTGTGCTCCTCACCTGTTCAGCCGCTGCGGCTTCCTCTGCCTCCGTCTGGCCTGGCTGCCCCACCCCATCACTCTTCATTCTATTTTATTGATACTATTTATTAGTGTCTGGATGTAGAAACTTATTCTATGGTTTCTTTTCCATAAGTCAGTTGCAGCCCTTGGAACAGCATGTACCGCATGCTAGAGGTTCAGGAAATACTGCTGAGTAAAGAACATGAAGAGGAGAAGGGATAGATGGACAGGATTCCAAAGCGGGGATTGGCAGACTTGTTCTATAACCAGCCAGGTGGTAAATATTTATTTCTGGCCATGTCTTTCTACTCCGTATTACTATTTGTTTATGTAAATAATCCTTTAAAATTACAAAAGCCATTCTTAGCTCCCAAGCCACACATAAGAAAGTTTGGCGTGAAATTAGCTTGCTGACAGGAAGTAGGATTTAGTGACCTGAGAGAAGGGGAAATGTCTTCCTGCTGAGCAGGAGACAGGCAGAGTTCATGCCAGTGACTCCAGTCTGCTGGTGCCAGGACGTAAGGTTTGCGCGTGTTAAAAGAGAACATTTCAAAGCATAGAGAAGCTAAACAAATACAGGTAACGAGTCCTGATAAGCACCAGAAATGCCAAAGTAGGACAGTGTCTAATAAATCTGTCACTGCTGTGGGGCGAGATACCCACGAAAGAGATCCTGACGCTAAGAGCGTGTGACACCTCAGAGCCATGCTGCCTAACTTCTGGGTGGTCTGGCCTACTAGCGCACAATAATAACTGGGTTCCCATCATAACATTTTTTATTAAATTGCTTTTAAACAAAGAAACATGACATTATTTTGTGAATGCTTATATCAACAGTAAACATTTACAACAAACCCAAGCATTTTAACTCTATTAACGGCTGAGCCACAGTCATTTAATCATGTTCTCTGATTTGTGGATAAAGGAACTGAATGAAGCTTACAGAAGTTAAGAAACTTACAGAAGACACAAAAAGCTCCTAAGTGACAAAACTAGATTAGCCAAGCAGGTGACTGTTACCTGGTCATGGCCTTCACTGACTCAACAGGGCCCTGTTTAATGAGCTGAAATCTACAGGGAGGTGGTTCCTAGCGACAGTTATTGCCTCACACTTTTTTGTTCACCATTTTCACTTTGCCTTGGATGAGAACATAGATAGTATCTATCAGGGAGAATAGCAAGCACATTAGATAACAGTGCAAATCCAGAATTACCTCCCACTGGACTGGTTCACCAAAGAAGAAATGTAGCAGATAGAAATGCAGCCCTACTTGGATCCAAAAACAACTGTCCAAATACAGTCTTAACTGTGGCTGTGCGAGGAGGAACATACTTAGAGGTCTCAGTCATCAACTTTCAGATAAGAGTGAAATGGAAGGGCTGTGCCAAACCACTCTTTCATAGAGCCTCAGTGGGCAACAAACTGTAACAGGGCTGGACATTTCAGATGTCTGCATATAACCTAACGGTCAGGATTAGGAATAAGAAGTAGATGTCAGTAGGCACTGGAGTTTGACCCAGCCTGAGAAAGTGTTCCCCACAAACATGCTTTTGAATGGCCCGTGTCCTCCATGCCTCAGACTGAGCTCTCACCGACTTCATGGAACTTAGCCTGTGTGACCTGCCAGCGCTGCTTTGCCGCTTACAGGTCAGAAGACTACAGCACTTCTACACCTTAAACAAACAGACGAATGAGTAAATAAAAACCTTTTGGAATTTTTTTTCACTTTTTAATTTAATTTTTTTTATAATTTATTCATTCTATATCCTGATTGTAGCTCCCTCCCTGTCTCCTGGTCCCATCCCCACTTTCCTCCCTATCCACCTCCCCTGGACCATAGAAAGGGAAAGCCCTCCTGCCCTACCATCTGACCCCAGCCTATCAGTTCTCACAGGACTGCCTGTATCGTCCTCCCCTGTGGCCTGGGAAGGCTGCTCTACTAGGGGGACATGATTAAAGAGTGGGCAACAGAATCCATGTCAAAGATAACCCCTGCTCCCCTTACTTGGGAGCCCACATGAAGCCTGAGCCACCCCTTGGCTACATCTGAACAGGGGGTTTAGGCCCTCTCCATGCATGGTTCTTGGTTGGTTCATCAGTCTCTGCAGGGACTGCTGGGCCCAGATTTGTTGGCTCTGTTGGTCTCCTTGTGGAGCTCCTGTCCCCTCCAGGTACTTCTATCCCCTGACTCCTCCATAAGACTCCTTGAGCTCTGCCCAAAGTTTGACGATGAGTCTCAGCATCTGCTTTGATCCCCTGCTGGGTAGAGTCTTTCAGGGGGCATCTATAGTAGCCTTCCATCCTGTTCCCTCTCTTCAACCGCTTAGGCTCCTGTCCTGTTCACTCTCTTCTCCTACTTCTGATGTCTATCCTGTTTGGCCTTCTGAA
>CM053765.1:73493642-73516540 GCA_028658305.1 Pachyuromys duprasi | reverse complement strand
CGCGCGCCGAGCCAAGCGCAAGGACGCATCAGTGTCCCTCTCAACGCCACCCTCACGCCCACCCTCCCAGAACAGCGTGCCGTGGGTGGAGGTGGTTGACGTCATCCCTGAGAAGCTGTGACACTGAGTGTATATGCTGGCAGGTATCTTGGCAGCCAAACTGCGCTCATTGCTGGCGGGCAGGATCAGACTCCTCTGCGGGCCGCATGTGGCCCGCGGGCCGTAGTTTGAAGACCCCTGTGTTAGATGGAGACAGGCAGGGCAAGGGGACGGCACAGACCATTGGGTGTTTTCCTATCAATTTAAAAATGTTTTATAAGTATTTATGAGGTGTGTGGTATATTCATTCATGGGCATAAGGCAATGTGTTTTACTCCTTGCAAATCATGGTGAACCCCATCTCCTTTACAGGCAATTTCTTCCCATGATGCTATTGAAACTCCCACAAAGGAAAAGGTCTAGACCAAAATCCAGATGCTATTACAATGAAGCCTTAAACCTGGGCTTTTGGGGATAATAATAACTTGACCCTTTGCTGGTATACGAGTCACACTCAGAAGGGATCATGCCTGAATTTCTGACACACAGCTTAACTGCAGTCAAGGATGTTCATTGCACGAAGAGGCATTCTGACCATAACTGGATACACACCCCAGGACACAGGGACAGTTCGTCACCTCTCTCCTCTCTAACTCTTTGTCTAAGGCCTCCAGGGCACAGCTGTAGTTTCCAGTCACCTCATAGCTAATTCCTTGCTTGCTCTCAGTCTCAGATGCAAGTTTGAAAATGTCTAGTTTACCTTTCTAAGATGTTAAAACAACTGTTATTGGTTACCATCACTGTCTTTCTGACATTTCAAACAAAGTGGGGCAGAAATTATAAAGCTCCCTTTACAGTTTTGACCCTTTAACTCCTTGCATGAAGCCGAGGTGTGTGACTGGTACTCTGTTCACTTTTCAGGTGTAATCCCTTTTCATGGATTTTCTATGTATGGTAAGTTGGGTTTGATATAGTCATCATTTTTGTTATGTTTTGGAAATAATGATTATGCTTATTATTTCACCATTCATACAAACTTAAAGTATTATGTACATTTTAAACATTGAATTCAGCGTTTTTGTGTGTCTAATTCAGAAAGTTAAAAATAAAGATCACAACCATTCAGATAATTTCTCAGCAGATGAGAATTAAAACACACTGTGAAGGTTGCTGTGAGCTTTGCCATCTAGTCTGATGGAATAAGAACACATTAATATTTAGCTTTACTATAGTAATAAAACCAGCATGGAACTGGCTTAAAACCAGCCAAGTTGATTAATGGATCTAACTGAATACTCCAACATAAATTCACATACTTGTGGATACCTGGGGCATGGTTTTGTTTTGTTTTTACAAAGCTGTAAAAAAAAATTACACATTGAAGAAACTACAGCATCTTCAACAATTGGTGCTCATCAGACTGGATGGCTGCATGTAGAAGAAATAAAATAGATCTACATTTGTCACCTTGCACGAATTTCAACTCCAAATGGATCGAGGATCACAACATAAGACCAGACACCCTAAATCTGATAGAAGAGAAAGGGGAGTATAGACTTGAACTTTGACACGCAAAGGACATGCTGACCAGAACACCAATAACACAGCACCAAGACCAACAGTTAATGAATGGGACCTCATGAAGCTGAAAGTTTCTATATGTTAAAGATCTCCATCATTTGAGCAAAGAAGCAGCCTACAGAATGGGAGAAGAGTTTTGCCAATTATATATTTGATAGAGAGTTAGTATCTAGAATATATAAAGAAGCACACCCTGAATATAAAAAATACAAATAACCCAATTAAAAATGAGGTACAGAACTAAGCAGATAGTTCTCCAAAGATGAAGCACAAATGGCTGAAAAACACTTTTTAAAATGTTCAACATCCTTAGCCATGAGGGAAATGCAAATTAAAACAATTTTGAGATTTCATTTTACCCTGGTCAGAGTGGCCAAGATCAATAAAAGAAGTGACAGCTCATGCTGACGGGATGCAAGGAAAGAGGAACACTCATAGTTTTGGTGGGAATGCAAACTGGTACAACCACTATGGAAATTTAAGTATGGTGGTTCCTCAGGAAGCTGGAATTGATGTACCTCAGGATCTGGCTATACCACTTTCTGGTATGTACCCAGTGGACCCTATCCTATGACCAAGAGATACTTGCCCACCCGTGGGTATTGCTGCTGTGTTCATAATAGCCAGAAATTGAAAACAGACTATGTGCTCTTCATCTGATGAGTAGATAGTTCAAATGTGGTACATTTATACAACAGGATAGTATTCAGCTGTTAAGAAAAATAAAATTATGAGATTAGAGGCAAATGGATGTAGCGCCATCCGTTTTTGTCCTACATGAAATAACATAGATGCCAAAACGCTAATATTATACATTTTCTCTCATGTCTGAACATGAAATTTTAAGCCTTTATTCAATATATGTGCTACAATCAAATAACTACAGAGGTTAGGTACCAAGTAAGGGACAAGGGTGAAGAAGAGACTCTCTTAAAGAACAGGAACTAGAATACAGAATTACAAGAGCAAAAGGGAAACTAGAATTGGAGGATTAAATAGGAAAGGGATGGGAGAGAAGCATAAAGGCAGGACTAAGGGGATGGACTCTTACTACTAAAGGCCATTTGAAAACTGTGGATGCCTACCACTGTAGATGATTTCTGAGATATGCGTGTATGTTTGTATTGAATATATATTTATGTGTAATAAGTTAATATATAGACATAGGTTTAATAAATTAATGTTAAATTATATGTATATAAAAGGAATTTAAATGGAGTCACCAAATAATAGGAGACAGTGTGCCAAATAGACACCTTGTGTCACCAAGTAAATCCTCCAGGGCAGGAATAGGTTACATCTTGTTGCATCATTGACCAAAGGAGTCCCATGGAAGCCCCCAAACATTATAGGATATTGCTAAAGCTATTGGCTGCTCTCTGTAATCTGATGGTAAGGCCTTATTTTTTTAAAGCTTTTTATTGATTCTTTGTGAGTTCCGTATCATGCACTCCAGTCCCACTCATCTTTCTGTCATCCCCTCGTATCCACTCTTAACCCTCCCCCACAAAAGAAAATAAACACACACACACACACAAAATAAAACAAAACTAGAAAACATCTTGTTAAGGAAGCTGTAGTGTCTCAGTGCGTCCCACAGTATGCCCCTCTGTCCACACAGCTTTACTTGCAAATGTTCATTGCAATGAATCATTAGACTGGTTCAAGGTCTCTGGCTTCTGTCACATCATCAATATTGGCTCCTCAGCCGAACTCCTCCCTGTTGTTGTGTTCTTTCCCTGTGTTACAGAGACCCTGAACCTTTGAGTCGCCAGGACCAGCCCTTTCACATACTCCAACAGTTCACAGATGGTGTAGATTTTTAGACGGGCCAACTCAAAGCCCTGGACCTGGGCCTGGCTGGTAGCTGAGCTGGCCAGCATGCTGGCTCTGTCTTACCTGCACCATCAGCATGAGCTCTCCAGCAATGCTTCAGCTAGGTCACCTACTACCCTCATCGGCAGGGGGTAGGGTCCACTGTCCTGCTCTCCTACCCTCAGAACTAGCTCACCCACATCCATGCCTACAGTGCTTCCCAGTCAAGGTTCTGGGCCTGTAAAGGGGTGGGCCAGCTCTAGCCAGTGAGGGGCAGGGCTAGCTCTTCTGAATACCCCAGTGGGGAGGGGCAAGGTTGGGGAGAGCATCATTCCTGTGCCCACTCCACCTCATTGCAGATAAGTGGCAGGGCCAGCTTCATGTTCATGCCCTTGGGACCAGCACACCCATTCTCCCATACCAGGGCCAGTTTTGCTGTGCTGCCCAGGCAAGGTACAGGACCTGCTCTCCTAAGTGCTGCAGCTGGGTAAGGCCCTATTGCTGAAGACAACAGTAATTTAAGTCATTGAACATGGAAATGCTGAGCTTATGCTTATCTAGAAGTTTCAATAATGACTAGCCTTATTGTACTAGAAAGCACTTTTCACACCATCAGAGGAGAAAGGTACCATCAGTATCACCCCGCTACAAACCCTGTGACCTACAACAGTAACGTGTCTGCAAATATGATGACATAGTGGAATGAATGTTATGGGAGGAACCAACCATACTTTTTTTTTCCTTTTATGAAAATAAGTTATTTTATCACACTTTATTTTAAAGTTTTTCCTTCCTCTACTCCTCCACGTTCATCCTTGCCTTCTCTCCTATCCAGATTCACAGCCTTTCTGTCTCTCATTAGAAAAGAACAGACTTCGAAGAGATAATACTAAAATATAACAAAAGAAAATATAAAATCTGGGCACAGGGGTCTTTTCTGAGACTGATACTCCAACCAAGGACCATGCATGGAGATAACCTAGAACCCCAGCACAGATGTAGCCCTCAGCAGCTCAGTCTCCAAGTGGGTTCCCTAGTAATGGGAGCAGGGACTGTCTCTGGCATAAACTCAGTGGCTGGCTCTTTGATCACCTCCCCCTGAGGGGGGAGCAGCCTTACCAGGCCACAGAGTAAGACAATGCAGCCAGTCCTGATGAGCCCTGATAGGCTAGGGTCAGATGGAAGGGGAGGAAGACCTTCCCTATCAGTGGACTTGGAGAGGGGCATGGCAGGAGATGAAAAGGGAGGATAGGATTAGGAGGGAATGAGAAAAGGGGCTACAGTTGGGATACAGAGTGAATAAACTGTAATTAATAAAAATAAATAAATTTGTAAAAAAAAAGATAAAACAAAACTATCATATTGAAGTTGGACAAGATAAACCAACAGAAGGAGAAGAGCCCAAGAGAAGGTACAGAGTCAGAGACCCACTTATTTTCACACTCAGGAATACTTAAAACCACTAAACTGGAAGCCTATTTATATAGCCTATTTATATAGGCTTCCAGATATATAGAGAGGGGAGGGGGAAAGGTGGGGGCAGGGAACCTAGTGCAGACCCATGAAGCGTGCCGCTTCAGTCTCTGTGATTTCACATGAGATTTGCCTATGTTTTCTTGGTGTCCTCCATCCTTTCTGGCTCTGACACCCTTTCTGCCTCCTCTTCCACAGGGAGGAACCAACTACTTTTTTTTATTATTATTATTGGACTTAATGCCCACTTCATGAAATGGAATCCTTACTACACACTTAGAAAGTGACTAGGAACCTGAGGATAGGTCATGAGCCTAGAGGAAAACATATTATTTTATTCTGTTTAAGGAACAAAACAACAAAATAACACCCAAGAACATACTGCTATACTCCAAAGATCAGTGCTTTTCTCATTCCTCATCAGAGAAGTTTTCTTATTGTAACTGGGAATTAACACAGTTCATACTGGACAGTGTGCAGAGAGTGAGAGAATTTGGAACACTCAGTCCTAAACAGGATGTTTCTATAACACCCTACCTCACAACTCAGAGATCTGTGCAGACAAGGACACCCTACCTCACAACTCAGAGATCTGTGCAGACGAGGAGGCAGAAAGATTATAGGTGTCACAGGTGATGGATGACTCCAAGGAAACTGTTTTTCAATTTCAACAAGACTGATACAGTATGCACGCACAGATACTGTAGCAACACACACACACACACACACACACACACACCGCCTGACTAGTTCAAGCCACACAGGGTCCCAGCATTGAGAGGTGGCAGTAGCCAGGGATCCCACACCTGACAAGCAGCTAATGACAAAGGGAAAATCAGGTTTCTCCAATGGAGTGCCACTGGCAATATCAGTCACTTCAGAGTAGGTCCCATGTCTGTGAGTAAGTTGGCTAACACCTAATAGATCCAGTGGTATTTTTTGTCGACTTTTTGCTTCATTTTCTTTTTGTCATTTTTTGGTCTTACTAGTGTTTTGCTTATTTGTTTTGTTTTTTGTTTTTGTGTTATTGTGGGAAATTTTTTGTGTTTCTTGGTTTTTAAGTTCAAAAAAAATGAACATAATATTGAGTTGGAACTGGAAAGAACTGGGGGAGGGGAAACAAGCAAAATATGAGGTTTTTTTTTTTTCATTTAAAAACATTTAACTCAGTAAGTGCAAAACCAGGTTGCATAAATTTCTGCACTAACTACTAGACTCTCATGTGAGTCTTTTAAAAAATGTTATGTAAGAAAATGAACTCAGTGGACTGCGCTTTGATCACCTCTCTCTGGGGGTACAGCCTTGCCAGGCCACAGAGGAAGATGATGCAGCCAGCTCTGATGAGACCTGATAAGCTAGGGTCAGAGGGAAGGGGAAGAGGACCTCCCCTATCAGTGGACTTGGGGAGGGGCATGGGAGATGAGCGAAGGAGGGTGGAATTGGGAGGGGCTGAGGGAGGGGGCTACATCTAGGATACAAAGTGAATAAATTGTAATAAATACTAATAAAAAAGAAACAAAAAAGACACCTTTGAAAATCATCTTCAAAATCTATTGTATGTAATTTTGAATATGTAATTTTGAAAACACTTGAAATATAATTGACATACAGATTTATGTATTTAAACTATGGAAACTAGTAAACCTAATAAAATATAGAACCTAATAAATTTGAAGATAAATATATTCCTTTGAATTTGGCCACAATGTAAATCATTCACATATAAAAAAATATTATGTCAGAAAAAATATCTGAAGGAAGGGGATGACATGATTGGTGCCTTGAAATTTCCCTAGACTGTTGGTATCCATGCTGTTGGCTCTGTTGGAGTAATCGTTCATCCTCAGGGGAATGCATGTACAGGCTTGAGAACTCTGAGGCCTAGACTGTTGGTATCCATGCTGTTGGTTCTGTTGGAGTAATTGTTCATCCTCAGGGAATGCATGTGCAGGCTCGAGAACTCTGAGGCCTAGACTGTTGGTATCCGTGCTGTTGGTCTGTTGGAGTAATTGTTCATCCTCAGGGGAATGCATGTGCAGGCTTAAGAATTCTGAGGCCTTTGCAGCTTCATGCTGCACTGAATGAGAAATGGCAAAAGCTTAACAAAAATAACGCATCATACTTCATTCTGTCAGATAATTTGTAAGTGTTCAGAAGTTACCTAAACTTATGGCATCTACCTTATTCTCTCGCTTACCTTTAGGATACACAGAAATACTTCAATAGTTTACTCTTTTAACATGAGCCAGCAATAGGCCAATATCTTTCTTCTAAAAAGTACTTCTACATTGACAATCAAAGACATTATCAAGGATAGAATGTACTTTTCAAAGTAGGATACAGTAAAATTTGCAGGAGGGCCTTGGTCTTGTGCTTTCTAGATGGTGTTGCTCATAGACTTGCATGAGAGTGTGCCCTACTTTATTCTCCTGATCAACTACAGTGTATAATATAAACACAATATTATAGTGAGCCTCTTTTATAGCATAGCTCTTTTGTACGATTGTAAGGAATCTGAAACAACAAACATGAAAAGGTTAAAAATATAAATTTTACCCTTGACAATAAGAAATGTTTGCCTTTTATTCCATTTTAATAATTCTTAACTATTAACATTTTCCAAGTAAAAAAAAATGTTTAGTATATACAATTGATATGGACCATGAAAGGTTAAACATCTGGCAGAGTCAAACTCTGTCCATCATTCACACTCATGGTCATTTAAATAGACTAACTCTTATACACCCAAGGGACAAATGTTAGATAAAGACATAGATGATGTGAAATATTTGATGAAGAATTTGCATCTGCTACGTTTGAAAACTCCGGAGGCATCCGTGGGTCCAGCAGGATCCAGCAGTGAACAGCGCCAGTGTCCCAGCCTATTGAACCATCTCTAAGTAGGTGCTTTGCCACTTCATTTTCTTCATTTTACAGATTACAGTATTTTATATGTTTTTAAAATCCATTCAAAACTTAACTAGATAAAACTCTCTTCTGATTCTCATTTACATAATTAATAGTTTTATTATAAGTGTATAGCACATTACCATCTCAAAGGTAAATCTCCACCACTCAAAAAGTTTAAAAGTTAATAAGTAAATTTATTTTGATGGAAGAACCAAGTAGGGCAATATGTATGAGATAAACATTTAGGTTCATGTTTACTTTTTCAATGTTATATGTAATGGATTGATGCTTTACTGTTTTGTTGCTCTCTCAGGAAATGTAACAAAATATTGTGATGCCTTGAACCCTGATTACTTGCAGAGTTTTTGTATTATTTATGTTTATGGAAATGTATTTATTTTTAAGCTCACTCTTTATTTCTGTACTAGAAATGATTGTTAATAATTTCAATACCCATAAAATCTTCAGTTGGAGGTTACAGGTTTTATTTACTAAAATATATTTTTAATTTTTTATTAATTGTTTATTATAATTTATTCAATTTGTATCCCAGCTGTGGCCCCCTCCCTGGTTTCCTCCCAATCCCTCCCTCTTCTCCTCCTATGCCCCTCCCTTCCTCACTGATAGGGGAGGTCCTCCTCCCCTTCCATCTGACCCTAGCCTATCAGGTCTCATTAGGATTGGCTGCATCTTCTTACTCTGTGGCCTGGTAAGGTTGCTCCCCCACTCCGGGAGGTGATCACAGAGCCAGCCACTGAGTTTATGCCTGCTCCCCTTACTAGGGCACCCACTTGGAGACTGAGCTGCCATACGCCACATCTGAACAAGGGTTTTAGGCCCTCTCCGTGCATGGTTTTTGGTTGGGGTGTTAGTCTCTGCAGTGCCCCCAGGGCCCAGTTTCGTTTTTTGTCTTGTTTTTGGCTCTGTTGGTATCCTTTTGGAGCTCATGTCCCCTCCAGGTCTTTCTATCTCCCCCTTCTTTCATAAAATTCTATGCACTCTGCCCAAAATTTGGCTATGAGTCTTAGCCTCTACTTTGATACCTTGATCAGTAGAGTCTTTCAGAGGCCCTCTGTGATAGGCTAAAACGACTCTGAGGTTTCACCTTACACCCATCAAAATGGCTAAGATCAAAAACTCAAATGACAATATATGCTGGAGAGGATGTGGAGAAAGGGAAACCCTCCTCCATTGCTGGTGGGAATGTAAACTTGTACAACCACTTTGGAAATCAATCTGGCCCTTTTCAGAAAATTGGGAATAGCGCTTCCTCAAGATCCAGCTATACCACTCCTAGGCATATGTCCAAAATATGTTCAACTATACAACAAGGACATTTGCTTAACCATGTTCATAGCAGCTCTATTCATAATAGCCAAAATCTGGCAACAACTTAGATGTCCCTCAGTGGAGGAATGGATATAGAAATGGTGTTACATTTACACAGTAGAATACTACTCAGCTATTAAAAACAAGGAAATCATGAAATTTGCAGGCAAATGGTAGGAATGAGAAAAGATAATCTTGAGTGAGGTAACCCAGAAGCAGAAGGACACACATGGTATATACTCAATTATAAGTGGTTATTAGGCATACAATATAGAATAAATATACTAAAATCTATAATCCTAAAGAAGCTGAACAACAAGGAAGACCCTAGAGAAGATGTTCAATCCTCATTCAGAAGGGCAACTGTGATAGACATCAGAAGCAGAAGAAGACAGAACAGGACAGGAACCTACTAAAAACAGTTTTTGAGAATTTCATGCATGAGTCCTGTATTTACATCATTTATGCCCTTCCTCTCCCCTTAACTATTCCCATGCCATCCTCCTTTCTTTCTTTTTTTTTTGTAATTTATGGCCTCTTCTCAATCATTGTAATTTGGAAATAAATTTTAATTCTTCATTTTGAAGTTTTATTAATAGCATGTATTTGTGTCACATTGATTTTTTCCTAAGTTGTTATTATAATTAAAGCATGAATTATAATTTTTAAATACATGAAGTCTTTAATTTGGGCTATTGTAATAAGTAGCCATATATTTTTATATGATTCATATTTAAGTTTTGAAATAGAAGGACATACCTATCTGGTTTTAAACTTTGTATCTATATATAAAGTTTATCTCTGAAGTTTTTTCTTTCTAAATAATTTCATTTATTAATTGATATATTAACTCCTCTGAAAGTAATTTGTTTCTCTCATGTACTACAGAAAAAGTAGAATTTGCCATACAAAATGCTAGCTTTCATTGAATTATTCATCAGTCACACTGCAAACTGTGCTTTAGGCCACATAATTGAAGCTTTGTGCCCAAGCATTTAAGACATTTTTACAGCTGTTTTGTTCCCTACTTAATGCTCAGTGCCCTCAGGGCTCACTAAGATATTACAGAGTCCAACCCAACTCTGCCATATGAAAGCACTACAGATAAGCAAGACATTTTGTTAAAATCAATATTTAAATATGCAGTTTTATGTATTTGTAGTGTTCATGCTGTTTCTAATTTCTGGAAAATGTGACATTGTTTGTCAGAATAGTAGAATCATCTATCAGATTGGTCCCCATGACTAGCACTTTCTGATCCAGCTATGAAACATCTGAATGATTGACGACCTACCTGCACTTAACTGACAATAACTGGATGCAAAAGAAAATGTCATTTGGCACTCATCACAAAAATGAAGTTGTGGCTGGAGCAACATTTTAAGTTGGTTAAGTTTTGATACATAAAGATATGTCAAGGGCTGGGAATGTAAATTAGTTGCTAAGGGGCTTACCTGGCATGCAGGAAGACCTGTCTAACCCCACACCACAGAAACAATAGCAGTAGCAACAACAAAAACCAGACATAGTGGTGCTTGCCTATAGTCCCCACACTCAGGAGGTAGAGGGAGAGGTTCAGAAGGTCAAGGTCATCTTCTGCCTCGTAGTGAGTTTGAGACCATAAAAAAATTAATATAATCAGTAGTAGGAAGACATTGCTTAAAATTTTTATTTCTTTTTAAAATTATTTTTATTAATTACAGTTTATTCACTTTGTATCCCAACTGGAGCTCCCTCACCCTCCTCTCCCAGTTCCACCCTCCCTCCCTCTTCCCCACCTGTGTCCTCTCTCCCAGTCCACTGATAGGGAGGTCTCCTCCCCTTCCCTCTGATCCTAGTCTATCAGCTCTCATCAGGAGTGGCTGCGTTGTCTTCCTCTGTGGCCTAGCAAGGCTGCACCCCCCAGGGGGAGGTGGTCAAAATTTTTAATTTCAAAGTGAATGAACTTAAAATGTTGAGATGTTGTCTTCTGTTATATTTAACTTCCAGAGTTAAAGTTCTTGAGGACTAGTGAAATGGCGCGGTCAGTAGAGGCCACGCAAGTGTAAGGATGACCAGAGCCCAGATCCTCAGCAGCCGCTAGCAGCCAGGTGTGGTGGTACTACTCTCTAACCTAGCACCTGGGGTGGAGTGCGGGAGGAAGACAGGTCTCTGGAGCTTGCTGGCCAGCCAGTCCAGCCAGTTAGTGCACATCGCACAAAGTAATGTGGGAAAGGATAAAGAAGGACAGTCAACACTGACCGCCGGTCTTTGCATGCATATAGTTGCACACATATTTGTGTGTAATCATAACAACATACATACCAAAATTTTAATTTTCAAAATTAAAATATAATTGCACCATTTCCTTCCTCCCTCTCCTTCCTTCAGTCCTTTGCAGGACACTTCCCGCCCCAATACACACGGTGCTCTTTCTCAGATTTGTGGCCTCTTTTCTTTGTTATGTAAATATAATCTGCTCAGCCTATATAATTTTACTTGTGTGTAACATTTAGGGCTGACCACTTGGGCTTGGTAACCAACTGGTGGCCTCTTCACTGGGGAAGACTATTTCTCCTGCTCTCAGCATTCCTTTGCTGCATGTTATTTCTTTTTCTAGGTTTGGGGCCCCATGAGATTTCCCCTTCCTTGTTGCAATGTCTGCTGATACCATCCTTGTTCAGACCTCTTTAGGTAGCCATGGTGTTGAGCCAATGTGTGTAGCTTCCCTGACATGCTAGCAGACCCGATCTCACAGCTGACTCCTGGCTCTTACAGTCTTCTGCCCCTTCTTCTGCCATGGTCCTCGAGTCCCAGGTGTAGGAGTTGTGTTGTTGACATATCAGCTGGGGCTGGGCACCACGCTATCACTTGTTCTCAGTTTTTTGATTGTTTTTCTGTAATGGGCTCCATCTATTGCAAAGGATGTTTCTTCGGTGAGAGGTGAGAGCCATCCTCATCTGTTGATATAAGGACAAATATTTAGAATGTAATTCGGGGTTTTGCTGGTTTAGTAAAATATCAGCTGTAGCTTTTCCTTCAGCACCCATGACTCGGTGTCCCGACCAGTTGACCAGGTTTCCAGCGCTACCGGTGATTTCCCTCTTGCTGAGGGGCCCAAACCCTGAGCCACTGGTTCCCGCCCAGATATGCCGCTCTCGGCCGCTCTCGACCGCTCTCGACCGCTTACGGTTCTTGTGCTGTACAAGTTGTTGTGGTTCATAGGCGTCATGGCTAGGGACAACTATTAGTTGCTTCTCTCCCTTGGAATCTTGCATGGCACCTTCTGGTTTGTTGAAATCTAAAGCTCAGGGAGAAGGCTTTCAAGTTAAATCCAGTTTGGATCATCTAAGACTTGTGTTTGAAGTGCCTGGTGTCTTCAGCAATAGGGACTTAAAAAACTTATACTTCTGGGAGGGAACCAGAGCAAAAATAATAACTTATAATTTGGGGGAGTATTATGGGTTACCATGAGCAACATCTAGAAAGGAAGCTTCTCAGGCCTGGTGTTGGGGGTTTCGTTAGCTAGACTGCGTAGAAGCCACTGATGAGAGAGAACATACACCACTTGTTTTTCCAGTTCTTGTTTACCTCAGCATGATCTTTTCTAGTTCATCCATTTACCTGTAAAGTTCGTGATTTTGTTTTTCTTTACAGCTGAATAGTATGTATTTAACACATTTTCATTATCCATTATATGAACATCATTTAGGTTTTTTTCGTAGCTATTGTGAATGAAATGTCAATGAATATGGCTGAACAATTGTCTGTAGAATAAGATGTCTAGTCCTTTAGTCGTAAGCTAAGGGTTAGTTAGTTGTGCTCTCTGATAGATTTAGTTTTAGCTTTTGACAGTTCTCCATATCTTCTAGAGTGTCTGGACCCATTTGCAGTCTTACTAACTATGAATGAAGGTTCCCTTTTCTCAGCATCTTCTTGTGTACTCTTTATTGTTTTCTTGATCTTTACTATTCTGACTGAGGTAAGGTAAATTCAAAGTTGTTTTGACTTGCGTTGCTACGTA
The DNA here is from genome assembly GCA_028658305.1 of Pachyuromys duprasi. NCBI lineage: Eukaryota > Metazoa > Chordata > Mammalia > Rodentia > Muridae > Pachyuromys > Pachyuromys duprasi. The sequence goes on along the minus strand of CM053765.1, from coordinate 73,503,390 downwards.
CAATAGATAGTTTGTCAGATATTTCTTATTTCCTACCTTAAGAATTCTCTGTTATGATCCTTAGCCCAGTTTTTTTAATATGTCTTTTTTGTTTGTTTTTGGCTTTCTGTCTGTCTTTCAGTCTCTGTTTCTCCCTGTGTCTCTGTCTCTGTCTTTCTGTCTCTGCCTCTCTCTGTCTCTCTCTTACCTTTGAGGCCTTTAATTTTTTTAATTTAATTACTTTACAGGCTGACCAGCCCCCTCTCCCTTCTCCACTCAGTCCTGCCCTCACGTCTTTCCCCCCATTGCACCCTCTACTTCTTTTCACAGAAGGAGGGAACCCCTAAAGGGTACCGACCCACTCTGGTACCTCAAGTCCCAGCATGAACTAAGCACATCCTCTCCCACTGAGGAGAGGCTCTTTTCTGTTTTTAGTTCTGTATATATTCTAGATATTAATCTGTCAGATGTGCTTCTAGCAAAGATTGTCTCCTATTCTGTGGCCTCCTCTTCACTTGCTTGTTTCTCTAACTATGCAGAAGCCTTTTATTTTTATGAGGTTCCACTTGTCAGTTCTTGGTGTTCACTTTTGGGCAAAAAAGTCCAGTCATATACCTATATCGTGTAGAGTACTGCTTATGTTTTCTTCTGCACTTTTAGTGTTTTGGGTTTCTCCGGTCTTTGATTCCATTTGGAGTTAGATTTTTTTTTTAAGGTGATAGATACAGATCTATTTTCTTTCTTCAACATGTAGTCATCCAGTTTTCCCAGCATTATTTCTTGATGGTGCTGTCTTTTCTCCAGTGTATGTGTTTGGTGGCATCTTTGCCAAATATTAAGTGGCTATAGTTATGTGTACTGATGTTTGGGTCTTCTGTTTTGTTCCATTGTTTACATGTTTGTTTTTGTGACAGTAGCATATTGTTTTTATTACTATGTCTTTGTAGTATATCCTGAGGTCTGGAATGGTAATCCCACCACATTTTTCTTTCTGCTGAGGATGGTATTGAGTGGTTTACAGAAGAATGGGCATGTTACTAGTCAGCTACATCACTGAAGAAAATGGAAAATAGCTCTCCCTCCCCACCATTAACTGAATATAAATCCTCAGGGAGGGTTGGAGCCTAATGAAATCTTCTCCACTCTGTGATTCTGATGTTGGTCTTGTGCATATTTCGTGTAGGCACTTAGAGCCATTGTAAATTGAGGAGTGCAATGGCCATGTGATGTTAGAAAGTCAGTATTCCACATTTTCATTTTCCCACTGCCTCCTGCTTTCTCCAGCTCTTACTTTCTTTCCACCCATTCCTCCACAACAATGTTGGAGGGGGTAACATAGAGATCTCACTCATGGCTGAGCATTCAGCTGTCACTTACTTTCATCCTTTTGACAGTCATGAGCATCTGCAGTTACCACTGTCCACTGCATAAAGAAGCCACAGAGGGTAACTAGTGGTAAATATGATCAAGATGCATTATATAGGTGTATGAAAATGTCATAAAACTCATTATGAATAATTTATACTAATAAGCAAAATATTTGCGATAAGAACTTATATATAAGAATAGGGAATGCCTATATTCTGGTAGATAACATCTGAATTTTAGGAAATACCATACTTAGCAATATTAAAAGTTTTATTTCTAAGAAACTGATAAAGTTTTTCTTCAGTACTGCTTATATGGTATAATCTTTTGAAGGCCATTGCCAATGAAGTAAAGCAACAGAAAGAAAGAAGGAAAGAAAGGGGGGAGAAAGAAAAAGAGAAATAAACTAATACTGGAATGACATATAAATTTTTATTGTTATCAGATATTGTAATTTGTGCATCAAAAATCTAAAAGAATAATCATAGAGTCTGTGAAGATTGATGAATACACAATCAGTACAAAGAAATTTTCTTCCTATGCTTCATCAACAAAGGTGCAGAAAAATTACATCTTTTGCAGAAACTCTGATTTAGAGTGAAAAACGTAGGGCATCACCTTTAAGATGTTCTGTGGGTAGGTTCTTTATTTCTGAAAATCTTCCAGGGCATATGAACAAAAAGCTGGTAAAATTTATAGATGAAAACACCAACACGAAAGCAAGTCTTTTTGTAGCGTTAGATAAACACCTCAGCTCCTTGTACCTCAATTTCTCCACCTGCCAATCTCAGATAAATACTATTCTAATGAACAAGTTACTATAATGATTCAAAACAGAATGAGGAGCTTCTGCTTGGGAGACTGAGGAGCAGAAGGAGCTCAGGCTTAAGGCCAGCATAGGCTCTAATGCCCCATCTTGGAAAAAGAGTAAGAATTTCCTGGTTATTGCTTTCTTGTTACTTGGTTTTTAAAAAGCTGTTTGGAATAATTTTTATGTTTCTGTGAATTTTAATATGGATGCATAGCTCTATCACTTCATTCTCAGTCAGATGATAGGCTGCCCTTCTAACCATTTGTAACTTGTGCATCTTTAATATTTAGCGGTTGTTTGAACTTTCACATGTACATATATTCCCTTTCAACATTAAAGCACAATGTTTGTATGACAGCAAACTTTGCTGTGGATATGAATATGATACCCTCTCGTTTTGTTCTTTGTATTTCATGAACGTATTCTAAGCATTTTAGTCCTGCAGTATTACTAATTATTTTTTCTTTCAGTTGCGCCCCTGTGTTTTCTGTATCACGAACCTTACAAACTGTATCAGATATTCCGTGAGATGTATGTCCGCTTTTTCTTCAGACTCCACTCCATCTCCTCTCATCCTTCTGTAAGTTCCCGAGCTGGATCAATGCAGACTCTAAACTGTTCTTTCCCTAAAGAAAGTCTCCTTCTTAAATCCAAAGCAAGGAATTTTAATTTATGGTATCAAATAGTGTGTTTCTAGAATTAAGAGAAAAAAGTGATGTTTAAGTATTTTGCAAAGTAGAGAGGAAAACATTTATTAACTCGATTTTAGATTTCTGTGTTAAAATAACTCATGGGTTATCTGGATTCTCATCCTTAACAAAGGTGCCTAGTTCTTTGTTGAGATCTCTATCTGAGGAGGGAGGTTGGTGAGGCCATCTGTGCTGCTGTGGGAAAGTTTAAGGAGCAAGTAAGGAAGGACTGGGTGCTGCTATGCACATAAATAGCTACTTTCTTGTTCTTGCTATAATTATCATTATCACTTTATCTTTTAAAATGAACAGTGAGCACTTATTTGTTTTGTAACTAATTATCAGTTTATTTCACTATATATTTTCTTTGTATTTATCCAACTCCTATTTGCCCATGAACCTTGGCAAACGCAGCGTTTACTTTTCTATCAGCTTTCCCCTTTGGTGTTCTTTGGTCTTCCTGTGGGTATCCTGCCTACTGGAAGGATGTGAGTACCTGTCCACTGGAAGGCAGGGTGGGCCTGCCAAACTGCTTAGCAAAGACTGCGTTCTTCTCTGGTTTTTAGTCTTCCATTTACAGCAGTATGTTCCTGCTCCATTTTCTTTGTCTTCAGTTTTCCCTCCTGCATTACTGGTGAAAGTTGGCAACTAAGAAAATTTTAGATGTCACAGATAAGCTAACAAATCATCTTGAAAATTGGATTTAGTTATTATTTTTCCATTCCTATTTAATCTAGAATAAACAGAAAGATAATATTAATAGTTCTCTTTTCTAATATCATTCTCAGGATTACATTCTCATTACCACATACACATTCCCCCATACACACATTCCCATGCACATCATACATGCATATACATACACACAAGCACACAGGAACATATGCACATGAAAACTCACATATATGTTTTATGCCTCAGAGTTTTGGAAAAATAACCATGTGGATAATAGCTAGCCATACCTTCCAGCCCAGCCTTTTCCTTCATTTACTGGGGGACTGACTGGAGCGCTCTCATTTTCAGGTTATAAAACCATGACAGTTTAAGAGCGGCCCAAGGAACACTGAGTCACAGAAAAACTTTATTCAGAGTTGCTGAGGAGTAAACACACTTGAAAAAAATAGTTGCTTAAATTAGTTGCTTCTACTTTACAAATAATGCTTATTTTTAAAACATAGATTTAGTAAACAAACAAAACTCTTATTCTGAGTAATCAGATATTTTTCTTTGATAACTTCTTGGTGTGATTCAAAGAAGTGAGAAGACCAGGAAATGTTTTTCCAAAGGGTGAGGCTGGAGGCAAAGAGACACTTGGGGGGGGGGGGGGATGGCAGAAGCACCAGGAAATGCCTGGAAACTGGAACACATCCAGAGAAAACTGATTTTGCTAGACCTAAGTGGCAGTTTGTGGCTCACAGAATGGCAGGTGTTGTGAGGATGTTTGTGTCAGCTGTGGGGGAGGGGACCTGTTGTGTTTGTAGGAGGCTGCTTAGCATGCAGCAAGTGTGTATTCATGACAACATAAAATTTACCTTTAAGTCAGTTCAGAGATCGATTGTGTTTCTGTTTTTATTCATAAAGAATATTTATATGCATTGTCTTTTTTGAACAATTTGTTGCCATAGTTCATATTTAAAGACTAAACTATGTCTCTTGTGACTCATTATTGGATCTAGGGTATTGTGTCACTCTGTTTGCTGTTTGAAACTCTTCTTCAAACATATCTTCCCCAACTCTTTTATCATCTGCGAGAAATCGGAGCTCAACCGTGAGTATATTTATTACCTTACTGTGTCTTCACAATGCTTCCCGGTAGTGAAACCAGAAACATGGAATGCTCTTTTCCATCACTCACAACCACAGTATATCCTCAAGGAAGACCACAATTCTCCCCCCAAAAGTGATAATCGTTAAGTACAACTATATCATGTCTGCAATCATACACACACAAAACGGATTTTTTTCCTTTTCTTTCTTTATTTTTTTATTATTACAATTTATTCACTTTGTAACCCAGCCGTAGCCCCCTCCCTAATCTCCCAATTCCACCCACCGTCCCTCCTCTCCCCCTATGCCCTTTCCCTAGTCCTCTGATAGTGGAGGTCCTCCTCCCCTTCCGTCTAGCCTATCGGGTCTCATATGGACTGGCTGCATTGTCTTCCTCTGTGACCTGGTAAGGCTGTTCCCCCCTCAGGGGGAGGTGATCAAAGAGCCAGCCACTGAGTTCATGTCAGAGACAGTCCCTGCTCCCCTTACTAGGGAACCCACTTAGAGACTGAGCTGCCCTGGGCTACATCTGTGCTGGGGTTCTAGATCCTTCCTCTCCATGCATGGTCCTTGGCTGGAATATCAGTCTTTGAAAAGACCCCTGGGCCTGTATTTTTACACAAAACGTTCTTAGTAGAGGGCTGGGTATGATAGTTTGGTAGGAAAAGCCCTTATCTTGTATGTGTGAGCTTTGGGTTTAGTGACTAGCACTGAAAACAAAATGTACTTAGAATGACTAGCATCCTATTAGAAGTTGTACTCACTGAGATTGATTTTTGTGTCTGGTTTATGGATCACCAAATCATCTAATTTCAGTTCATAATGAAAACATTTTTTGAAACAAATACAGCCTGGGAAATGTGATAATACCAAAATTAAGTCAGTGTGAACTAAGTTTATCAGAGCATATCCTGTGAAATGTATCAGGTTGAAGTTTGCTGTTTTCACTAAAGGGTTGCAGACCAAATACCTCTCAGCTGTTGTCCTGTTTTTCTGCTTACAGAAGTTTGGATTTGCTTCACCAACCTCAGTGTGAGTCATAAGTGAATATGTAGATTAGCTCTGACCTCGATAAGGAGTTTTGTCTCCTTTCAAATAATATTATCTAGGTTAGCATTTTGCTCCTGTCCTTTCCAAGCACACACACACACACACACACACACACACTGTTAAGGACGGTCCATGTGAACAAAGAGCACTAACTCTTTGAGGGTGAAGGACTTAACAACAACCAGGTGTGGTATCTGTCTTATACACACTTAAACCCACAGCAATTGCCTACCTGAGTGGATATAAATGTAACCCTGCTGCAAATTCCATTTCTGTTAAGCTGTGCCATCCAGGTAAGGTTATTTACATGCAAATTCTTTATGCATAAATCAAGTTAACACAATTTCTTTATCTTAAAATGAAGAGACTTCCCACCTTACAGAATTGTTTGCAGGTTCAGTGATTATAGACAAGATATAGACATGGAGGGGACAGATATGAATGAATACCTTATCTCCTTTCTCTGAAGCCTCATTGGATTTGAGAAAGATTTCAATGTTATTTAAAAACAATATTTCATATTATCTTTTGATAATTCAGATAATTGATACTCTTTTTCCTGTGGCCTCTTTTAAAAAATATTCTGTTCTTAATTGAGACCATAAAACAAGAATGCAGCAAAAAATAGTTTATATTGAGCTTAACCCTTTTTCTCTTAAACAGTTCACTGACCTCTATTCACTGAAGATAGAAGTTGGATATACCTAAGCTCTTCTTTATTGTGTTGAAGTTGTTTACTTCCCGGCTAGAAACTAAAATGCTGGTAGTTTTTTTTTCTAGTCTACTTACACATTTTAAATCATTACAAGGAACATTTAGATTTGGTGACTTAAAATTCTTCAACAGGAGAAAGTATAAAAAGCCCAGTAGTCAAGGTAGAAATTAATTTTAAAAGACTTTCCTAAGTGAAAATTGCTCCTGTTGTGATTTTGTTTACTATTTAGCGTACACACACATGCACACACACATGCACACATTCACACATGTGTGGAAAGGAGAGGACAATTCGCAGCAATCATTTCTTTTGTGGCAGTTGGTCCTGGGGACAGGACTCGCTCGGTTCATCAATTTGGGCCTGCCTGCTTTCGTTGGTCATTCTGCATAGTCATCAATTTGGGCCTGCCTGCTTTCGTTGGTCATTCTGCATAGTCATCTTTGAAAGAACGAGTTCTATGTTCTATTGAGTTTTCTCATGTTTTACACTTTCGATTTCATTGATTTCTGCTCTGTTATTCTTTCTTTATATTTGCTTTGTGTTTATTTTGCTCGTATTTAAGGTACTTTTCTCCTTTTTTAGTACAAGTGTTAATGTTACAGATTTCTCTTAAAGTAAATTTTATTTCCACTCAATAAAGTTTGATATGTTATTGTTTAATTTCTTTTGTGACTTCCTGTTTGTCCATCAATTATATTAAAAATATGGTATTCGTGGAGAAGATTGAGTTTGTGCTGCAGTAGAAGCTTCGCCCATACTGACTAATGTGCAAATTGCTGGATGGTGCTATACACAAATGTTCAACAGTCTTGCCCAGCTATGACCCCTGAGAGCTACAATAGCAACCCACCTGCAAGATATACCCACTGGGACAGTAGTGGCAGAAATGCTATGGAAGTGACTAACCCCTTTTTCATTGTGGGTTTTTTTTTATGGGATTACTCCATGAAATGCGATCCATGTCAGAAACTCTTAACAAGTCCAAGAAGCAGAGACTAGATAGGTAATGGTCCCTAGAGAAAACTTGCTACTAATATTCCACTAAATGAACAGAGCAACTAACTGACTCCTAATGAGATATTGATATCCCAATGACTCAGTACACACTTCATCGCTCACCAGTGAAGCTTCTTCTCGAAGTAGATAGCAGTTAACACAGAGGCCCCCAGCTGAACAGCATGCTGAGTGACAGACTTGGGAGCACTCAGCCCTAATGAGATGTCTTCATCAAGACCCTCTGCTATGAAATATAATGCCACAAGGAGGTACCATGCTGGGCCCAAGCCAAGATCTGCCCCCGAGAAATTACACCATGCATCAGACCTGATGTAAAAGGAGTTTACTGGGGGAAGGGAAAGGAGTGAGGAGAAGAGGTAGTCAGACGAGTGGACATGTATACAGGCAAACAGACAGAAGCAGAGCCAGGGGGCAGAAAGAGGGGACCACCAAGGACACAGAGAGGGAGGGAGAATGTTAAGAACAAGAGAACTGCTGAGTGCCAGGTGGGTCCTTCTGTAGGCAGCACACATCTGTGGCACCTGGCAGCTGCTGCCTCAGGTCAAGATGTAAGCAATTGCTAGGTCCCTGAGGGCAGGCTGTCAGAATTGCCTGTACACTAGCACCCTCCCCTTGAGGTTCAGGGATATATGTGAAAGTGAGGTGGAAAGATTCAAAGGGCCGAAGTTGGCACATGACTTCCAAGGAAACAGCACTACAGAGCTAATACACTTATGAACTCACAGACTGTGATAACATGCACAAGAGAAGGGGAAATGGGCACAAAGTCCTACCCTAACCAAGAAGTTGTTTGCAATTGATACCTGCCGAGAGAGAGAAAATTTGTTTGTTTTTTCCCCAATGGAATGAAACTGAGTATATTAATCACACTCCAAGGCAGGCTTCATGCCAGTAGTTGACCAACACAAAACAGACTCTATGGAGTTCTGTTGTTTTGTGCTTTTTGTTGTCAGTTTTGTTTGGTGTTTTTTTAAAGACAGCAAAAGAACAGGGAATTAGGTGGATAGGGAGGGGGAAGGATATGATCAAAATATATTATATAAAAATATTTTATTAATTTTTTTTTAAAAATTTAAGCTAGGTGTGGTGGTATATGCCTTTAAGCCCAGCATGTGGAAGGCAGAGGCAGGCAGATCTCTATAAGTTCAAGGCCAGCCTGTTCTACATAGTGAGTTCCAAGACAGCCAGGGCTATATAGAGAGACCTACTCTCAAAAACAAAACAAAACAAAAACAAAACAACAATTTTTTTCAATGTGATGTTTATTTTCCAAATATTGAAAAGGTTAGAGATTTTTATATTATTGCTTTCTGTTTTCATTCTGTTGGTATTAGAGAGTACATTTCATATGATTTCAGTGCTTTTAATTATTTTTGAACATTTTTTAACCCAGTTAAGACAAATGTTATATATCCACTGGAAATAATTTATGTTCTTAGGCTACGGAAACATCATATGGGCAAAAGTACATTATGTATGAGCTTGCCAGCGCCACTCCCCATCCCCGGGACCGCCATAGAAAGCTGCGTGCTGTAGCATGCATCTCCAATTCCAGCACTACTCTGGCCACTGGGACGCAGAAACAGAAGACTGTGCAAGAAACTCGTGGGCCAGCTGCCCAGCTGGAGTACATGGCACAGAATTGAGAAACAGCCACAAAGACCCTGCCCCAGATTGAAAGTGAACAGCAAGAACAGCTCCTAAAAGTTGTTCATGACCACCACACAAAACACACACACAACACACAACCACATGCAAAAATGATTTGTGTTACATGAATATTTGTCAGAATTATGTAAATGTCAATAAGTCAACCATGTTGATGAGCCTTCCATCTACTTTTATTTAACTGTTTGTCAATTTTCTTTTGCTCTTAGTTATTGAGCAATATTAGTCTCTAGATAAAGTTGTGCACATCTTCCCCCATGTAATTTGACTTTCTGTTTTAAGGAGACTTAGGCATAGTTCTTTTCCTTTATTCTTGACTATAAATCTATTATGCCAGATAGTAATACAGCTATGACAGCTTTCTCTTGATTAAAAATTGTATGATGTTTTCTATTTCTTTTTTTTTAATTAATTTATTTTTATATCAATCACAGGTTAGGTACTTTGCATCCCAAGCATAGCATCCTCCCTCATTCCCTCCCACTCTCCCACTCCCTCCCTCATCTCCCTCCTCCCCGCCCCTTCCAAGTCCACCAACAGGGGAGGACCTCCTCCCCTTCCATCCAACCCCAGCTCATCCTGTCTCCTCAGGGCTGGCTGCAATGTCCTCCCCTGGGATCTAGCCAGTCTGTCACTCCCCAGATTGTATGGGGGAGGGTCAAAGAGTCAGCCATCAAGTTCATG
>CM053765.1:73460355-73493142 GCA_028658305.1 Pachyuromys duprasi | reverse complement strand
GTTATTTCTGTTGTCCTACTCCTCAGACACAGTGTCCTCTAGTGGCAGCCATCTTGGATCCTCTATCGATGTTTTCTATTTCTAATTATTATTATTAATTATCAATGTTTTTAAGTTTCAAGTAGGTTTCTTGTCAAATAAAAAGTTGAGTCTTCCTATATAGTAATCTGTCTTCAAACTGGTATGTTTATACCATTTATTATTTAACATAATTAACATTATTTGATTGAAATCTATCTTGCTAGAGTTTTCTGTGTTTTGTGTTCTTCCATTTCACTTACTGAGCTACTATTTAAAAACTGAGCACTTTTCATTACAGTTCATCTGCACCATTCACTGCTTGTGCTTGAATGGTCATCCTTTTCACATCATTCATCAAGTGACTATATTCCACTTTTAAACAAATTCCAAACTTGGTATCTGAACATTTCAGGAAGGATCATTTTAATCTTTGTTTTCTGTGGTGCTATCAAGTCTCTTTATATTTAAGCAACTTGATTGCAATATATCTAGTCTTATATTTTCTTTGAGTTTCTTCTGTTGGAGTCTGTTGATCATCTTATGATTTTATCTGTTGTCATATTGGAGGATTTTTTTTCTCTAGCTACCATTCTCCAAATATGTTTTGTGTACCACACTTACTCTTCTCTTCTTCTGGGTTACAATGACACCATGTCAGTGTTTTCAGTTTTGCCCACTAGATACTTGAAGATCTATATGTGCTTTTTGTTTATGTGTCTTTTTTAATTTTGGTTATTTGGTTTTCTAATGGTCTCATCTGTGATTTGGCCTCAACACTTCTCTAGATCTTATTTTTATTGAAATATGCTCAAATTCATTGACTCTTTTCTTGATCATTTCATTTCAGTCTGCTAACAGACCTACACAGTAACTTGGAGGTTTGATCATTATGTTTTATCTTTTTGTAAATAACTATTATACTATTTAATTCTAAAACTTTCATTTAGTCATTCTTCATATAAAACTCACAGAACTGTATACTTGCAGGGGTAGATTCTGCTATGCTAAACATCCCCCAATAAACTTTATCCATTTAAAGCCATTGCTGCGCTGTCTCTATGGGAGGAGACACTGAGAACTTGAGGAAATGAAAATGATTGAATGTAATAATTTAGATATATTTTTCAATATTAAAATATTTATTGCTGCTGGGCATGGTGGTGCATGCTTTTAACTTCAGCACTCAGGGAGGCAGAGACAGGAGGATTGCTGTGAGTTCAAGGCCAGCCTAGTCTACAAAGCGAGTCCTGAACAACCAAGGCTACACCGAGAAACCCCCTCTCAAAAAAAAAATTGCTAAAAATATTCTTTTGTTTGATTTAAAACAAATTGAAAGGCTTAATTTGTGAACACCACTGACCAATACTTGGACATATTAGAATTTAGAATAATTCAACAACGAATTTGACTGTGACCTTTCAGGGATAGTAGAGTGATTTTTAGATGCTCATAAATAATAGAAAAATGTGAGAGGGTCATTTATTTCTTAGGACATTAAAGCCAAAGGACTCATTTTCTGATTCTGGGAGGAAACTGTTACTGTTAAAATAGATGACTTAGAAATGTGGGATCTCATGCATCTTCAAACTTTTTGTAGCAAAATGAATTCAGCTGAATTTGTTTTTATAATCCTGTCACTAAAATGAAGGGCTTTGAAATAAGAATCCTAAGGTCTCTTGTTGCTTTAAACCATTTGTCTTACAGATTTCCGACTTGGTGCTTTACTTTATTTTATCCACCCTAAGTAACAGTTTGGCTGAGATGTACGGGTAAACCTATTGAACTAAAAAGTATAAAAGCACTGAATGTTCTTTAAAACATTTAGAACAAAATCCAAATTGTCATGGCTTGCCTAAAATTAAGACTATTAGAATACAGCTCTTGATCATACTCTGAAAAAAATACAGTATAAGATGGTTTATAAATATGAACGCCTTCATACATAATTCTTCCTCTTAATAGTTTTGGAACATTAAATTGAGGTCCCACCTTCTTGCCTTTGACTTTTTACAGCTTTTAGGAAATGAGGAATCTCAGAAGATTTACAATAATGACAGAATTGGTTGGATTTTTCTAATATTGCCTATATAGGAAAGATCTAATAATAAAATTAATTATTTCCCTTGTCTACAGACTTCGTATATCATTTAAATGGATGGTTCGAGCTTTTTCTGGATACTTAGCTACAGATCAACTCTTGCTTTTGTGGGATAGAATCCTAGGATACAACTCTCTGGAAATTCTTGCTGGTAAGAGGAAGTGCTTGTTCATGAAGTCCATGCTGCTTCTGTGTGGAGCCCCTTTCCTGGCAAACACTCAGCGATTGTCATTAGAAGAGAAGGGCTACTGTCATCATTTCTAATGTTTGAACATTTAATAGATTGGGCAGGCCTAGAAAGCAGGCTCTGAAGTTCTGTACTTCTGATGCATACATCTAGCTGCTCTGCACCAACCTGAGATTTGTGCAGCAGATATATTTGCCCTCCACTCTAAGTCATAACATTCTGTCCTGTGCCCCTTCTCAGAGACTGAGCCCCCTGCATATGTCAAAGCTTAGCTCTTCTGGTCTACAGTTTATCCTGGGTTCCAAACCTTTTCATTTTTGCTAATGGTCTCTGGCTTCTACTCTGGTGTTGAAATTTCTTCCTTTAGGTATTTTCTCATAAAACAAACAAACAAACAAACAAACCAGTTTTTCCTTTGCAAGGAAGCCACAGATTCATTTATTGTTAATAATTAAGTGGTTTAGATGCATACCAAGGCAATCACACTGCAGCACACCAGGTATATATTCATTATGTGTTCTGCACCTTTGGTGCACAGGTGACTCCATTTCTTCATCACTAGGATTATTAGAAAACTCCAATAACTGCTAGGATATTTCTGAAACAATAAATGAGATACAGAAAAGCTGGCAATGTTGTTTGCTTCCTTCCTTTACTGTTAAAAATCATCTCTCTGGGAAATCATGGAAATAAGGCCTAGAAAAATAATGTGCCAAGAGTATTCTCTCGGTACCATATTAACATTTTCTTGAATGCCAGAGGCCCAAACTGTTTGGGTGACATTTGGAAAGGTGAAATTAGAATAACTATAAAGTACCATGAAGATAAATGTCGCCCTAGGTGCAGTCAGACTGTCACTGATTGATGTTATAACGTCTCCCAGCATCCTTCTCTTTTTTTCTTAAAGCTCATACAAACTTGTTAGGGAAGAACAGCTTCCCCTCATTATCTCAGCTAAAGGACAGTGACCTATCATCTAGGAATGGAAGGAATGCCAGAGAACATTGGCTGTAGCTTTTTGGACATTTCTGACAAACTGCACTTATCCTCTGGTCTAATACTTAAGTGCTGGGTAATCCTGCTCTTCTCAAAGGGCCAATTTCTTTATGGCTAATGTGACTTATTAACATGTGCTCTTTTTAGACCTCAAAGTGAAGATGCCTACTGCCAAGTCTGATAGCCAGAGTTAAATCCGCAGGAGCCACATGTTGGAAAGAGAGAACGACAAGTTATGTTCTGACTTCCACACACATACCGTGGCTTTCATATATGCACCATGACACTGAAACCCACATGCATACATATGTGTACACACATAAAATAATAATATAACTCTTAAAATTAAAAGCATCCCTTTTTCTTTTTAAAGATTTAGTGTGTGTGTGTATGTGTGTGTGTGTGTGTGTGTGAGATGTGTATAAAAGTGTATGTGTTTGACATATTTATGTAGTACCCACAGACACCAGAAGAGAACGTCAGATATCATGGTGCTAGAGTGGCAGGCAATTGTGAGCCCCCCGCCTAGGTGCTCGGAACTGATCTCAGTGATATGGAAAAGCAGCAGGTGCTCATAACCTTGAGTCATCTCTGCAGCTCCAAATACGCTCCTTTTAAACCAAGATTGTTTTCATGTTTTTTTTTTCCTGTATTCATTACCCCATCTTTTCCTAGAGTCTTATTTTTTCAGACTAAGCAATCTAGTTTTCTGCTACCATTTCCCAAATGCCTGGATTTTGTACTTCACCAAGTTACTCTCCTTTGGGTGTAGCAGAAACTTGGAAGGGCATACTCCACAGCACTTGGTGGCACTTCAGAGAAAATAATGAGTAAATGTTAAAAGAGGAAGTTCACTATGAGAAAGTACTCTCTCAGAGAAAGATTAGGCAGAGTGAGCTCTGTCTCCTGAAGAGTGAGAACGTTTTAATGTGAAACAAGCTTTGAATTAGAAAACTTTCAAGCATGCTTCAGATTTAAATTATCTGATTTTGTGTCTGTCACACCAGTCCTTAAGCTAAAGGGAAAGGGAAAGAAAACTATGCAGAATATTGGATTTGCTGTGCACCAGGGACTCTGTTAGATCAGTGTATTAATTGAAAACAGACTGGCAGAGAAACAGAAACTGATTCATAATTATTGCATACACTCACTGCCCTGAATGTTTGCAAAATTCAACAAAGAAGAATTCTAGACCATCTATACATGAAACTGGGATGTTGGGAGTCCCAACCTTGGAATTCAGATAAAAGTCCATAATAGTAGATGTAAAATACACAGGTTCCCATTGATTGTGTCACCAGTTTTGAAACAGGTGCTTAAGGCCCACCTTCTTTATATCGAGTATGCTTTTATAGTCTTTAGAAAGCTTTCATAAATATATCTGTCCTTAATTATGATTTACAGACCACTAAAGCAGAGCTTAAAACAGAGGTGTCTTAATGTCATGAAAGGGTTTATTAAGATTAAAGTAATGAGAATAGTTGTTAAAAAAAACAAACAAAGTAAGCACTGTAATTTCCACATTTCATACGAAGCATGATTTCAGTTAAGAATATCCCAAAGTATAGGTCCTCTACATGGAAGTAGACCTGTTCTCTGTAGAAGAGCTGGACAAAGTCAACATGAAGCAAACAGAAAGGCACTCCTGTGATGTGACACCAAGATAAATAAAGGCTATGAGCACACATTTGGATGCTGAGTTCAATCAGTGGGCTTATCTACCTTTGGACAAACAGCTGACCACCATCTGAGACTTGTTCTTGCCATAGCAGAATATTTGGATGTCCTGTCAAGCTTTCAGCCAATTGCTCAGCTATATACGGGAATGAAAGTGGGAAACATATTTCTTAGCTTCTAAAATGTTTTCACTATCCAAACTATGATTCCAGATAAGGGGAAGCAGTAAACATCGCTGACCTATTGAAATTGTTTAATACTCTTATAAACATTATGCCCCATAACCTTAAAATCCTTTTTAATTCTTTTCAGTTAAAAGAGAAAATCCTTTGATCTCTGGTATGCCTTGTTTCGTGGTGAAAAATTCAAGCTGACTTATTTTTAATTTGTATTATTATTATCCCCTCATTCTCTCCGGGATCTTCCTATCGAATTACAATACTCTTGCCCAGACTTCCCAAAATCTCTCACCTGCAAGCAAAATGCCTGAGGGTTCCTCAGTTCCTGGTTGCACTGCTCCCTACCTGGGGTGGTCTAGAGGCCTGGAAAGCAAGAGCCTGATATCCCCTCTGCCAGCACAGCCTTCCACCTGTGAGGGCCAGGGACCACCACAGCCCTACCTGGCAGGCCACACCTGCAAAGGCCTCTGAGGTACAGCAAGGCTGACCCTCCCTAGGACAGCACACAGTCTCTGGTGTCAGCACTGAGTCCCTATTCCTTGCCTTTGGACTCAATAGGGAACTCCTTCAAGGGTCACATGCACAGGCTTTAGAACCATGCTTAAGTATCAGCTCTACTGTTTCTACCCATGTGACCACAAACATGTCAGCCACCTCACTGTGCTGTTTCTACACTAGCAAAACAGACTTGCTCATAGCACGGGGTGAAAATTAACTGGCAAGGTTATTCTCATAGTAAAAATACTATTTAAAAACACTTTGAGTTAGCTGGGCAGTACACCTAGGAATGAGTGTTCTGACTCCTTTCTAATGCTTATTTTTATCACTCATCCCCCAACTTTCAATGCTTTGAAGTGTAGGGAATCCACTACCACCTTAGGCCATGAGGGAGAAGATAAAGGAGTCCTCCCTGTGTAATCCCAGTTTCTCAGGGTCACCTCTCTAGTACGTGGCTCCTCTGCTCCTCATAACTCATCACTCACATGGAGTTTCGTGGTCATTCCTATATTGATAAATGGTGTGTGCTTACCTGGCCCTTCTTCTGTGTGTGTAACAGAAGCAAACAGTCCCAATTTTTTCTATTTAATATCACAATATCTGTATGTTTTCAAATTTTCTTATACCTAACATTGTAAACATCAAGATTAGATCCACAACAGCCATCTGCATAGAACTAACCATTTGTGATACTAAGAAAGCCAATAAAGAGGACATAAAGATTAAATATAACAAAATTGTATAAAATCAGCTTTTAAGGATTTATACCTGTGTTTATATTAGGACACCTCCCTCAAACACATTAAAATGAGTTTTTAGAATTTAGCTTCATATAACATCCTAAAGGCTTTTCAATTTCATGTACTAGAAATATCTGTGAGATATTAGAGCTCCATGCATTTTAGTAGTTATGGTACACTTTCTTATTGTTGCTTATGCCCATGTGTTAGCTGAAGGTGTGACAGAAATCACTTATACATGACTTTTTAAGACCACTGAGTTTTTCTCTCCCCAAACTGTGGGGCTCACTCAGTGAAATGCCCAGGCATCATTCTCCAGAATAGATGTCCCCCTCATTATGGCTCCCTAAGGCAGAGGACAGGGGAACAGCTGCACCGCCTCCCTCCTTGTGCAGCTCATGGTGGCTGTGGGCAGAGCGTGAGTGTCCGGGCTCTTGAGGAGGCCAGCAGTTGAAATAGTGTGCATTCTTTTCTAGTGCTGGCAGCTGCCGTGTTTGCTTTCCGAGCAGTGAACCTGATGGAGGTGACATCACTGGCTGCAGCTGAAGTAAGGATAAGTTTCACTCCGACGGGATGGAAATAGTTCCTGAGAGGCCGCCAGGCCAACCGTGTAATGTCTGGTGCATAGGACATGCACAACTTGTAGCTGAATTTTTTAACCTATAAATTCTGAGTTAACTATTATTAAGTGCTCAAATTTCCCTAATCGCTTGAAAACAACCTTCTTATGAAGGGTCATAAACAAGATTATTACAGGAAACCATTATAACCATTATGGGAAACCAGATACCAAGTGCTCTCAATGGAAACCATGGTGGGTTATGGTACACCTTCTTATTGTTGCTTATGCCCATGTGTTACAAACAGGAAAACTGTCCAAAGAGTTAAAGGAAGTACTAATGACACAGGCTTTGGATTGTTTTTTGTGAATTATAATGATTTAAAGCTGATTCCTTCCTTCCTTCCTTCCTTCCTTCCTTCCTAATGTCATCTCAGTTTATTTCTGTCTATCTCAAAATCCAGTTGTGGTCCTAAGATTCTTACTGGTACACCATCATTTTTTTTTTCTGTTTGTGTCCTTTTGGTTTTCCCTTGACAATTACTTTCATATAAAAACATAGTGAAATTCAGTCAACCCCGTTACCCTCTCTCATCACTCTCTTTCTTGACAAAGTCTTTTTTCCCACTGATCAGTACCCATGCTTCTTATCCCACCTGCCACCCAGTGATTCCTGGGGCTTAACTAGGGTTGCTTCTAGGAGCCTGGGTGAAGGGTATTTACTGAAGTGTGGGCCACTTACCAGCAGCTACCCCACTGAAGAAAGTGACCCTCTTCCTCCATCAGCCACTGACCGCCATGGACTCCTCAGGGAGAGGGAGGGCCTTATGAAGCTCTCCCCCACGCAGGGTGGAATTTTGACAGACGTAAGCTTTTGGAGGGTTCGTGAAGATAAGCACAGCTGCCTGAGTTCCTGAGTGCAATGACCATGTCTCGTCTAGAAGACACAGGTTCACAGCCCCCAGCCTCTCCTCCACCCTTACAGTCTTTCTGCTCCTCTTCCACCATGTTCCTGAGATTTAGTAGAGGGCTGATCCCTTGAGAGTCACCCATTCTCAGCCATGTGACCAGTTAGGAGTCTCTGTTTTAATTGCCACCCACTGCAAAAAGCAGCTTCTATGATAGGAGACTCAGGTTAGCACCAATCTATGGGACAGGAGCCCATGAGAGGGACTCTTTGCAATTACTTGCTATTTGTGGGGGTGTTACTCTTCTTAGTGGTGTAACCACTGATAAACTTTAAAGCTGATCCTTTTGATAATACAGTTTTTACCTCAGATATGGTTCACTTAAGTAGTGTCCACAGTAGTACTCTATTTGTTGTCTCTCAGAGAGATAGAAGTTTTTCAAATAGCTGCCTACGTGTTGTGTTTAAAGGGAAGAGGATGTTTATGTGTCTTGCAACTGAGTAAATATTCACTCCATCTCAACAAGACTCCCTGCAGTCATTTACACTCCACACTAGGAACGAGTCTGGTGTTCATAATGGAAGTTTATTTATAGAAGAGAGCTGAAATGTTAGACCTCCTAGAAACTCCTGCTGCCTGTGTATGTGAACAAGGTGCAACGCTGAGGTCGGGTTATTTTCTTATGTGCATTTTAGATTTTGCACATGTTCAGAGACTCCAAGGAAGAAGTTGTAGCACTGTGAGAGACTGAAGCCAGCTGAAGAACTTAGCGGGAATGGCTGCCAAGGTCACCCCGAGCAGGTGTTTCTGTTGTGCTTGATTTGACAGACCTTGGTGTTAATAATTCATTTTTTGGTTCTTTGTTCCAGGCAGTTCTGGCTGACCTTTCTACTTTAAAAGTTATGCCTCTTCTTCAAATTTTTCTGTTTGCTACTGTCACCTGATCTTCGAGGTTGCTGGCAACATGTCTAGTTTTTCATTAGAAACTAATCATGAACTATGCAAACTGTGCATACAACCAAAATTAAACTTTGCATAAAAGCCAATAAAGATCATGTACCCTCCTCAGTTAAAGATAAGAAGTTTTTCACTTTTGAAACAATAACCAAATACTGCGCTTGCATGCTGATGATTGTCAAGAGAGAAGCAATAGACATCACTTCTGCCGAACTGAGCATCCTACATGCACAGATTCCTAACTTGTACCAGGCATGTACCATATATGCAATAAGAACTAAAGCCACTGTAATAAACTTCAAGAGGTGACATAGCTTCTTGTCAGTTTGTACACTTCTCCCTAGGTGATAGTTTTGTTTTATAAATTGTTCCCCACTAACACCAATGGTGGGATGGGCATGAAGAAGCTTGAAAATAATAATGCATTTGAGTGGAATTCAAAGTGATATTTTTATCAACTTTTAATTTATGATGGATTTTCAGATATCTCCCATTTTATTTCTCCATTAAACATCTCTATTGGAAAAAAGTATACAGAGCATCCAATAATTTATTTTGTTTTTGTTTTTTGAGACAGTCTTCTATAGCCCAGGCTCTCCCCAAACTCACTGTGTAGCAGGGAATGACTGGATTCCAGATTCTCTTGCCTCCATCTGCCGCGTGCGGGGATTACAGGTGTGTTTCACCTGCCTCCGCCTGCTGATATGTTACTCTTGACTCTGGAAGTCAGAACCGTGTGGAGGGATCCCTTCGCGCTCCCCAACCTGACGTCTTTTACACTGAAGCTTTGACAGTGCTGACATTTGCTGCCAGATTCTGTTTCCTTGGAAACGCACAAGAAGGAGGAGTCAAAACCACATCCGCTCTGCTGAAGGCCTGGCTTCCAGAATGACTTCTAGAGCACGACAGTGCAGACACACCACAAGTAGTCATTTGATCTTGAACAGAAGGTTTATTCAAGGCACTGGGTCTTATTTTCGTGTTTATATGAGCAAAGGGTTCTGTTTAATTTTGTATTTCTTTAATAATGTCATTTCAGTATATGGAATAATAGAATGTGAAGACAGGTCTTCTGATTTTAGAAGAAAATTGAAGATGCTGTTTACACTAATAAAACTCAAATCAATAGATCAATACTCTTCTTATCTGAATTTTTATTCATTTTCATCCAAATGTATCTTATAAATCTGTTCTTTTCACACCATATATTAGGAAAACTATGAAATTCAACATAGTACTTCTAGTGTGGTGAAATTAGGTATAATAGTTTACTGAAAGTCTAAATTCTCTTATTCATCAGGAGCTTGCTGAAGACTGAACAAGTTCTTACTGTCTTGGTGACACATTCACGTCATAAGCCATGTTGTCGTGCATGTCCAGGCACACCTCCAAGGAGGGGCCAAGCGTGATTCCAGGGCTGGCATCCTCTCCCTTTGCCACAGTGGCAACAGTAGTAGGAAGCAGTTGCATTGGAGATGACTAGTAGCAGATGTACACAGATAAGCCCATCTTTAAACTTTTGAAAGAAAAGTATACATTTACTAGTTGTAGTTGTATAGATAAGAGAATTCCTCTCTTATCTATACATTCCTAAATAATTAGATCTCTGTTATTGGCAAGTAAGGGGAAATCCAAACAGATGGTAACAAATTATTGTTTCTGCTGTTTACCTTACAAGATTGTGAAGGACCACGTGATAAAATATATATGAAAGTGATTTTTAAACTGTAAGCCATCAGTCAAATATGGTAGTATTAATTTTTATGTTACAATTTAAGGTCAACAGCTAGAAGGTAGCTAGAAGAATGCCCAGCTCCATTAACATATGTTGTATTTCTTGAAAGCTTGAGAATATGTCTACTGAGAAACAAATCATGACCTGATAGGTGCTTTCATTCAGTGCAGTTTACTGTAGCCAGTAGCTTTGAATTTCAGTCCCAGACCCAACCTGGTAGGCAACTTCACACTTTGCCACCGCTCAAATCCCTGCTGTGCTCCTCTTAGCTGCTGGTTAAGCACTACATGGAGAGCCATCTGGCGGGCGGCCCTGCTCACTCCATCCCTAACTGCGCTTCTTCACACTACCTCACTCGGCTTCCTTCACTGCTGTTTTCCTGTGTCATCTTTGATCAGCCATCGACACCCCCTTCCCTTCTGCTCTGCCTGTGACCACATGAGTCTAGTAGATGAGCGGTGAAGTCCTAGTGGCCATGAGCACATAGTGAAGCAGCTGCCAGGCAAGTGTGTTTGGTTCTTTCTGAATTCTGTCCATTAACACACACCATGGCTTTATGTATGGAACGATTTGTCTGACCTTGTTTAGATCAGGACGTTTTGCTAGTGCAGTTTCCTGGCTAACTAAAATGTCCAGTTTGACTTAACTATCCAGTGCTGCTTGCTCAGCCCAGATCCTCTCCACCCACTCCACAGGGAGAAGAGAGACAAATAAGCTTGCACATTCTCCACCATCTATTCCAAAGCTTACCTTGATCCCCATACTTAATTTCTTCTTGCCTCAAGAAGTTTCTATAGTTCTCTAAATGCTGAGCACTTTGAGTTATTTCTGTGCTTACAAAGTTTGACTCCTTGTTGCTTAAAGAGTGAAATCCCTGCTCATTAGCAAAGCAGGACTAATTCCTCATACCCTGGTCTTTCCATTTTCTTGTCCCATGATGATCCATTCCCATGCCCCTCTTCTCAGCAAAATTTGTGATGATCTTCAGCCAGTTCCGGATGTTCATTTTATCTCTATGAAAAGAACCCATATATTCAAGGTCCCACTCAAAAAAAGACTCTTCTATTACCAAGATATGCTGGATCCTGTACATTAAAATTATTTCTGTGTCTCTGTTCATCCATTAATGTGCTGCATGTAATAGTGGATATTCTTAAGGTAACTGTCATTGACTTTCTAGCTGTCCAGTCACAAGAAGAGATTGTCTACAGGTGCTTGTATTTCCTGAGTTGTTCCAAAATTTGGGGGATAGATTTTTCTTAAACACAAATATCTAGTCTCACTTCTTCCACAAAGGCCCTGAGCTCTACTTGTAGCCTTCCCCTTCCCTGTGGGCTCCAGGTGACACTAACTCCTAACCCCCAAGCTGTCTGGGTTGGCCAAGCAGTCCCATGTGCCATTTCATTGGCCACGGATTGGCTTTGGTCTATGACCAGTGGAAGTCGATGACACTTGGTTAGAAGGCTCTGGTTTAACCTTTCAGGGAAACTGAATATGAGAAAGACTATGATCCAGACCCTGTGTCCTATGAATGGAGAGAAAGAAAAGATCCCCAGGATACACCCCAGTAGGGCTTCCACTGGACTCTTTTGCACATAAGCCAAAGGATTTTTTTTTCTGACAGAAAGGATTCTAACTTCTGTGGTTATTTTCTTTGAGGTTTGAGATTCCTAAGGTGTAGAAGCCCAGTCTACACACTCCTCAAACCAGTATAGAATGTCTAAACTCCCTTCAGTCACGGCAAAACCGTTGCCTTACTAGGATAAAGCCTACATGTCGTGTCTTTGACCTTTGGCTCTTCGTCATATAAGGCCCTCACTTAGAATGCTTTCTCTTCTCTCCTCACATAACTTGTACCTCTGAGCCTAACTCAGGTGATGCATCATCAGGAACACTGCACCTCATACCAGTCAGCCCAAGTGATGCGACACTATAACTTGTCTGTCTTTTCTGCTATATGGTAACTCCTTGAGGGCAGGCATGGTCTCATTTTAGCTTTACACCTCTAGAGCTGAGCATAGTCCTTTCCTGATATAGGCTTACTGAATGTTTACGAGTGAATGGAGAGGCCATCTGATTCAGGACTCATTTTACTTGTGACAGGGAACATTGTTCAGAGTGACAGGTTGTCCATATTCATGTAGCCATTTTACCTTTAGTTTCCTAAAGAGGAAGTTTCAATGGGAATAATATCTTTAAAGGAGAAAAATTAATGCTTCAGTTTTTCATTTAAGTGAATATGTATGCAATCCACTTTAAGCGGACAGTTCTGTACAAGTGTATACCTATGTCACCAATTTGACAATTGTGCTAGAATGTTCCCATCACCCAAGACAGTTCCCTTTGTGCCCTTCCTATTCAGTCCCTTGCACACTCACTCCAGACAGCCACAGAGGTGTGGCTAGCCCTAAGGTTTATGCTTTCTTCTCTAGAGGTCCCACACCTCTGTCCCTTTGTGTCTGGCTTGCTCTGCTTGGCATAATGTGTTAAGATTCATGTTGTGAGATTGGCCATTCACTGTCAGTTATGGCTGAATAAACATCTTCCTGTAGTCATGTATCTCCCTTTCCCTGAGGCAAATGCCTAGCAGTATAACTTACAGGTCACATACAAGCACTTGCTCACCTTTCTAAGAAGTCCCCAAGTTCTTCTGTGAAGTAATTCCAGAAGAATTTACATTTCCACCAACACATGAGCTGCAGTGGCTCCAAGTCTTGGGTATCGTTGTGTTGGTTAAACTAGTAGGTAGCTGTGTCTTTCCTGTTACTCCCTCATAGCATCTTATTATGCTTAGTTGCTGTTTACACATAACATATTACTTTAGAATCAAATCTTTTGTTCATTTAAAAACCAGTTACCTTCATATTACATTGTAAGACTTCTCTGTTGTGAATGTAGCTTAGAAATCCCATTCTGTGGGCTAGCCCTTATTTTAAAACAAAACAAAACTATTCCTTTATTCTTTTACATTTTTATTTAAAAATTTTCCCTCACTCATATTTACATGCAGATCATTATTTCCCCATACAGAGCACTAATTATCTTTTTCAAGAGTAAAAGCTTGCATTTTCTTGAAATCAAATTTAGCTATGTTTTCTCTTTTTCAGGGTTTTTTTTTTTGCGTGTGTGTATGTGTGTGTGTACTATATCTATAAAGTCTCTGTGTAACTCAAAGTTGCATATACTTTCTCCATGTTTTCTCCTATAAACTTTATAAATTTCTCTCATTCATTCGTGATTTTTTAAAGTTCCTTAGTGTATTGTGGCAAGTTAAGGGCTGAGGTTCATATTTTAAACCTCGAAACCTACCATTTGCTAAGCCAACCACCCTTGCCCTTCCACGTCAGTACTTCTGTAAACTCAGGAGGCCCTAGCTGGTGTCTGGACTTGATTTTATATCCTGTGGATTTGTGTCTCTGTGTACTGTAACAGCATAGCATCTTAATATTTGTGGAGTTATAACAAGTCTTGGGATCAACAGTATAACTATTGCTTATGTCAAAATTATTTAAGCTATTTCAGTATTGTTGATATTCTAAATGACTTCTAGAATCAGCATTTCAGTTTTCCACAAAAGACTTTGTTAGGATTATTTTTAAGGAGCATTAGCTCTATAAATAGGTTTGGGAACAATTGATATCATGAGTTGTTGAATCCATGATCATAGTATATCTTTTCATTTATTTAGGCCTTTTACATTTTCACTCGGTAACATATTGTAGTTTTAAGTGAATAGTTCTTGCACATATTTTGTTTAAAATGTCCCTAGTTATTTTACATTTATGTTATTGTAAATTAATGCTTAACTTTCAATTTTCAGTCACTCGTTGTTAATATATAGAAATACAACTGAATTTTTTATATTGACCCTGTATCCTAAGACCTTGAAAAACTTAATACTTCTGTTATTTTTTGTAGCTTTCCTAGGATTTCCTACTTGTATAGTATATTAATGCAAATAAAGGAAATATTGCTTCTTTCAAATCTTTGTGCCTTTGGTTGCCTTTTTTCTCGTTCTCTGTCTCTTTCTCTCACCCACTGACTAGAGCCTGCAGTAAATTAAAGGGAGACTTCTTCCTGAAGAATTCAAATAATCTCTCTCCATGCCATGATCAAAAAGAAATAATGAACTGGAGAAAGCCAGAAGTGGGAGAAGAAAACAAAATTCACTGAATGAAGAGAAATCGCCAAGTCACCCAAGTGGGACAATGCTAGAGCAGAGGCACCCATAGCTCTTGCTATTTCGAGAAGTAGCCAACCGTAATTAGACCACAGCAGGCTTCCTCCTTTAAAAGTGGAATAAACCATAAAGTTCCCTTGGACAAGAAAGCATAAATTATTTCTAATATGCAAACTGTCTTGAACACATAGTCCACAAGGCTTGGATGATGGACTGACACAAGGGGAAGAGAAAGGGAGAGGAGTGAAGAAAGGAGAGAGGAGACAGATGAAAAAGTGTGTGCTGAAGGGCTTCTTCCTCTAGAAGAAAGTGATTGAGTATTTTATGTGTAAGAAGTGAAAAAATAATGGAAAGAACTGAGTTTGTATGTAAAGGATGTATGACTATAACCAACAAGACTCCATACTAAAAATAGTCCCCCAACTCTCTGTCAGGTCTGAATGATGCAAGCCTGGTGTTCAAGTACAGAAACACAGGAGGGCACTCTATGGGAGACAGGAGTTCAGCTCTCCTAAAGAAACAGCCAACACAGAATTGGCCCTAAAGCAAGTCAGTGGACTCAGCTGGGAAAAATAGGTAGTAACATCTCTTCTAACATTCCAGATTCTTCTTACCAATGTATACTCGGATCATAGTGAAAGTTTTGGGTTCTTTGTAAACTCAGTTATGTTATGTAAATAAGTTTTTGTTTTAATCCCAAGTGTGGGATTTTAGTTGGGCTATAGCTTGTCCACAACTCTTAATTTTCTCTTGTGGGGCTTTTGCCAGCTGGTAACCACCTGCCACATGCAGCAAGGAGAGGGGCGTGGTCTAGGACTGCAGAATATAAAGTTGAGAACCCAGAAAGAGAAGTGTGGCATAACGTATGATGTTGGCATGTGCCATGTAGCAGTTTGGAAGGGCCAGAGAGATGGACAGTGTGGCGGCTTGGAGCAGACAGACACAGAGAAACGCTTCGGAGAACAGTGTCTTGGAGAAGACAGCTGGCTATGTTTGCTGTTGATGGAGATTGCTATATTCCCCAAAGATCCTAAACAGCCAGGAAAAGTGAAAGGTCTGTGCCCCTCTCCGCACTAACCCTCTCCCTCCTACTTAGAGTTGGGTGGTTGGTGGAAGGGAGGTAGAGGAAATAAAGTAGAGCTAAAGAAAATGAGTGCTGCAACTGACTGTGTGATGACGCTTCCCAGGATTACCTTCAGGTCTCTCTTCACTTGTAAGGTACAACCAGGACACCTAGCTCAAGTGAGGGAGGTTGCTGAGAGGGAAAGCAACAGTTCCCACACAAACAGTATTTGCATGTTAGTCACCCTTGAGCTGGAAACAAAGTAGACATTACAGTTGCAAACATTCTCACATATTTTCACAATATTTTGTTTACACGCTACCAAAAGTGGATTTAGATTCTACCTCTACCATTGCTGAATGTGTTACCTATCCTTCATAAACTTTCATTTCTTTATTGTAATATGCAAATGATGTTGATTAAATAGGGCTTGGTCTGTTCACCACTCTAGAGGCAGAATGGAGTTGATAAATGAAGGGGACTAAAGTCTAATGGAATAGCCAACTTTATTTAGAGACAATTTCTTGTTCTGAGGGTTAAGCAGAGTCACATGATCAAGCCGCACATGACAGACAAGCAGCACACAGCAAAAACACATTTTTCAATAGTGGCATATAGGCAAATAACAATAGCCAGTTGTATCGAATAAACTGAAGTAAACTCATTCCTAGCTGCTACATCTGAGAAGGGTACAAAAATGCATTCCAACATAAATTCCATGTTTTTAAAAAGCTGAGGTCACAAGACTCTTGTATGTTTTCTTGGAGTCTCTTCACAGGCAATCTGGATTCTCCTCACACACCTTCATTTTTGGACCCTGTTCTGACATTGGTCCTCTGAAAATGAAAAGATAATACATATAAAAAATTTAACACTAAATGGTTGAACTACCAAGGGAAAAAAAACACCACTCATTACCTGGGTTATACAATTCAAAGGTACATAGTCATGCAAAAAAATGATGTCAGAACAGCAGGCTCCATCAAAAATTCTTTGCCATTTTGAGTTTTCTAATAGTAAATTTTGGAACTAATCCATACTATGGATTTTACACATACTATGGAAATTTACACTGCACATAAAAACAGTAGAGACTGCAAACTCTACAGTGAAATAACCCGACCCCTCCATATAGCCTGAGCTCCTCCTCATTGCACATCTTGTAGGGTAAGCTTCCTCAAAACATAGTCTGAGAGGATTCCCACTTTGGAACAGGATAGAGATTAAGGATCAAATTTGCCTCTCTAAAATCATATGATGAACCCCAGTACCCAATGTGGTAAGAGCAGAAGATAGGTACTTTTGAAGGTAGCTGTGCTTATAACAGACCATAAGATTAGTCTCCCCATGGTGGAGTTATTGAGAAAAGAAAGAGACTGATGCTGTGTCACACAGGGCCACTTGAATACATGGTGAGATGGAATCCAGCAGAAGAGGGCTCAGAATGAATCCTACCATGTCGGCACCTTGGATGTTCCAGCCTCCAAAACTATGGAAAGTGAGTATCTGTGGTTTAATCCACCTGATCTATAATATATCAATCTGGTAGTCTATGGTAAGGGACGCAGAAGAAGCAGAGTTAGCATGAGAAACAACTGCTAGGCTAAAACCAAACACTACAGCTGTGCACCCAACTTGCTGCCTGTAGGATGATCATGTTATGCAGTCTAAGAAGGGGGCTCCCAGAAGAAGTCAGTGTTCTGCCCAAGTTAGGGAAGGCTGGGAGTGCAAAAAGGACAAAACAATGGGAGTTTGAAGAAAGGACAGAGTAACTTGTAAGGAAAGAAAACTAAGTAAGGATCCAAAAGGTCCTTTAACTGTACAGCTGAGAGCTTCCCTCATGGAAGGAAAAACTACCCAAGGTCAGAAAAGAACTACTCAGAAGGATTAGTGGAAACAAGCCTTCAAGCTCACATGGGGCCCAGAATAGCACCTGTCCTCACCAGGCAGAATGGAGCCTCCTAATACTTGGAACATTAGCTAGTGCGCTCAGAAGGGGTTTGCCCCGTTAAGAGAGAACATTAATCCTAGACTAAATGCTACTCTGATCACTTCCTGCAAACATTTAAGACTCAAGAGGATTAAATGATTCCTAGGTAACTTATCCTAGAACAAAAGTCAAGATTATGTATAAGAATACAAATGTACCCAGCTCCCAAGAATGTAAAATTCACAACCCTGGGCACTTCGTTTAAAACATTGCCAGGCATTAAAAGTAGGAACATTTGACTCAATAAGAGTCAAAATAAATAAATAAATAAATTTGGTACTGGTGACAGGGTGGGCAAAAAAAAAAAAGTGCTTATAAATGTTTACTGCTTGTGCAAAAAGGTAGAGAAGAAACTGGCTGCAGTAAGGAGAGTTTGGGGGACCATTGTTAATATAACCATGTGTGTATGTGCCTGAGGGCGTGCGTGCGTGCGTGTGTGTGTGTGTGTGTGTGTGTGTGTGTGTGTGTATGCATCCTGTGTGTGCAAGTACCTGTGGAGCCAAAGCTGGAAGTCCAATCCCCTGGAACTGGAGTTCCAGGTGTGTGAACCGCCATGTGAAGGCTGGGAACCCAGGCCTCTGCAAGAGCAACAAGTGCTCTTAACCACTGAGGCATTCTCCGACCACGTGGATGTTCCAAGACAATGTTCTGGAGAAAATGCAACATCTAACACACAGAGTAAGGGGATGCATTGAAAGCAGGTTAGACCTGTTGGAGGAAAACATTAGAGTGAATCCTGAGGACACCACAACATGAGAACCCCAAAATGAAACAGAGATTTCATCAGTAAGCATGAACTTAAACCAACTGGTGTGTGTGTTCGTGTGCGTGTGTGTGTGTGCATAATGGAATGCAGAGACTGGGGCTCTTTTTAAAATTATTTTTAATTTTAAGTGCATTGGCATTTTGCCTGCACGTATGTCTCTGTGAGGTGTTCGATCTCCTGGAACCAGAGTTACAGTTATGAGCTGCCATGTGGGTGCTAGAAATTGAACCCAGGTCCACTGGAAAAAGGGCCAGAGCTCTTAACCACTAAGCCATCTCCCAGCCCCAAGACTGGAGCTCTTATGCGCAGTTTCTAAGAATATAAAATTATGCCACTGCAGTGAAAAAACAATATGAGGTTTACTCAAAAAGTTAAAAATAGAAGTATAATAATATCCAACAATCCTCCTTCTTATTTATGCAGAAAGATAGAAACCACAATCTCAAAGGTGTATTTGAACTCCTGTGTTTGTTACAGCATTAATAGTAATAGCCAAGACATGAAAACAACACACTTAGCCCATTGGCGTCTAAGCAGATAAAGAAAATGTGGTATAAACATACCACATAAAAGAAGGAAATCTTGCCGGTTATTAATACCTGGGGATGCGCTAAGTGAAATGAGCTAGTTGCAAAAGGGCAAACACTGCATGTTTATGGTTATGTGAAACAGTCCAAACAGGAGCAGAGTTCTACCTTCCTAAAGGCAGGGTAGTGAGAATTGAGCTCCTGTAGGGGGTAACACTTCAGCTAGCCAAGACAAACAGGTCCTGAGCTCTGCTGAACAGATGTGTGCTGACAGTAAACACCGCCCATACTGTATGCGCAAGATTTTGTTAACAGGGTCGATTTTGTGTTTAGTGTTTTTATATGTTTTAAGTGCTGTGAACAATAAACAAGAAAAAATTAAACCCAAACTAAGTAGGACAAAGGAGATAATAATAAGGTCACAGCAAAAATTGTATGAAATGAACAAAAACTGAAAATATAAAAATAAAAGGATGGGTCTTCGATCAGACCAATATAGTTAATAAACCTCCACACGAGCTGATAGGGGTAAGGAAAACTACCTGCGTTAGAAACAAGAGAGAAGATATGTGCATGGAGACGTGAAAGCTTTCCAACTGCACACGGGAGCAGGCAGGGTCAGCCTCTGACTTTGCTATTGTCTCCAGTTGTTTTGATTGTTCTGGATTCTCTGCATCTGTGTGTATTGTGGCCAAGAGCCAGACTCAACTATTCAGAGACAGGCTACCTTCTTTGTAATGCAAACAGACTGCCAGGCTCTTGGTATGACTTTCATGACCTAAACCCGTCTACGTGACAGGTCTCAAGGGAAGACGCTGAAGCTGACATTCCCACAGCAGAGGGACATTCCCTGGCTGCTGCAGTATATTGTCTATGCTCATGGGCTGCCTGTTCCCGACCCGGCCTTCCTCAGTACCTCGGTCTCCTTTCTCTGGGAGAAAACCCGAGTCTGAAGACGTTTTTCTCCACACTAACTTAGCTCTCAACACGTTCTTACTGTCTGCCCTTTTCTCCAGCTCTATAATGTGTCCTGTTGGGGTACCTTAGCACCGAGACCATTCTCCACACTGGTCTTGATCTACCTGACACACAGTCAGAACTGTTCTTTGAGGGGAATGAACAGGCTGGTGGGTAGGCACCCTTCTTTTCTAGCTTACTCTGGTCTTACACTGCCCCAGTAAATGGCTAATGCCCTGTCCATCACTTTCACCTCGGCATGTTGCCTTAACCAACTAGCCACTCTGATATCAGGCTATCTTGGCTCTTGACATGAACTACAGAATCACATGTCAATTTCTCAAAGGGAAAAGGCTTCTGGGATTGTGATTAGGATTTCAAATGGAATCCATGCATCAGTTTGGCTGATACTGACATGAAACAGTCGTGGATTAATGAATAACACCAGTCCTTTTAAATTTCACTCAGGTATGTTGTCACAGTCTGCCTCGACGTCTGTTGTCAGGGACAGGTCTTGCACAGCCCTTGTCAGGTGTTTCTTCTTGAGACTAAAGACATGTGCCACCATGATCCAAGGAGTTGAGCCAGGGGCTTGCATGTGCTAAGCCAACACTCTACCATTGGGCCGCACTCCAAGCCCGATTCACATTTTTTCAATGCTATAGTGTAGCAAGTGCTGTTGTTTAACTGTGATCTCTGGCTGTTTTCTGATATATATAAATAATTTATTGTTGTATATTGATCTTCTGTCCTAAACACTGGTAAAGTCATTTATTTGTTCTGGAAGCTTTGTGGCAGGCTGTACTACATTTTATATCTACGTGACTATGTGCTTTGTACATAAAGACAGTCTTGTTTCCTTATTTACAATAGGAATAACCTTTTTCCTTAGTCTTTTTACATTGACTAAACTTCCAATAACATTTTGAGAGATTGAATAAACCTCCTGTGTGCTCGGAATCTAAAGACAGAAGCACTCCTTGTTAAGATCGTGTGAAAAGCCAGGTTTTTGCTGCTGGTAGTAATGTGAGGTTTGTCACCAGGAAGTTCAGAATATGCTGAAACTGTCTACATAGATGAGGCTGGCCTTGAACTCATGATCCTCCTGCATCAACTTCCCAAGTGCTGAGAGTACCACCATTTCTAAGCAATCATTTTTTATAGACACCTTTTTTCATAGTCAAGAAATTACTTCTACCTTTGCTGAGTTTAATTTTAATTATAAATTGATTTTGAATTTTGTAAAAATACCCTTTCTGTGTGTACTGACAGGTCACTGCGTTGTCTTGATTAATGCACTTGATTAGGCCCTCTGCTGCTGTGGCCTGGACTATGTCTTTTCCAAAATTCATGCTGGAATTCAGGTGCCAGTGTTTCATTGCCTTGGGAGGTGGGCCTTTAATGGCCAGTGAAGCCATGAGAGCCCCACCCTGGCAGGTGGGCCACTCCTTAATTAAAGGGCTCTCAGAAGGAGGCGTTCTCGTTGTCCTTCCATGGCTGAACCCCCTTCTATCCTTGCCTTGCTATGAGAGTTCCCGGCCTCCAGAAGTGTGAACCAATACTTTTTTTTTTCCTTTATCACTTCTGTGTACCATGTATTCTGCCATAGCAACACAATTAACATGAGAGTATATTATAGGGCTGTTAGAATAAACTTGATTCTTTCTCCTTATTTATTGATTATTAAGATAATGAAGCAGTGACACACACCTGAAATCCCAGCACTAGGGGAGGCAGAGGCAGGCAGATCTCTGTGAGTTCGAGGCCAGCCTGGTCTACTAAGCAAGTCCAGTCCAGGATAGCCAAAGCTACACAGAGAAACCCTGTCTTGAAAACCTAAGAAAAAACAAAACAAAAAAAAGAATTGTCTCCCTATTCTTAAATGGCAATTTTTTTTATCATGGTGAAATTATTAATTTAAACACAATCATGAATTATTTACAAATTTCAAGACATTGAAGCTTTTATCCCATTGGAGCTTAAGTAGTTGTTAGTTGGTCATTTCAGCCTCTCCATAGAGCCTGCTGAGCCCTTTTGGCATTACTTGCTCATCTCTCCAAGTGTGCTTTGTTGTCTGGTATGACAGGATGTCCCAAATCCATCATGCATTTTAGAACTCAGTCAACTACCCAAAAAGTCCCACTTCTGTCTGTCAGTGTTATTCATTGTGACAAAGTTGTGGTTGTTTTACCAGGTCTTTCCAGGAAGGTAACTCCTGATTCCAATACAAATGGTTTTCACTTAAGTTTGTATCTTTTGTCTCTCTCTCTCTCTCTCTCTCTCTCTCTCTCTCTCTCGCACACACACACACACACACCCCAAATCTCAAGAATAGGCGTGATAATGGGTAAAGTGTCTATGCTCACTCATTTGCCTCATCTAGCACCCCACATGTAATAGCTGCAAGGCAACACTGAAGTTTTAGCATGCTCCCCTGTTCTAGCTCTACTTAAACCTGCAGCGCACCTCCATCGTCGGGGCGCAGCACACGCCTACACTCCATCCATGCTAGTCCTGCCTCTGCATGTAACCTTATTGACCATCCACTATCCTTGCTTGCCAGTGGCCCACATAGTCATTCAGGTTGTGTGAGTCACATTTTCTAGTGGGTTCCTTCAAGGGTCTGCAGAGGAGCCATCTTCCCTGTCATCTCCATGTTGACAGCAGCTTACGTACCTTGTCTGCTCAAAAGTAAGTTAAGTTGGATATAAGGTTTCTGGTTGTTCTTTCCTTAAGAATCTTTTTTTTTTTTTTTTTTTGAAACAAGGTTTCTCTGTGCAGTCTTGGCTGTCCTGGAACTCACCCTGTAAACCAGGCTGGCCTCCACCTCACAGCAATCCCCCAGCCTCTGCCTCCCTCAGTGCTTTCCTTGAGAATCTTTATATATTTAAATAATATATATAGTAAATATTATTAAAATAAAGAAATTATATAATTTATTTTTATTTCTATGTGCATTGATGTTTTGCCTGCACGTATGTCTGTGTGAGTGTATCAGATCTTGGAGTTACTGATAATGAGCTACCATGTGGGTGCTGGAAATTGAACCCAGGTCCTTTGGAAGGGCAGTCAGTACTCTTAACCGGTGAGCCATCTCTCCAGCTCCTTCCTTGAGACTCTTAAATGCATTATTCTTATTTACTTTTTTTCTCTATTCTGACTTTCTTTCCATTAGAAGCCACTTACTGTTTTTTGTAAAGCTTTCCTGAGGTGTGTGCCCTTTTCTTTAAGCTAAGTAATAAATAAGCAAGACTGTCTTGGCGTTGGTTGGTTGTACTCTTATTCTGAGGGTCACTGTATTCCCTCTTAATATATAATCTTCACCCCCCTTTTTAAAGTTCAAGGAAATCTTCTTGAACTGTAGTTTATTTTCACCATTTATTCTGTTTGATGATATTAGTTTTCCTCTACAAGAAGGGACAGTTGGGTCACTTTCTGACATTATTATCTGTTTCTCTGGGGGTTGAAGGACAGAGTTTGCTATGTAGCTCAAGCTGGCCTAGAGCTTGTGATACCTTTGTTTTACCTTCCCAAGTGCAGGGAGTACAGTCATGTGTGACCATGCTCCACATATCTCTATTTTTAAACTGAGAAAACTGATAGTCATTAGGCAGATGATTTACTTTATTCATGGTGCCCCAGCTTGTAGGAGCCAGAACTCAGCTCTGCCCAACTCTGAAGCCTGAGGCCGTGGCTCTACTACCTTGCCCCTTTGTCCAGTGACAGAGTCCTCCTTGCGCTTACAGCCTGTGTTTCTTCACATCGTCACTCTCATGTGCCTTGATGCCTTGCTTCTCCATGGGCCGGTGGCCCCAGCATTACTTGGGAACACATAGAAACACAGCACTCCAACTGCCTGGGCCTACATGACGGGAGTCCTAGCTTCTTTGCAAATGCCCGTCAACCTCTTTGCCTGTGAGGAAATTAACAGGAGAAAAAGAAGGTAGCTTAGGCTGCGATTCTCAGTTTGCTTCATATTAGATTCTCCTGAGACCATATGAAATCCTGGTTGCCAGACCAGAACCTCTACCAGTTAGATCAGAGCGTCTGGGAGCGAGTACAAATGTTTCCAGGCACAGGCAAGTTCACTAGCCCATGTACAAATTCACTCCTCCGTAGTGAAGGTTCCTTGGTCTTGATAACAGGTCCCCCAGGCAGGGTTGTCCAGCGGCCTGAGGCGTTTCTAAAGTGAAATGAAAACTGCCCAGGACTCCCTTCAACACTGTCAGTAAGGACAAACAGGGAATGGAGTTAAACCCTCCTAAGACAGGCGCCTGGTGTGTTTCCCTAAAATAATTCCGGCAGAGGGGAGGGCTGCTGCTGGCTCCTCTCAGGCCTTCGGTACCCAGGATCCAGCCACTCCCTGGAGCCCCAGGGCAGCAGTCCCCGGACAGCGCCCTTACCATCAGCTGTGGTTTCTTCCCCTCCCTGTCCTCCTCTTGCTTTTCCTGGTTTCCTGTGTCCCGGCTTCCTCGGTTCTCTGGTTACTTAGTTAAATGTTGACTAAGTTAAAACTTTAATGTTAGCCATAAAGCCAAAGAACTTAAGGCAGGAGAGGAAAGGAGCCACAGTGACGAATGCCGAGCAGAAGCGGCGTGACAGAACTTGACGGGCTTTGCACCCGACTCCATTCCCGACCAGCAGCCTTTGGTCTGGCGACTGCAGTCTGGCAGGCTTTAACACGCTCTCGCTCCAGCTTATAATTGACATACTTTTCGCTCTGGCAAGACCTGAGCAAACCGTCATCAGCAGGTTCTGAGGGACTTACCTCAAACAAGGCAGGTCTGTGTTGGGTTCAGTGATAGAAAGAGCTATCACCCTCCCGGGTCAGAGGGCTAGAGTGGAAATGCTTGATTCTGAAGCAAAGACAACAAGGTCGGGCCCTGCTCTGCGGGGTGCCAAGTCCAAAGAACCCCTACTCCCACCTCACTTAAGCTGGCTGTGCCTGAGATGGTGGAACACTTACCCAGGGTTCCACAATTTCAAAGGCAACCTCTATCACAGAGCACACTAATCCATTTCTTTTGGGGCTTACAGAAAGAAAAACGGAGAGCTAAAACCGTCCAATAGAAAGGCGGCCAATGCAGGGGGCCCTTTGCCCTTTAACCGTGGGCTCATTCCACATTTTTCCACTGGTGTTTTCTATGCACTGTTTATTCCGTATATGGTAAACGCCTTGCTCAAACATAGAATATACCCTGTTTACGCTCCAAAGTTTCTGCCCCCAACACACACAGATTCTACAGACCCAAGCTTGCTGCCAGCTTCAGATAGTAGCCACCCCAAGACCTGGAAATTTTCATAGCCCAGGGGCTTTCCTACAGAGAGCTTCAGGAGGAGATCATCTTAAATGTCCTCTAAAGGACAGCTGAGGAAAGGCGTCATTTCCCAAACCTCCCCGAGACCACCATCCTAGTCGGCTAATGATCAAGTACCCACAGCGCAGGCTGGTCAGCCTCTGGGGAGAGGTCTCTGGTTGCCTGTGGCTGGCCTAAACAGGTTTGTTTTTTTCTTCCCTATTCCAGGCTACTAACACTTCCCTTGTGGCTGCTATTTAATTGTGGGGTTTGAAGACGAAATGAGAGAAATATTCTGGCCCATGAGTGACTAATTAGCCTAATGAAAACTCACTTTAAGGGTAGCTAATTAGCCAATAGAGGACAGGCAACATTGGAGAGAAGCCCCGGAGGATTGAGAAACCCACTGGGTACAGACAGGCTGTCTATGAAAACTCGAGGTACAGCAAGGCCACAGAAGCCCTGCAGCTTTAAGCATCCATTAATTAGGTGAACTTATCTGAGGCCTCTAAGATCCAGGCCTTAAGCCAACTGCCTTATATGTCCCACTGTTAAGATCCTTGCCCTCACCCACTGTTCTCAGTGTGGTCTCCAGGAAGCGGCATTAGGGTCACCTGGAAACGGAGGCTGCTGAGTCAGAATGTCTGGTGGAGGATCCCACAGGCTGTGTCTCACAAGCTGGCCACATCATTCTGGTAGAGGCTCATGCTAGAAGGCCACTGCTTTAATGAGATCATTCTTTTAACCCCTTAAGGTAAGACTGAATGGGGGCCCAGCAGAGGTAAGGATGAAGTCACAAGGGGGCCTTATCTCAGCTGACCATGCACTGAGCAGGTTCATGGGTTTCCTTGGCTCTAAGATGGGGGCAGACACAACTCTTCTTCAGGCAGGTCATGAGTACCAGGCATTTCAAAGTTTGTCTTACCAGGGCAGGAAACACAGGCCTGAAAATACAGCTACTTGAGGAGTTGAGGAGAATCGCAAGTTCAAGGCCAGCCTGGGGTATGGGATAAGGTCAAGACTAGCCTGGGTAATTTAAAGAAGCTCTGTCTCAAAATAACAATTACAAAAAGGCCACAGGGGCCCTCTTCCTGACGCTTTCAGTCAACTGGATGAATTTATCTCCGAGTGCAACTCAGTGGTAGGGCTCTTGCTTGGCTCTGGGTCAGTTCCCAGTACTGCCAAAAAGGACTCCCCCAAACAAAACAACAGCAAAATAAGCAACCCCCACACACACATGCTTGCCTCTTCCTTACCCCAATCTACCTAAAATAAAGTCTACAAAACTGAACATCCCTAGGACAAATACCCCAAGATAGCAGACAGCCTCTTCCAAGCATACGCTGCTGCCCGTAATGCGTTTTTAATTAAGTTTTTAAACCGTTTCTGGGGCTGAGTAATTCAGCTGAGCCTCTGAGTCCTGAGGACAAGGATTTATTATTTTTTTTAAAGCATAAATGTTTTCCAATGCTGACTTTTATCCAAATAGTTTCAAAGATTAGATTAAAACTCTCTAAAAGTGACACAGCGTCACACAGTTATGCTTTGGAAGGGGCGGGGGTGTCTTATGCTTTGCTTTGTTTGTATTTTTTAAGATACGAAGAACAGATCATGTGATGCTTTTGTTTTAAATTTGTGACTCAGGATTAAATCTAACAAAAAGAACCAAAGTTATTTGAGCATTTGTCTTACCTTGTAACATTTTCACTCAATTTATTTGTTATAAAAATAGACAACTTGAACCAAAAATTCAGAAAATACAGGGAAATGTGAAGAAAAATAAGTCCTATCCTCTCACCCAAAGGAAATGGCCATTTAAATTATTTCTTTGGACCATTTTTCCGCTCATGTGTATGATGTTAATATGCACATAGAATTGTAAGAGTTATTGCCGGTGACCCTTTGAACCCCGCAAATCTTATTTAGGTTCCAAAACTGGCAACACCACATTCGTACACACAGATTCAGCGTGCTCACAGAAAGGGGAACAGAATGGTGTGCTATGAAGGAGACCCTCCGCAGAACTCGGGGCAGGGCCCAGAGTGGCCACAGGTGGTGCTGGCCTGAGACACCTTGCTACACAAACAGGCCTCTGCATGGGGGTGAGCCTGTGGGAAAGGGGCACTCAGACATCAGGCCTAGATCGCCACTCTCCTTTCATGGACACGCACGCTTCTCAAGCTGTCTCTTAGATTTTTCTTTTTTTCATTGCACCATCTGTGTAAGGGGAAAAAGCTTAAACCGAAAACTTTATTATGAAGCTAATTTTCTCTTGACACTGGCGTCTTGCAGCTATGCCAGGGTTTCCTATAATTGAACATTTATTTACTTACATTCTGGAAGAAAAAAGATGGGTGGATTAAAAATGCCATTGAGGTTTTCTTTTGTTTTGTCTTTCCCATAAAACAACCAGAAGGTCACAGAACAATAAAATACAGCACACCCGGAAAGCCAGCTTGCCCTGAGAGAGTTCATTCAGATCATTGTTTTTTGGACATGTACATATACATGTATGTGTGTATATATATGTGTGTGTGTGTATGTATGTATGTATGTATGTATGTATGCATATGTATATGTATATCCACCACACATGGCTTTCAAGTGTAGTGCAAGTATCGAACCGTGAGCCCTGTAACCACTATGCTTTTAAATACCCATCCTAAAATGCACAGGTGCCCCTAATCCTACAGTTAGAGCCCCAGCCACGTGACAACAAAAGACATGTCAGCTTCACACATGGCTCTGAAGTAACCACAGGGCCAGTTTTTCCATTCGTAGGAAAGAATGTTCCAACATCTTTAATGACCGAAGATAATCCTCTGTCATCCTCTTGTGCATCTAGGTTATAAAAATATATACAGGCCTTTGAAGAAAGGTCTTGGTCCGCTGATGTCAACTAGAGGTCAGATTGTGGAAAGCTGGCATGGCTACAACAAGAAATGAAGCCCGCTTATGTTTTCAATTGAACCTCACTATGCAGTTTGCTATTTGGAGATCTAATTAAGGCATGAGGAGGGATTGATTTTAGATGCAGATCACTGTCAGTCAACTACCAGGGGGCGGGGACACTTTCTAGTGAAACACACAAGGGAAAACATTTGGATCCAGAATGAAGACCTGAAAAAATGCTTTACATGGACGGGGAGGATCCGAACAACTTGGCACTCTTGCACCAAGTTAGAGAAAGAGAAGAGGCATACAGACCCGCAGCCTCATTCCTCTCTTCTGTAGGAAGCTTGTCTCCTCTGATAAATCACGTGGGTATGCTTTCCGAACTGAAGCTAGAGATTGGCAGTGCAAGGCCAACGTTTCTTCCAGGAGAGGGAGCCACAGACGGAGGGCGGGGCAGGCGCCCAGATCGAGAAGGCGGCTCCCCCCCCCCCCCCGGAGTTTTAATTTAGAGATGAGGCGTGCGCGTGGGGTGGAATGGTCACAACAGGGTGCTCTTGCAGCATGCTTCTGGTGACTACCTTCACCACAAAGCTACTCTCTAGCTTCCCTGTCCTGGCCGCCAGGAACCAGTCAGAGTGATACGCTTTCTCCCCAAGAGTCCTCTGTGCTAAGCACCCTAAGACTTTCAGCCATATGAAGATTTGGCTCTAAACAGCCTCTCCAGCCTGCCAACCCCCTTACTGAGTGCCTTGATAGTGCCTGCCTGCGCACTAGGCTGTGGGCGGGGAGGGACGCTGTCCTTTCTTTTCTGCATCGGTTTTGGTGACCCATATAGCATGGGAGCAAGGTCACCAGGAATCCCAGAAGATTTCCTTGGGCTTCCCCAAGTCTGCTGTCTAGAGAATCATGGAGACTTTGATGCCATCTTTGTGTTCTACAAATCCAATACTGGGAAGGCAATGAAAGAGTAAAGATCATTTTCTCAGTCTTTGATGGCCCCTACGAGTGCAGCCTCAGGTCTTGGGCCATAGTTAACATCAGCATCCCACTTCTCTTGACTACTGGTAAGTGCTAGGCAGGTAGATGACCAGCAAACTATCAAAAGGCAGTATGGTGGTTAGGATTTAATCCCAAGTTGACAAGATCTAAAGTGTCTGGGAGATCATGTGTCTGTGAAGGAATTTCCAGGCTGCATCAACTGAGGTTAGGAGACCCATTTTAACCATGGAGCAGCAGCGCAGAGGCTTGGGTTCCAGACTGAACACAAAGAAGAAAACAAGCTGAGCTCTAGCACTAATCTTCTTGACGACAGATACAATGTGACCAACTGCTCCAAAGTGTTGTTGCCACGGGTTCCCTACCATGATGAGTTGTATCCCCTTAAACAGTGAGCCAAAACAAACGTTTCCTCCCTTAAGTGGGCTCTGTCAGGTGCTTGATCACAGAAACAGGAAAGGTAACTAAGAAAGTAATCAAAATCACAAGCAGAGATATTTTTGGTGTTTTTTTTTTCCCCAAACACTTTTACACGCTGCTATTCACCATCCTTAGGGGCCATTGCTGGGAGCTCTGCCCACTTTTGCTTTCCTCTGTCTGTGAAGCTGGTACAGTTTCCAGCTGCCTGGCACCAGGCTCAGTGGGATAGGGTTCCCCCTGGGCGGAAACAGGCATCTCTGCGAATAATGCCTGAACATGAGACTCATGAATCTTCTCAAAGCATAGGAGATATTAACTCTTGGCTACCAACATGTCCTGGGATCTTTATAACTTTATAACTACATAACTATATGTCTGTAGGTAGATAGATAGATCTTATATAGCAAGTTTGTGTTCTCGTACCAAACAGCCCGAATTTGTGAGAGGAGAGGCAGTCCTCTGCCTTGGAGAATATTGGAGAATTCTTTTTAGGGAATTGAAAATGCCTTGATGTTATGCGGCTAATATCCACTTATAAGTGTGTATATACCATGTGTGTCTTTCTGCTTTTGGATACCTCACTCAGGATGCTCTCTTCTAGTTCCACTCATTTGCCTGCAAATTTCATGATGTCCTTGTTTTTAATAGCTGAATAGTAGTCCATTGTGTAAATGTACCACAATTTCTGTATCCATTCCTCTGTTGAGGGGCATCTAGGTTGTTACCAGATTCTGGCTATTACAAATAAAGTTACTATGAACATAGTTGGGCAAATGTCCAAATTGAATGGTAGGCCATCTGTTGGGTATATACCCAGGAGTGGTTAGCTGGATTTTGAGGTAG
The DNA here is from genome assembly GCA_028658305.1 of Pachyuromys duprasi. Classification (NCBI taxonomy): domain Eukaryota; kingdom Metazoa; phylum Chordata; class Mammalia; order Rodentia; family Muridae; genus Pachyuromys; species Pachyuromys duprasi. Next base: position 73,462,653 of record CM053765.1, on the reverse strand, counting down.
TAGGGCTTCAGTCAGGATATATAATAAATAAATTGTGAAGAAAAAAATTTAAATTTAAAAAAATGCCTTGATGTAAATTCAGGTCAAGCTGTGGGTTACATTACTTGCTAGTACTAAGCAATGACCATGAAGATAACCGTAACAGTAGCCCTGTTGAACATCACTTCCCGTCACAGGCCCTGCTGAGCACTGCACTATAATCCCCGCAGTACGCCCAATACCACCAAGAGAAAAGAATTGCCACACCCCTAGGCAGTAAAGCCGAGCATGAGAGAGGCAAGATTTACCCATGTTCACGTATCCTATCAGAAGCCGTTTAAAACTCACGGCTGGCTTCCCATCAGCTCCTGATTCTCCATAGCTATTTTTTGACCTAGAATTAGTGATCTTGAAATTAAGTTCAAATTGTTTTTTGTTTGTTTTGTTTTGTTTTCCCCAGACACACAGGCTCTTTTGCACTAAAAGGAGAAAATAAGCTGGCCTATTATTTCTGACAAATCATTAAAAAAAACTAGAGTCTACAATAACAAGCGCCTCACTAAACTATACGAAGGTCTTTAAAACGTATCACAGTCTCTGAGAAATAGAGAAGCATCTGCCTCAGGATTGTGTGGCTGGGTTGATCCAGCTGTAGCCACGGAGTAGATACCACAACTGTGACACTTACCAGTGAAAAATGTTAACCATAACTCCCACCACAACTGTGACACTTACCAGTGAAAAATGTTAACCATAACTCCCACGATGATGGCAATCTCCTCTCTTGACTTCTGTCTTCAATGAGAGAGATGCAGGAACTGTGGCCAGCAACAGGGACAGGGGAATGCTTAGACTATGGCAGGGTGTAGTGGGTACAAAAGCTTTTTCCACACCAGACTCAGTGTGTGTGTGTGTGTGTATGTGTGTTTACCAGCTTGCACGTGACTCTTGGTACCACTGCCAGTCTACACTGCCAGGCACAGTCTTGTGTTCAGAGAGCTCATGCTATCATAACTTCCTTACATTTGTGCCACACAGCACCAGGATCTCTGGGGGCTTTCTAAAGGCAACATGTAGGATGCTGCCAGTGGTATTTCGGGCTTGAATTTTAGGCATCAGAGATCTCTTTGTCATATAAACAGGCAGCCAGCAGGATGGGAAGAAAAGTATGTCTACTAAGGAAGCTGATCACTACATTTCCTGTGATTGTGATCTCAAATTTAACTTTTCATGTTTATGTGGCATGGTTTCTTGACAGCAGCGTTCAAAGTTTTAAAAGTTAAACTGGCCTTCATTTGATATTCAAGGACATTGGCTCAGGACTCTGGCAAGAGACTTAGCACCTCTTGAGAACTCTTGAAAGACCTTCCCTGGCCTGGGTTGCCCAATGGCATTACCTCCTGGACCCTAGGAACATGACTATTCATGTACCTTGGGAACATTTATACCCAAAGAGTAGGTATTCAGTTGTCATTCAGTTGTTAGTGTTCATCTAATCTCCTTCAAGCATTCAAGCATCAGGCTTTGCAAGAGAGGCTTGCTTTTGAGTTCTTAGTTCAAGGGCAATGCTTACTCTGGGAGAAGCACTACTCTGGGCTGGCAAAGCAGGACCACAAATAGTGACACCGGACTCGGAGCATGGAAAATGCTGTCTTGCTACATATAACTATGGGAAAAGGACAGAGGTAGGTGGATAGCCTGCTGAGTGGATGGCAGGGTGGGCAGATAGGTAGAGGTGGGTAGAGACGTATATGAGTACAGGATAATGGTTTTGAGTCTAGACAAGATTTGCTAGTCTTTGATTTCTTAGTGAGGTGACATCAGAAGATTTAAATACTGCTCCACAACCAAACTTCTCCACCTCTAAAATAGGGATGACTCTGCTTGCCTGGCATGTGTGTTAAGGGGATTGACGGTGAGGCCCGTAGAGCACCAGGCAGGTGGTAAGCCCTCATCAGAGAGAACAGCTTTTTATTCGCATTAGTAGTGTCTAGAAAATCTTACAGGTATTCCTGGGATTCGAGCCAGGCTTAAGAAAAGAGTGGGCTGAGACAGATGGGAAGGGACAAGAGGGTGCTTTCTGATGCCTGAGAACCTGAGCCTGGAACTTTGGAGGCTTGTGGGTCATTGAGGGCTGCTACAGAGTCATGGGGCTAGAAGGGCAAGTCGGAGCCTGAACAACGGGCATGCTGAGGAGCTTCCCTGCCTATCAGCAGAGATTTCTGGGAGTTTCAGAGGGAACTAGGAAGTCTCCCAGGAGCCCTTTTCTTCCCCAGCCTGGTTTTGACAACATCCGGACTTCCTCTGAGCTGGGAAGCT
>CM053765.1:73421200-73460255 GCA_028658305.1 Pachyuromys duprasi | reverse complement strand
AGAAGCACAGTTCCAAGTGCTTACAGGCTCCTCAGGCCCAGTGATTCTGGGGACACTGACTGCAAGGAGGCTGGCACAAGAACCTGGAGCTTGCCTGAGAGGTTCCTTCTGTAGGAGGCAGCAGAGCCCAGGGCACTGATGATTGCCTTCAGGAAGCAGAAGCCTCAGAAAGGAGAGTGCTCACTGAGTGAGCAGCTCATGGATACCCTGCGGGGAATCTAGGAACTCTGTAGATTTAGGCCAGCGCCTAAATCTACAGAGTTTGTGGGGAAAGGACCTGCCCTTTCTTTCTTACTTTCTTCTTCCTCTCCTTCTCCTGCTCTTCCTCCTTCTCCTCCTAGACCGAGATTCTCTGTGTATCTCTGGCTGTCCTGGAACTTACTCTGTTGACCAGGTTGGCCTCAAATTCAGAGATCTGCCTGCCTCTACTTCTGCTGGGAATAAAGGCATGTGCCACTATGCCCAGCCAGGTCCTGCCTTTGCAGTCAGACACATTTTAAGAACCTTGAGTATCTATTGATGCAGCCTCACCTCCTTATTTTGCCCACAACTACACTCGCTGCAGTGATTTCTCCACCATCACACACCTGGGCCACACCAGAGGCGATTCTCAGCCCCTCCTACTCTCCCGACCCCATGAGAACCTAAAATAAGCAAGCATCTTTGACATTCTGATTGTGACTTCTAGACTGAAATTAAACATGTAAAAGCTTCCTTAGGAAGCCTTCATTGCACAAGCCCCACCCTCCTTCTGACTAGTCTCCCTCTGTATAGCTCCCGCCTACCTGTCAGGCTAGCTTCAGGCTAAGGGGACATTTCTTGGTGATAGGTATGAAAGCCGAAGCTGGTTCTAAATTCATCCAGAATTGTCAAGATGGGTAGAGTTGGTAAACTCTGGCCCAGGCGGGTGCCTACTTGAAATAGATCACCTAGAAAATAAACTGGAATAAGAGTTTGGGGTGCACTGGTGCCTTTTGTTATGTTCTTCTCATACATCTGGATGACCAGTTGTTACCTTAAAATGATTGGCCAAATTCTTACCCTAGGTGTCATGACAAAAAGCCTATATGGAAGCTGACAGCTTCGGACCAGGTCCCAGCTATCTTCTGCATCAGTGGCTAACTTTTGAGCAAGTTTCTTGTCTTTCTGTACTTCAACGATTTCCTTTGCATGAATAGTAGGAATCTGATTGGCAGAGACTGGCATATGACAGTTAAGACATTTCTGTCACCCCAACAGACTGGTCCTCCCAGACCTGCTTTCCTTGCAGTTAGGGCTGCTGTGTAGTTAGATTCTCTTGCCAAGGGAATGTGATCCTCCACTCTCTCTCTCTCTTTCTCTCTCTCTCTCTCTCTTTCTCTCTCTCTCTCCCTCTCTCTCTCTTAACCACCTGCTGGTTAAGGGTGTGTCAGATCTGGGGGCCTTGGAGCATGATGGTGCTACCGGGAAGAAGGAGCCTAGGGCTCTGAGTTACCACATGGAAGAAGCTGCCAAACATTTCCACTGAACACCTAATTGAAACGACAAATTAAAAAAGTAAAGCCAAACCTTCATTAAGTTAAAAGGCTTAGCATTCAGGGTGAGTTTTTACAAAGGGTGTTCTGCCTCCTAAGGTTGTCAGTAAGGTTAACATGGTAAAGCCTTTAGGACAATTCCCGGGACATGTATAAGTGACCTATATGTGTGAGTGCTAATGCGATGTGTGGCTAGATAAATAGAGGACAGAGAAACCCTATGAAGGGGATAAGTGAGCACACAGAGCCAGACTCCCTGTGTTGCCTCTGCAGCTGATGTACTTCCCCCTCACAGTGTCCCCTTTCCGTCCCCATGAACAAAGCACAGGCCCCAAGTCATCCCTAGTTTTCTCGTCCTTACCAGGAAGTTGTGGCCAACCTACCACCATGTCTCACTCAGTCCCAGTACATCTCCACATCCCCCTTTACGTGCACTTTCCTCTTACCGCACACCCTGGCTCTCAGAGAAAATCTCAGGCTTTTCTAGACAAGGGTCCAAGAGCAGAGCAGAGCAAGCCAGCGACATTCATTCTTTAACGATGGACTCAGCTCCTTCAAGCAGCGTGTTTTCTTCAGTATTCTCTGTGTACTATAAGATAATCTATGAATAAAGCAGGTGAAGATCTCTCTGGAGCTTACATTTTGAGGAGAGAAGCTAGAGAGTAAATAAAGTCACGACATACTAAGTAGGATAACTGTAAGTGGAAGGCAAGTCGTGGAGCATGATAACCTCAGGACACAACAGGAAGATGCCATTTTAAACCAAGAGATAGACTCTCCTGGGAAAGTTGCATTTGTGGCAAGACTAGAGAAAGTGATGAGGTGGGCATGGGCGGAATTAAGAGGGACATGTGGGACTGAGCAAGGCCTTAGGGAGCCTCATGGGGAGGGGTTATCTTTGACTTTGAGCAGGAGAAAGTCATGGAGGGTTCCAGGGAGAGGGTAGCAGGACCTGACATATGTATTAAAAGGATCATACTGGTTGCTAGATAGGAAGAATAACCAAACACAAGCAAAGCACAAAGCCAGGAGACCAGGGCAGGAATCTTGGCAAGAGATGATAGAGTATGGCGACTTGGGCCAGGATGGGTGTGGTGTGAGTGGCAATTGTGCATATATTTGAGGATAGGGCCAGACAACTTTCTGGCCAATTGGAGGTGGGGGTTTTTAAGAGTAAATGAGGAATCAAAAATGACTCCATGGTTTGAAGCCTAACAATATGATAGCCTGGACATTTAATGAGACAGGGCAGGAGCAGGCTTACCGAGGGAGGTTGAGTTTCCTTTCTGGGTTTGTTAAGGCTGAGGTGCACATTCACCATCCAAGTGGGGCTGACAAGTATGCAATAGGAATTCAGGGGAAAGGTCCAGGCAGAGGAATAAATTTGGAAGTTGTCAGCATATAGATAGAATTTTAAAGTTGGGAAGCTGTCTGGGATCATAGGTCAGAACACATGGATAGAACAGACATCAAAGAAGCAATCCCCCCACAGTAAGGGGTTTAGAAGCTGGGAGGGACCCACAAAAGAGACTAACCAAAGAAGAGGGGCTATTGGGAGGGACACCTGGAAGAATGCAGGGTTCTGGGAGCCAAGTGAAGAAAGTGCTTCCAGAGAGGTGAATAAACTATCACAGAGGTCAACAAACTGAGAGCTGAAAATGGACCACTGGAATGAGCAACATGGAATCTTCTGGAGACGTAACAAGAACAAAATGGGAGCCAAAGACTGACAGGAGTGGGCAGGAGAAAGATCGGGATAGGGAGAAGTGGAGACAGAAACCTCAGACACAGCCTGTTCAGTGAGGCATACTGCAACAGAAGCAGCTAACCAAGGCACGGCTGGAGGGCAAGAGCTGGCCAATAGGGCTTTTCTTTCAGGCAAGAAAAATTGCACCATAATTGGATGTATTGACCAAAGCCACCAGACATGATAGTAAGTTTTTTGTAAATGTGTACTCTCCCTTTTGTGCTGAACGTTGTTTTAGTTTGTGAGCAATCTGATTTCTGAAAATATTTTAGTAAATTAATCTGAAGAAAGAAATGCTATGCTTGTCCCATTTTCCTGCAGATTCTGGACAGGACATGTAGACCCCTTGTCTGAGAAGCTGGGTTTAGATCAAGCCTGCTGGTTGTCCTGGCCTTCCTGACCTCCACTCCACAGCACAGCTACTCTGTTGCCCCTCTACCTCAACCTAGGACAGGCCTGACTAGACTCTTGAAGCCTCCTGCCTTTCCAGGAAAGTAGACCCACTAAGGAGGTGATTCTGTAACAATAAGAATCTTTTACCCTTAGAAAGTTTCAAGTCTAACAGGTTTTCAGATAAAAATTATTTGAAGTGTTTTTTAATTTATTTTTTATTTTTCTGATCTCTTTAACACCAACATTGAATAATCAAAAGACCTGAGCAATCAAATAATGTAGATATTGGAGTGGGCAGACATCCAACTGAGTCAGGAACAGCTAGGGATACAGCTAGGAGGGCCACAGTAGTGACATAGAAACTATGTGGATTGACTTGGCTCTCATAAGGCAGATACATGCTTTTCCTGATACCATGTGGGGTGGTCTGAATGAAAATGGCCCCCATAAGCCCATAGTGGGTGGCACTATTAGGAGATATGGCATTGCTGGAGGAAGTGTGTCACTGAGGATGGGCTTTGAGGTTTTGGAAATTCAAGCAAGGCTGTCTCTCTCTTCCTGCTGCCTCAAGATCTGGATATAGAACTCTGAGCTACCTCTTTAGCACCATGTCTGCCTGCATGCCACCATGCTTCTAACCATGATCATAATGGACTAAACCTCTGAACTATTAGGCAGCCCTTTATAGTATAAGAGTTGCCATGGTCATGGGTTCTCTTTAGAGCAATAGAAACCCTAAGACACTGTATTTTCTTTCTGTCAGAATTCAACCTATGATTTAGGGCAGACATTCAGACTCACTAAACAAAAGTGAAGTCTTACTCATATAACGAGGCTGCTCAAACAGAATGAGTCACCTCCAGGCATGCCAATCAAAGGTACAACTAATGTCATTAAGAATCCATCTCTCCTCTTTCCTCCTATGCATTCTTGTGGTTCTTAGATGCCAAAAGAGGCAACAAAGTCTCACAACGTCTTGTGCCTCTTGATAATCTTACGTTATAGCATCTGAAATACCAGGGCAGAAGCAGCTTCTCTCCAATTAGCTCTAATTAAGTCCTTGGAGGATGTCTGATTGGCCCATTTTGGGTCATGTGTGAGATCCTGACTCAATCACTGCCAGCTAGAGAACGCTGACTAGCTAGGCCTGAGTCACGGCCTTAGACAGAGATGAGCTCATAGTGAAGAAGGTGCCCTAAAAGGAAATTCATTTTCACTTGCCAAAGAGCATGCTGCAGGAGCAACTGGGATGTGCTGTGTGGCTCCACTCCTGAGGCCAGTTTCCTTACAGAGGAGAGAGGTTCTTGCTGCTGTTAAAGCTCACCCAGGGACAGGACGAAAAGACTAGAGGAGCACTGAAAGCTCTTCCTCGCTCACCCCTTTCATGTTTGAAACTGAACTTTTAAAAAGGAAATGAACCAGAAAGAATCAGGATGGTTAAATTAATAAAGACAAAAAAATTAAAAATGACAGTATAATAAAAAGTAAATGCACATTGCAGCCAGCCCTGAAGAGACATGATAAGCTAGGGTCAGAGGGAAGGGGGTGAGGTCCTCTCCTATCAGTGGATTTGGAGGGGGGCAGGGAACAGATGAGGGAGGGATGGGGAGAGTGGGAGGGAATGGGGGAGGGGGCTACAGCTGGGATACAAAGTATATAACCTGTGATTAATATAACAATAAAAAAACTACTTACAAAAAAGTAAATTTATCCAAAGTTCAACTATTTGAAAAGTCTAATAAATAGCTTATAAGACCTTCACTGAGGATAAAAGAAATCATAGAGCTAAGGATATAGGTCAATGGTACATTTGACCAGAATGTGTAAGACCCTAGATTCGACTCCCAATACCAAAAAAAAAGTATTGAAAAAAAGAGTAAAAGTTCATAAGTTTGGAAATAAAAATAAGACATCAGTTAAATAAAAAGTCACAAAAGGCCCTAAGTATTGATATTTTAAAATGTATAAAATATTCATATTCTGTAAGCAATATGTAAAATATCAAAATCTAATGAATGAGTTACTCTAGAGTATCTGAAAAAGGTAATACCAACACTAGAATATTTTAGGACCAGAGAGTTTCACAGTTGTTCAACATAGGCGGTTAAAATATAACCGAAAAACCCGAGGCCACAGAGAAACCTAAGTTGCTCTGTAAGTCAATATTAGAAGAGAAAAATCAACCAATAAATAAATAAATAAATAAATAAATAAATAAGTAAGTAAATTGACCCAATAAGAACCCAACAGTTAATTAAAAGCAGTCACTACAGGATAAATAATAATTACATGATTTGGGGTTATTTCAAAATTCAAGGGTTGCTCAGATCAGAAAAATCTGTCGCCATGATTCATTATTACAACAATCTCCCAGGAACGTGATTTTGTTGTAAATGACAAATTAATTTGAACCAGTGGTTCTCAACCTTCTTAATGCTGCAGCCCTTTAATACAGTTCCTCATGTCGTGGTTGTTATGGGTTCAGGAATAGCCACACACTGACCACTTGAACACCAGACTCAGATTGATGGAAGTTTATTGAACGCTGAACAAACACTGTCCAGTCAGGGCTACATCTAGTCTCAGGACCCAGCCAGTGACTCCAGTCTATTTCTAAGGCAGGCTTTTTATATGAAAAAACCATAACCAGGTAGCAAGGTAACCAGGTGTAGGAAGTGAGGGGTGGGGCTGCATTACATCATTTTGAATTCGATTTTGTTCCAAGTGTATTGTATTTAGGTAGCTAGACAAAGCGTTTTAAGCTAATTAGCTAAGATATAGGTTTGGGAACTTTCCAGTTCTCTACCATTCTGGGAGAAAGGATCATAGCAGGATGTTTCGTTCTTAATTTTAATAGAATGTACATTTAACTTTAACTCAAGCACAACATCCATTTATCATCTATTGTTTTATTCTAAGCAACAAGTATGGAACTATCCTGGTCTCAGGCACATCGGGCCTGAGAACTTGAACTTAATTAATTTCACCTTATGATCAAAATGGAGACTTGGAGGCAAAATGGCTTCTCATATGCTAAGTTTCTCATGTGCTAAAGGAGACAGCAGGTGTTAATAGAGGAACTACAGTAATGCTAAGAACTAAAGTAGGTCTTTGGTGGAGGCGCTACAGTTATGTAAAAAGTTTAAGCTGATTACCACAGTGGTGACCTACAACCATAAAACTATCTTTATTGCTAATTCATAACTACAATTTTGCTACTGTTATGAAGTGTTTATTTAAATATCTGCTGTGCAGAATATCTAATATGTGACCCATGTGAAAGGGTTGTTTGACCCTAAAAGGGTAGCAACCCAAAAGCCGAGAACTACTGATTTAAATTAAAGTTAACAACCATATATTACTCTTTGTGTTTCTATGGTTTGGTTGGACTCAGGTGAGCAATTCTCTTCCATTGGTGTTACTGTGGGACTTATGTAATTGTCTTTGAGGGACCGAACAGCTGCCTATCATTCATAGACTAGCCCATTCTTTCATACAGCACTGTACAGGACTCTAAGTGCAGGCCTCTTCCAAGCAGTTCTATTGTGCAATTGCTTATCCGGTTCTCATTGCATCCTGCCTGCCCATGTCCAGTTGGCTGTAGTCACACGCATGTGTCAATGTGGGAAAGAAGAGCACAGAGGCAGGAAACATGCAAGTACAGTTGTTCTAGGTAATAGTCTACCACAATCAGTGTTCCATACATTTAATACAGTGTAGAAGCAATTTCAAATACATACCTAAAATCAGTGTGGAAGTGAAGAACAAACACTTGTAGTGAATCATGGGAAACTACAATGTTCAATTCTTCTCTATCTGTTAAGCAACAATCTCTCAGCTTGATATTAACCTAACTAAAAAAAAAATACTAGAACCACCTTCACTGAAGCTAGGAACTTGAAAATGAAGTTACAATTATTATTAATAGTTGCCCTTAGAATCCAACAAATTTATTACAAATAGAATATGAAGTAACTGTTGCAGATATTGAAATAGCCTATGTGGATATGGTTATATGCTTTGAAAACAATAGGATTTGGAGCTGCAGTAATGCCTCAACCATTGCAAGCATTGACTGCTCTCCCAGAGGACCCAGGTTCAATTCCCAGTGCCTATGTAGCAGCTATCAGCCACCTGTAACTGCAGTTTCAGGAGATCTGTAAATATGACATCATATGGCTTCTGTGGGCACGAGGTACACATGTGGTGCACAGTCACACAAGCGGGCAAAACACCCATACCAAAAAACTAAATAAAAAGGTAATTTTATCAACAATACAGGAATTATATAAGAAACTTGAAATGTTCTCTCTCTCTGACAACCAGCACCTAGAAAAGAGAATGGGAAACATATTTTAACAAAGATGATACTTTTATTAGAGATAAATTTAACATTAAGAGCATGGAGTAGCAACATTTCATCAAAGAGCTAAGCCAACATCATAACAGATGGGGAAAGTACTTCAATCTTGGTTGTGAATATAATATAAAAGTCCATCTTACCAAAATTAAGAAATAAACATAATCAATTACTCTTAGAGAAGATAGAAATTAGATTAAGTCATCTCAAAACGTACAGAAGGATGAGAGCCTAAGAGTAACCAGGAGAAAGTTTTTGAATCACTAAAAAATTAATATAAAATTAAATTCAAAGAAAGCATATAGAGAAAACTTTTCTGTCATCTATATCTCACATCTGACAAATTCTATCTTATGCCTTACCATGCAGACCCTCCAAAAGTTCTTTAGAGAGATAAATATGTTGATTTTTCCTGTGGTGGTTTGCACAAACATTAGAAATTTCAAATGCACAATCACGCTTTCGCTTAAGTCTGTAAGATAACAGAGTTCTCTTGTTACCTACTATGCAACTGTTCTAGTTTCCATTAGGTTAAGTTACATGAACGTGGTCCCTTATCATTGAATATTGGGTTACTTTTACTATTTTGTCAATACAAGTTGTGTCCCAAAATATATACCTTTTCCCCTGGTAAATGCATTTGTAGCATTTCCCAAACTCCCAACTGCTGGGAATATGCATTTGGACGTTTGCCAGATTGTCTTCTTTGGGGGGTCATCCCAAGGGGTCATGGTCTTAACAGCAATGAATAAGAATGTCTTTGCTCCAAACTTCATCACTGCAGTGTATTACAAAGCTTTTGGATTATGGCCAAGTCAAGAGACATAAAATCTTTCTCAGCATGCTTTCCATTTGTATTTTTTTTCTCATTAGGAAGGAGTAATGTTGAATATCTTTTTGATTTTTAAAAAATGTATTAAAATGTTATGTAAAAGAACTTGCCAATAAAAAAACAATTCACACATTGAAATTAACCAGCCCTGAAGTCCGCCCTTCTTCATGAACTTCTGTGCAGTAGAATGGCCACTCTGAAGCTGTGAGGCTTCACACTGCATTTTACATTTTCATTATCAAATATAGTTCTTTGTACTTATCCATCACCAAAGAGTGAAAAAAATCTATGTCAGGGTTAAAACCAGAAAAACAATTAGCTTTGTAACCTCTCACGACTCAAATGTCTATTACCTACATTCAGTTATTTCTAATAATTATCTCCTAATAATTAGCCCTTCTTGTTCTCCTTCCTACATGGTATACTGTACCCACACGCATATGTGTTTACACACATTATATACATAGAGAACATATATTGTTTTCCTACGTGTAATAGACGAGGACCTGCATGTGAGAGAGACAGGCAGGTTTCTTCTTTCTCAGATTGTGTGACCTTCTTATACTATGTGTTCTAAGGCCTAACTTTATGTAAGGAAATGGCATTAAGAGATAGGGCGTTTAGGAAAAGATCAAGTTGTGGGGGTGAGGTTCTCACAACTGGAACGAGAGCCTTGTGAGAAGCCTGAGGGAGCTCATACACACCTTCCGCTTTGTAAAAGTGGAATATATAGAAGTATCTGTGAGGGTCAGGCCCTCGCTAGACATTGGGTCTATTCTCGGCTTGGCCTTGGACTTCTCAGCCTTCAATAAATTCCAGTTATTTGTGAGCTGCCAGCGGAGGCTCTTTTGTTGCAATCTCTGGAACACGAAGCGAACAGAAGCTTAGAGATCACAAAGAGCAAACGTGGCTCAAACGAGTGAAGCTTTTACCAAACAAGTGACACGGCAATGACCATCAGGAGAAAATGAAGCCAAGGGTCTGAAAACCAAAGCCATGGTGTCATACAGGAAGAGACTTGGTTCGTGTGTGATCAGGAAAGGACAACTTGATGTGTCACAACGACACATCAGTTCCCTCTGACTTACTCTGGCGGGGAAACAAGAATTCATGTTGCTGAAGGAGAAATGTGGAAAGGGAGGGGCTGCTTGTCTTCATTTCTGATTGGAAATCTGCGCTCAAGTAGTCCTTCTGGAAAGGGATTTGGCTACAACTGTTATGATTAGAACACACAAAGTGACCTAGATGTCTCACTCCCACCTAGAAGAAGGAAAGCCATGTGTACTGTTCCATAATGGAGGTGAAAACTGGAAACAGCCAGCCTGGGGAAGGTTGACTATACCACACAGCTGCGCCTGTTACATTCAGCCACTGAAAAGGGTAATCTGGAAGTGAAGCAACTAAACTGAGGGCCCTCTAATTACACCCTCCCCAATGGCAAACTTATACTGATCTTTCCAGAAGCATGTTGATGCTGATAATCATAGGAATATGGAGGGAAACACAGTGGAGGGACAGGGTTTCTGTCCGCTTATTTCCCACAGAACGAAAGGCTGGAAGTCCGTGACCATGGTTCTTCCTGGGCAGTGGAAGTCAGCCTTTCACTGTGTCCTCACATGGCAGACAGCAGCAGACCTGGTGTCTCGTCCGTCCTCTGACTTACAAGGGTGGTCGTCCCACTCACTAGGGCTCCAGTCTCATGAGCTAATTTCCTAGCAGAGGAAGCAGTTTTGAATACTACTTCTTTGGGTCCTAGGGCTTCAATTTGTTGGCTAGGGGGTGGGTATACGAACATTTAGATTACAGTAGACCAGAACTAACCTGCCCCTTGAGCATCAAGGCTGTGCAGAGGGGGCTTCTACAGAGGAGAGGAAATAAGTCAATGCTTATAAAAGCAGATTCCAATACCTCTGACAAGCAGCTCTGGCACACATGAAGATTCTTCCCTGTTTTCACAATGGAGAAAGACAGCCTCCTGAGCCCGGGCCCCACAGTAAGGCAATTACGGAACCATAAATATCATGCGAGACTTCTGACTTTCCCATGGCTTGAATCTGAACCATTCCCAGACAAATATAACTAAGTCAGGGGCGTGAAATCGATGTGCGCAATTGGATAAATGACAAGGGCTTGGCTGTGTGAACTGGGGAGTTGCAGCTGACCCTGGGACTGAAGGGTTCTAAAGTGTCACTCTGCTGATGGAATGGAGGTGGCCCCCTTGCTGCCCACGAGAAAGACAGAAAACGTGGGTTACTGGAGCCACGCATCCACCCTGTGGCCTCTCCCCAGTTGTCTCCTGCCCATTTGTGGCGAACAGTTCACTTGGAGGATTAGTATGGAATAGGATGGGTGAACAGATGCGACAGATTAGAGAGGAAGTCTGTTCCCGGGTGGCTCTGACGATCTGGCAGGCTCAGGCAGAAGAGGGGGAAGGAAAGGAGAATAAGGAAAAGCCTTCTCGGGTTGAATTTTGCAATCATTTCTGAACACTGCTGTTTGTGTGCCGTTTAGATCTTCCTAAACTATAAAGCAGAAGGAATAGGGGATCAGGGGAATAAGATGGGAATGACAGATTAAAAAAACAGCAACTAAGTGGGCAAACTGACAATGTTTTCAGTTCTTCAGTCTCTGAACCTATCTTTGAGGCCTAAGTATCTAACACCTAGGGGTGAAGAAGCAGAATAGTAATTTTTTTTTTCAAATCAAGGAGTTGGCTGCATGTTTTTGTTATTAGTAAAGTTCATTGCTTGTGATATCTATACTGGAAAGTCAATGAGGAAGGTAGCACACCCTCTGACCCGAGGGAAGCCAAAAGCCAAAGGCCACAGACATCAAGCAGTAAGGATTTGCTTTCTGTGCAGGTGATCCAGCTGTGATAAGTCCAGAAAAACATATACAGCAAGGCTGCAGAACCCAGGCTGGGTGGCCCAGCACCAATGGAAGAGGCATCCGGGTTGGGGGCCTTCCCTTCTTCCTCCACCAGACATAGCGATCTGTCAGCCCCACGTTGCCCACACTCATCCTGGGCACCTTACACATAGCTCTCAGTTGTGTGGGAAGCTGAAGACACAGTCCAGAAGGCAAGGTTTATTTTTATTTAGAAAGGTTGAAGAGGAGAAATGTAAAGTTGATTAAGATACTTAGGTGAAAAGGATGTGAACTGATGCTGAAACCAAGTAACCTAGATGGAGGTCAGAAGCAAAAGGTGGCCTTCCTGAAGCTAGCCTTCCACAGTGGGGAGACAAATCCAAGGTTGGAAGGAAGCAGGAGAGGTTGTCTCATGGCCCAGGGGCTTGGGGCTTGGGGCTCCGGGCTCCAGACAAAGGCCATAGCCTTTTCTTGCAGAAGTTACCAGACTCTGGCAAATCGCTGAGCTTGTCTGAATCTTAGTGTTTTTACCTATAACTGGAGATGTACCTACTTTGCAGAATTTTAAAGAGGTTTTTAAAAATTGAGGCAAAGTGCTGGCATAGGAATTGCTTTGGAAATGTGAGTTATTATATTATAGAAGCTATACTATAGAGCTATTACTTTACAGAAGTCCTGTTAAAACAATAGGATAGTGGACACTCTTATGAAAACTCATCCAAGTCCTGGGTTCCCAGACAAAGCACAGGACATTTGGGAACATGATGCCTAAGGCCTTTAACTGAACATCTAGGTCTAGAACTAGGACCCTGTACTCCCATGGAACACTGACTAGAAGAACTCCCACCCTAGGCTGCCTTGGCAGGATTCAAACCATGGGTTATGAAACCACCGGATGCCCAACACTTGATGCTCATCCCTTCCTCCCGCTGCCATTCTAGCCATGCCATGTTCTGTGTACCCTGGGGCATTGTCATCTGTCTGCCCCTCAGCCGCAAAGCGATTGTCATTTCTTTTTCTTCTAATTCTTTATACCCATCACAAAGTGCCACCAGCAACCCCTGAGCCTGACCTATCTCCCCAAGTCTGTGGTTCTTCACCTCATCCTCCACCCACAGGCAAAGAGACCCTGGAAGGGATGCGTCAAATCCCAGATCCCATGATTACAAGGCTGAGACCTTTAGAAGTCACAGACTTCCAGTTCTCAGTGTGCGCCTAAGGGCTCTCCCTCCCTGATCTTATCTGGCTCCCAGCAGCCCTCCCTGAGCTTGGAGGTTTCAGTCTTAAAGCATGCACAGCCTTTTGACTGACTCAGCACTGGCAGAAGGCCTTGCTTCTGCCTGGAACCCTGTCTTCACCCCACATGCTCCCAGCCTCGGCACAGTTGCCATCCTCTCCTTGGATGCCAGCTCCCCAGAAAGACAGGCACAACTTCTGCTGCCAAAGATAGAACTCTGGGAGCACCCCTTCCCCAGTGCTTGCTTGTGCTCTCCGGAGCTCGGGTCTCCTCACCTGTGAAGTGGCCATAATGGCAAGGGGATTATATGTACATTGCTTTAAATAGTGTCAGGCGCTTGGTAGGTGCCAAATCAATGGATGATGTTAGCAGATATTTATCTTGTGGAATCACTGCGATTTATTCTTATGTCTATCTCCCCCGGGGCCTCTGAGATGGTAGGGGTCTTACTCGTCTTCGGATGCAGGCCAACTGGCAGGGTGCCTGGCATGAAAAAGCCACCTGCACTGAGCTCAGGAGCACCCCTCCCACCAAATGCTTGTCCTCACAGAGTCGCAGCATGTGCCCTTACTTGAGAATAGCTTGTGCAAATGCAGATAAAGTGAGGCCTCATGGAATGAGACCAGGCCCAAGACTTTATAGAAGACTGTGTGAGACACAATGCAGACGCAGTCACAAAGGAAAGAGGCCAGTGATGAAAGAGGCGGAGACTGAACTGTGCAGCTTTGAGCCGAGGAGCCAAAGAGATTGCCATAAACCAGAAGCTCGGAGAGCTGTGGGAGAGGACTGGGTGCCTGCAGAGAGAGACCAGCTCTCGCAACAATTGGAATTTGAAATTTTGTCTTGTAGAACTGTGAAAGAGTGAACTTCTGAGTAAAGGAGAAAGAATGAATAAAGAAGTAATCAGACACCTCGCCCAGCATTCTGAACCCAGGACTGGGCGAGTATCTTCCTTCTCTGGGTTTTACAAGACAAGACTCTCTCGGGAGGGAGTTAGGACTCAGATTCCTCCCCACTATCACCTTAGAGCTGAGGAAGCAACCACCTTGCCACAGACCAGCTCAGATCAACATGACCCAAGAGGTCAGAGCCACCACCTGCCACCAAAATATTGTCTTCTGCCCAGGAGGAAGGATGTTCTTTCACAACCAAGTCACTTAAAGCCGGTCCATTGTGTGGAAAATCCCAAGAGCCGGCCAGTGCCTGGTGCTGGGTTCAGGCTATGTACCCCAGCTCCTGCCTGCCCTCCCTAGGGAAGCCTACCACTTCCCCTCTCAAACCGTGAAAGTATATTTTCACACACACATACACAGAGAGAGACAGACAGACAGACAGACAAGAGACTTTCATTTCCCAAAGGGGTCATTTGGCAAAGACAAAAATAGCTCAGAGAAACCACAGAGGAAATTATGTTTTTGGCAAGAATCTTCATCCCTCAATGTGCCCCTTGCTTGGCTAGTTCACTTTGTGCAGTGGACACAGACTGATGCCAGGTGGTATGGTCTGAGAGCCCACTGGTGACGCTTAGACAAAAGTTGTATCACTGTAGGAAGCGTCCACACATTGCCACTGTAAGCTCTAAAGTGATGCCTTTGAGGATGCCTGTCCTTCCTGTTGTGTTTCCAGAAGCAAATAGTGTGATTTTCTGAGCAACACTCACTCCATCATGAATCTATATTGAAACAGAAGCCTGTGACATGGAGTCCCATGGGACAAAAATGGCATTTCTGTTTTACCCAGTCTAGCTGTGTAAGCTTTCACAAGATGCCCCTGTCTCAGGATCCTGATCTGTCTGAGTGTGAAATGCCAGCATGTGTGCAGTAGGGGCTCAACAATTGTACTTCCATCAGCCTCCTACCCATGGAGACTTGTATGAAATTCTGGTGAATGATGTAGGGTACTTTTACCCTAGGTTCCATCTAAAGTTATATGTTAACTCAAGTCATTGTCATATTAAGAATTTGAAAGCTAAAAGCTATCTATAGAAACCAAGCATTTATTTCTGGCTCCAAAGGCCAACTGAGCCATTATAAGGATATTGGGGTGAATTGAATAAATCACTCATTGCCAAGCAGCAATCACTTCCTATTTGTTGGGAAGACATGATGTACTGAAGTAAGCATTTGACTTTGATTGCAAAGATAGATAAGGTTTGAGCCCTGGATCAATAGAGAATGGCTAGGATCACCTTCTCTGCCCAGATGATCGAGATGTTGAGGTCAATGGAGACGAACTGGTTAAGAGCCCACAGACAAAAGGTTTTTTTGGGTAACTTGGTGTCTTTATGAAGCTGTCAATTTTCTGACACATGTCTGGACAGGGAAGGTTAAAAAGACACATTCCGGTGTGAAATAAAGGTGTTGCCAAGTGTCCTCTCCATATCTCTCCCTGCTCTGTGCCCCAGGACATGCTTCTCTTGGACCAGGCATGTCCTGGGGCTTCCTTGTCCTCTGGCTCTTAGTACCCATGGCTGAGGAACTGGACAAGAAAAGGCACACAGTGTTTTGGCCTTCAGCTTCCTGCCACACAAGCTGTAACTTGGCAGAGCTGCAGTTTTCGATCTCAGCGACACCCCTATTGAGCAACCTCTTTGTTGACTCCAGCTCTCACCGTAGTCCACCCAGTAGGTTAACTGCGAGGTGAGGCTGCGAAGGAGGCTATAGGGGAGTGGGGAATTGGGTCAGGAGAAGGAGGGCAGCATTACAAGGCATGCAGGTTGGCATGGATGTTCACGGAGGAGCCGCTGGGCTCAAGAGTTACCCCACCTGAGTAGGGAGAAGGCGGAGCTTCCGCCTCTTCAAATGTGGCACATAGCAGCAGGGCTAATGCCTCCCACTGCTGTTAACTTAAGGGACAGCCCCTGTTCCTTGTAGCTCTCTCAGCCCACTCACACTTCTTCAGATCGTCCTTTACCACATTCTCTTCCGTCATCCCTGAAGTATACCACCATGTCTTTCCTGCCCTGACTTAAATCTTCCATGTTGTCCTTCATTTTTCTGTCTTCAGAACTAGGTGTAGCAGATGCTTGCATCCAGCCCACATCTCTATCACTAGTCAAGGCTTCTTCAAGTATCTCTCTGTCTTTCTGATGAATTTTCTCCTGAGGTCACGGTGGCCCATAAGAACAGTTCTCAATGGAAAGGTCAGGGGACCTGGTGAATGATTGTGAGGTCTTTTTGATCCTGAGGTAGCACTTCAAAGCATTTCTATGAGTTTCCAGAGGTCTGATTTGAGCTGTTCACAGCCACAAGTTATTTACTGGTGTATCCTGAGTTGCCAGCCCTCCTGGTCCTGAACCACTTCCTGACCTACCTCTCCACTCCATTAGCCATTCTGTAGTAATACAGAAAACACCTAACACATACTACTTATGAAGAAAAGAAGGCTTATTTAGCCCAAAGTTTTTGAGGTGCAAGTCCAAGACTTGGCAGGCCAATTATTTTGAGCCTCAACTGAAGTTTCCAGATGCCAGTAGTAAATGAGCATGATCGAATGTCAATGAGCCAGAGAGAGAAGAAAACAAAAAGGTTTCATACTCCACACCTCCATTGGCTTAAGTGCCTCCCACCAGGCTCTCATTCTTAAAGGCCCACAGCCCCTCCCAGGGACATTACAAGATCTCGCATATGGAAGACACACACCCAAACCATAGCAGGCACAGCCCTGACAGCTCTTCACAGAATCACTTCCTAGTGAATCTACCTGTCTATGAAACTCTCTTTCATGAGAACTCAAACCAGGATGCCTAGGGCATAAATGATAGCCCCATCCAAACAGGCCACACAGGTACTGTGAAATAACTGAATTCTTTAGCAAGGTCTATAGAACCCTTGATAATCGGGCCTCCACTCAGTCTGTTTTCCTCTCCCCTGCTCCAGAACACTCTCTGGCTTGACTTCTTTCTATCCACCAGCCACACTCAATTATAGGCAGTTCTTGGAACACTGTCTGCTTGTCAAGTTTTCTGGCCATTTGCCATGCTGTTCTCTCTGCTGGGAACAACCTTCATTCACCCGTACACTCATCTGCCTCCCATTTGTCTTTAAGGCTTCCGTGTTCCCTGACCACCTCCACCAGCAGACACCAAAATGGAGAGGTGTGGATCCTGTTTGGATGGTGCCTGTTTCCTCCCACTAGACTATAAACTCCCGAACACAGGAACTTCCTTATTTATCCTCAAAGTCCCAACGTAGCATTGCACACACAGGGTAGGTTTTTAAATAAGTGCTGATTAATGGATAAAACAATTTAGTAAATGAATAAAACATTTATTCTGCCGAAGGAATATAAAGATCCCTCCTATGGAATAAAATACAGTAGATATTCTGAGGAAATTGTAAACTACCTTATGGTCTGATGGGAAAATGGCAGGAGTTACTTCATTGGGAAGAGGTGAGCATTAATTTTTTAAGGTTATAAAGGAGGTAAAAGCTAAGCAGAAAGACTGGAGTTGATAAGGAGCAGGGAGAGGAAGCCTCCAGTGACAAGGACCTTCAGGACATTCCCAACCTAGGAAAGGATAGTTCAGGCCAGCAAGAGAGAGGATGCAGAGCGGACCTTCTGGGCATATAAGTGGGGTGTGTCCTTGACCACATAGAGTTCTAAGGCTGTGACTTCATTCATTGTTCAATCTGCCACCCCTCCCCCAGCACCTGCCATCTTTCCTTCCTTCCTCAACTTCCTCTGCTACTGGGTGAGGTTTCCTGTTAAGTCGTTCTGAGAACTGGAGTTTTCAGAGCTCTGGAGAGTAAGAATGTTTGCTGGTGAAACTGCTACCGAAGGTCCTCATTGACTTCCAAGAAGCCATGACTCGCTATGCCGTACAGGAATTTCAGAGAGGATGGCCACTTCTAGAGACTGTTCAGGGTGCCCTTTACTGAGTTTTCACAGCTACTCAGGAAGAGGACAACTTCATTCTTGTGTTCACAAAGCCAAACTGTCAGCACCAGGATGCCGCCTCTCTCAAAGGACACATGGTGACTCATTTCCAGGACGGAGGCCTGTTGTAAAGTGAATTGCCCTGATCTTTTTCATCTTTCAACTCAAAATTTTTGAAAACTTTAGAAGGTAAATTCCCATATTTTATAGAATCCAGAAATGGCTAAAAATGTGTATCTATGTAAAAATTACTAGTAAAAGAAGATTTTAGGACAGCCAGCATTCATAAAGATGACTGCGAAAGGCTACAGAGTCCTAGAAGGTTAAAGCACTGCCCAATAATCTTTCATCCACAACCCCAACATCCTAAAAGCTCAGAATCCAATTTAAGACCATAACTTCAACATTGAAATTCATGTAGTAGCAAACAGTGACCTGAACTAATGGGAACTTATTTATAGTCAGTATTTATCTTTAAGAATTACTTATACATATTTTTATCACCCAAATACTGATGTGTTCTATTACAGGGTTCTCACCTATACCTCAGTGAGAAGAATTATGTAATGGAAAGTTTAAGTTAGACGTTGTTTGGGTCATTCTATAAAAAAAAATACTCTGAATTCTAGAACATGTTGGACTTAGAGGCCACATGACAGATTATGTGGTAAGCCTAAATAAATTATATTCAAATCAGTTTAAGAAGTAGATATTTTTAGGCTATTGTAATTCAGTGAAAGTTGGAGCATGTAGCCATTATCACTTCTGACTGTCCAGTCCCTTCTCCAGTTCCTTCTGCATCTGTACTCCGTTACTTTGCTCTCAATAGTAGTTGATGAATCTGAGCCTGAGGCGCCCTTGAATTGCACTGGGCTCAGAGACATGCCTGTGAAGATTGGCTGCCTATGGGCCCATCACATAATTTTTCTTTCTGGACGGAGAGGTCAGATTTGCCTTTTTAAGAAGAAGCTGCAATTGACAAAACCAATGGGTGTATGTGAAAATGCCCCAGAGACCATAAAGGAATGCAAAATCTCTAAAGAAAGCTGATTATTCAGTTCTTCCAAATAACCCACTGTGACTCTACAGGGGTATAAGCTTTGTTTAAAGTGAAGTATACTGACACTCTGTGCTGAGTGAGACCCAAGTGGACAACAGGATGACTGGAAAAGCCTAGGCAGGCCTCTCTCCTTTGTGCTTGTCCATCTTGGCATGCTTCCGTCCTTCGATGCCTGTTTCATTTCTGTCATCCTCTTGGGTGTGCCTTTGTGCTTTGGTTTTTGCATCCCTCTCGACATGTTATCATCTGGGGTTGCTTCTCTTCCACACTCTGTCCTGTGTTTAGATTACACAGCCTGCTTTCAAGTTTCAGGCTTCCCAAGTTCAAAAAGCCAGACTTTCTAGCAAGTACTAGCCACTTTCAAAGATATTTCACTTGCTCATGTTAATGCTATGTCTGAGTGGGCATGCCCTACAGGTGGCTCCTACCAAAAAGCAACTTTACTTTGAGTTTAGAAAAGCTGAGATCAACATTCAGTAGACAGAATTCACCAGACATTTAGCACTCTCCGCTACTTGAGTCATATTAGTCTGGCCCTAGAGTCAGGTCTTTTCCAGGGGAGGCACCAAGCAGCACACGGGTGTGTCTCACACAAGAGAACAATCAACAAGATTAAGTTACTTTGAGTTCCAAATTGATTTTCCAGAACTTTGTCTTCCCATCACAAAATACAGCTTTCTGAGCAACTCAGTCAATGCAGTCTAATGCTACGAGGAGGTTCGGGGTGGGGTGGGGTATGCTTTAGGAAAGCAGACACATTCTGGAAATAAAAGGCTTTCACATGCTCACGAATAATTGATACAGTTAGCTTCCCAAGGACCCTTACTATTTGCATTCACTGAACCCAATGCCAAGAGAGATTTTTGTGTTTATGCTACATGAACTTGGAGAGTTGTTCAAATTCTTTTCATCTCTAGAGCTTTGTTGTATTGAATGTGTGCTAAAACTAAAAAAGGATGTTTTACAAGGCTTTGGCACTGTTTTGAAATACAAATTTGGTCAGGCTAACAACTGTTTTTAATTGCTATAACTTGCTATGGTTTTCTTTATTCTTGATAATGTATAGTTATGCCTTTTATAAAAAAATTAATCTTTCTTTGCTTGTTTGATGTGGTTTTAATTGTTTCTTTGCTTTTTCAAGACAAACTTTCCCTATGTATCCCTGGTTGTCCTGGTACTTACTAGGTAGTTCAGGCTAAACTCCAGTTCAAGACAGCCCTCTGCCTCATTAATCCAAGGAGTTTATGGCTCTTAAGTAAGAGAATTCATGACGTTCCTCTGTAGTGTATACAGTAACCTATTGTTAAAATGTAGTTCAACACACTGTCCTTGATGTTACCCCTTTTTTCAAAGTCCTCTACGTTTGAATTAAACAGAACTGATCAGGACTCTCTTCATGGACCTTATACCCAGGCTTAGCCCACAATTTTGCAAAGGCTAAGAAGCAATTATGTTAGGTGTTGCAGGTCATGTAGTTTAGTTGCAACTTCCCAACTAACTCCACAGTACAAAAGCAATCAGTCACTGGCAACAAGGAAGTGAACACCACGCCATGACTGTGTTCTAGTAAAACCTCATCTACAAAGACGGGTGTTGTGCTGGATTTATCCAGAAGCCCCTGGCTTGTTTGGTTTAGTGAATGGGTTGCTGCGTTATGCCATAATTAGCTTCAAGATTCTGGTCTTTTCCATAAACTCTTGTGTTTCTTCTAGTAAAAACTCCTGTGTCAATCACTTTCAAAAAAAGAGTCCAACCACTACATAACCTATCAGAAAAATAACAGATTTAGGCAAAAGTCATTAATAGTGGGTAGTGATACAAGTAGGAGAAACTAGTGAGAAATGGAATATTTACATAATCTCTAAATACTAATAATTCCCCACTACGTACTTATTAACTGCAAAGAGGAGAGTGATTTTGCAGGGGTACTTTTCAGTGCTGGAACCCCTCAGTCAATTGATCATAGCTATTTACCTGACAATGAGATAAACTGACATATGCATCTATGCTGTCTCTGCTAAAACCACCAAGCAAACACAGATGGAGGACACTGTAGACAATGTTAAACCCATACTCTCTGCAAGTACCAATGTTATGAAAAATAAGGATTGGGGAACTAGGCCAGAATAGAAAAAGACAGATAGAAAAAGACAGGTAGAAAACATGGCCCATAAATGCAGGTATCTAAGATTCTATGTTTATAAAAAACATTAGTGGAAGAATTGTCAAAATCCAAACTAGATCTATAGATTGAAAAACATTTTGTATCAAATTTAATGTTCAGATCTTGATCATAATACATATTGGTTATTGTTTTCAACACAATCATTCCACCACCAGAGTGACTAATCATTTTAGCTTGCCTGGGACAGAGAAGCTTCTTTGATATAAGACTTTTGAGGACTTGGCCACATAAATGGCAATGGACTCTCAAAAGGGTCTGAACCAAAATGTGTGATATATGTGTGTACATGGGTATAAAATAAATTTAGAACATGTTGGTACTTGATGCATAGTAAAATATCCATACTATTTTAGGAGCTTTTCCATATCTGAATTATGGAAATTAGTATTTCCATATCTGAATTATACTAAAAATAGAAACAGAATGGAAAAGAGCTCAATACTATCTCAAGAAATGACCCCCAAAGCTGATAAAAATGTGCTTTTTGCATCATGGCAGTCAGCAGCCACAAAAAGAGCCACTCTGAACCTCAGCCCTGCAGTGTGAAGCATTGCTCAAATGCCTCCTATCCCCCACCCTGCACACCACACCCTGCATCATCCAAGCTCAAATGAGAGAGGCTTGTTTCAGAATACCATATTTTTAGACCTCAAAGTAAGAGACTAGTCTGAATATGACTGACAATCAACTATTAGTTAACCACTGATTGTATGTTGGTCCTTTCCCTTGAGAGAAGAACACCCAATTTTCACTACTACCTCCATGCAGAGACTTGTTAATGACTCCCTTGAAGAGAAAAAAGGAAAAAAAAAAAGTTATAAGGAAGTTACATCAGTTGGCCAAGGATAGACAGCTGCAGGGTGAAGAGGGACAGATCTCAAACCAGCTCCAAATAATGGAAGACAACACAAATGGCCACCGATGGGGACAGTGAAACACCATGTCCTTCCCTGTAGCCGCACATTAAGGAACTGCTTGAGAGGCAGACACCGGGTGATCAATGAGAGACTGCCGAGCTCTGTGCTCTGTGAATTCCTCTGTGCCTGAGTCATGCTTAATTTCCATAAATGTGTGTGCACAAGTAAATGCATACACAGTTTTGCATTAACAGAGAGGTCAAGGACAAAGTCTCTTAAGCTTCACAGTGCATAAGAACCACTTGGTAAAATAATAATTAATGATAATAATGATAATAAACAAAAATGTGTATTTAATGTCAGGGGTCCCCATGCACTTAGAATCTTGAAATACCTACAAGTCATGGTACATCAGGTGGTTTCACCTTAGCTTGACAACATTTTAAGTTTTAAAAAAAATCATCCCTATTGTTTAGAAGGTGAGTAAGTACCTCAAGGCTAAGTCAGGCAGGAAATTATTCCCCTCCCGGATGTCAGACACACTTGAGGTAGGTGAGGCTCCAAGTTTGGTTCACTTGCACACAACGCATCTAAGAAAGTAGCTCCAGTGTCTGGGAAGATGTGTCAGGCAGACAGACTCTGGACAGGCAAGGTCAGGGTGTGGCCTCCTCAGAGGCCACTGGCAACAAGGCCGGAAAAGATCTGCAGAAACTAGCTGATCCTGAAGACACGAGGGGGGCGAGCACTTTCTCCTTGTTTGTGTGCAACTTGAATTCTTCACTCTATGTGCATGTCTTCTCCCAAGCCAGCAGGCCTACAGGAGCAGGAAACAGGCATGGCCTAGCAGGGAGACGGAAGTTTCCTGGACCTTGTGCTGCAGTTGCAAAATCCTTATTAGCCTGCAAATCAGATCCTGCAGCGGTGTTCCCCTCTCACAGAAGTGCTCAGCAACTTCGGTGGGGTGGCTTGTGGTTACACTGGCTTGCCTACTTTGCTCCCCAGATACTGTGTCTGATAATGTTATCAGACACTCCTCTCAGCCTTGCTCACTCTCTTTTAAGTCCCCTGCCCTACCCTCTCTTTGCTCTTCAGACTCCCAAATATATCATGGTTCAGGGATTCTGTGCCTTCCCTTTCCTCTCCCTGGGATCCCCCCTTCACATCTCCCCCTCCCCCTATACTTCCATGACTTTCCTCTTCAACTGTAATTCCTTGTACAATGCATTTTCTATGGTCCAAAACGGCAACCCTTAACATTTCCCCTTTCTTAGCTTTGCTTTCATTTCAGTTCTAAGTCTACCTATCATAATGAGGGTAAAACTTATTTGGTGATGGTGTTTACCCTGTTGAACCATAAGCACCATCAGTTCTGGGTTCTTTTTGTTTTTACAGTTGTATTTTCAGCATCCAGAGGAACTCCTGGAATTTAGCAGACATGTAAATCTCTGTTTACTGTACAT
This sequence comes from Pachyuromys duprasi, assembly GCA_028658305.1. NCBI lineage: Eukaryota > Metazoa > Chordata > Mammalia > Rodentia > Muridae > Pachyuromys > Pachyuromys duprasi. The sequence goes on along the minus strand of CM053765.1, from coordinate 73,436,864 downwards.
GAACTGGGCTCACTCTACTTACGTTTCTGTGAGTCCGGCCTCTGCATTCCATTTGTGTAGACATGCACGGAGTCCCAATGTGGTACATGAAGAAAGGATCTTTGCCAGGAAACAGAGCCACCTAGGTGCCCATCAACAGATGAATGGATGAAGAAAGTGTGTTACATGTATACAATGGAATTTTAATCAGCTATAAAGAAAAAAATAAAAGTGTGACATTTGTCAGAACGTAGATGAAACTAGCAAAGTAAGCTAGACTGAGAAAGACACAAACTTCATGCTTTATCTCATATAGAGAAACTGTGTGTATTATTTGGGAGGTAGGGCGGGGAGGGGGTTGGTTAGGTGCGTGTATGTACACGTGTATGTATTGGGTGTTTAGTTGTGTGTGTGTATCAATAACTAAAACATGGATCATGAGATCAGAAGGAGATATCTCAAGGAGGGGGAAGAAAGAATAGCGGGGTATATGTGAGGTGATAGCCGAAGTGGGGATTATCTGGGGAAAGAGCCGAGCCCACCAGAAAGACACAGGAGTATGTGTGCAGACTGGGGGAAGGAAAAAAACTAGAATGATGCCTAGTGACATATATGTATGAAATGTCATAGTGAAACCCATTTGTATGCTAGCTTTAAAATCCATAACCATAAGCCTGTGAGTTTAACATTCCACATATTTAATATATAAAATAACCTGTCCATTCAAATGTTTTAAACCTCGTCTTGGGAGATGGCCCAGCGGGGAAAAGCATTTTCTCAGTAAGCATGAGGACATAGCTCCGGCTCCTGGAACCCCAAGTGCTGTGTGTGTGTGTGTGTGTGTGTGTGTGTGTGTGTAGCAGGAGGATCTCTCAGGCTGACTGGCTGCCAGCCCAGCTCCATGTCCAGTGAGAGATCTGTCTCAAGAGAGGAAAGAGAAAAGTGACAAAGAGAACTAACTTCCTCCTCTGGCCTCTGAGCATTGCACACACAAGTGCACATACAGTGTGCGCGCACGCATACACACATGCACACACACATGCACGCACGGCTGTTTGCACATGCCCACATGGAAACTCTTTTGAAAAGTATACACATGAAAATTTGAAATAATTTTATTTATTATTTATTATTTATTTATTATAATTTATTCACTTTGTATCCCACCTGTAGTGCCCTCCCTTGTCTCCTCCCAGTCCCGCCCAGCCCATCCTCCCTCCATTTAATTTAGTTTTAAACAAACAAAACAAGTCAGCAATTTCAGATGGGATAGACTTCATGTCCTTATCACTCTTCCTTTTTGAAGGTCTCACCTTGTGTCTTAGCAGAGATACTTAAGTGTTTACCTTCCATGTGAAACATAATTTTGGCTGAAGCCCTTTCCAAAGAAATATCATAGCTCTGCTTTGAAATGGCTTGGCAAGGCACAGTGTGACTCATTTAATTTACATTGGCCCTGACTCTCAGAGGTCATCAATTCTTTTTAAGTGCACTAAAATCTAACCTAAAAATTGTTTCAAATGTAGTTAAATTTTTATGAGCAATCATTTAATTTGTTCTATGCTATGTGTCCATCGAGTTAAGCACTTGTGAACTGGAATTTCATTGCTCTGTTTGTAATTTAAAGCAACCATTACTTTCCTTTGAGATCTGGCCATGCTTACGGGCTGCTGCTTTTTCATCAGGCCTCAGTCTTGAACCCACTAAATCTACCGAATCAACTTTCCTGGTGGGAGTCAGAAAAATTAAGTCTCACTTTCCTGAGTATTAATACGGGTCCTGGATTTGTAGAAGAACTGCTATGATGCTCTGTGATGGTGAAGAGAAGTTCCAAAGTCAAAGCATGGCTCACTACAGTGGTGCTGATGCTGGGAACCCTAGCCACTCCTCCTGCACAGCCCACCCGAGTTCCTGGGAGTTGGTGACTATGCTTTCTGTGAACAGATGGACTGCTCACCTCTCCTCTCCATTCTACCACCATCAATCACCCCCTGGGCCCTGATGGCAGATATGTGTTCCTGGCATTTTATGACACTTTGATAGAATTCTGTTGACTCATTTAAGGCAAGAGGGGGAAGTGCTCGGTAGCGGAGGCCACATGGGAAAAGAGATCAGTTAGTCATCATATCCCAGGGCACGCTGCTGACTGCAGAGCAGGCTTTCATCACACAACCTCAAAGCTGTCCCTTATTTGTAATGACATTAGCCTTGGTGGTTTGTCCTTCACTTAAGCTGACAGTTGCTGACGTTTTCTTGTGCTGTGGCACAGACTGGTTTATTTACCACCAAGAAGGCTCACTTTGAATGGATCTTGCCAAACCTATTCAGAAGAAGCACGTTTCATTCCTACCCAGCGCTGACTAAAGAAAAACCATACAAAACCGAAAGCTAGTAACTGTCCTAGAGGACAGATGTCACCCAGAGCCACCAAGTCATTTTGTTTGTTTTTCTTGCTAACCCAGCACGACTTTGAACCCACACTGTAAACAAAAGAGACAGGCACAAAACTCTACACTTCCGGCTTCCTCCCAGGGTGCTGGCCTTTCCAAGCCCCATATGTTTTCCTAAACAAAGTTTCATGAAGATATATTTATTTAAAGAAGAATAAAACCTCAAAACCTGTTTTTAAGAATTCGGCATCAAAGTAAACCCTGCTCTTCCAGCTTAACCTTCGGAAGAGATCTATCTGAGCTGCAAGGTCACTTTGTGATCCCCCTGAGCAAAGCAAACAAACGTCTCTCCAGTACTGACCCCCGACTTTGCAACAGGAAGAGATCTGAGCTGCAAGCCCCCGGGAGAAAATAAACATTGGAAGCTCTCCAGCACTAACCTGGAACACGGTAACCTTCAGCTTTGGACCTGAGCTGCCAAAGCTAGATCTAACTCTAGAAGAGGTTCTGGTGTCATGAGATCTCACCTCGTCAACAAAAGCCCTGTTAAGATTCCTTACAAATTTCATGATATACTTGTTTTTTTTAATTGCTGGTATATACTCACTCATATAGACATGTAATATAGGATAAACCTACTAAAATATGTACACCTAAAGAAACTAATCAAGAAGAAGGACTCTGGCTAAAATGCTCAATCCCCATCCCAAAAGGCAAAGCAGATGGACATCAGAAGAAGAAGAAAACAGGAAACAAGTTAGGAGCCTGCCACAGAGGGCCTCTGAAAGGCTCTGCCCTACAGAATACCAAAGCAGATGCTGAGACTTATGGCCAACCTTTAGGCAGAGTGCAGGGAATCTTATGAAAGAAGTAGGAAATAGTAAGACCTGGAGAGGACAGGAGCTCCACAAGGAGAGCAACAGAACCAAATAATCTGAACACAGGGGTCTTTCCTGAGACTCATACTCCAACCAAGTACCATGCATGAAGATAACCTAGAACCCCTGTACAGATGTAGCCCATGGCAATTCAGTGTCCAAGTGGGTTCCATAGTAACGGGATCAGGGACTGTCTCTGACATGAACTGATTGGCTGGCTCTTTGATCATCTCACCCTGATGGGGGAACAGCCTTACCAGGCCACAGAGGAAGACAATGCAGCCAGTCCTGATGAGAGCTGATAGACTAGGATCAGAAGGAAGGTTAGGAAGACTCCCTACATCATCAGTGGACTTGGGGACGGGCATGCGTGAAGAAGGTGGGATTGGGAGGGGAGGAGGAAGGGGTTTATAGGGGGATACAAAGTGAATAAAGTGTAATTAATAAAAATTTAAAAATGTTAAAAAAAGAAATAAACAACTATCAAACCTAAAAAAAAAAAAAAGATTCCTTACAAGACCATCATTTGCACCACCTTGCAGTTTTTGATTGGTACTACTTTCATCATGATTGGCTGCCTTCTGCTGGCAGGCTACATTGGCCACGTGGGGACCAGCCGGGCCATTGCTGTCCTGGGTATCTTGGTGTTTGTGCCCGGTGTTACCATTTGATCATCATGTACAGCTTGCAGCAGCTGCCGGAAGTACTCCTACAGTGACCTTCCAGCCTGTGATGACTAGCCCACCGTAGTAGAGGGCGGGGGCTCACAGGTGGGACAGAACAAAGCTCCAAGGCATTGGAGGGTGGAAAACTACACCTGAAATTAAGGAATTCTGCAACTTTATAAATGATAAATAAAATTATGACCATACTTAAAAAAAAATAAAGAGTTCGGCATCATGACAGACTCTAATCTCATCAGTACTGAACAGAAGCAAGAGGATTGAGAATTTGAGGCCAGCCTGAGGTCAAAATGAGATTCTCTCTAAAGAACAAACAAACAGCAGCCAAAACAAACAAACAAACAAACAAACAAAAAACACCTTTACAAACCTGTGTTCAGGTTATTAGACCCATAAAGAAGAGAGGCTGCCTGTGAGCTCGGGCAGGACCTTTGCCAGATATGCTGGCTCCACGTCTTTGTAACAGCAGCCCACTTGAGAGAGAAGAAAATTGAGAGTGGGTGGAACCACTTATTCACATTGGTCAGCAAAAAAACAGGCAGTGGTTTTAATAGACATTTGCCACTGATCAGAAGAGCAGTTGATAGATTTTAAGGCATGCCACACTCTTCTGGGATTATGACCCAGGTCTAATGTTCAGTGTTCTCCTTCCCCTACTAGCTCCCCATCTCCCTCTCCTATGTGTCTTTTCCTTGGGAAGACAACCAAAACTCTTCAGTTCTCATTGGTGATCTGAATGGACTGGCTCCACTCTGGAAAAGGCTTTGCCCAGCTCAAGCCACTCAGCACATCTTCCTTAAGCCACATCGATTGGTCGGCATTGAGCCAGGCATCTGATATGGGCAAATAAGAGAGGTGGTAATTACAGGTTGTTGGTGACCAAACCTGTTGAGTTGTGGGACTGTCCTCTGTGGGACCTCCAGGACAGTTGTGTGGTGAAAGTCCAGAACTACCTATTGCCACTTCAGAAATAACACATGCCAAATCTTGTATGGCTTGGAGTCACTCCGGTCAGCTCTACCACTAGACTTTCAGTTATTTGAGCAAACGAATTCCAGGTTTTCTATCACTTGTAACTGTAAGAGACCTAAATGATTCAAGGTTGTACATTCTCTTTCCAGCCAGGTCAACATTCTAAAGCAGTGGTTCTCAACCTTCCTAGTGTTACGACCCTTTAATACAGTTCCCCATGTTGTGGTGACTCAACCATTAAATTATTTTCATTGCTACTTATTATGATTTTATTATGGTTCTGAATCATAATGTAAATATCTGTGTTTTACAATTCTCTTAGGTGATCCCGTGAAAGTGACATTAGACCCTCAAAGGCCTGAGAACCACCCTTAGTCAGAGTGTTTTTCTTTCTTTGTTGCTATTTTGTCACCTCCCGGCATTACTCCCTCTTTCTTTTCTTATAGAACACTCAGGAAACTTACGCAGCTTGCCTTTTGGGCATCTGACTCCTCACCATCCCAACTGACTCCAACTATTTGCTCCAATGATGGGCACATGGCCCAGGTACAACCAGTTAGGGCAATCCCTTTATGAGGACATTTGAATAGATCAGAAAAGAGTAGATGTTCTCATGATGGTCTATGAAAATAAGACTAGAATATTTTATTCTAATCCTTATTAAAAGGCAATTGACTGGGTTTGCTGAAGGAAAATATGGAGAACATCTCTGAAAATGCAGCAAAAAGGAAAGAAAGACAAGAAATGCAGTCATGTTGAGTGTAATAGAAGTTTTGGTTTCTTTAAAAACTCAGTTATCTTATGTAAATATGTTTTTGTTTTAATCCCAAGTGTGGGATTTTAGTTTGGGCTTTCATTTGCCCACAGCTGATAATTGCCTCCTGGAGGGCATGGCTTTTGCCAGCTGGTAACGGCCTGCCTTGTGTAGGAGGAAAAGGACCTTCTTAAGGATGTTGAAGGACGCTGAAGGACATAAATATGAGAGCCCAGAAAGAGAAGCTGTGGCAGTTTAGAGAGACCAGAGACAGACAGTGTAGCGGTTTGGAGAGACATAGGAGAGACACTTCATGGCCAGCAGCTTGGAGGAGATGGACAGAGGAGACTATTTGTTTCCGTTTGCTGTTGACAGAGCTTGGTATTGCCCCCAAAGAACCCATCATCCCTAAACAGCCTGGAGAAGTAAAGGAGTCTGTAGCCCCTGTCCCCACTAACCTTCTCTTACCTAGGGTTACAGGGTCGGTGGAAAGGAGCTGGAGGCTTAAACACCCCAAATAAAACAGAGGATAAAGCTAATGCAGCAGTTGAGAAAAGACAAAGTCCTAACAGCATTGTACGGCCTGGATCCCTCACACCCAAGACAGTTTGAGACGGGTTTTCTATCAGTTGTGCTTTAGAATCTCAACTAATAGAGATTTTTTTTGCATTAACATTTATTATAATATGCTTGACTCTCCAGTCTAATGAATGCTTAATGCAGAAATTTTGAGCTAGAGGGAAAACATAGAGAAGAGACAGAAAAATTCACTTTGAACCCAGCAAGTCTGAATTTGTAGCTGGTAAGGTTTCAGTGCGTGTCTTATTCCATGTAGTGTTTGTGGGTTTCTACATCGTGTCCATGTTATATGCTTGCGCTACAGTTTGGTTTACTAATCACCTCCTTTTAACAGCTATGTCATTGCTTTTCCCCTCCGTCTCTTCCTTCTACCTTCATTTCCTCCTTCCTCCCCCAACCCTGTTGTTCGCTAGTTGTTATCATGAACATTCATGTTCATGAAACTTTGCACACAGGCATAGTCATTCTTCACAATCGACTTCCATGCCCATACATATACTCAAGTTCTCTTTTATGTGTGGCTTTACATTTTTTAAGTAAGCATGTTTATACATGGTTTTATATAGTATAAATTCCTAGAAGTAAAATTGCTGAATAGAGGCAATGCATGTTTAGGCTTTTGATAAAACCTTGTAAATTTGTTGTGTAGTGGGCCACTTGAATGCCTTTCTTGGTGGCTCTTCCATTACCTTCGGATATTACTGTTCAAATCAAGATGAACACATTTTTACTGTAATGTTATTGATTTGCCTCTTCATAACTTTTAATTTTCTTGAAGGAGGAACAAAGCATATAAGGGTACGGTATATTCATTTTTGTTGTCATTGGTTAGAAATATTTGGTGAATATTGTTTTGCTGCTAATTTTCTGTAACACTGACCTGACTTGTCATAAATTAAATAAAATAACTGTACTGTTGTATCATTACAACAGCTAACAAAAGAGGTTTGGCTCGGTGCTACCATTTAGTAGCTGTATGACAAGTGTATAACATTCCTGCCTGTAAACAAAATCTTTGCTCCTTATTTTTCTCACTCATAAATTGGAAGTAATAGAAATGTGGTTTGCATATAACACATCCCTACCAGTTCATGCCTTTGAACACTTGGTCTCCGACTGGTAGTATAGCTTGAGGAAGTTGAGGAACCTTTTCCAAGTGTGGAAGAGGTGGGACCTCAGTGGAGGAAGTCAGTCTCTGGAAGCCTGGCCTTATGAGTTGTAGCTTGCTGGCTCCTTGCCTTAATTCTCTCCACTTCCTGATTGGCTTAGGTATGAGGAATCCCCCACACACTCCTGCTGCAATGAACCCTACTGCACCTTCCACACTCCAGTGGGGCTCAACTTCTAAAACCCTGAGCCACAACAAATCCCTCTTTTCTTAAGTTGCTTCTGTCAGGTATTCTGTCTCAGTGACAGATGAAGAAAGTCACTAACACAACTCCCCGCTTTCTGGGATTATTATAATGCCAATAAGAATGAAGTCCCATGGCAGGGCATGGTGCAAGGTTAGTTTTCACAGGGCATCAGCTATTAGTAACGAGTGTATATAACAAAACCAGCCTATTTGAGTGTGTACTATGACGCAATCAATAGGAACATCCATTTGTTTTTGAGTTATCAGTATCCCTTACTGTCTTCCAATGACTATTTTGGAGGAGAAGGAAACACATCCTGTTTTTTTTTCCTTTATCTAATCACTTTACAGCCAATACCAGCCCCTTCTCCATTTTCACCCAGTCCCACCCTCATGAATTTCCCTTCCCTCCCCTCCCTCCCATCTCCCCTCTACTTCTTTTCAGAGAAAGAGGAGTCCCTAAGGGTTACCAACTCACCCTGACTGTCAAGTCACAGCAGGAGTAAGCAGATCCCCTGGCTAGGAGAAGAGGATCCAAAGGCAGGGAACTGAATCAGAGACAGCCTCTAATCCCATTGTTAGGCAACCCACATGTTGACTATGCTGCAGATCTGTTACATATGTGTAGGGGGTCTAGGTCCAGCCCATGCAAGCTCTTTGTTTAGTGGTTCATTCTCTGCGAGACCCCTTGGGCCCAGGTTTCACTCTGTAAGTTTTCTTCTGGTGTCCTTGATACCTCCGATTCCCTCAATCTTTTCTCTCACTCTTCCACAAAAACTGAACATTATGTAGGAGAAAGAAGCACACAGTGTCCTTTTGAACTCCAAAGAAACCCTACTGACGGGAGTGCTAGAGCTGTTACAATCATCAATACTTCATTTTCCAGCGCGCCTTTCAAATTTCTGGATTTGAGTCATTGTCATGGTTGATGTTGACATGAACCTTATTAGCTGGGGTTTAGCTACATAGTCAGTGGATCTAACAACACGTCCAGTGAAGTCTGACCCAATGATGTTTATCCAGTTTATAACCCTATTGGTAGGCAGAGAAGGCTACTGCTTTCTCCTCATGAAAATTAGTGCCCCATGCTGGATAAATGGATGTTTACAGTAGTTCTGGGTGTGGGCAGTGACGTAGATTGAGGGAATGGAGGAGAGTACATTATAATTAGCAATATAAGATAAACCCTTCCTAGGAAATAATAATCATTACAACACAGGAAGGAACCTCCCAGCCATGTAGCCCAACCCCCACTGAGGAAGGGAGGCGGCAGGCTTGCCCTAAATGGGTTACGTAGTGTTTTTTTTTCCCCTGATGAAGGATGAAATTTCACAACCTCTTTTTATGAACTATTAATGTGCTCATTCATTCGTATCATGGGGAAAGGTAACTAATTTTTAACTTTTAACCACAATAGATTGGCCTTCCCATGGTGCTTCTGGTGCTCTGAAGCCAACTGGTTTCATAGCCCGGCTTTTCCTTCTCATCACAGATTCAAACGAATTACAAGGACAGAAAGCAGTTACTTTCACTTTCCCTAACATAAAACACTCATCTATCAATGTGTTTCTATCTCAAGGAGTTCACCTGCAAACCCATCAGCAAAGGCTAAAACCAGGGCTGGAACCCACCTGCACCGCTACAAACCAAGCAGATATTTTTTAGGGTGGAACTTTGAGAGTAACAAGGGATGCCATCAAACCTGTACATGAAGATTTTGATTCGAAAGATGTCTTCTCCAAGATTGTGGTGAACAGATGTGGTGCTAAGGGGGAAATGGAAAGTGTCCAAGCGTCAGGTTGGAATTCCCCAGCAGTGGTCCTAGCCCTGGCTCTCTTTAGGCATGCAGTTCCCAGGAGAGGCAGCAGCTACCCTGAACCTCCATTTCCTCCTTTATGAAACAGGCCTGGCTGAGGACCAAAAGGGCTGTGTATACACGAGTGCCGCCCATTCTGATTACCGCTCCTCATTTGACAATGTACGTCAGCCGGGGACATTAATTTTGGCCTCCTGGAATCTAGCCTCAGCCACCTTAAATGGAGGCCACTTAACCTTTGAACTCTAGCTTGGCCTGAAGCACTTTGTGCTGAAAGATTATCAAATGTGAGCTGGGTTTGCCGTTTTCAGATCATCTTTGGACTAGCTTACTTCCTGGATGGCAAATTCTTGATGAAATGATGCTTTTAAAACTGGGTTGGGATGTTGCTTCCCCAGTGTGTGCCTGACCAAGAACAATGCAGGAAGGCCACGAGCTCTGCAGTACATTGCCTCCAAATCCCATTTCTGTTCGCACTAGTTCGGTGACCTTGGACAAGTGGCTTGGTTTCTCTGTATGCCAGGCTCCTCACTGGCAAGTAGAGATAATGAAAGTACGGACCTGATAGGATTTGAGGGATACTTGGCAAATTAGTGAGTATAAACAACTTAGAAACATGACTGGGATGAGGTCTCAGTCCTGGAACAGAGCGGGCACTGGGGAGGCCCTGAGTCATGTGACACCGTTACAGTGTAACTGTCACAGATGCAGGACACCGTGATATGGGACCATGCGGGGAGTCCAAGAAAAATAATAAAGACATGTCTCTAAGTTTATATCCCTTTATTTTTGTCTATAACCTCTCTAAGGACAAGCACCTTCCTTGGGCCTAGAGAGATAGCTCAGCAGGTAGAAATTCTTACCAGGCCCAAAGCCTGAGGTTGACAGGGTGTCTCTCACATACGCAATCACAGCATTCCTGTAAAATGAAAGGCAGAGAAAGGGGAGTCACTGCTCACGGGCCAGCTAGTCTGGAGGACTATGCAACAGAAACAAGAGACACCTGCCACAAGCTGAAATAAGAGAACAAGTTCATTCATTCATTCATTCATTCATTCTCTCTTTCTCTTATTTTTTGCTTGTTTGTTTTGCTTTCTTGAGACAAAGTTACCATGGTTGTCCTGAAAATCACTTTGTAAACCAGGCTGGCTTCAAACTCACAGCCCTCTGCCTGCTCTGCTTCTCCAGTGCTGGGATTAAAGACCTGTGTCCCACATCCTTAAGAACTGATTCTTTAAGGCTGTTTTCTGACCCCCATGTGTCACAAGTTACCTGACCTGACACCCTCCCCTCCCAAGAACAAGAATCTTTTTTGAGAGCTGTGAACTTTTCCTGGGTATCCACAGATGCCTGCAAGTCAAGAATGGAAACAAACACAATGCCAAGATACCAAGCAACCAGAAACTGCTCACTTCAAAAATAAATAAGTTTGTTTGTTTGTTTATGATTAGAGAAGTGGTCCTATGGCCAAGAGCACTTGCTGCTCTTGAAAAGGTTGTGAGTTCAGTTCCTAGTACCCATATCAGAGAGCTCACACACCTATAACTCCAGCTCCAGGAATCAATGCCTTTGACCCCTGTGGGCATCTGTACTCACTTGGACACACCCTTGCACAATACACTAATAGAAATAAACAATCTATTTTTCAAGAGAGCTCTAAATGGGGCCCTGCAAAGTTTGTTATCAAATGCTTGTATACACCAAATGCCTTGGTGGGAAAACTCGACTGCCATTCTTTCCTCTCTGTTTTTACTGTGAGTCCATGGATCTGTGACCGCCCCAAATACTCCCAAATAGCCACAATCCCCTCCCTCTCTTCTCCCCATCCCGTTCTTTCTCTCTTTCCTGTGTTCATGTGCTCGTGTGTAGAGGTCAGAGGACAACTTCTGCTATTGTCCCACAGACTCTCCGCCTTTTTATTTAGACAGGGGGCTCTCACTCTTCTGGAACTCCATCAAGTACAGGAAAGGCTGGCTAGCCACAGAGCCCATGGAATCCTTCAGTCCAAAGATGTGTAAGCACACTCTGCCATATTCAGGTTTGCTTTTTAAACATTTTATTTAGGTTTTTTTTTTTTTTTAAATCAGGCATTCTGAAGATCAAACTCAGCTCCCCCACGCTTGCAAGACAAGCGCTTCACTGGCAGCGCCACCTCCCCTAGCCCCTTGAAGCTTGCTTTCTACAGCTGCAAAAAAAAAAAAAAGTAAAAGGCACCTAGCGACTGTCTGAGCGGAACTCAATACTGTCCAAGCTCTAGTTTCTAAAGCCCTGGCCAATGCCCTTTCTGTAACTCAGCTTGGGGATCACAGCGGACGGGGAGCAGCAGGGGGACTAGGAATAGGCAAAGGAAACACGCACAAGCAGCTGTGAAACTTTGTTTTTTCCCAAATCACACGTGCACAGAAAAAGGATAATCTGATCACACGTGAATGCCACAATGATTTATCAGAGAAAAGTCCAGGCTGAACAAATCGTCATTAACGATCCAAAGCAGAAGTTATTAGCAGCCTTGGAAGTTATTTTTCTTTATCCGTATTTCATCAGGACTACATCTTGCTGCTGTGTTGGGTCCTAGCAGCGTTTTGCCACATATGTAGACAGAGCTCGGCTCACTGTTAGCTGCTGTCTAGGGAGGAGTTTGGGGGCGGGGCTCTAGAGTAACTCCAGTAAATAACACAGCCTGCTAGAGTGCATCCTCGTGTGGGCCCACAGAGACAGGGCTCTGGATGACCGTTAACAACCCACCCGAACCCACACCCGCAAGACTGCATAACACCCTCCAAAACTGTGATTCAAGGGACGGGCTTCCATTCTGTTCTCTCTTACTGGCCTGCAGCAACCGAGATCAGCCAATAGATTTCTATGTCGAGTCAGGACTCCAGGAAGCAGCACTCTGTGCCATATTTGAATCTGGAGGGAAAATTACATAACGGCTTACTCAACCTGATAAAGGTTTGCAAATCACCCCTCTTTTTTTCATGTCTGAATAAACAAGGTTATTGGCAAATGCAAACGTCCTTATTTGACCAGGACTCAGGGACAGTGCACGGGGCACCCCAGCAAAACTTTAACCAGCAATCCCCAGATCATATCAGTTTTTTTTTTTACTTTTGTTTATCTATTCACGTATTTATTTTAACAGTTTGGAGATTAAATGTAGGGTCTGAGTATGCTAGGCAAGCACTCTATCACCATGCTATGCCCACAGCCTTTATTGTAATTTAATTTTATCATTTGTTTTAGACAGGGTCTTGTGAACATGTGCAGGCTGGCCTGGAACTTGCTGCCTAACACAGACTGACCTCCAGATTCTCCTCCCACAGTCTCCTCAGTGCCTAGATTACAGTTCTGCACCGCCATATCTCAGCCACCTCTTCTCTTGAAATTGATTGGGAGATTCTTACAGCGTGTTGGTGACTTTAAATGTGTGTGACATGCTACTTCTGCAGACCAGACATTCCTCTCAAACTAACTAATTTCTGCCACACACCATATAGGCTGTGTAGGTAGGTTTGGCCTCAGAGAACTGCCCAGTTGTTCCATGTTTGCAAATGTCTGGGTTATTAATCAATTGTGACCTCTGCCGTCATCTTCTACAGCTGGGCGTTTCTGAGTCACCCCTTTGTAGCTTCTTCGATTCACCAGGTCTCAAATGTTTTTATTTTGGTCCTGGGATCACACAGGACTGGAATCCCAAGCTCCTTCATTCTTAAAACAATTAAAGATGTCAAATTTATAAGAGAAAATGATCACTTATGAAGCGTCTTTGCACAGATGCTGGCGATAACTCCATCTAACTTCCGACTCCCACGATGCCCCTTCCAAACTGGCTTGTTTGTCTTGGTTTGGTTTGGGTTGGTTTCGGTTTTGTGGTGCTGGGATGGAACTGAGGGTGTCCTATACACTAGAAAAGTGTTCTGCCACTGAGCTACACCCAGGGTTTAGCCTGCGGACACCCTTCCTGCAGAAAAAGAATAACCTGCAAGGACATGCTGGGCTAAATATGCCCATTTTTAACCCTGAAGAAGAGATCATTTTGTCTATGCAGGTGTCCAAAGGGTGCCCAAAAGGTGCCCATCACAATTTAAGGGTAGCTTCTCCTATACTTATTTTAATGATTTACTATTGCACTTACACACACACACACACACACACACACACACACACACAAAGCTATATGTCACAAAAAGGGCAATAGAAATTTTACTTAAGATTCTTTTGAGAACAAAAATAAATTCTGATGAGAGACTATCACATATCAGATGCTATTTTTCATTCTTGCCTTCAAAAATAAGGATGTCTGAGCACAGGCATGGTGGACCTTCTGAAACCAATTCTGAAAAAAACTGATCTCTTAGGCATCATACCCTCTGAGATAAGGATTAGATGACCAAGAGCTTTGCAGGCCGCACTGTCTTTATTGAGACTACACAGGTCTGCCCTTACAGTGAAAGGTAGCTTTAGATAATACATAGGCCTGAAAGCTTTTCAGTAAATTTTATTTACACAAGCAGATGTGGAAGGCCCGATTTTGTCCTTGCACTAGTTGCTGAGCCCTGTCCGAAAAGTTTTTTTTTTTATTTTGTTTTTTATTTAATCATTTTACAGCCTGAACCTAACCTTTCCTCCCAGTCCAACCCCCATACTCCTTCCTTTCATTTCCCCATCTCTTTCTCAGAGATGAGGAGGCCCCCAAGGGGTACCAACCTACCCTGACACCTCAAGTAGCAATAGGCTAAGCACATCTTCTCCCACTGAGGCTAGATAAAAGAGCCCAGCTAGGGGAAAGGGATACAAAGCCAGGCAACTGAGTCAGAGACAGTCCCTGCTCCACTGTTAGAGGACCCATGTGTTGACCACGCTGCACATCTGCTACATATGTGTAGGGGGTCTAGGCTCAGTCCATTCATGCTGTTTGGTTGGTGGTTCAGTGAGCCACCCATTGGCCCAGGTTAGTTTACTCTGTAGGTCTTCTTATGGTGTCCTCGACCTCTCTGGATCTCTCAATCCTTCTTCCCACTCTTCCACAGAACTCCCCAAACTCAGCCTATTGTTTTGTTCTGTGTCCCCACATCTGTTTCCATCAGCTGCTGGATGAAGCCTCTCAGAAAAGTTATGTTAGGTTCCTGTCTGCAAGCGTGGAAGAGTATCATTAACAGTGACAGGGATTTTTACTGTTAAGTGTTAACATCATACTGACTTTATCCAGGATGTAGAAATCTTTGTTGAAATTTGCCTTCATTTCAACAAAACTGCTACCAACAATATGGAGCAGGCATTTTGTGTTTCTGAAGCAACTTGAAGTCAGTACACTTTGAAGATGTGGCAGATATGTGAGCCTTATTGTTCTTATTCAATAGTATCTTTAAACTTTAAGACAGGGGTTGGGGTAGGTCTCAAGTTGGCCGGTCATTGGTTGGCCATTCCCTCTGCTCCATCATTGCCCCTATACTTCTTGTAGGCAAGACCAATTTTGGGTTGAAGATTTTATGGGTAGGTTGGTATCCCTCCTTCTACTGGGAGTCCCAGCTGGCTACAGGAGATGGTTAGCTCAGGCTGCTGCTAGAGTCTCACATCTTCAAAGTGTACCGACTTCCAGTGGCTTCAGAAACAAAAAAATGCCTGCTCTATATTGTAGGTGACAGTTGTGTTGCAATGAAGGCAAATTCATTTCAACAAAGATTTCTACATCCTGGATAAGGTCAGTGTGATGTTAACACTTTAACAGTAAAAATCAAGAATTCCGTGCGCTAGATTCTCTCGAGGCACAAGATAAATATAATACTGGGTTCTTTAAGCTGTGTCTTATCTTTCTGTGCAACCCAAGGAAATCAGATTGTTGGCAAGTGACTGTGGTAAGACTGTCTTCTTACCCTAAGGCCTCATTCCAGTTGGAAAACCCCTCCCTGATCGTCCCAGGTAGGGCTCCACTTTTTCTAGAAATCTGATATCCTCAGAACCACAGGCTCAGGCACTGCATGGGCAAAGCAGGTGGTGCCTGCTGGGCTCAGGCTGTTGCTTATCCAACTAGAGAGAGAGAGAGGAAAAAAAAACCCATACCCCTTGAAGTCTACCATTTCTTTCCTTCTCAAGGCCAACCAGTAGGAACTCAACTCCTCATTCCCTACCCTAACTCCACATTTGAAATAAATAGATATTTATATTTTACCTTCCTGTTTAATATTTACCTTTCCATGTTGGTAATATCGGCATTCATATTGGCATAATAAGCAATAGTGGAGGGTCTTTTTTTTTTTTT
>CM053765.1:73386338-73420700 GCA_028658305.1 Pachyuromys duprasi | reverse complement strand
CCCCCCCCCCCAGAGGTCCTCTTTGGCACTAGCAGGGCATTTGTATGTATAATTTAAACCTTGAAAAAGTTTTCCTATATTAAAATGTTTTTCTTTGCTGAATTTTTGGATGCAACAATTTACTCATCAGGAGTTGGGATATATGGTGTAAGATTATCTATACTTTTATAAACAACTGAGAGGTATCTATGGACACTGTTAAAAGTGTTAATTTTAACCTTCATGCTATATTTGGCATTGCTAACCATTCTGTTTCAAAGTATAGCTGTTCATTAGTAGCCATCGGGTATTGGTTCTAGGACTCTTTTGGATACCAAAATTATAGATGCTGAAGTCTCTAATATAAAATGCTGTAGTATTTAACTTTGCATATGCCTACCATATACTTTCCATCACCTCCGGGTACTTATAATTACTGAATATAATGAGGATACTGTGTGAATAGTTATTATACTGTATTGTTCAGGGAGTCTTGAGAGAAAGTCTGTACATGTTCAGACCATACTCAATGTTATGCTTGTGTTTTTTTGTGTGGTTTGTGTTTAGTTGAATATGTGGGTGTGCAACCCCCAAATGCAAAACTCACAGGTACATGCCAACTGCCTGTGCTTTTTCTTTAGGTTGGTCTTTGTTTAACTTTTTGTTCACCAACTCTCTCCTGCACCCTCTTCCCAGTCTTGTTTTCTGAGTACTGTTTCTCTGCTTGCTTTCAGATTGATTTCTTTCTATCGTTCATTCTTTCATTTATGTGTCCTCTCTTTGTAAGCTGACCTGATCAAAACCCTCACTCTCACTCCCGCTCCTATGGTAATGACATTTGAAAATGAGGCAAAGTGATGTCTGGTTTGTTCCAGAAGCAAAGAGGAGACTGACTGGCTCCAGCAGCTGAATGAGCAGGAAAGTAACAGGAAATGAGATCAGAACAGCAGGTAGGGCCAGATTGTGGAGGATCACATGAACCATTTCACTGCAACTGAGGGGGTGGAGAGGAGTGTGTTTGTGTGTGTGTGTTTGGTGAGGGGTCGTGTGGAAGGAGTGGCGTCTCACTGAATTGCCTCAGTTGGCCTGAGACTTGCTAGGCAGACTAACCTCAGAGTTGCAATCCTTCAGCCTCAGCCTCTTGAGCACTGAGATCATGGGAACATCCCACCCCAGCTTAGTGAGAGGGTTCAAGGCAGATGTGTCAGGATAGGAACTCAAGCAGGGCAGGGATCTGGATGAAAAGCTGACGCAGAGGCCATGGAGGAGTGCTGCTCACTGGCTTGCGCACACTGTTGCATGCTCATCCTGCTTTCTTACACCACCAGCCCAGGGGTGACACCACCTGAAAGGGGCTGGGCCCTTCCCCACCAATCACTGATTAAGAGAACACCCCACAGCAATGGTTCGCAGCCTGTGGGTATCCTGTAGCCTGATCTTATTAAGTTTTTTTTTTTCTGCAATTGAGGTGCCCTCCTATCTGACGATCTAGCTTGTGTCAAGTTGACATAAAACTAGCCAGCACATATGGATTTCCATTCCTCCATGACTCTTAAGCAACAAATTCAGCTCTGATCTCCTCAATAGCACAAGGATGAATGCTTCCTTCCCAGATTCTGAGAAGCCTTGCTCTCATTGATGCTTCTCTGCTCATTTCTGCTCCTATAAGTGGACACTGCATGGTCAAGAATGATCAATAGTATTACTTTGAACCCAATGCTTCATACCTACAAGGGCCTATGATTTCGCTTATGATTAAAATGCCTCCACTTCCTCTTTGACTAGTTAACCTTTAACTTAGCAACAGCTTCCTCTGGTTATCTAAGTCTTCCTTAGGACCTCAGCTGGCCTGTGGTTATGGAACATGCTATTTCATCACTGTTTTAACTTTAAAAATGTACATATATACACATATGTGTGCTAATCTGTCTTTAACACTGAATGGAAAGTTTATTTTTTGAGCGGGTGCATGTGATAAGTCCCTTAACTCTCAGATGCTAGCGAGCAGCAGGATGACTGTCCTTGTAATGCTGATTACACCTATGTGTATTAATGCCTCTTGTGAATGAACTAGATTAACTATCCCCAAGCTAAATTAGTAGACTCCTAGCTGTCAGGTGGACTTCTAAATTCATTTCATGTCCCTTTAAATTCTAAATTATTTTCCAGATTAAATTTAGGATCATTCAAAAAACTTTGAATCTGCAACATTTGGTAAGCCTTCAGGAAAATGAAAGTTTCATTAGATCATTAATGTCAGTAGGGGGCTTCTGGGGATTGTGGGTAGATTGCTATCATACCAAGCCATGTTTATATCAGTCTACAGTTTGACTGACTACTCCTTCTAGGTGCTACCAAGTGCAGAAATTTAAGTGTTCCCCCACTTCAAGTGTTACACCCCCCCACACACACATTTATGGCCTAATTGGAAAATAGGTTGTTAGGATGAAGTCATTAGGTGCATCTATAATTCAATATAACATGATGCCCTTAAATTTAGAGGGAGAGAGACATGGCAGGAACATGCAGGGGTTGGGGAAATGGCTCAGTAGCTAAAGTGCTTGCCTTGAAAGCACAAAGATCTGAGTTTAAGTTCTCAGAGCCCATGACAAAAACCTGGGCATGATGGTATGCAAATCTGGCCTTGAGGAAGGACACCTGAGGCTGTCCTTTAGCCTCAACACACACGTGCACAGATGTGTACTTACACGCATGAACACATACACATAGAGAGAAAGAAATAGGGACAATGATGTGCAGAGATACAGAGAGAAGGAGTTTTTCTACACTCTGAGAAGAAGTCTGGGACAGTCCTCAGATAGAACCAGTGATGCTGCCTTTTTGAGTTTGGATTTACAACCACTAGATGCTGAACCCGAAGGCCTCAGCCGTGTAACGCAGTGCGTTCCTGTCTTTTAAGCCACTGGTATGTAGTGCTTTTGCTGCAGCCTATGAAGGTTATTTCTAGTGCAATTTGACTGGAATAAAAGATCCCTACATAGCTAGCTGGTAAAATCTTCTGACGGTCCAGGTGTGTTGGTGTGGGCGTGTCTGCAAGTTTGGCAGGTAACCCAGTACACTACTAGAGAAGAGGCACCAACTGGAGGCAGGCACGCCTAAGATGGCAGGAAGAGATGATTTGCTGAATCCTTCTTGGAATCTCGAACTTCTAGTATCAGAACTCTTGATTTTTTTTTTAACCTTTGGACTCTGAGACTGGATTGCATAGTCCCCAGGTCGTCAGGCTTCAGGGTGAGATATCAGCCTGCCAGGCCCTCAGACTTGACCGGAGCCATATTGAGAGCCAGCTTGGGCCTCTAGTTTGCAGACAGTCAGTCATAGGACTTTTTGGCCTACATAATCATGAAGGCCAATTGCTTCAAGGTCTGTCTGCCTGCCTATCTATAATCTATCCATCCATCCATCCATCCATCCATCCATCCATCCATTTTCCTGCCTACCTATCACCTACTTATTCTGACACCAGTTCTCTCTCTCCTGACTAATAATAGCTCATAGTTCTAGCAGACTACTATAAACATTGAATTTATGATCAGTGAGGGAAAAATGGACTAATTGTAAGGTTAACTTATTTCAAACATTTGTATTTATTATTAGATGTTCTCATCAACATCTCACACTTTAGTACAAGCTACTTGATTTCCTTTAATAAACTAACTCTGGATTGTTTTAAGTTAACTAAGCTGTCTTTCCTGTTGCTTAAATATTTATTTAATGATAGTTCTATGAATAGTGAAGCCCATCAATTTGTCCCTTGCTGGGATAAGTACTGTTTGTTTCATTTGCACCTGTTCAGTGTACAGAGAACAAGACAGGAAGGGAATGCTTGGGACAAGTATGAATAATCTCGAGGCTTTAAATACAATCTGTATGCTAATGGACTCCTAAATTTAAATCTCCAGCCTGGGTTTGTCCTCTGAACTCTAGACTTACATGTCTGAGTGTCCATGTGGTTCCATTTGGGCATCTCAAATTGCATGTGTGTCAAACTGAGTGACCAGCGTTCTTCTCTCACCACCTGCCCTGGTTCCCAACTTGCTCTTCTCAGGGTCTTCCCTAGCTGATGACAGTTCTGTCCTTCTAGCCTTTCAAGGCAGAAATTTAGATTTTTCTTTCTTCTGTCACACATGATAATGAGTTGATGCCCATGTCTGATTAATTTTACCTTAACCATTTAACCAACAGTTCCACCATTTGCCATCCCTGCTTCTGCTATCACCTGACTGTACAGCAGGCAGCCTCTGTATGCCTTTGCTAATTCCTGCTGTGATGTAAGGATTTTGATTGTAGGAAAACACCTGTCATCAGTGGTTTCCAGATTATTTCACTGGAAGAAGCTGTAGTTTTAACCTTTTGGTCTCTGTTACTTCTCCTGTAGCACTTGCTCTTCTTCCCTCAAACTCTCTTCCTCCTGGGTGTCACTGAACACAACTTGTGTACCTTTATTCTAGAACCCTCTGTTTGTTGGAATCCTCCCCTCATGGGTATCTGTGCAATCATCTCATTTTGCAGGTTTTTACTTTAAAAAAATCATTTACTTGCTCATCACTTTCATGTATCATTTATCACTGTCTAACACAGAAAAAAAAACTCGACTTGTGTATTTTCAATTTCCCTATCTAGACTTTACATTCCATGAAAGTAAGATATTTTTCTTTTCTCCTCAATAATTTCCCTATAAAAATCTCTCTCTGTATATTATACACACACACATATAATATTTAAAGACAGAATATTACTAGATAGCTCTGGCCTACCTGGCCTGGAACTTGCTAGCCTTGTAGACTGGGTTGGCCTTCAATTCATAAAGATCTTCTTGCCTCTGTCTCCCAAATAACAGAGATAAAAGTGTGTGCCACTATTATGGTCTGAACATGAAATGTCTCCTACAAGTTCATGTGCTGAAGGTTTGGTTCCCAATTTTTGTGAGGTGCTAGGAACTTGAGGAGGTGAAGCTTAGCTGGGGAAAGTAGGTCAGTTACAGGAAAGGGTACAACCTCTTGCTGTCTTGTCTTGCGTTGGATCCTTCCTGTCTGATTCTGCTTCTCAACCACCATGAGGTAGTAGCCGCCTAAATTACATAGTCTCACTGCCATGATGAGTCTACATGGAGGAAGGCCCTAGGTGAAAGCTAGCCCCTGGAACTGTGAACCAATTAAATGTTTTCTCCTTTAAGCTATTTCCTTTAGGTGTTCGTTACAGCGATGGAAACACTTATCTAGCAAATTGGTAGGGTTGTTGTGGCTGTTCCAGGTGATGTGGAAGAGATTTGGAAACATTTATAGATATTGGCTAGAGGACCACTAGAATGTCCTGCACAGAGTTTCATGATTCTGGAGGGAGCTCATAAGACCTGAATGCCAATGGGACTGCAGAGAGCAAAACACAGTGTTGGTGAGGTTACAGAGGTTGATGGGGACTCCACTAGAAGTCCCCGAACTAGAGGGATTCATATCACACTGTGTCAAAGAGCTTGTCTACATTTTGCTTATGCCCCGAGAGGCTATGGGATGCTGAGTGCACTTTCAAGGCAGCTAGCATTCAGGCTATAGTATCAGCGTGGCTGGCTGCTTTTATCCAGTTTTATAGTGAGAAAAAGAAGGAAGGAGTAGCACATAAAGATTTTAAAAGTTTGATAAGAAAAAGAGCATGTTTAAATTTGAGTCAAGGAGGGTATAGTTGTTAAAGAGATCGGTGCCATTATAAAGAAGTAAGAACTTCACATATGGACAATAGGAAATATTCTGGAGTCTACTTTAAGCATAAGAGACATCACCCACCCCAGAGCCAGGGGTAAAAAATGTAGGCTTGTCTGAAAGACTTTCCTCCCAAAGTACCCGCCTGGTACCATGCTCACCAAAGGCTGCTAAGGAAGTACTTCCCAGGATTAATGTCACCATGTTCATTTGCTCAAACTGGAGGTATACCTTGGTTTGTCTATGTAATGACGGCTTTACCGGCATGGAGAATTCAAGAATTGTAGGGTTATGGAAACGTCTACCAAGGTTTCAAAGAAAAATCTGGGAGGCCAGAATTCTCGTAGAAAGTCCCTGAAAAGTGGTACTTGAAGCCATGAGAATGAATTCTAAGAAACAATGAAGACTCTAGAAAACTGGAGGTACCAGGAATGTGAAATGTTTACCAAAGTAAGCTGCATACAACTAGTGGAGCTAGTGAGATGTGGGTTAAGTGTGAGAAGGCTGTGGGCAAGGGCATTTCCCAACCGCATAGGAGCTCACGTCAGGCTACTACATACCCTGAACACTGGATATGGAGATACAAGTTTTAAAGTTTGTCCTACTAGGTTTTGATCATGCTTTGGTCCCGTCCTTTCTTTTCTTCTCTTGCTAATTCTTCCCCTTTGAAAAGGGGATATGTGCCCTGTTCCACCGTTGTGTGTCGGGAGTATGTAATTTTCCTTCTGCATTTACAGAAATGCTCCACAAGAGTTTGCCTTAAGTCTTAGAGCAGATTTTTCAACTTGTTTTTTTTCCCCTGTGGGTTTTGTTTGTTTGTTTGTTTGTTTGTTTGGTTTGGTTTTGAGAGATGGTGGAAAACTTTTGAGACTCCGAGAGCCTTACAAGTGAGAGGAAATGCATTGAGGGATTGGATTGTCTTAGTTAGGGTTACTGTTGCTATAGTGAAACATCATGACCAAAAGCAACTTGGAGAGGAAAGGGTTTATTGGGCTTAACCTTCCTTATCACTGTTCATCATCGAAGGAAGTCATAACAGGAATCCAAATGGGGCAAGAACCTGTAGGCAGAAGCTGATGCAGAGGCCACGATGGGATGTTGCTTACAGACTTGCTTCTTGCTCAGGTTCACTTCTTACAGAACCCAGGACCACCAGCTCAGGACAGTACTACCCACAGTGACCCTCCCCTATCAGTCACTAACAAAAAATGCCCTACAGACTGATCTTATGGAGGCGATTTTTAACTGAGGTTCCCTCCCCTCAGCTCTGACTCTATCTCATGTCAAGTTGACATAAAACTAGTCAACACAAGGATAGACATGTGTTGTCGAGGACCAGGATTGAAATGTTTTGCTTTAAATATGAAATAGCTCTCATAATCTTATGTGTTGGAGGCTTTCACTCCATCTTTTGGTACTATTTGGGGATCTGTTAGAAACGTTAAGAGGTAGGCTCTACCCGGAGGAAGTAGGACACAGCCTTGGAAGTTATTTTTTGGCTCTGACTCATTTGATTCCATGCTACCATGATGTGAATAAGGTTCCAGTACAGCCTTTGGCCATGGTATCCTCCTTTACCATGAGACCAGAAAACATGGAGACAGCTTACCATGAACAGATCTTTCCTCCTGTATGTTGTACTTTTAAGTTTATGGTTCTCCTATTATCAACATGTTGAATTGAGTTTCCGTGCTTCTCATTTGCTTAGTCATCGTTCTCCATTTGCTGCTGCTATTAATGCTTGGGCATCTTAGATCCCAACATAGAAATCACTGCTTATGTTGTGTTTGGTAAAAGGATTGTTGAACTCTTGGACCTCTTTGTGGGCTGTGGCAGATGGTGGGATGTTCCACATATTTCAGGTCCATCATGTTAGTTTGGGACACATCCTAACGATGCCTTTTCTCATGTTTTAGATCTGAGCTATTCTTTTTGTCACAAAAGTGGTAGACTCTACGGGAAGCTGCAGGCTGCAGGTGGACAGCTGGGGAGGAGCGTTTGGCTCTCATTTACTTGCTGGCTCAGCTAGCTCATGCATGGCTAATGTTGCTGCTGCTCTGAGATCTGCTCTGATGCCAGGAGAGAAAGGTGGCAGGAATTGAAAAGTGTGGGGGAGTTCATGTCTCCTTTAGGAGCCTTTAGATGCTGGATGCTGGGAACTTCATTTTTCTCCCAACCTTTTGTTTCAAAAATCCAGAAGTCTCCAAAGTCCTCTGTGGGTACACTGTGAGAGACGCGGCAGCTGGCAGTCTTTGTTGCAAGGTTGTGGCTAGCTTCAGTGGCATATCTCCTCAATTTTTGTTTCCCTTCGGTCGTATATCTCCCTTATTTTCATTTGGAATCTTTTATCCATTAAACTTTTACTTATTATTTATATGTGTGTGTGTGTATACTTGTATGAGTTCTCGTGTAGCACGTGTTCCTCTGCCTGCAGAGGACAGAGAGGGCCATCAGGCCTCCTGGAACTGGAGTTACACATGGTTATAAGCTGCCCCATGGGTACTGGGAACTAGGTCCACGAGCAGTATGTTAGCTACTAGCCATCCCTTCACTTTGAGGCGAGTTTTAGTATGATGTGAGAGAAGGGTCTACTTTCATTCTTCTGCATGTGAAAATCTAGATTTTCAACACCACCGATTAAGCAGACTCTTTCCCTCTATTTGTGTGTTCCTGATACTTGTTGAAAATTCACTGATAGTCAATACTTGAATTTGTTTCTAGGCGTTTTAATGTGTCTGTTTTGATGGCAGCACCATACGTTTTGATTACAGTAGTTTTCAAGTACATATCAAAATCAGGGAATGTTATTACTTTAGCTTTTTTTTTTTATAGGATTGCTTTACTCATTTGGGATCTTCCTTGGTTCCATACAAATTTTATTTTTCTGTTTCTGAGAAAAAGAATACTGTAACTTTGGTAAGAAATGCAAGTCTGTAGATCTCTTTGGGGAGTAGCTGTATGCCTTCTCATCAAACAGGCTGTATTTCCACTTGACTGGGTCCTCACATTTTCTTTGGAAAGTGTTGCAGAGTGTTCAGTTTAGAGATCATTCATATCCTTGGTTACTATTAAATATTCTGTTTAATTTCGGGGGTTATTTCCTCAATTCATTATGCCAATAGTTTGTTGTTTTAATTTTGGTATGTAGTTTTGTAACCTGTTACTTAACTAAGTTTTTTTTTTTTTTTTTTGGTGGGTTATAAGCACACTGTGTGTGTGTTTGTTGTGGGGATTGAGCCCAGAGCTTCTGCATGAGAAACACACATTTTACCACAGGAGTTAGCTCTCCAGTTCTCTCACCAGGAACATGATTAGCACTCTAGAGCTACAGAAGAATGCTTTGCCGAATGCTTACGTTTTACCACGGCAATCTTCTCTGCCTTTTATGTGAATTAAGTATCAATTGGAAGGCATCTGAATTAGATGCTCTCTCTAAGGCTCCTAAAGCCTGGACTGACCTTGAATTCCTCAGTCTCCAGTTTCTGTCATCCTGAAGCTGGGTTCTTGGTGTGTTCCACCACCTGCACCCAGAAGCACTTTACTAACATATTTTTCTATCTCATCAGTTACTTTTTCTGTCTCTCCTGCTATCTGATACACACATATGCGAGTGTCCGCCATGTGTTACTTTTTGCATACTTGCCCACCTACCTTCTGAAGTGCTGGTATTCCAGCCTGCACCATCATTCGAATCTCTGGTCGTTTCAGCTGGGATAGCACAGGGAATGTCAACACTGCTCCTAGCACAGGCACCAGTACTTACCAAAGATAGCAACAACTCTCACACAACACTTCAAATTAAGTAGTAACAGAGAAAACTTATTTTGATTAGTAAGAAATCAATCGGTGCTACAAAACACGGATCCACTTGGTTTTGGTGGGTAAATTTGACTTTCTTTTGTTTTGTGGAGCAGCTTTTTAAAAAGCTTCCTTCCTCCACTCCCAGAGAAAGACGCAAAGGCTTTCCACCTTCACTAAACTGGACCAGGAACAACCTGTTCTTACTGGGTTGAGGTGGCAAGGGGCTTCCCAGTGAACGACTTCCCTTTTAGTGTTTTCCCTTCCCATTTAGTGCTTTAGTGTACTTTACAATTTGAAGACCCTACTCATATTCAGAAACTTTCATTGCTTTCTTATTGACGTCGAATTAGCTGTTATCACTGAATATTTCCAAGTTCTCAGGTTCCTAATTTCCTAGGAAGCTATGTAAGTGGCCCAGTTCATAACCGGGTTTCCACCAAAGAGGGCTGTTTCTTGCGTTTCCCCAGGAGCTGTCTAAGAAGGGCAAGTAAGGAGCACTTGTCCACGGTGCTCCCCTACCCTGTGTGGCAGGAACCCCCAATCCCTGGGGTCACAGTCAGGCCGGGGAAGCTGTGGGCAGGCCCGACCTCAGCCGGAATTCCCCTGAGTGCCACTTCCATCCCGCCCCACGCCCACGGCGCTCCTTCCAAGAGCCACTGCGACCGCCCACGCGGTGATGTCATCCCCCGGGTGTCGGGCGCGCGCGGACGGTCCGCCCACGGAACCCGAGCGCGCTCAGCGCCGGAGTCGCGCACCTGTGGCGGCTGCGGGCATGCGCGTTGCTGCGGGGAGGCTCTGGCGCCTGGCTACGATCCCCAGCGGAGATCCGGTTCTCCAAGTTGGAACCCAAAGCTGGCTGTGTAGGCTGTGGGGGAGTAAGGGCAGAGGATGGGGAGGAGCCGGTGCGTTGCTTCTGCTTTGGGAGTGCACTGAAACTTGGGCTCTTCTGCAGGAAGATGAATTCGAGCAGCCCAGACAGAAGTGCGATGCGTTTAAACCTAACGCAGGAACGTGTTTGGAATACACGCCCAGAGCCAGAGTCACCAAGCACAAAGCACCTGGGTGCCAGGCATCCAGGGAAGGCTGTGTTTGTTACTATTTTTCCACTCCGCTGCAACCACCAATAACTGTGGTGCAGGTATAATTGGGTTCTTGATTAACTTGCCTACGCATCACACTGAAAAGATGGAGTTGAGGTTTCTACGAGGTTGATCTGGTAGCAAAGTTCAAGACTGCCCATCAGACGCTTGATGTCCAGCCTGCTTTAGTGAAGACAATGAACACAGTCTGCAAGTACGTGGCAAGTTGTGAGATTTGGACTTTAAAAAGAGGAGGCTGGGCTGTAGGAGTAGGGTGACCTCCAAGGGAGAGGGGTTTCAGGTAGCTATTGACTGGAACTTGGCAAGAGAAACGACTGACAGGGAGCTCTAGATGACTAGGGAAATGAAAGGAAACCCGAGAAGACGAAATCGCCACCCCTCAAGCCCTGTGTTTATGTGTGGTTTACAAGTGTACTTATATCTCTGTAATTCTACGGATGGGATTTTCTTGCAAAGTATTGGACTTGATTTTGTCTGTTCCCTAGGCCTACGCGATGATGCACAGGGACGCTATGATGTACCCTTCTGAGTAACAGTCAGTACCACGGCTGCTCAATCTAAGAAAGTTTGGTTCCCATGAAAAAGATATGTAAGGTAAACATTTATTCTAGCCCGTGTCTGAGAGAGGCATCTATAGTGAATGCTGGCTCCTCACCTGTGCCCCAGCAGTGAGAACTAAACACCATGACTTCGAATCCACTATCTTTTCAGGGCTGCACACCCTGTCTTTGAAATAAATGGCATGTCATCTTTGTTTAAAGAAGCGTGGGCCCAGCGAATTGTTAATTTTTCCTGGCTTTATATTGTTATTGCTATAACGGGGTTTGCACTACCCACTTTAGTAACTGATTTCTACCTTGTATAAAAATAACCTATAATTATTTAAAAAGACATACATTTTATCTCCCATGCAAGGTGGTAAAGTTCCTTAGGAAAGGACTGTTAGCAATCTTATAGCTTCAATTTCTGACTTATTTGACTTTTCTAAGTGTTTCTTAGTCTGCTGAATCTCCACCATATAATACTTTGCTTGTGATAATGTGTTCTGTAAATGTTGATGAATTAAATGATGTTTCCTGGAGA
Organism: Pachyuromys duprasi; assembly: GCA_028658305.1. Lineage (NCBI taxonomy): Eukaryota > Metazoa > Chordata > Mammalia > Rodentia > Muridae > Pachyuromys > Pachyuromys duprasi. The sequence goes on along the minus strand of CM053765.1, from coordinate 73,409,020 downwards.
GCAGGAAAAGAACTTGTTTATCTTGGTTTCCTGGTGCCCTAGCAGTATACTGTCTACTCAGCAAACACATGACTTCATTGCTGTTCCTTTCAGCAAGCAAAATAGAATCTTACTGTTGCCCTGTAAGGAACTGGCTCCACCCTCCAACACAATGCCCCCAAGAAGTGTGTGAAGAAATAACTGTGTGGACGGGTTGATTCGCCTCATTACTACTCCCGATTTTTTCCTGCAGTGTGTTTCTGCCTCTTTCACTGTGAGTGATATCTGACGTTCTTTTGGTCAAGCTTCCTTAGAAATTATTTTGGCGGCTGTCTAATTTGACTTCTTGACTTCTGAAACAAAATAATCTAACCTCCAAGCCATTAGCAGAAAGCAACAGTGGTAGCAGGGCCTAACAATCCTAGCTACAAGATCGTAAATATGTGTGTGTGTTCGGTACCTCCTTTCACATTTCAAAAGTTTCCTGAAGAAATGCTTTGATATGGGTGTCCAAGGTATGTAGCTCGCAGTTGAGTGTCATTCACATAGTCACATCCTGAGCCCTCCCACCATAAGTAAAACTAGACAAAATAAAAGAAAAAAAAACCCAAACAGCAATAACAACACAGTACCAATGCAATGATGGCAATTACTTGGATGAGACAGAGTCTGGTTGTTTTCCCCTTTAAGCCAATTAGGCCTGTCCCGAGTTGAATTTCTAAGAGAATGCACAAAACTTTGCTTGTTTCAGACAAGCAAAACGGCCAAGTCTATGTTGCAGTTGGTGCAACATGTTCAGCAGGCAGAGTCTACAGGACGGGGTAGTATGGGAGCCCAGTGGCGATGACTGCAGGTTATGTCAGCACGAAGAACAGCAAAAAGCTAGAGCAAATTACTTGAACATTTCCATTCAGTAGTTGCTAAATCGGGCCACGTCCATTTGTCTGTTAGCTGTGAGCCGGCGGGGTAACTATTTTGACATTTCAGGGATTTGATTTCGTCACTTGTAAAATGGCGATAAGGATGCGTTACACTGTGCCGCTGTAAACTGCTTAGAGACATTCCTAGCACGCTGACACGGAGTGAGCGCTTTGCCAAACGTTCAAGTAAGTACAACGCCAGGCTGGGTTACCAGGCACTTCTACACAGCGGGCAACCGGTAAGCCCCACCTACATCCAAGTTAGGGGAGGCCGCTGTTTCCTACTGCGTGGTTTTCCCGACCCACGCGGTAAAGCGCTCAGAGGATCTGCGCCGTCGACAGGCGTTCTCCGGGTCCCTAGGCTGCCCATCACCTGATCGCGGCGTGGGCGAGGCACACGCCTCCCTCCCGCTCAGGTGGCTCGGCTCGCGGAGCACGGCCGGGGAGGCCGTCCCGCACCCCGCCCACCCGTCTGGCCACGCCCCCGGGGGCGGGGGCCGAGGCGCCACGCAGGCGCAGTACCGCCGCGTCGCGCCTGCGCCGTGGCGGGGCCGAGGGAGGCGGGGGATTGGTATGAGAGCTGGTGTGTGAGGGGAGGGAGGTGTCCCGGCCGAGCGTGGTACTACGGCGGGCGCGGGCCGGAGGGGGCGGGGGGATGCGCCGCGGCGGTGGCGCGGGCGCTGGGCTGGGGCTTGGCCGCGCCAGAGCAGCGGATCCCGGTGTCGCCGCGGCAGCTGCGCGGGTGTCGCGCCGGGTCGGAAGACGCCGAACCACAGCGCTCCCCCACTTTTTTTTTTAAATAACCGGAACCAATGACCGCGGCGGGGAGCCGAGCTCCGCGGGCCGCCGGCGAAGGGAGCGGGCTAGCGCCCGGCGGGAGTCCGCTTCCGAGGCGGCGGGGCCCCGCGCGGCTGGCGGCGAGCGAGTGCCCGGCGGCTCCCGGGAGCGCTGCTCCCGCCGCGGCGCCCGGCCGGGCCTCGGGCGGCCCTCCGCGGCGGCGCTGGGCTGCGCTGCTGCTGCTCGGGCTGTTGGTGGCCGGCGCGGCGGACGGATGCGACCTGGTGCCCCGGCACCTCCGCGGGCGGCGCGCGTCGGGAGCGGCCGGAGCGGCCGCGGCTCCTGCGGCTGCGGCTGCGGCTGCGGGCGAGCGCCAGGCGCTGCTGACAGGTGAGGCCCTCGCGGCGGCGGGAGGGCTTGGCCGGACCCCAGGGCGGGGGACCCCATCCCCGAGGGGGCGCCTCGCGGTTGCCTTGGCGCCGGCCGTCGCACTTCGGACGCCTTCCTAGTCCAGCAGACTGGCGCCTCGGCTGTGGCTCCTCCGCCCTTTGGTGGGCTTCTGCGAGCTTCCTCGCTGAGCAATGCGGTGGTTTCTCTTTGGTGATGCCGAAGGGGCCGTTGGGGTCTGTAGGGCACCGTGCTCGCTCCCCCCTCTTCCTAAAGCTGCCGGAGAAAGTAGGCGGCTAGCGACAGCAGCAGCAGCAACAGCAGCAGCAATGCGGTATGGAGTCGGCCTTTGCTGCCTCTTCAAAGGCAGCTGGCAGCGTCTTACCGATTGAGAGCCCGGCTGAGCGCCCTGTCCCAGGGGAAGCTGCTGAAGAGATTCTTTGAGAGCCACAGTACCTAGTGGCATTAGTGGTTCCGTGTTAGTGTGAAGAAACGTCAAAGTCTGGTGTGTTTTTGTGGGGGTGCGAGGCCGTTTTAAGGGATGGAAAGTATATGCTTTTTGAGAGCATCACTTGGTGATAAAGGGTGCAGAAAGTGCAGCAGGTAACCAGAAACACACATAAAATTTACTAAGTGTAGGATATTTGTGACGTGGGTTTGAACAGCGTAGTTCTGATGGAGTGCACCAGTATCATTTTAATTCAGAACGTTCTAGCACTTACTGAAAACTTGAAAATATGTTTGGTGAGGTTAAGTAGAAAATTGTATGCTTTTAAAGCCTTCATTGTCTTATATAACTGATCTGGTGTGGTTTAAGCAGTGATGTAAAGGTCCTGAAATGATGTCCTGGGGCAAAGTGGTGGAGCTCGAGTAACTTATTTTTCTTCCTGCTGTGTTTATTTTTAAGGTAGATCTCTAGGTTTTCTGAGAGGAATAGCAAGATTAAAGAGGAATAGATGGCCCGCTGGTAATTTAAATACTGCTATAGCCCAACAGGCGTCTGGTAGTCACTAACAGCTGCTCTGTGGAGTGTTAGGAGTCTTTTGATGCAAGCAGCTTTTCTGTGAGTCTGTGACAGGCTATTTCCTGTTGCAGAGAGAAGAAGGATGTTGGTAAACGTTGTCAGGCACTTTGGAAGTTGGAGGGTGTAGAACATAATGACCAGCTTATTTACAGTACTGAAAACACTTGCCAGATCCTGGTAAGTTGAAACAGGGAACCCATCACTGGTTGCCTCGGATAAATGTCTACAGAATCTTCAAGGACAGTACTGTGAGGGAGGGATAGATTGGATGGTTTCATGCTCAAATAGTTATTTTCTAATAAAAATGTGGCAAGTGTAGAAGGGAACAGTGATAAGCTAGTTAAGTAGGACTGAGGGCTTATTGTCTCCTCTGGGAATGGAGCAGAATTACTTTAGCTTCTAAGAGCTATAGGAGTGTAGGTTGTTTTTTTTTTTTTTTGGCAGAAATGTTTGATTAGATAATTGCATAATGCCTTAGCAAATGTAATTGGCAGACAGGCAAGTGATTTAGACTTTTGGTGTTTATTGACTATTTTAACAAGTATGCTATGCTGAGAACATCATATCAAGAAAATAAGCACAGATGAAATTTTAATAAGGTGTAACCCTTTAATTTTCTCTGCAGTTATTTATGGCACAGTGGAAAAGAGAAGGTGATTTTTAGTGGGGAAAATCAGACCTATCACAAAATGATTTTGTGCAGTAGTGTTTTTAACTAAGTTTATGGAAATGTTAACCTTGGAATTATTTCTGTTGAACTCAAATTTTTTCCTTATGTTTGAATATTAATTTAAAGAAGTTAAACATTTTTATTTAAAGCTTCAGATTATAAAACTCTACAGTAATCCTACTTGAATCATAGTAATTTTAATAACTTTATGTAAATACAGTCAGTAGGGCCAGCACTTGGGGAAATGTAGATTGAAAATCACTTGTGAAATTAGAATATATTGAAAATTACTCTGAATTGTATGGCCTCCATAGGGCCCTTTCTCATTTAATAGTTTTTGTGGGTAGTTCTCTTTTATGGTTCCATTTGTTTCATTAAGCCTGGGACATAAATGGTTGGTCATATCTTACATTTCAGGAAGTGGTGCCACAGACAGACCCAAGGTACTTCCCTATACACTGTGTTAATGGAAAGATGCAGACATGAGCATCAGTTGTAAGACAACAACATTTTATGTGTATTTTGAAATTTGAAAAAATTTGAAAGACTTGTGAGAGAATTTTTATCTGGTTCACCATTAAAGTTGTCATTTCATTGTTGGGTCTTTCAATAGTTTTGTAAGTTGACAGCCAAGCCACTCTGTTTTCCTCTCCAGGTTAGTATTTTTAGTATTTAACCATTCACCTTTTATTAATAAAATCTAGAACACACCTTTTCATTACCTCCCAAGGTTTTATGATGGTTTATTTTAAGAGTAAATTGTCTTGAAGTCTGGCTTGTTCTTAGTTTTGAACAAAAAAGTATTCTTGCAGAGGTAGGCAGTGACACCATCAAAATAAATAGATCCATTGTCTTAAACGTTTTAATAACATGGAGCCAATATTTATATCACTTAGTAAAAATTAAATTGTATGTGTGCCTATATATTAATTTAAAATGTAATTCAAATGATTGAAATTTAATTCACAGTAAGGATTGATGACTGGAAGCTGGCGGATTCTATTCTAAATCAGTACTTTTGAAAATCTTTTTTGTTTAACATTATATGCATCAATGGATGCAAGTGAGGAGTGGTTGAGCTCATTAAAATATTGAAGTAATGGTTTCTGAAAAATCATGGAAGGGCAAAGTGCATGTATGTATGTATCCACAAAACACAATTACGGAAAATATACAGGATAACTGAATGCTTTTTCATACACACATACAGCTAATTGTTTCAGAAATTTTAATCAGTCAACATTAGCTTTAAAATATGCCACAGTTTTTTTTAATGAATTAGAGTAACATTGTTTAGTGCTTACATAAAGATTTTATCTTAAGATTTTATCACTCTATTTATAGGAATATAAAATGAAAAATTTAAGATGTGTCTTTTAGATGAATTAAAATCTCAACAGAACCTCAAAATAGTCTTAGTTCAAAGTATAATACCGTTTCGAAGGGCCACTTTATCCAGAAGTGTTAAAAATGCTTATGCCGTGGGGCTTTCACTAATGTAGTTGGGAATTTTTCAGGTTATCATCGGAAAAATATTAATCTGAGTTTTTAATTGTCACTCACCTTGCATTCCTAAGACGTATCCAGCAGACACTGCCTCCTTAATGTCATGTCTGAGTGAGTGGTCGGCTGGAGTGTGTGCTTAGCCACGTTGAGTCATGCCTGCCCTGGCGTTTGCACGGACAGCAGAGTGCTTTCCGGAACCTTCTTCTGACGCCCTCCTGCCATTTTTCTTCTGCAGTGTTTGGCCAGTGCTGCTTTTACACTGTGCTGTCAGCCACAGAGCTAAAGAGCCTGCTTGTATCTATTTGAGTTTCATCTATTTTGGATGTTTAACATTAGTTGTAAGTTTGTTTAGAAACATCCCATTCTTCCCTAGTCTTTTTAAGACTCTCAGAAATCCCATTGGCCACTTGTAGCATAGGGGATCTTAAAGCAGAGGAGAGTTCAGAAGTGTTGGTTGGAAATGAGGGTTTAAGATTTAGCTTATTTTCTTACGAAAAGGATAAACTTAGAGATAATTTGCTGAAGGCTTATTTTGTGGTTGGTTACTGCAAATGTTCTTAAGTTAGTTTAGACTCCTGAGTAGTATGGATCATTTTGGATATTGGGTAGTTATTATGATATGAATGCTTTCAGAGTTATGCATGCAGATACACACTTATCCATATAGTAATTAAAGTATAGGTTGATTAAGTGAGTGTTAAAATTAGCAACTAATAATGATTAAAAAGGTACTTTTGATATTCATTAGAGTTTGGACCAAATTAGGAACCAACCAGGAGATTTTTTTTTTAATTTGATAAGTTTTATCAACCAAACAACTATTAAATTCTTACAAGAAATAGCAAATTAGGAATATGAACCAATACAAACAAGGGTAGGATCTGAGTCTGCCCATTGGGAACTCAGAGTGCACAGGCGGGGAATTAACAGGTACATTAACTAAACTATTACTAGGTTCCATACTGTGCTACTGCTTCCTGTGCATCACTCAGTGTGTTCAGATCTGAGACGAAACCTGTCAGAGCATTACTTTCACACAAGACATGGAAAAATGCATGCCTTGTGATCTCAGCCATTTTGCCCAAGATTGCATGTTAGATGCTGACCAGAGTTTCTTTGATTCCAAAACTTTGCTTTTTAAAAGCCTATATGTCGTATGTGCTTATAAATGTGAAAAGTGTGAGGCCAGCATTGATTTGCATAATAATGGAGTGAGAACTATTGGGGATGAAAGCAGCTTCTAGAGAATTTGAGGTAGATCCAGGGCCTTCCAAGAGGAGGAAAATACAAAAGTAAGGAGGAAGTTCATTGTCTTCAGAGGTATGCCTAGAGTGTGTGTAGAGGAAATCATCATCAAAAATAGGGCTTCTCAGCCATGTACCAGGGAATATGGGAAATCCCTAGAAAAATGCCATAAAATTTCTTGGCACATCGATTTTGCTAGTTAACTTGAAAAACTAAATGAAAAAGTATTTTGTAATTGAAGACATTTAAAATACTAAATGTATACAAACTCTGGAGAATGTAAATTTGCTTTAATTTTTTTAGGGCAAATCCGAAGACATTTTGTGTAACCAGAGAGTTTTGTTCATAAACTCTTGAGTCTTCTCACCCATCATCAAGAGAGAGAGGAACTGTGATGTTTGAGCATGAGAAAGACCTGTGTTTGAGAAAATGAACTTTGGGTGGGTGGATGTCGGCAGATGAAATGGTAAGGAGGCAGTTAGCAAGCAGTACAGGAGGAGAGGACCTCAGGCTTCAGTTATATAGTGGCTCTGAGAGCTTTAGAAAGTTTGTTTTATTCTTTGTTTAGACAGGAGCCTGGCTGTTTGTTATCTTTTAATCTCAGTTGAGTTTCTAGAATGACTCAAATTAGTATAACCCTTTAAAAACTCCCAGAAGAAGCATGGTATCTTTTTTGCATCAAGTATGTATGTATAACTGTATGTATGATTGGTTTCTGTGATGATTTACAAAGTAGTTAATAAAACATCATAAATACACTTGATAACTGGCTGGTTACCGAAACACTGATGTTAAAGATAACGTATTTGTATGTTCAACATAAAGCCTTTAATTCTACGACGTTTCAGTGTGTATGTTTATTCTGTATTAAAGAGTGGCTGTGTCCAGGTTGAGTTTATACTGTATAGCATGGACTCTCCCATCTGGAGCTCTCCAGTCTCCTCTGTGAACAGCAGTCTTCTGAGTACTGACTGGCCTATTATTTGTTTCAAAATTAACTGTTGAATTTCCTGTGTGAGGTTCAAGCCTGGTTTGTAGATGATGCTCTGGAATATCAAACCTAAATGGGTTGTTTTTGCCTTCTCCATCTTGCTCTTATAATCTGTAGGAATTTTTTTTTTTATGCTCTTTCTCTCTCTTGACACTTTCTAGTGTGACTTCCAGTAAACATTTCTCCTGACTGGTTTCATTGTTGCAGATTTTGTGGATGGTTCTCTCCTAAATCACAGTTCCCAATCTTGTGTTCTTTGAGCTGAACATTTCCTCCTCAGAGAACTACATTACTAGGAAAGTTCTGTTGGGTTAGGGAACCCCAGGCCAATGATTGATTTGACTTTTGGCTTTATTTCATTTGGCCCTTGTAGTGCAATTGCAGAGCCATCATGGCCGCCACCCCCGGAATACTTTTCTTCCAGCTAGACTTTGTCAATCATGTAGTTTTTAGAGAACTAACTTCTGGATTAATGCTAAAGAAAATTGCAGAATGTTAATAGTGAGGATTGAGTGTTCTTCTCTTAAAGATAGGAGTAAGCAGCTCTCCCCATTCCAGCCTTTCCCACAGGCCCAGGGACGGTCCCAGCCTGGCGAGAAGCTTCCTGGGATGGGCCTGCTCTGAGGGCTGCTTGCATGTGAGCTTACCTTATGTGTGCTGCAGATCTGGGCCTCTGTGCAACTGTTATTTTGCCTCCAGTTATTTTCACTTTCTCTGATCTTCTTGAACTTGACATTATGTAAGTGAGACACTTCAAAAACTCTTACTGAATTAAGTGTTGGGTTTTTAATTTTAAAAATACTAGTAGTGATTCTCATATTTACATGATTTCTGAGTATAAAACAATCTCAGTAAAAAATCTTGGGAGTAAGGACAATGATTTATATTTGTCAAGTGATTTCTCAGGAGTGAAAATAGATTTTCTTTTTTTTTTTTAATTAATTTATTTATTTTTGTATCAATCACAGGTTAGGTACTTTGCATCCCAAGCATAGCCCCCTCCCTCATCCCCTCCCACCCTCCCCAACCCTCCCTCATTTCCTCCCCGCCCCCTCCAAGTCCACCAACAGGGAGGACCTCCTCCCCTTCCATCCAACCCCAGCTCATCCTGTCTCCTCAGGGCTGGCTACAATGTCCTCCCCTGGGATCTAGCCAGTCTGTCACTCCCCAGCTTGTATGGGGGAGGGTCAAAGAGTCAGCCATCAAGTTCATGACTGAAACAGTCCCTGTTTCCCTCACTAGGGTCTTCAGTCCTACACCGAGCTATCATGGGCCCCATCTGAGCAGGGGTTCCAGGCCACATCCACACGTGGTCCTCGGTTGTAGAAACTGTCTCATACAAGACCCCTGTGCCCTGCTCGGTTTGGTCTTGGTGGAGCTCTTGTTCTACCCAAGTCTCACCAACCTCCTCCATTTCTATCATCACTTCTTGCCAAAGGCTTGATCGCGAGTCTTAATATCTGCTGTGATACATCGCTACGTTGACCCCCCCAAAGGTCCTCCTTGGCATGCTCCTGTCCTGTTGGAAAATAGATTTTCAATGCTTGAATTTTTGTTCTTTCTTTATTTGACAGGCCTTACTATGTAGCTTAATCTGATCTTTTTTTTTTTTTTTTTTTTCCTTCAGGCTAGTTTTGAACTTCAGATGCTTCTAATTTTCGTGTTTCCATCTCCTATGGGCTGGGATTACAGGCATGTGTGACCATGCCCTCCTTTTTTTTTTTTTTTTTGAAGTTTTCATCTGCTATTCAACATTTTACAGCTCCATGTTTTCTTTCCTGTGCTCTTTCTCTTTCCTTTTGAAAACATCTGATGCTGAGTCCCAAGATGATCTTGATCCACCTTCTTTAGTCTTCTTCTTTACCAGTAAACATCTGACTTTGTCCATTAAGGACGTATCTAAGTTTTTCTGGTTCCTCACTCTGGTCATTTTTGAGCTCCTTTGCTTTGCCACATTTATTAATTGTATTAATATTTGCTACTTTCTTCTGGTATTAACTAAAATTTATATTTGTATTTTTAAAATATATTTTAAAAAGTATAATAGTAGAAGGTTTTTTTTTTTTGTTGTTGTTGTTGTATATTTCCCTAAGATAAATTGTATGTGGCCTCCACCCCGGTTTTGGAAGCTGGGATCTAGTGAGGATCTTGGTGGTGCTAAGCAAGTTCTTTACCAAGGAGCTACACTTCCAGCTCCTTTTGGATTAAGGTGTGATGTAAGCAAGCACAAATTTCAGCAGTTTACTAAGCCTGAGGTTTCAGTAAGGTGTTTAGCCTTTCAAGATCAGTAAGATACTGAAGTCGGCTAGAGCTGTACTCACGTTAAGGCTGATGATACCCTGTGATGAAAACATGAGGACATGCTATTTTCTGAGTTAGGTGTTCTTTGGAGAAGTTCTACTTTCCAGAGTGGAGTAGAGCATACGAATTGGTCAGATAGGAGAGGCACACAGTATGATAGTAGGAAGCTGAGAAGGGATACATTGGTCCATGAAAATGCAAGATATGATTGTGGATGGCAGATATCCAGGAAGACGTGGCCGTCAGTGCTGAGCCTGTGTGTAGTGCACTAAGATTTAAATTTACACGCAGAGCTCAGATTTTGTGCAGCCAATTTTGCATGTGTTAGTTAATACTCAGATAATCTTTGAAAGGTTCTTGCTCCTTCCTATTGTATGTGTAATATATAATGGGAACTTAGTTACCTTAAAGTCTTCCGTTGCCAAGGATCTTTAGGTTGAAGTAGAGAGGATAATTGAAGTTAAATGAGGGAATGAGGCTGGAGAAGCAATAGAATTAGATATTCTAAGTAGTGTGAAACTAGATCTTTGTGGTCCATTGGCCCTTGAATTGTACCTTCATTTTCTTTGTTAATAATCAACATTTGCTATGAAATATTCTGAAGTTTTAATGGTTATTTCTATCCACTATAGAGACTTTAAAGCCCAGTGATATATCTGCAGTGTGCTGTGAAAAGTCAGTATCTTCAGGAGGGAGTTTGTGCTTTGTTTTTTTAAAGATTCCTTATGGGATGGAATTGGTTTTCAGACTAATAGAACTTTTATATGGGGTGTAAATTTGTTCTTTTGATAATTTGTAGACCATATCAGGTTTTTATTAGTTTGGATCCCAGTCTGATAGTGATTTATAATTATAGATAGGGGACTTAACTTGTTGATGTCCAAATTTCCATATCTTTAGATTGGGGCTTGAAGAACAAATGAGTAAATAGCCTGCAAAAACTGCTTAACATAGAGCCTGGCAAGTGTGAGTACTCAGTTGTGGCTAATGCTGTTTCCTTTTCTGTCTATAGATACAGCTGAGGGATAGTTGTAGAAATGTGCTGAAGTTTGCTGAGGATTAGTAAAATGCTTTTTGTTATCTTTATGTATTTATGTGTGCAGTCTTGGGGATTAGACACCTGGGCCTGCAAGCTACCACAGAACTCCATTCCCAGTCCTTTTTGTGGCATTAAAAATAAGTATGAGGCTTTGTCTATAGGCAGTTGCTTGTAAGCAGGAATTCCATCAGCAGAACTGGTGTAAAGTTGTGGTGGCATGTACTTGTTATCCCAGCACTGGGAGGTAGAGACCAGTGAAGATCCCTGAGGTTAGCTGGCCTGTCAGCCTAGGCTATTTAGTAAGCACTAGTTCATTGACAGGCACTATCTTAAAAATGTAGGTAGATGGGGCCTGTGCAACAGTGACCAAGATTAACCTCTGACATACATGCATGTATACATGCACCAGAACACACACACACACACACACACACACACACACACACACACGTACATGCATGCATGCACACACGCACACACCCAGAATAAATGACAGGATCATTGAAGATACTTCTGTGATCTAAATAACCAGATCATTAATGATCTGAGATAGAACCTGCACAATACCAAGGCATTTACAATTACAGCATGGATCAGGGAAGGCTCATGAAACCCACCGCAGCTGAGCAGGTATTGGCAGATGGGTGCTGGGAGGGACAGCCAGTTTTTATTGGGGTGATTACTAGTAGAGTGCTCCTGCTACTGTGGATGCCCATGAGAATGTGGGTGGCACTAGTCAAATGCTGTAGGATATCATGAAACACTGTAATGAAGAACACATGAAGTCAGGAGGAGGACTTGTTAGGAGAAGTTGGGGAGGCTGGGAGACAGTGATTATAGTCCATTGTATACACTGTGGAATTCTCAAAGAGTAAGTTATACAATCCTAGGAAGGTGGTGCTGTTTATAGTGAAATCAGAAAGTGCTGGGATATTTTAAAAGAAATTAATTGGTTCATTAGCTAAGTTATTTTGTACCTATTTGATTTTATTGTTTGTGTTGCTGAGGTTTGAACCCAGGACCTTGTACATGGTAGGCAAACACTACCATTGAGCTTAATCCCCAGTTTACCTTTGTTATATAATCTAACCAAAATACTTTATTTCTGAAATGTCAGCAATACTTTTAATTTCTAAGCTTAAAAGTTTATTATAGCTGAATGTGGTGGAGCACACCTATAATCCCAGCACTCAGGGAGACAGGCAGGTGAATCTCTGTGACTTTAAGGCCAGCCTGGTCTACAAAGCAAGTCCAAGAGAAACCCTGTCTCAAAAAAAAAAAAAAAAGTTTATTACAGAAAATTTAAAAACGAGGGAGGATTAAATTAGAAGGTCATTTACTTTAACAACTGGCAGTCACTCTTCAGGCAATTTTTTTAATACTTAAAATGTGTATTTTTATATGTTTTTATTAATAATTTCAGGGAATGATTTAGAAAAATATTTTTGGGGGTTGGAATTTGGTCCAAGGGCCATTCCATACTAAGCATGTACTCAAGACTAGTTTTTAATGTGAAATCAATGAATACTTGGATGTCAGGTATATTTTAGGCTTAGAGAAGTGTTGGAAACACTGGTGAATAAGATGATAAGACTCTTGTTCTCTTGGAACTTACATTAATATTTAAATTGGGATGATAATTAATATTTTAAAATTATGAGATGTACCTACTAAGGAACAAAAGAGAATACATGAAATAGAAAAAAATGTGGATGAGATGGCGTGGGGACACCTATTAATTTAGGTTGGTGGGCTGGTTGGGGATGCTTCTAAAAAAATCCGTATTAAAAAATTTATCTCCTCCCTCTCTCTCTCTGTTCGTGCATGTTTGTGGACATCTGCCTCCACCCACCCCTCCCGGGTTGCAGGGATTGAACTGAAGTTGCCAGGCTTGGTAGCAAGCAGTCTCACTGGCTGGAAAGTTATATTTTTAATACAATATTTGCATTTATTTTTTCAAAATATTTTTGGTGTGTTTGTGTGTGTATATGTATGTGTGTAGAATTGTGAATGTGGGTACATTGCCCATGGAGGGCCAGAAAAAGATACCAGATAACTCCCCAGGAGCTGGAGTTACTTGCACTTGTGAGCTCTTCAATGAGGGGGCTAAACACAACCCCTTTCATGTTTGTGGTTTTGGTTGCTCATCTATCTTTACAGCTCACTGAAGAACATACATATTCTTCTTGTTTTATTTTGGTTTTTAGAATCAGGTTCTCACTATGTAACTCTAGCTGTCCTGCAACTCACTATGTAGACCAGGCTGGCTTCCTATTCATAGTGATCCGCCTGCATTTGCTTCCGGAGTGCTGGGATTAAAGGCCTGCACTTTTTTTTGTTGTTGTTTTTTTCTTGTTTTCTCAAGATAGGTTCTCACTATATAACTCTGGCTCTCCTGGAACACACAGAGATATGCCTGCCTCTGCCTCTCCAGGCTTGTGCCTCCACTCCCTGGCCTAAGGTCATATTTTTAATGCTAGTATTTGAAGGACAAGTCAGTGCTAAGTTGGGGGATAGCATTCCACATAATGGTAATATAGCTTAGTTAGAGATCCCAAGACAAGATGGATGGATGGGTGGGTGGATTACTTAATTTGAATTAAATTGTCCCATTTTGGTTGGAGAGATTGTTTAGTCAGTAAAGAGCACATGTGTAAAAGCTGGTCATAGCTGTATGAGTATAAACCAGGTCGGGGGAGGTGGAGATAGGCAGATCCGTGGAGATCATTGGCCAGCCAGACTAACTGAATCCTTGGGCTCCTGGTTCAGGGAGAGACCTTGTCTCAAAAATAATGTAAAAAAAGACACACACACACACACAGACAAACACACACACACACACACACAGGGGTGGGGGTGGTGGGAGAGGGAGAGAGAACACATTGTGTTGAGTGCATTCAGAGGTGGAAGATCAGCGTGAGGTCTGGCTGCTAAAGAGAGTAGCGCCAGGTGGTACAGAACCTTCTAGATCTTTCCCCATGTTTGGGCTTTCCCAGAAGGTAATGGGAAGAACTGAAGCATTTTAAGGAGGAAATTGAAATAAAAGGACTAATTGTTGTCTGGCCTACGTAGTTTTAGGCCATGATAGAAAATATATAAAATAAAACTATTTTTAAGTATGTTTTTAGTGCTGTTAGATATTTTTAAATTGTTGATTACCAGAGTTTTTTTTTTTATCTTATAAAACTGAAACTATAGCTGTTAATTTGGCTGCTAATTTTCATTTTAGTTTCTTCTTTCTGTGAATTTGATTACTTTAGGTACTTGATATAAGTAGAATTCTACACTACCTGTTAAATTGTTAGTAACTTATTTGTTACTTGGCTGGATGTCCTCAGGGTTTACTCATGTTGTAACATGGATAACAGCATTTCCTAAGGCAGACACTTTATTTTATATGCAGATCACGTTCCATCCATCCACCCATCCACCCATCCATCCATCCACTCACCCATCCACCCATCCATCCATCCACTATCCATCTACCCACCCATCTTATCCATCCACCATCTATCCATGCATGGACACTTCTTGCCTGATATAAGTGATGTTGTTAGTAACATGTATGTGCTGATTTCTCTGACACCTTGCTTTTAATTCTAGAAGTGGGATTGCTGGATTTTGGTTGCTTTTACTTTTCATTTTTGATGATCTTCATGCTATTCTATAAGTGACAGCACCACTTTACAACCTGATTGTGACAAGTGTGCAGAGTTCCATTTTTGCATGATTTAAGATCTATTGGCTGTTGTTTGGAATGTTGATAGGAAGAATAGCCACAGGGACATGGTCTAGGCACGTGGACATTCTGTCCATTTGGGAGTGGTAGTAGAATATGAGAGAAGAGGAAGAGTTGAGATACTTTGGAATTAGAATTGATTTGGCTTGTGTGTGGACTGGGGCCTGGCTTTGGCAGTAACAGGAAACAAAGACTATTCCTAGAGTGTGCTAAAGTTCTTGAAGACTGACATGGTGCTGGTCATTCTGGCACAGAGTGTTCCTAGCAGACCCCAGCATATTTCTTCCCAAGCCTCATCGGTTAGGCCTGGTTTATCACCAAAGAGAACTAGTACCTTGTTTAGAACAAACATGTTTTGCCCTCCTACAGGTGGGAAAAGGGGCTCATTCTACCGGCACGCTGTTGCCTCCTATCTGAACAAAGTGGGGAGGGAGCCTTTGAAGGGAAAGAAGGGAGGGAGAGGCACGAACATAACTAGCTTTATGAGCTTTGGGAAAGTTTTCTGAGTTTTCTCTTTTTCTCTTTGCGTGTGGTGGTGGAAGGCTGCAGTTAAAGTACTTTAGCTACCTGTGTAGGGTTTTGTTGTGAAGATTATATAAAAGCATGTGTTTGAAGTTATCAAGGAATGCTCAGTAAACATTTTTACGTGACACTTCACTTCAACCATACTATTTTGTGTGCGCGTGCACACATGTGCAAGTGAGAGAGAGAGAGAGAGAGAGAGAGAGAGAGAGAGAGAGCTTATTTCTTTTATAATGCCATTGTTTGTCTAACAATCAAATACAAACTGTCTTTTTAAGATTTATTTTTATTCTGTGTGTGTCGGTGTTTTGACTGCATGTATCTGTTGTTATGTGTGTGCCTGTTTGCTCACAGAGGTCAGAAGAGGGAGTCTGATTGCTGACCTGTAGTTACACATGGTTATTACCTGCAGTGGATGCTGAGAACCTCCACAGTGCCAAGTCCTCTGCTGGAGCAGCGAGTGCTCTTAAGGGCTTAGCCATCGTTCCAGTTCCTAAAAAACATCCTTGGGGTTATACTTGCCCCTTCCACAACTTTTTTCATCTTAATTTCCACCAGATTTGTTCTAAAATCAGTCATTTGGGCTAGATGATCCAATAATAATTGTAATTGACACTGTTTTCTCTTACATGTCATGTTTGTTAGTAAAATTTAATTTTTCCAGATGTTGCTAGTTAGATCTAAACTTGTCTGAGGTTCATAGTGGAGACAAACTGTTGATCTGTGTATCTTAAGTATACTTCTGGAATATACTTCTGGGCTCTCTTCCTTATTTTCTTTTTTATTCCTTTGCTTTATGTTTCTTTCATCTTAGATTGTCCTATCTCTCAAAGTCCATTCTAAAGTTTTGCCATTTACTTGGTGAATATTTATCAAGAATATTCTGTGTTCAATGTACTGCTTTGAAAGTTGAAGATACAGCAATGGGCAAAATTGACATGGATCCTATTTGTCCATGTTTTCCCTTTGTAAACTCTTAGAAATTGTCCTCAGTCAGATGTAATGCTTTGCCTGATCATGTTATTTGAGTGCTTTTAAATTTATTTATTTCATTTATTTATCACAATTTAGTCACTTTGTACCCTGGCTGTAGCATCCTCCCTTGTCTCCTCCCTATCCCTCCCACTCTCCCTCTTCTCCCCCCATGCCCTTTCCCTAGTCCCCTGATAGGGGCGGAGTTCCTCCCCTTCTATCTGACCCTAGCCCACCAGGTTTCATCAGGACTGGCTGCATCATCTTCCTCTGTGGTCTGGCAAGGCTGCACACCCCAGGGGAAGGTGGTCAAAGAGCAGACCACTTAGTTCATGTTAGAGATAGCCACTGCCCCCTTTACTAGGGAACCCACTTGGGAGACTAAGCAGCCTATGGGCTTCCTCTGAGCAGGGTATCTAGGTCCTTGGTTGGAGTATCAGTCTCTGCAGGCTGCCCTGGGCCCTGTTTTGTTTTGGTCTCTCTCTCTCTCTCTCTCTCTCTCTCTTTTGGCTCTGTGGGTCTCCTTGTGAAGCTCCTGTCCCTTCCAGGTCTTTCTGTCTCCCTCTTCTTCCATAAGGTTCCCTGCACTCTGCCCATAGTTTGGCTATAAGCCTCAGCATTTCTTTTGATATCCTGATGGGTAGAGTCTTTCAGAGGTCCCCTGTGGAAAGCTCCTATCCTGTTCCTTGTCTTCTACTTTTGATGTCTGTCCTGTTTGCCCTTCTGAGTGAGGTTTCAGCCTCTTCCGTAGGTTTCTCCTTGTTGTTATTCAGGTATTTTTTTTTTTTGGATACATTACATTTATTTAAATATTTAAAAAATACAGTAGTAGCAGTTTCCCCACTGGGACCTATAATCTCTGCAGCCACTGGCTTTTGGCTGGATTTATGGTACCAGACTTGAAGATTTTCTTTTGGGGTGCGCTTCAAATTCAATCAGAAAGTGGTTGATAATTCTCAATACACATTGCCATTTTGGCACCAGTGAGCACATCTTGTTTGGCATGCACAGAAGATACAAGGTGGGTAAGACTGACAATACCAGTTGCCAGAATGAAATTTTCTAGCACTAAGAGGGGTTATCAGCAGGAAGGAAACTTCCATCTTAGTTTTCAGATTGATGTTTGTGCGCCTTCTGACCACAGCTGGTGGTATCCAGTCTCAGTACCTTGCCATCTTGTTCCAGTGGGCAATGGGTGACCATGGAAAGTGCCTGTGTTATTTTGAGGATATTAGGCCTTCAGACTAAGAGATCATAAGGAGGCTGTTCATCCTGGCACTGGGATCATCCTGAGTGAGCTATCCCAGAAGCGGAAAGACACACACAGTATATAGACATATACTATAGGATAAACCGACTGAAATCTGTACACGTAAAGAAACTAATCAAGAGGGTAGACTCTGGCTAAAATGCCCAATCCCTATCCAGAAAGGGAAAGAGGGTGGACATCAGCAGAAAGAGAAAACAGGGAACAAGTCAGGAGCCTGCCACAGAGGGCCTTTGAAAGGCTCTACCCTGCAGACTATCAAAGCAGATGCTGAGACTTATGGCCAACACTTGGGCAGAGTGCAAGGAATCTTATGAAAGAAGTGGGACATAATAAGATCTGGAGAGGACAGGAACTCCACAAGGAGAGCAACAGAACCAAATAATCTGAGCACAGGGGTCTTTCCTGAGACTGATAGTCCAACCAAGTACCATACATGGAGATAACATAGGACCCCTGCACAGATGTAGCCCTGAACAGATGTGTTCAGTGTCCAAGTGGGTTCCATAGTAATGGGAACAGGAACTGTCTCTGACATGAACTGATTGACCTGCTTTTTGATCACCTCCCCCTGAGTGGGGACCAGGCCACAGAGGAAGACAATGCAGCCACTCCTGATGAGACCTCCCCTATCAGTGGTCTTGGGGAGGGACATGGGTGCAGAAGGGAGGGATTGGGACGGGAGGAGGGAGGGAACTACAGGGGTATATAAGGTGAATATAGTGTAATTAAAAAAAGAATTTAATAAAAAAAAACGGATCTTCCCAAAGAAGATATGGTAGTGCTTGCCTATTATAATAGTATTCAAGTATTTTAAAAAAGTTGTTCCATAACTTATAAATATTTACACCTAAAGTTTTGTTTCTGGAGTCTGTTGTGGCTCTTGATACTTTTAATCTGTATCATGATTAAAGCTATATTTATCTTTTTGACACAGTGTCCAGTTTTTAAAAACAGGTAGTCTGCAGGCTCCTCTGGGCTCAGGTTTTTTGGCTCTGTTGGTCTCTTGGTGGAGTTCCTGTCCCCTCCAGGTCTTTCTATCTATTTCTCCCATCTTCCATAAGATTCCCTGCACTCTGCCCAAAGGTTGGATATGAATCTCAGCATCTGCTTTGATAATCCAACCAAGGACCATGCATGGAGAGGACCTAGACTTCCTGCTCAGATGAAGCCCATAGGCTGCTCAGTTTCTAAGTGGGCTCCCTTTTAAGGGGAGCAGGGGCTATCTCTGCTCATTGATCTTAGTGAACTCAGTGTCCTGCTCATTGGTCACCTCCCCTGGGGAGGGGCAGCCTTGCCAGGCTACAGAGGAAGATGATGCAGCCAGTCCTCATGAGACCTGATAGGCTAGGGTCAGATAGAATGGGAGGAGGTCCTCCCCTATCAGTGGACTAGGAAAGGGGCCTAGAAGGAGAAGGAGGCTGGGTGGGACTGGGAGGAGACAAGGGAGGGGGCTGCAGCTGACATACAAAATAAATAAATTGTAATAAATAATAAAAATATAAAAACAGGTAGTCTGTAATGTATGATTTAATTATTAGCTCTGCTCTTACTTAATCTATCTTCAGTGGTACACGAAAGTTTTGTGTGACATTGAGGAAGAACTTTGAGGAACAACTGTGTAACTCATCATTATTTGTAACTGCTAGCTTCTAATAGAGAAATGTTATGGGATCAACTTTCAGTTTTAAATTATATAAACTGAGTGCCTATGACTAATATATTACTCATTTATCTTACGTCATGAACTTGGATAATCTCCTACCTTTTAATAAGAGTCTAGGGTAATTATATTGATGTGATTTTTTAAAAGCCTGAAATTTTGTTCATCTTGTAGTATTATAGACTTTAAAAGACATTTTAGTAAACGGTGGTTAAGGTGCTGGAGGGATGGCTCAGCAGTTAAGAGCACTTACTGCTCTTGCAGATTACCCAGGTGTGGGTTCTCAGCATCCATGTCAGGTGGCCCACAAATGCCTGTAACTCCAATTCCCCAGGGGATTTGATGCTCTCTGACCTCCTCAGGAACACATAAGCACCTAGTGCCCGTAAACTTACCCACGAACACACATGCACATAAAAATAAAAAATAAAGTAACACTTAGTAACTTAGAAAAAGTGCTAGTTAATGTTATTTCGGAGTTTAATGTTATTTCGGAGTTATAATCTCACTGTTAGGCATCAATTATAAAGTTATAGTTGCTTTGTAGTTTGAGAGTATGTTTAACAATGCTGTGTGATAGCACATTTTAAGTTTTAGAACACTAATAGAAAGCTAAAGTCATATTCTCCTCTCTTGGTTTCTTTAATATTCTGATTATTGTCGGTCGACTGTATTCAAAGCAAATTGATACTTCACTCATTTATGATTGCCAGTGATCTTAGGATTCAGTATTTAGAGTCCCTTAATGGAAGCCAAGCAGCATATTGCTTTTTATTATTGATATTTTTACTTATTTATAGTATCAACTATATAGGTCACAGTTTTTAATCTCTTGAGGTTTGTAAAAGGCATATACATGTGCTTTACATTAGGATCAACTTTAAGATACTACGTAAACCAGAACAAGAGCCCTGATCTATTACTTTGCCGCTTAGATTGTTCGCTCTGTTCCGTGCTATATTTATTTGAGATGGGATCTTGCTGGGTTGTCTAGGCTGCCATTAGATTACTGGACTCAGATGATCTTCCTGCCTATACATCCTGAGAGGCTGGGACTTTAGATGATGTGCTAGTCACTGTACTGGCTGTTGCAATATAGTTATTTATTCATTTTTTAGACAGGGCCTCTGTGTGGAGTCCAGGCTGGCCTTGAAGTGGTGATTCTTTTGTCCTAGTTTATCAAGTGCTGAGATACCAACTGTGCACTACTATGTCTGTGTGTATCTATTAGGAGACATTTTAAAATCTGGCAGAAACATGCAAATAAGTTGGTTCTTTCAATTTCGTAATATGAACATTTGTGTATATATGCTTTCTTATAAAATTATCTGGTAGCTTTTTTAGTATACTGAAAGTTTAGCTAGCTGGACGCTGTGGTGCAGGACTGTAATCCCAGCACTCAAGGAGTGCTGGAGACAAGTGAGTCTCTGTGAGTTTAAGGCCAGCCTGGTCTACAAAGTGAGTCCAGGACAGCCTAGGCTACACAAAGAAACACTGTCTCGGAAAAAAACCCCAAAATATAGCTTTACATTTTAAGTCTTTTAAAGTTGATTTTTCGGGTAGGTAGGTAGCTGGTAGTCCTGATAGATTTATCACTTAGCTTCTAAAAAACTAGGATTAGTTTTCTTCATGGTCTAAATTAAAAAAGGAGTGAAAGGATATCCTAGGCTATCTAATTTATAAAGTGACAGTATGAAAATGGATTTTGTTCAGGAAATAGTGGATAAGAAGTCTGCATTCAGTTTGTGTTTGATTTAAAATGAATAGCAGCTGTTTTTACTTAAATGCCAATTCTAAAACTAGTGTGTTTAGAGGTAGTCTTTCTTCCTAACCATAATGAAGAACCGTATCATAACAAAGTTTGAAATTAAATAACTAAGATCTTTTGGGATAAGTAGATTTCAGAGTGAGGATCTACAAAATACAAGAGCTCTCATTTTTTTTTTTATTTGTTAAAAGAAAATGCCATTGTAAAGAATAATTTGCATGTTCTCAATTTGTAATTTAGAAAAGTTAATTTTCATTCATTCATTCATTCATTCATTCATTCATTCATTCATTCATTCATTCATTTTTAAAGCAGGGTTTCTCTGTGTATCTTTGGCTGGCCTGGAACTTGCTCTGTAGACCAGGCTGGCCTCAAACTCAAAGAGGTCTGCTTGCCCCTGCCTCCCCAGTGCTGGGATTACAGGTGTTCATCACCATTGCACAGCTTACTGTCCTTTTATAACGAGAATGTTTGCATTGTGTCGTAATTGAACTGATAAAAACTTCTTTTTTTTTTGTCTGTACATATTAGGTGTTATGTTCACTAAATTATATATATATATTATGGTACCATTCAGTATGTAATCTATTGAACAGTAGGAATTTTTTTTCTTACTGGGTATTGTTGATTCCTACTTCCTAGATTGAGCTGTGGCCTTGGGTGTGGCTGCTATTTTGGCAGAAGAAAATGTTAAAGCTTTGGGTAAACCAATTTAGTAAGTCTTTGAATATCCCTGCTGGAATGGCTGATTTATGTTTAGCTGTTTACTAAACATGATGTATTGGTTGAACTAGAATGCTTTCTATAGAGATCTTTTGTCAGGTGACATGTGATGTTGGGTGTTCTGATTTATCTTTATTCCCACTCTTTAGACTTTATTCCCACTCTTTAGTCTTTGGGTTACAGCACATTCCCAGCTTTCAGACACAAGGATGTACTTTTAAGAGCAGTAGTTTTACCTGCATTTTTTTTATAGACAGGATTGCAGTTTGTTTTCATTTACTAAATAATTAGATTGAACTCAGAGCTTCGCACAAGTATTTCCTTATTGTGTATGTCCCTAGTCTTAGGTTGAGTTGATTTTGCTCTGCTTTACTCCTGTCGGTCCCCAGATCTCCTTTCTCACCATTCTCACGTAAATTCTGATAGTAGTAGAAATGGCTGAAAAAAAAAGGGGGTAGGTATCATAAGCTAGAATGCTCATTCCCAAGGATAGACTGAATTTATGTACAGTAATTATTTCCTACAACTCATACTTAGCTGTTTTTGCTTAATGCATTTGCTAAAAGACAGTTTTTGGTTAATGTAGTCTGAATATCTAAGTTAGTATCATATGGAAGGAAACTCCTCCTTTGTCTTGCTGGGTTGAACTTTTATAGAGTACAGAGTCAGTCCCTCTTATAACCCTATCATTTCTTAATTCTGATTCAGCCAGTTTTTTCTAGTTTATTTTATGTGGCATTGGTAAATCCTGTGTTGACTTTTTAAGGAAATCTCTTCTATCCACGTACTTCCCAATAATATATCTTTATCTTCAGTATTTTGTTACATATTAGGAAGAGGCTAACTTTTGACTGGATAGTCTGAGATAACTATGTAGTGACAATTCAAATAGGGCTTTCCAACTTTCTTGGATCTGTGCTTGGTATTTATCATAATTTTGGAAAAAGCTCCACTTTTTCAGGTAATTTTTTTCCTCTTTATATTCTTCCTAAGTGTTTGCTATAATATTTAATATTGTCCTTGTACAACCACTCTGGAAATCAATCTGGCGCTTTCTTAGACAATTAAGAATAGTGATTCCTCAAGACCCAGCTATACCACTCTTAGGCATATATCCAAAAGATGCTGAAGTACACAACAAGGACATTTGCTCAACTATGTTCGTGGCTGCTCTATTTGTAATAGCCAG
>CM053765.1:73353495-73385838 GCA_028658305.1 Pachyuromys duprasi | reverse complement strand
AGATGAGGGAGGGTTGGGGAGGGTGGGAGGGAATGAGGGAGGGGGATACGCTTGGGATGCAAAGTACCTAACTTGTGATTGATAACAAAAATAAATAAATAAATATTAAAAAATATTTAATATTGTCTCATAATTATGGGGCACAAACATTTCCACTTTTTGATATTTTTTCTTCTTTTTTTAGTTTGGATGATTTCTACCAAAACAATAATCATGATAATCATGTAGAAGAAATATGCCATCTTTGAAACTATGTTTTTCTTTCTTAAATTTGGTATTATTTAGTGTGTTGTTTTTATGTCTTTGTTAAAAAGATAGGGGTGTCTGCTCATCATATTATATATAGATTCTAATATCAGAATTTTCCTCTTGATCTGTTAGCATTTAAATTAGTGATTTTAGCATCTTGTGTGATAGTGCTAACATTTGGCTCATCTTTATGTTTGGTTTTGTTATTTGTTTTGTATGTTGAAAATGCTGTTTTTTCTTGCTTTTTTAAAAAATATCTTTCATACTTAGGGAGCGAATGAGAAATACAGTTGAGAAAGTTACCTTTGTTTAGAAATGGATTCTCTGATAGGTTGAGTCTGTCATTAGTCGATGTCATGTAGCTTATTGTTTCTGTTACTGCTTATGGTGCGGCATTCATTTGTGGTGAGTTGCTGTGTTCTGATGCTTTCCGTGGCCTAGAGCATGTTCTGGTGTATCAGCGGTGCTGCATTACACAGGGGTTTTCACTGTGTCATGGGAGTGGAGGAGTTTATTTTCCTCATTGGCCTTCAGTCTTATGTAAGACTTTGAATCCACTTCCCAACTTATACCATGCAAGACTTCAAAGTCTTGAGGGTCATGATGGTTGACTAGCTCATATGTACTTCTCTATAGATTCCTGTAATTGATTCCCTTAATTGACTTTTTATATGATACATTTTCTCGTTAGGTTTTTTTTCTACTTTCTGCCCTTTATTATTTCACTCACTCACTCACCTACTCACTCATGATATTAAAAATTTAATACTGCATTCCATATTGAGCTACGCTTTACTGATATCTGCTATTTTAAATGATCAGCATTAGTTTTTACAGTTAACTGTGTTGTGTAATTTATACCTGTATTTCCAATATTAGCATATAAATTATAAAAAGACTTTTAAGAGACTACTAATTCAGTTTGTGTGCATTTTTGTGGATGGAAATATGATTTCTTCATTACCAAAATGTTGATGTTGCTTATAATAATATGTATACATAAAACTTTTCACTCAATGAAGAGATGTCCTTTTTGTACATCTGTATAAAAGATGAAATTTCTTGGGATCTTGGCTCTGGGCCACCATTGTGGTGAGCCATCATTATCTCATCAGAAGACTTAGCCTATTCATTGTGCTATTTCATATGACTATATTTTTTGAAGCTGGCTATATACAGTTCTTAATTATAGTGGTATACTAATTTGTATTTATATACTTTGGGTTTTGATATTTTGAATAAATGCAAATGTTTGCTTATAACTATCACATCTGTACAACTACTGTAGCATATTTGCTGCTTGCGCCAGCAAAAATATGTGTATTGTCTTGAGTAGTGTGCGGGCTGTTCTTTCTTTTTCCTTTTGACAGGGTTTTCTCTATAGAGCCTAGGCTGGCCTCTACTGCCTTACCCTCTCAAGTGTTAGGATTACAAGTGTGTTCCACACCAGGCCCTCTTGTGGTATAAAATTCATGTCTTGAAAATAATTTTTAAAAATCTTTTTTTTTCCTAGAATTAAATTTTTGAGATTTTACTCTCACTATTTTAGACTAGGGGTTTATTTTTTTTTTTCAATTTTCAGCATTTTAGAGCAGAAGGGGTGCCTTGGGAGAAGGATGAAGATTATCACAGGAGGGATTGGGAGTATTTATGAAAATGCCACAGTGAAACTCATTACTTTATATGCTAACTAAAAACTTAACTTGCTTGCATCTTTTGGTGTTATAACTATCATGTAAGAATTGCACATTTACCTGAGGTTCATGGGTACTTCTTGTGGTCTGTTCTTTTGTAGGCTGACTGACTACTTCTGCATCTTGGTAATGTCTTACTGTGTGTTTCTTTCAGGTTTAGATTCTATTTCCTGGCACTCACTTTTATCCTCTGTCTAGCCCTCTGGTGGTTCTTTGCTGGCTGTTCTTTGGCAGTTTAACTAATTTCTAAGACATAAGCTTTCTTCACATTACATTTTGATTGGCTCATTGAGCTGAATAGGCCAGGAAGCTTTTTCAATTATTTTTATGATTTAGGAATTATGTATTATTTTAGTTAATGGACTTAACTGTTTAATGCTGACTACTCAAGACCTTAGTTTATATTAACTTGCACCATAAAAGCCTGTTAATATTCCATAGTTCTCTTAAGTTGATTTCATAATGTAAGGGCATTCACTTACTCTTTCCCATTCTGGGGAAAAATGTACAAATCTGTGGAAGGATTAGGTAATCACATCAGAAGTCCTGAGCTATTTTATCATTTCATTTTTTATCTGCCAACTTATCCACAGAATATGATATTGAGGGCTTTCTCCGTTCTGAGTGCCAACATAGTACACTGTGATTTATGGTAGCTTTAATTTATTTTGGAGCACACTGACTATATTTAGTGGTTTTTAAAGGATCATGGTTTAATCTTCCCTAAAATTCTATGACAACAGGAGATACTAAGGAAACTGAAAGCTTAACTCTTTAGTCTAGTGTAATGCCCATTATCTCATAGATAATGACAGATGTAAACCTTGCATAAACCCCTCACTGGTATTTCTCTTGGTAGGTATGTCCCACTACACTTGCCCAGGCTTCCATCACTGTAAGAGCACTTTAAGGCTCAGCTTTGTAAGCCGAGATTCAGCCAGGATCTTAGGCGATTGTTTTAGAGCTCGTGGCTCATATCCTGACTATGGTCGGTGAGTGCTGTGGACTCTAGCTCCACACACGGAGGTCTCTCCACGTTTCTTTGCTGTCCTCTACTCCAGGTCCCTATTGCTTCTTTCTTCAGGGTTCTTGTAGCAGCTTCATCTTTGTTGCTGCTTTGCCTTTGATGGCCTAGTCTCTCAGAATCGGATAACACAATATGGAATTCTCTGTGTTCCTGCTTTTAATGGCTCATGTTCCTAAAAGAAACACCATACCCTGACATGTAAATTGCAGCATGTTCCGGCGTGTCTTTGGTTTTCTTTATGCACTTTGTCTTGTTGGCTTCTTCTTTGCTGCCTGGATTTGACAAACCTGTCCCCTCTTTCTGAGCCTTGCCACTTCATGGCTTCTGTCTTGATTTTCCTCCTTGGCCTTTGGCATGGCTGGTTTTATCATTTTCTCAGGACTTCTTTGATGATTTCCTGTCTCCTTCCTTGTTTGCTTCAGTAATCACAGAAATCATTTAATTCTTTTATAATGTTTACAGCTAGAAATTAAGTTTTAATTATACTTAAATGTATTAAGTTTTAATACATTTGTGACGTTTTGTCTATACCTACCAGTGTGAATCTGAGCTGTGAAAGGACTAGGCTTTTGTCATTCTTGATTATGTAGTATGGAGATTGTGCCACTACATTCATACTCTTTCCAAAATGTCTCAGTTTACACATTATGTGCATAAACTTAACTGTCTTTTCCCTCTGAATTTCCATGAATGTTGAAGTAGAAGAAATAATAAATTTTAACCATATGTGTTAAACACTTAAACTGATTTAAAATGTATCTTATTTTAAGTGATGTGTAAATTTTATTTATTTTTATCATTATAGCCTTTCTTACTTGGAACTTAGAGAAGGAAAGTATGGCGAACAGTAAAACAGCTTACACTTTTCAATATGACCATTTTAGAATTATTTTTATGTGAAGTAGGGATTGTTTTATGTAGCTTGTTATGGTGTAAATGAATCCCTCTCGCCAGCTTAGCACAGAGTGAACTCTAACTTCTCAGGTGTCCTTGTGAGGCAATCAGGACTCAGCATCCCCTCATACACATCACACCCCTTGAGGCTCCTCTGTCATGGGAGGACATAGCAACACAGAGCACTCACTGTAGTAGGGCCTGGATCTTGAGGTTTTTAATCTTTAGAATTGTGAGCAATATGTTTCTGTTGTGAAACAACTCAGTCTCAGGTATCTGAATGGATGAAGACAAAATAGGAATTATCATAGTTACTATTTTACATTTTGCTTTCTAAAATCTAGCATATCTTGAACTTTTTCTTAATCATTAAGTGAAATAGAAAATATAAATTATTCATTTTTATCATATAGGCTCCTATTGGCTTATTTTTTTCCAGTTTTTCTTTTATATTTTTATAGCAAATATGTACTTTTTGGGGTTCTAGGCTTTGCACTTATTTGTAGTTTTTGAGACTTTCATACATGAGTACACTGTATTTACCTAATTTCCAGCCCTCCTTCTCTCATTTCCAACACCTCCTGTTTCCCTCAACCCTATTCCCTCTGGGATCTCTGACCTTTCAGTATTGTTATGTGTGCTTTGCCCCACACTTCCCTGAGTCCATTTAGCTTTTGTGTGCATGTGTTTGGGATTGGCTAAACTGTCAGGGAGCCTGTGCATGTAGAAAACTGATTTTCCTTCCCTCAGCCCCAGTTGACTGTTGTTCTTCATCTATGTAGGGGACTTGTGGAATTTCTGTCTTCTCTGGTAGCGTGCTGAATGGTGTGATTATTATGCAGCTCTGGTGTAGGCACCGCATCGTTGAGATTTCATGGGTGCAGCATTCCTGTCTAGAAGGCACTGTCTTTCAGCAGATATCCTTGTCCCGTGAAGACTCTCTCATGCCTGTTTATGATGTTCCCTGAACCTTATGTATAGGAGTTGTATAGTATAGTGTGTGTACCATGCTAGACACCACACAGTCACTAGTCTCTGCTTCTTGACCAGTTTTGAGTCTTTTTCATAGCTTCCATCTGTTGCATAATGAAACTACCTTGATGAGAGGAGAGTTACTCTTATCTGTGGGCATATGGATAGATGTTTAGAACATAATTGGAAACCATATTGACTGAGGAAAATGGCAGTAATAGGTTCTCCTCTAGGATTAGGATATGTTCCCAGAGATATACTCTGAGGTTAAAAGATACTAACATTTTAAGGTTTAATATGTCCATTGGTAAATACCTATTTACTGCTGACCTGATATTTGGAAGAATGATGGTTTGGGGGTATTCATTGGTATTTTCTTGAAAAAAATTGCTATTGTGAGTGGATTTTTTAAATTTAAAATCACTTTATTATTATGTGTGTGGGTATTTTGCCCACATGTATATCTGTGTACCAAGAGCATGCCTGGTGCCTACAGAGGCCAGGAAAGTATCAGGTCGTTTGGAACTGAAGGTACCAACAGTTCTGTGGGGACTAGGAGTAGAACCTGGGTCCTCTAGAAAAGCAGCTAGTCCTCTTGACTGCTGCATCATCTCCAGGAATATATTCTTATTTCTTTGACTTTTCACTATTAAAGATTTTGAGTATTTTCTTTTTTATGTAGTATTATTTTTAGACAAGATCTTACTGTATTGTCCTGGCTGCCCTGGTACATATTCTGTGGCCCATCTAGGCTGGTCTTGAACTTGTGACAGTCCCTACTCTTAGAGTACTGGGATTGTAGGTGTGCACTACTATACCCAATTTCTCCTTTGTGTGTTACTGGACGAATTGTCCCTTGAGATGGAGGGAGGTCCTGGTGGAAAATTTCTGAGTAAAATGAGAGACAATTAAGATTGGTTCTTGTCCGACATTTCCGTTAATTCTATGGCTAATGTAAAAATGAGAGTTCATTGAAAGGGTTGAAAGCCACTTTTCCTTCTTTTCTCCCATTCCTACTGTATGCTTAGCAGGCACTCTACTACTTAGCAATGTCCTCATCCCTTGAATTTCTTAACCTGGATTTCTGAAAGTTACCTGTCAGTTACCATAACATAGCAATGCCATCCTTATTTTCTTTTGTCAGTTCTTCTTGTATGTGGCCCCTTTTTGCACCTTAGTTCATTTTAAATAGTTGCACATTTGTTCTGCAGTTTGTCATTAACATCTTAATGGCTTTAAACTGTAAGTACAGGTGTTACCTATATTCCTGTTACCACAGGAACTAGTGTTTCTGGAGCACTTGTGTAGGGAACGGTTGGGAGTACAATACAGAAAGGAATAATGGAACAAATTCATCTTTAGCGTAATGTAAGCATTATTAATTAAGTACTAATATTAAGGATTGAATTTAGGGATAAGTAATCTATCTCTGAGTCACACCCTTAGCCCATATTTATGTATTTTAGTTATTTATTATCTTCTTACTCAAGGCTCTTGTGCTTCAGTTTTTCCTTGGTGGAGCATAATTCCTACCACAGTAAGGATCAAATTGTGTATGTAAATCTGTACTGGCTACAATCTGGTCTTCAGTAAATTAACTTTTTCCCCTATTTTGGACGATAAAATTGATTGTCCCAATACTTAGACAGGCTGCAACATAGGAGTGCAGTCAACTGCTATATCCTAGGACATCGGCTGAGGTACTGAAAGTATACAATAAGTTATACTGTATGGGGTAAAGTTTTATAAGAGATTCATTTTCTATAACAAAGCTGCAGTTGGAAGTAGAACTGTAAAATGAAAGTAAGGTATGAAAAAGACTGACAAATTTAAAATGAATTTTCTGTTGCATTTATTTATTTCAAGGAGACAATGTTATGTTAAATAATTTAGTTTTACTAGTTGACAAGGAAAAGCATGTAAAGGCTTTGGAATATGTTTCTGTGATACTGAGTGATTCACATAAATCTTCAAGGCTGTATGTTTTGGTATAACTGATAAGTTCATTTTATGGACATCAAGTGGATCTGCAGTACAATATTTCTGAAAAGTTCCTGTTAACAATAGGCTTATCAAATTGTCAGCTGGATTAACACCTGGCAAATGGATAAGCTTCTCAGTAAACCAGAAACTTTATCTCAAGCAGGCTTGAAATAATGGGATTAGATGCTTGAGTTCTTCATGTCCTCTGGCAGAGAAGATGCTGGCTGTAAAATGCAAAAGAACAGAGTTTGGGCTGGGGAGCTCTTGCCTCTTTGTTATGATCTGATTTCTGCAAACAGTAGGAGACCCTTACTTACTGTCTGCTAACTAAGGTGAAGGAATGAGTGACATAGAATGTACTCTCCAGTAAGGTGGATTTATGTCATTTTAACCAGCATATTAAATATATCTATTTAATAGGATTGTTGTGAATATAGGAAAAAATGTTGAGCACAGCATTCAGCATGTAGTAACTCTAAAACCATGCTCTTGCTTTATGCTGATGCAGTGTTCCAAATGGTTATTTAATTTTTAAGAAAGCCTCAGATCTTAGCTATAATAAAGGTTTAAAAGCTAGAATGAGACTGGAGTATGATTGATTGCTTCTACAGCAACTGCTGACAAACTTAAACACAAAGAGAACTTAACAATTAATGATACTGCTTTTGAATGTACAGTAAGTAAGATATTTTAAGAGGCACATGTTCCATTTCAGTACTCATCTCTAGCTAGCCTAGAAACGCGGTGTAGCAACACAAGCAGATAAAGTGTCCCACATGAGCAAAACTCAGCATTTATTCTGTGCTTACTGTGCATTAGCATTGCTTTGAAGTGATTCATTTGGTCCTCATGGCAGACTGAGGGGAAGAGTCTCAAAGGAGAGGTAACAGGGACTTGGAGAAGCTAAGTGCAATTCACAGGGCTGCCAGGTGTGGGCTTCATCTTAAAGTATTGTCTTCTGCCTGGTGAATATTAACAGCTTCGAATTATAAGACTTGTTCCATTTTAGACTCCAATAATTTCTAAAAGCGCCATTTCCCTTTTTAGTTAGAATGCTTTGTATAGCAAACAAGAATAAGGTTACTGTTTGCATATGTACAAAAGTACAGATATTCTTAATGATTCATGTTGATCTATTCACCATTGTCATTATTGGACTTAAATTGCTTTGATATTTATTTTCCACAGTTTTACTCAGTCATCAGTATATAGCTTATCTGCTTTTTTTCAAAGCAAATATTCACTTGCTAGTCAGCACCTATATCAAGAAATACATTGTCTTCACCCTGAATATTCTTTTTAAATCATTGTATACTAATATCCCAGGTGAACCACTGTCCTTGGATTTGTTTTCTTGTTTTTGATTATAACTTAAATTGAATCATGAACATATGATTATGCCAAATTTATTTGTTGTGAAGCTGTATATTTTATGTTTTAATAAATGCTAAGGTGGAAGATAGGTATCATAGCTTGAGTTGTAAATAAGATTCTCCTTTGATTAAAAGTATTGGGTTTTAATGTGTGTTATATGTGACAAAGTTTGTGAGTACTTTTTCTGTGTTTTGACTAAGTAATGTCGGAAGGGAATTTTTGTATCAATGGTGCTTATTGCACTGAAGAGTCTAGGAGCAGTGAAACTTTATAACCAAGTTCTGTGCTCTTTGCATTATGAGAGCGAGGTAAGTCAAGTCCCGAAGTTTACATGTAGACAGTATGAGAGTGCATGTGTTTACTCACACAGTGTTGCCTTATCTTACGGAACACCCCAATGGATAGTTGAAAGTTTTGTATAAACATTGCTTCACATTTAAATTATTTTATGTATTCTTTTTTATTATTATCATTTATTACAACTTATTCAATTTGTATCCCAGCTGTGGCCCCCTTCCTGGTCTTATCCGAATCCCACCCTCTCTCGCTCTTCTCCTCTTACGCCCTTCCCCTAATCTACTGATAGGGGAGGTCCTCCTCCCCTTCTATCTGACCCTAGCCTATCAGGTCTCATCAGGACTGGTTGCATTGTCTTCCTCTGTGGCCTGGCAAGGCTGCACCCCCAGGGGGAGGTGATCAGAGAGCCTGCACATTTAAGTTTTAGAGACTAGATTTTTACCATGATCATTTCCTCTTATTTGGAATTGTGAATCTCATCATCTGTGGTTAAACAGAAGAGTACAGAACTCTTAACAGGATATTGACTATCTTTTTATATTTTCTGTAGAACAAAATTTGTGAGGAAAATGGAAACAGCAAACTCAGCAAATGAGTTTCTTTCATAGTCACATAATTAGAAAGATTCCTTAATATTTTAATGTAAGGCCAGTATATTATTTTAACTTACACCTATAAGTCACGTGTTCTGAGTGCTAAAGTAGTGAGTGAAAGAAAGCAGTGATCATACACCGAAGTGGGAAAATGGTAAGCAGCTGGCCACGTATGCATGCATGTCTAGAGATGGTAAATGTGACAGGTAAAAAATAGGAGAGGGAGAGGAGGAGAGAGAAGATGAGGGAGGGGTGGGGAGAAGAGGAGAGAGACTGCCAGGGGCAGTGTGTGTCTGCGCACGCGCTTTTGCTAGTGTATATACTGTGGTCAATACAAGCATCTTAGGAAACATTTGACAGGAAATACACAGAGACAAGTATGATGCCTTTCCCTTTTTTCTTAGGTACAGAAAATGCCATGGTCTACTTTGAGTAGACTCTGGGGCTGGCATGTGGTAATCATTGGTCAGAGAAGGCTAGGCCAGAGAGACAGTGTAGGAAAAAGGCACAGGGTCTTTTTTTACTGGTATGAGGACATAGGGAAATGAGATGGGGAGCTACTGTAGGATTTTAGAGAGAAGATGTGACTTTATCTCTAATTGAAAAGGGACCACTTTCTACATTCTGTTGAGTTCAGGCTATAGAAGGGCTTGTCTTGATCATGCTCCCTTGTTATCTGTGGAAGTCGGGAAAATCATACAGGTACCAAATTCAGTGGAAAGTGAAAACCTTTCAGGAAAATCAAGCTCATTATAATATAAAAATATAAGATATATATGATTAAAAATAATATAGTAGCATAAACACCAAACAGATACCTAAAACTTTGTTTTGGTTTCTGCTGTGTCCCTGATTCATTAAAGCATAGAGGCAATTTTAGTCTTATTCTCCTTAATGTTGTTGTTGAACTGCCTGATATCTTCTTCTTGGTCTTCCTCTTATTTGCTTTGTCTGGATCTCCCTGCCTTCTTAATATTTTTAAAGTCTCTGTTAGTAACATTTTCCCCCTCACCAAAAATGTAAATTTACAGTTATAGCATGTACAAGGGTCTGGGTTTGTTACTTAACAAGGCAAATTAAATAAATTAATATAATTAAAAAATACCACACGTGTATTATTTACATTTTTGCTGCTGTGATAAAACATTAAAGCCAAGGCAACTTCTAGAGTTATTTGGGCTTAGTGTTCCAGAAGGGTAAGAATCCATCATACTCAAAGCAGGGAGGTATGGCAGCTGAAGAAGGAAGCTGACAGCTCTTATCAAGCATGAAGCAAAGAGGAAACTAGAAATGGTGGAGTCTTTAAACTCTCCAAAGAGCCCACCAACCGGAGGAGAATAGTGTTCAAACACCTGAGACTGGGGTAGGGGGCGGCATTTCTCACTCCACCATAACGTGTATGGTTATAATTACACTAATCCACAATTTAATCATTTTTAAGTGTTTGAAATTGTAATTTAAAATAATTATGTTACACACATATCTATATTGACTGGTATAGGTCTAAAGAAATTTATTTCAAGGAATTGGGTCAGGTGATTACAGAGACTGGCAATTCTAGAAGTCTAGGAACAAGTTGGCAGACTGGGGCCTTGGGCCAGGGATGGTTTTATATAGTCCCTTGAGGAAGAGTTTCCTTTTCAGAGAAAGCTCAAATAGTTTTGTTATGTAGCTGGGTCTGCATTGTAGATGTTTCTTTTTTTTTCTTGTTGACTCAGGCATGGAGAGCCCAAGCTCAGAGGCAGTCTTCAGTGGAGTTGTAACGGAAGCATTCTTCACTTCAGAAGTAAGACTTCTAGACCAGCCAGACCATAAGGCTGTATAGGTATGGGTGTTGTTTAGAGAGTGCTGTCATTGCTAGTTTTACCCTGGCAATTTTTGGCCTGGTAATGGGAGAAATAGTACTCTATTGGATACTAATTTAGAGCAATCATAACCTTGTGAGTATTGTTGCCTCAGATCTACAAAGGATTTTTGCCACCTATATGATATAACATCTTTCCAAAGGCCATTAAATCACCATTCAGTCAAGCTAATCCCGTGATGGTGGTGGGAGAACTTGGTAAGACCGGTAAACTTCATGAGCATGGGTCCATTGTTATGCTCCATGTGCTTTTAGGGGAATTTACTATCAGAAGCAATGCTGTGTGAAATGACTAGATGGTAGATAAGGCATTCTGTAGGCCTGTGGATGGCAGGTTTGGCAAAAACATTGTATGCAGCTAAGGCATATCCATATCCTGAGTATCTGCTCTCGTAAGAATAAAATACTTCCCTTTCTTAATGAAAATGCTTCAGTATATTTAACCTGCCACTAGGTTGTTAGCTGATCATCTTGTGGATTGGTGCCATATTAGGGACTCACTGTTGACACAGTGGTAATCTGCTGTGGTTGAGTAGAAGTTCATGTTCCTGAACAGTTATATAAAATTCTTCCTTTCCATGGCCTGTTGGCTCATAAGGCCATCAGGTAATGATAGGAGTGGTTAGGGAAGGAGTCTTACTAGTGTTTCAGAATGGGCTTTCTTACCCGCTTGTTTTTAAAGTACTTCTATACCGATACCACCCTTCGGTGAACATTCATGTTGGACACATATCTTCATTTCCCTTCACCCTCATTCAGAGAGATCTGTCAACATACCCTCTTTAGACTTCATAGCAGTTTTCTGATCATGTCCTTTCAAGTCTGGAATCATCTACCTAAACTATGGGGCATATTCTCTGACTTGATATAAGCATCAGCATCTCTTAACCATTCTTCCAAGTAATAGAAAAACAAAAGCATTACCCATTGTGTGGATTCCCTTTCACCAGTTATGTCTCAGAAGGGGATACACCATTGATTTTTTTTTCTGGTGCTTTATGCATATTGCCTAGAATCACCTATGAAGCAGACCTAGTCTTTTCCTTCTCTAGTCAGCTCTGAGTACTTGATCCTATGAGGCCATAGGTATGAGCTAGGAGAGAGAAAATGTAGCAGGTATGGGGCTCATGGGCATCAGGGCTGCTTGTTTATAAATTACTTGAACTTTCAGGGTACACACTGACATACATCTTTTTGTTGTCTTTTCTTTTTTCTTCCTTTCTTTCCTTCTTTCTTTTTCTTTCTTTCTCTTTCTTTCATTCTTTCTTGGTGTAGCCCTGGTTGTTCTGGCACTTGTTCTGTAGACCAGGCTGGCCTCAGAGATCCACCTTCCTCTGCCTTCTAAGTGCTGGGATTAAAGGTGTGTGCCATTACTGTCTAGCTTGATCACCATCTTGTGTGAAGCACTTCCATTTGTTGGCAGTAGTGCACAATCTGCCTACTATCTTGAGTTTGGTTCAGTTAACACCAGTTCATGATTGAGTTGAGATTGTGTAGGAACTTGGTAACTTATTATTCAGTCTCCAATAAAACCCAGGGACAAATAGCGTGTTTCGTAGAAGGAAAATTAACTTTCCATGGAGGATGGCAGGCTCTAGTCCAAATTCCCAAGGGTCTGATTTACCTACCCAGTGGCTTGTCAAAGGATTCAGAGAGTATATCTGCTGTTGCTACTTCAAGCATTCCTGGATCCTGTAGGTGAAGTTGCAGATAATATTGCATGACAGTCCAGCTCTATGCAGAGCATTTTGTTGTTCTGGGCAGCATTTGGAACTTAGGCCAAGAAAGCTGATGCAGCTGTAATGTAAAAGACAATCAAATACAGCTTTGCTTGCAGAAAACAAACTGTACCTGACTGTCTTCATTAACAGATGTTCGAAAAAAATAAAAGAGTATATTTCAGATCAGTATTTGTATACCAAGTGTGTAAGCAGAGACACCACATCTGGTATAGTAGAATTTACTGAAGGGCTTGATTCTTTATTCTGGTAGCTCACAATGATTTTGTTTCACTTGCTTTGACCTTTCTGGCTATCTAGATCAAATCAGAAGTTTTTCCTGCGTGCATTGTTGGTCTCAGTGTACCAGAGTAGTTCTATTACTCTTTGCATTTGGCTGTCTGCTAGGTGGCTGTGCTCACCTTATGTTTGGCTGTTAAGTACTGCTACCTGGCCCCTGCTTTCCTAGTATCTAATTATACTCATTGCATTTAAGGTCCTTATATCAGTGATAGATGTTCCCATGGTAATTGGTGACTTAGATAGCAACTCTAGAGCTCTTTATGAGACGCCTCACATTTTATTACTTGTAATTGTGAAAGCTAAGTAATCTGGATGCTCCCGAATTAGGTAAACAGATTTTATGTGAGGAACCGCTCTTTTATTTGGAAAGTTATTTGAAATATAAAACTCATTTTGCTTTATATTTAGTAACTAACCAGCTAGGCTGTGTAAAGAAAAGATGTTTGTGTATGTGATAGTTCTTGCAGTTTAAGGTCATCGTGCTCTCGTGAGCACTTCATGGTGGATGGCGTCATAACGGTATGTTTAAGAGGGCTCATGAGGTGAGGAAGGAAGACAGCAAGGAGGGGCCGGTCTTGCTTTCTTACCATAACTACGCAACAGTTGGAATTACACACGAGCAGTGTTGATCCCTTCCTGGTGCTGAATTCCCAGTGATATCTTCCACTAGGCTCTCTCTCTTAGAGGTGCCATCAGTTTTCACACTGTCACACTGAGGAACAAACTTTGAACATACAAACCCTTTGGGACTGTGTTCAGATCACAGCAGCAAGGTTCACCTCAGGTGGTAGAAAGTATGCTTCCACTACTAGAGTCCAAGCTCAATTAGATGTTTGATGTATACAGCATCACAGACTGCATAATCCCAATTCCCGTTCTCAGAATCTCATTACTTTAAAACCAGTGTTTTTGATTTAATACACAGTATTCTGCCTGAGAATTAAGTTTGTCTTGTCATAAAGGTACTCAGGATGACACTGTAGTTTTGATATTCAGAAATTGGCTCTGTAGCCACAGTAGATAAAGTTTCTTTTAGGTCTGGACGAAGACTCTCATAGATCATTTGTACAATGCTTGAATTAGCCATATGCTGTTTTGGGTTTTCACTTCTATCTTCCTACTTCATGTAGCACTAAGGAGTCAGCTACCAGCTAATCTCATTATACTTGTTTGAAAGATGCTCTGAGCTATCAAATACATGGTCATTTAGAACTTGGTTTAATACTGTTTCATTAGGAATATTCAGTATTATATTCTGTGTATTTGTGCTGTGAACCGTTTTTCTTTACCAATGGAAATAGTCTGTTGTTTCCTAAATCTAATAAGAGTAGAGAACCAATTCAGAAAACTCATTAAAAATTTTCTTTTCTCTAGAACCACTCTTAGTACTGAAATCAATTTCTGTTAGGGAAAAATAAACAGTAGAATGAATGGATGCAAATATGATCAAATTTAAGAAATTAGCTTATGTGATTGTGAATTTTAATTTGAAGTTTGTAGGACAGGTATCAAAGCTTAGAAACTTTTGGCCAAAATTGATTCTATATTCTTGGCGCAGAATTTGTTTTCTCAGAGATGCCTCTGTTTCACTTTTAATGTCTTCTGGATGATTGGATTGGGGATACCCACACTACCAATATTGGATCAGGCCTACCCATGCCACCAGATTTTGTTGTATTGTATAAAGTAAACTTTTTAGTAACACTTAAGTTCTGTGTGTGGTTGACTACTTATGTGCTTGTGCCTATCTAACTAAGCTGGTGCATGACATGACAGTGACAGACAGCAAGTACCTGTTTACCTAACTTCTAGATGAACTGTCTGAAATATTTGTATATGTGTTTCTCTTTCATGATAAGCTTGCCCATTAATTCATTTTAGACAGCAGCTCCTTTAATATAAACACTAGGTAGATTTTATTTATGGAATATGTACATCTGCATTGTTTTAGAATGAAACGATTTTTCTTATAGGATTTAGTTATTTTTGTAATTAGGTATATATACAAGTGTCTGTGTATGGGTATGTGCACATGAGTACAGATGCCACAGACGCCAAGGATGGTATCAGGTCCTCTGGAATGGGAGCTGCAGGCAGTTGTGAATTACCTAAAATGGGAGCTGGAAACTGAACTCAGCTCCTGTGCAAGTGCTGCATGCACACTTAACCATCGATCCACTTCCCCACCCCTCTAAGATGAAGCAGTTTTGAAGTGACATGCTCACAGAATGCTGTTGCCTACTTCCAAGGCAGATCAGCTTCCTTCAACCAGAATTCTCTGGAAATACCTGCACAGACATGACTAAGGGTTGACTCCACAGTTAATTTAAAACCCACCTTGGTAATCAAGATCAACTTGGTTAATCGTATACTTAGGATATTTCACTTGGGAATACATAACTGTTTGTTACTGTTTTAAAAAAGGGGCTTTGAAATCCAGGCTACATGATGCTCAATCTTTTAAAGAAAATAAAAAACTTAAAAGGCAAAGAAGAGTATAGAAAAGAGATGAAAAGTTATAAAAACGAATGTCACTAAAAGTGCTTTTGAAATATAACTTTGAGTGTGTCAGCATATTCAGTACTCATTCTTTAATGAAACCTTATGCATAGTCTAGATTTACATTTTTCTTTTTCCCAAGTTGTATTTAAAAAAAATGATTGGTCTGACATAACCATATAGTGGTGTGCCTAGGAGCTATTGTATAGTAATGTCTGCACTTTCTCTTTCACTAGTAAGGATTGAATACATACTTCAGGGTGGTAGGCGAGTACTTTACCACTGAGCTGTCATGCCTCAGTTCCTGTCCAGGCTGGCTGGCTGGCTGCCTTCCTTCCTTCCTTCCTTCCTTCCTTCCTTCCTTCCTTCCTTCCTTCCTTCCTTCCTTCCTTCCTTCCTTCCTTCCTTCTTTCCTTCCTTCCTTCATTTATTTTTTACAGACCTTTTTTCCCCCATGGGCAATTAAATTATCAGAGAAACTGGGTAATATGTCCTGTGGACTAATTTGGTTTTGGCTGGTTTACTTCCGTATTGTGTCATTTGACTGCTTCTAATTGTTACCTCCATATTGATAGCAAGATTTAATAACTTGGCTAGATCTATCACAAATTTTCTACTTCTGGCTTCTCCATTGGATCAGTGGATTTATCTTCAGTCCTGTCCTATTCCAGTAAAGTTTTTAACCTGATGGAGATGATTTAGCATTATTCTTTGCCCTAATCCTAAGCATTGATCTGTTGATTGAAGTTACATTTTTTTTTTTTTTTTTGCTGTTTAGGTATTCTGTCAGTTTATTTATTAGCTGGGCTGTCAAAAACTTTAATCAGGTTTTTGGTTTTCCTAAAATACAGTCCTTATGGAGAAGGCAGGGAAAATGCTCTTTTTTCCCTGCCTTCTAGGACTTGGTAATTTACTTGACACTGCTGAGCTCTTTTCCTTTCATTTTCTTTGTGTGTCATTTGGAATTTGTGGATTTTAGGGAACATTTGATCCTTAGGACATTTTCTTAAAATTTTGTTTTTTATCTGCAAGTAAAATTAAATTTTGTGTATATATTTTCAAATCAAGCACTCTTCCTAAATTCTCTCTACTTTTATATTTTATTGCTTTGAAGGAAATATTTTCTTCTGGAATATTTTACAGTAGACATTGGTTCCATTATTGTAGTTCTAGACCCCTGATGGTACTTGTGATGTTCTGCAGTCCTTCTCTTGTTCTTCACCAGTGAAGAGAGGTGGTTTCTGAAGGTTTTCTGTCCTGTCAGAATGCTCCTTTAGCTTCTTGTACATTTTGTTTTAATACTCAGTTTTACGGTATACTTTTCTGTGTTTGTTCCTACAATAATAAGGGTATCCTCCTGCTAATTGATTTTCTAATGTTAGTTTTTAGTTCCTGCAGCTAACTCAGCTGTGTCTTGAGGTAGTATCTCTTTAATATTTTTAGAATTCTGTATTTCTTTTTTATGACTTAGGCTATTTCTTTTGTTTGCTGGAAAAGCTTGCAAGGTGGAATTCTTTTTCTTTTTAACCATTTCTGGAACTCACAAATGAAACTGTCTGTCCTTGAACAGTTCCCTATGGACTTATGAGGTGAATTCTCAAATGGGTTGTTAAGTTTACCTTTTTTCTTTTAAGAATTTAAGGTAACAGAATCTTCCTGGGATGCCTAAGCTTATTACTAATTCTTTAATGTGTCATCTTATGCACATTCCGGATTTACCTTTTTTTCTTTCTCAAGTGTATATTTTAAAAAGTGGCTAGTCGGTCATAATTATACCATGGTTCACATAAGAGCTATTCATCTGGCTAATACTTTTTATAGAATTGTTTGTTCATTTGCTATCTTTCTCTGTCTCTTTTAAAGGTATATGCGACATTGTATGAAATTGATACTGGGCTAGGACTATAACTCTCTCTAGTAGTGTGTAGAGTGTTTATTATCCACGTTCCACAAGTGCAATTGGAGGCAGGAAGATCAGAAGTTCAAGGTTATCCTCAGCTATATAATCAATGCAAGGCCATCTCCTGAGATCTGACTCAAAGAATGTCTTTTGAATACAGTTATATTAAAAGTAAATTGTATAGCATACTGTTTTATTATAGTTCCTTTTGCTTATATTTTAAACTGTTTGTATGGATTCTGACTCATGAATCTGTTTTGGGATCTTTAAGCTAGGTAGGTTCTACTTTTGGCTCTAAGGGGTTTTCTTTTTGGGCCTCAGTACTTCATTTGTAATACAAATATCTACTTCATATAGTACCCAAGAAAGTAGATTGAGGGAGTGCTTCCTGAATTATTAAGTGTATAAGTGAAGTAATTAAAATTAATTAGAAAGGACAAAATGTTCAAGTGAAGTTGGAGTGAGACAGAGCCGTTGAATCTATATCCCCCAGCTTGTTGAAAATTGAGGCGGAGGAAGCTAGAAAGATGCCTGAGCTTCCCTGTGACCAGTGAAGTGTGCAGAAGTAACAGAACAGCCTAGGCTTCCTGCTACTCAGACCTTCGTCCTGTCTGTCTTCCTCCTCATAAGTATCCGGTCGTTGAGAGAAGCTCTGGCTCTTTAGTTACCTAGTGGAGTGCATCTTTCTTGAAAGCTTAGAAAGAAAGAGTACATGTGACATCAGAAGGAGAAAGGAATCTTAAGACTTCAGTTTCTTAAGTTACCAGTAATTAAAATTGCAGTCAGAATAGCTACTGAATCTCCCCTCAGCCATCTACACAAAGAAAGCCTTGTTACAGCATTTAGGGATTAAAATTCACTTAATATAGTGAGGAATAAAGCCTTGTGTGATTGCACCATGTGCACTCAGAATTTAGTTGAAATTTTACTTGAAAAATCATCACTCTGGTTTAGTTTTAGTAAAATCTTATTTCATTATTGTTATGGAAAATTCAAACTAATTGTGGTTTTTTTTCTACTTAATTCCTTAGTTTCTCTAGTTATATGTACCACAGATAATTTATTTTTTCTTCAAATTCTTTAAGTTGATACCACTTACGGAAAAGTTTCTTACTAAATGAGCTTTTGAATGTATTGTGCAATGATGGCTTCTTAGCTACCCAGAAACTTTCCCCCCGAATTTCTCTTTATGAACGTTTTAAATCTGATTTTACATAAGAATTTCTTTTTCCTTTTTACCCTCTCCTTCTATGAAATATGCTCCTTATGAAATCATAAGAATTCTAAGGTCACATTAAAAGATTTACTGAGGCAACTTTAAAAGTCATACTTTGTAGGAAACATAAGTGACAAGTTCTGAAAGTTATCTACAGTCTTATTGCTCACATACTTCATTACAGAGACAAAGTGACATTAGATGCTATTTGTGAATACTTTGAGTGTAACATCTCTATTTCAATAGTGATTTTTATGAGGATCCAGTAAATGCTTACCATTGTTTTATTGACACAAGTGTTGAGGAACATATGGATGCTAGTTTATGTTATATCTGTTTCTGCAGTTTTCTCTATGAAAATCAGAGCATTTTCTTTAAAAGACCCTCATTCCAGGTGTCACTACAAAGGGAGCTCGTGCTACTGAAGAGCAGAGCCAGTTTTTTTGTGTGATGAATGTTCCCTTTCAGGTGTTAAGAATGTTGTTAGGTACTGTACCTCTTGTTGTCCGTAGAAACCTCTTAGGGTAAATATTGCTAACTTTATGTTTGAGGATTCTAAAAATCCAGATACCTTAAGAGATTGGATGGAGATGACATTCTAGTAAACAGTGAGATTGAGATTTGAGAAACATTCTGACTCATGAGTTGGGGGTCTTTTTAGTGAAATTCCACTAACCCTTTGAGAAACTGATGTTGAGATGACAGAGAAACAGTTGTATTATAGTAATTAAGTGTAAATGCTGAATGAGT
Source organism: Pachyuromys duprasi (assembly GCA_028658305.1). Lineage (NCBI taxonomy): Eukaryota > Metazoa > Chordata > Mammalia > Rodentia > Muridae > Pachyuromys > Pachyuromys duprasi. The sequence goes on along the minus strand of CM053765.1, from coordinate 73,366,505 downwards.
AGAGAAGAGACAGTGCCTGTGAGGGAAGGCAGGAGGCCTTAAAGATATATAATGTATATCTTTGCCAGGCCTGGAAGCAGTGTAGACCAGGCTAGCCTCAAACTTTTGATCATTTGATTGCTGATGGGGAGAACACTGCTTTTGATTGCTAAGGACATAAATAACATTTCTTAGTGACAAAGCTCTTTGTGGTAGATGAAAGCTAAATGTTTGGATTATGGTAATAGAAGTAGGACTTTTGGTAGAACACCTACATAGTAGCCGTCCTGAAAGCAAAGCTAATATTACCTCCAAATGGTCAGCACTGTTTTATGAGTGACTTCCTTTATTCTAGAGCATTTGAAACCATTTCATGGAAATTTCTTATTGATTTCTGTAGGTAAGAATAATGCAGTAACTGTTAGCTTTTTGACAACATGTCTTTCTGGCAAGTTCTATCTATCTAATGTCACGTTGCGTCTTGCCCTGTCCTTATATTCTTCTGGAAGGGAGCTATTGCACTGTTCCAAGTGTCATGTGGTAGGTAGAGTTTTCTGTTAAGTGTGATCTGTTGTTAAGGGTCCAGAAATAAAAGTGTATGATAGTATGAATTTAGTAAGCTATAGTAGATTATCATTTAAAATTTACTTTATACTTGTGATATTTTTATTTCATAGTTTTTGAACAATAAAGTTTATAAATTTTACTTTATTAACCTAGGTATATCTTTTTATAAAATTGTAAAATGTCAAGGAAAATGGTAGCTATCTTTATGCTTGGTAGTGAGTGAGATCTTTTCCTGTTGGGAAAGGTGCTCTGATTATGGAGGTGATAAACCAGAGTGGGAATAGTCAGAGTTGTGTGAATTGGTAAAGTTATGTAGTAAGTTTTATTTCGGTTGCACTGTAGTGTTCTTAGCTTATTTTCTCATTGCTTGTGATGCTAGACAACTTGTCTCCCTCTTCTACTCTGTTATCGCTAATATCTACATCCTGAAACTTCATAATTATTTTGTGCAAAACCCAGACCCAACAATGTGGACTCATGTTTCCATGATTCTCTTATTGCTGATGTGTTTTGTTAAGTGCTTAGAGTTGTGACTTAAGCAGATAGAAAAAGGCTCTTTTGTTATTTGATTCCTAATTCTTCCTGTAGGTTTCAGGAAGTATTTTACTGAATAGTGTTTATGAAATACCTAATGCAAATAGGTGTTAGTTGAGATGGTCTAAAGTTATTGAAAGACAGAAAATTGGAGAGCTAACTCTTAGTCAGAAAGTGGCACAGATCTCAACAATAACTTTATGCTAGGAAAGGCTAATCTCTACAGAGGCTTTTAGAGAGCACTAAGAATAATAAAAGACATTTTCACAAATGTTATGCTTGGAGGAAAAACCGGGAAGGCAGCAGGTTATTTCTGAAACTATAATGATAGTGCATGCCAAGAAGAATGTCAAACTGTCCCACCCATTTGATGTTTTTTTTTTTTTATTAAGAAAGTGTTTAATTAAAAATAGTAGATTCAAGTTATTGAGAGAGAATTAGGTGAGAAAGGAACTGACTGTTCTCAGTGACCCAGGTAGGTTTCACTCTCCCACCCCCAAGTCCAAGGGTTAAAAAAGTTTAGTATCCATCCCCATGTTCCAGGTCTCTAATTGGTCCTGCTGAAAGACTGACAAGTTTTTATTTTTTTAATTCTTTGACATGTAGCTGACATTCAATAAAAAGTTCATACTTTAAAGTATGCAACTTGGTAGGATATATGTGTCCATATATATATATGTACACACACATACATTGATAATTAATACAACCATGAGCTTCAGAAGTCTGCTCATGCTTTCTGTAAGAGGATGTTCTGTTGTCCTGGAAGCAACATGAAGAAAGTGGGCAGCTGTGGCAAATGCTAATTGATAGGCAAAGTAGGTCTAGGAATGAGACAGCTCACTAGATTTAGTAATGTGGAGGTTACTTGTGATTTAGAACAGCAGATTTGGAGTATATTTTAAAGGAAAAATGAGGAATTTGAGATTCTTAGAAATGTTTTTAGGATATTTTCTGCAAGAGGAGAAAAGAAAAAGAGAAGTGAAATAGGGGTGAGCATCTTTTGCTGTTGTTAAGTCGAAGAGAACCTAGCCAGTGACAATAGCCCATCAAAGGGCAAATGTGACCTTGAATTTGTGAAGTGATGAGGTACTAAGTGGAATGAGATTTAGTTCACATGTGTAGATTGGCTTGTAGAAAACCTAACTGGTGCCTAGTCGGTGTCAGTGGCCACAGGGCTGTGTAGACTCTGGAGGTGCTACTGTGACTGTGGGAGTCTGTGGACGTTCTTTTCACATAGCTTCACTTAATTCTTTTGCTTTCAGTGAAAGCAAAGTTTTTGCTCTGAGAACAAGGAGGTGGTTTGAAGTTGAAGTGAGGAATACAGTGTAAAATAGAGTGGGAGCTTGGATGTACCCGAGAGTTGTATGTTTGCCCTGGCAGCATTAGGGGTGCAGGTTAGATCTCCCCAGCCACATTCAGATGCCAGGTGTAAAAGGAGAGTTGGTGGAGAACTGCACTCTGCTGGTGTTATGGTTTTACTAACTGAGCATAATTAAACAAGAAACAGGTAGGGAGGCTGAAACAGGTTGCATGGGAGTGATTATGAGTGGCCGTGGGTCAAGCTGTGAAAGAAGAGGGAAGACATCAGAAGGTAAGGAACATCTGTGTAAGAGGTGATGGTGGCTCTGAAAAGAGAGGGAGACCTTCCAGATTCCCTGATGCTGGATCATATTTCAAGAGGAGTAGTGACTTTCAAGCTTTTTTCCTAGCAGTTGTAAAAGGTAGTTGCTGTGAACTCAAATGTTTCATTGTGTTCTGTGCCTTAGTTCTACTTTGTTGATTGCTCTATCCTGTTGATTGTTTCATAGAAAAAGAAAAATTTTAGTAAAATTAAGCCAATCAAGTGTAAATGAGAGTCAACTAAATATTGCTGGATGTGGTGGTACATGCAGAGACAAGAGGATCTCTGTGAGTTTAAGGCCAGCCAGGCCTACAAGGCCTTAGGGCACCCAGGGCTGTATAGTGAGACTATCTAAAAGTGTATTGGGGGAAAGGGGGAGAAAAACAGCTTGATTTTTATAATCTGTAATGCTGTCTTCCACAAAAAATCCTTGATTTATTTCCCTTCCTCCTTCCCTCCCCTTCTGCCTGCCTGCCTGCCTGCCTTCCTTCCTTCCTTCCTTCCTTCCTTCCTTCCTTCCTTCCTTCTTTCCTTCCTTCCTTCCTTCCTTCCTTCCTTCTTTCCTTCCTTCCTTCCTTTCCTTCCTTCCTCCTCCCTCCATTCCTTTTTTCCTTCCTTCAATAAATAAACACAGAATTTTATGCTTGCTTGTGATCCAGGTGGTATTCCAGGTGATGGAAACAACACTGAACAAGATACCTGAGTAATTTGTGTTTGGCTTAGTTAATATTGAGAAACTAGTCCGGATAATGCATGAAATAAATGGATCACAACTTCTTAAATTGTATGGTGTGTACTGAGCCACTAGTAACTGGTTTAGTTGATTGTATACATTTCATATTTTTAATACTGCTCACCCAGAAAAATACATTACTATGTATGTCAGTGTTGAAAAAATAAAGTGGTAATGTATTCCAAAAATATTAGACCAATGTAAGCTTATGGGATGATAAATTAGAATTTATCAGTTATAGTCCACAAGTGAAAATCTTTACTAGAACCTGTTCCTTTTTTTGGGCTAGAAATGGCGTTCTTCAGACTGATCATGGAGCAGCTTCCACAGCTTAGTGTACCTGTAGGGGAGAAATTACTCCTGTCCAAAGTATGGAGGACGTGAGGGTCAGGAGTTTCAGATAGTGGCTGAAGAGCCCTTCCCCTCCTTCCTCTTCTCCTTCCCTTATACTCCTTTTTTTCTTTTCCTCTCACCCCTCTTTGAGTCAAGGTCTCACGTAATGCAGTCTGGCCTCAAATTCACTGTGTAGCCAAGCTTGTCCTTTTACCATAAATTCTGTTCTACCTTCCAAATTCTGGGATTTTAGGCTACACTACTGCACCTGACTGAAATTGTATCATTTTCTAACATGTAATTCTGTCTTTCACAAAATCTGGAGGGCAGGGTGAGAATGAATAAATATGAAGAGACCATGAAATGGAGTAAAACATTTCCTAAGAGGAAAAACAAGTCATCTTGGGGATAAGTTTATGTTACTGGTAACTAATGTGTGCTATGTGAGGAATCATTAGTGATTAATTATGAACTGCCTTCCCTTCTACCTACTACTTTGAAGCAAACATAGATGTTAGAATTGTGTGCTCTTTAATATCATGTGGAAAGGGTAGACAATGTTGCGTTAGCAAATGAAGTTGTTCTTAGGGTTTAGTGTCAGTATTGTTCAACAGGCCGATTTCAGTGTTTTGCATGAAGCTTTGTACTGCTGTTACTGTCCTCTTCAGTTTTTCTTCTGTTGTCATATACAGGTCATTAAACATCCTAGGAAAACATTTTTAAAATTCAGAGGCAACATTAAAAGTGTTTGATATGATGTTTTCAATTATCAATAATGATTTTAGTAAACTTTGTAGCTCTGCACAGTAGAACTGAAAGTATAAACCTTTAATATGCTAGGGCTTTATGAAACTTCCCCTTTCAAAACAAAGAACAAAAATACTGTTTTTGTTGTGCTGGCTGACTTCCTGTAGAGTGTGTATGCAGTCTTAACATAGACCCACAGATGCCACAGATTGAGTGCATTCTCCTGCTGTTGTACACACGCCTGGCTCCCCGCTCTCTGCTTATGACACTTAAGACAGCTTTGTTGCAGGAGAGTAGGAAAGAGAGTTCCTGTTTTTATTGCTGAGACCTTATTGGTGTGGTAATGGATTCTGTTTTCTAATTGGAAAATTTGTTCATTTTTACTACAAAACATTAAGAATTCCCTAAAATACCAACAAGTACATAGCAAAACCATGTTGTCAGAGTAAAGTGTTCTTCTAAAGTTAAATAGCTAGCGAGCTAATTGAACATTTTTCTTTACAAAACATTACCTTGTGAAGTTGTGCACTTCTGTTCAGTAGCATTTTGAATGAAACTGTCTTTAGAATTCCTGATTTGAAACTTGCTTTCAGAATATTTCTGAAATATAGTTTAGTGGTAGGATACTTGCCTGGAATACAAAGGCCCTGAGTTTGAGTGCCAGTATCACACAAAACAGATAAATAAATGAATTCAAATGAGTGAATCTTTTTTGCATAATATTCTCTATTGGTAATGTTAAGATTAGGAAACCCCGTTCTTTAAACAGCTTAGGAGATGGAGAGAAAGAAGTGCTCTAGGTTTGGACATACTTGGGCTAATTACAACTCATCAACTAACTAGCCGTTTGCTTTTGGAGAATGCTGTGAGAACCTTGGTTTATTCCTCAGGGGAAAAAGTATGATGCTGACACTGGTTGATGAGCATATCTGATTAGTCAGTAGAACATCCACTGCTGTTACAGCCACACAGTGAGTGCTGCACTAATTGTGTTTCTGTTGAGTCTCTTTGTAGTTGAGATCTGTTTGGGTTGGAGAAGATCAAGAGCTATTTGAGTTAGATTACTTAAAGTTTTGTTTTGATGATTTTTCTTTAACAGTAGTATAACAGAAGAATTGGATTACTGGAGATTTTGTGTGTTTCTATTGTTGCATTGAGTAGCTAATCATAGAGAGCACCTTACCATTCTTGATAATAATGTGTCTACAAAGTATCAAACTATGTTAATATGCATAACATATTAAAGAGCTTTGTAAAATTTGGTATTCTATGGATGAAGAAATTAAGGAAAGAAGCTAAATATTTTTTCCTAATGTGGCAATACAAGAATGAATTAAATATTTGATTTTTTTCACTTAGGACATCCAATTTTCATCTCTAATAATGACACTTACTTAATTTTATATGATTTAAATTTTTACATTGACAGAAAGAAGCGATGACTTGTTCTGGATTATAACTTGACAGTAACAAATCCTTTTCATTTTTTTAGTGTGGACTTTTGTGTGTGTGTGTGTGTGTGTACTTCCTTGTCAGTAACACTCTCCTTAAGATACAATCTAAGAAGATCCAGTGTCACTTGGGATCCTGCTTCTCAGTTATCTTGATCATGTTGCAGTCAGTCAATGAAATTTTCTTATTTTTGGAGAGAAATTACAAATTGATTCTGTGTGTTCAGAATATGTTTTGTTAAATTTTTATAACATCTTTGGGAACTATGAGTCAATAAGTATGTACATGCACCTGTTTGCTTTCTTTTCTTTGCACCTAGTCAACAATATTTCCCATTTAACATATGCTTCAGTGCTGTGGAAAATACATTATTACATTCTGGGAGCACTTATAGCATAAAAAATGAAAAAAGTAACTGTGTGAAGAACTAAATATGACTACATGAAGAACTTCATTATTTATATACACTAAAGGAACATGTTGGTTAACCAAAAGTTCAGTTGTAAAAGAGACTGTGCTAGGAAATGAGTCATATTCATATTAAGACAGTTTTGATGTGGAAGCAACAGTACTAGCACCTACTGAGAAGATTAGCAGAGACCTAAGAATTAGCTTTGGGTAAATGGGAAGTAGCTTAGTATTGAGAGTGGGGTAAATGGGAATAAATGGGAGTGAAATAATCAGATAAGAAATTCTAATCTTAAAAATGATCACCTCCCCTTGAGGCTGGAGCAGCCTTACCAGGCCACAGAGGAAGACAATGCAGCCACTCCTGATGAGACCTGATAAACTAGGATCAGAGGGAAGGGGAGGAGGACCTCCCTTATCAGTGGACTGGGGAAGGGACACTGGTGGAGAACAGGGAGGTAGAGTGGTGGGTTTGGGAGGGGAGGAGGGAGCTATCGGGGGGGATACAAAGTGAATAAACTGTAATTAATGAAAATAAAAAAAGTGGTTTGAAAATCTGCGAAAAAATGACATGGAAAGTGGGAAGGGACTGAGTTTGTATCTCATAATTCAATTAAAACTATAACACATTGAAAAAATAGCATATTGTTGGGGGGTTAACCTACAGTAAAGAGAAACTGCTTTGTTAGCATGAGGGTCAGGGTAAATTAACAGTCACCTTTTATGCCACACAGCATAGACTTAGAGTTCCAGGAGGCACTCATTTGGAAGGAGTTGTTAGCAAAGGCTTCTTATTTTTCCTGTAGGATAATATATCACTGTAATTAGAGGTAGCTGCACATTGTTTCTAGGCCCTTCATTTGCAAGATCTGTCTTGTTGACTGTCCAACAGTCTTAGGAGTTAGGGAATCTGGAGTTCCTCACTTGTGTTTAGATAGCACTGTAATATAGTACTGTATGAACATGTCTGATGATAGGACTTTCATTCTCCTTTGTCTTCTGCTTTGTAATGTGCCCCAGTAAATGCTACCATCTTTTAAAGGCCTGTTGTTCATCAGATAGTAAAGAATGTAGTATATTGAAACGAATACATAGCACTTAAATTTTTTTTATGTGTACTATCTATTAATCCTACTACAGGCTGGGTGTCTCATGCTAGATGTAGGGAGAGTAATAGAATGACTAGGAATAGAAGATTGATGCTGACCTACAGAGGATATCGCATCATTCATTCCCTGTGAGTTTGAATTTGGTGTTTGGTATATTAGAAAGTGATACTAGAGAATTGTCCTTGATGATATTAAAGTTGGCTCTAAGAGTATTTAGATTGAAATATTTGATTTGATAAATGTTCAGGCTGTTCATGGAAGTAATAAATCTAAGATTCTATTTTCTTTCAGGGGTAGTAATTAAGCAAATCCTAATCATGAGATTCTTCAGTAGTCGCCAAGATGATTAGCTGAGCTCTTGGCAGGGTTTGATGTTGTGCATGGTTAGTGGCTCTATTTCTTACTCATTTCTGCATCAGTTTTACTGACTTCAGCTTGTATTGTACGAGGGAAACTGAAGACTCCATTTATGGTTTCAGCACCACCCTCCAATCTCAGTGGGTTTCTAAGGTAGATTCTCTGTGTATATCCATAGACTGTGGTGACAAAATAGAAAGTATGCATACATTTTTCTTTGGGCATTACATTTGATGCATTTTGGAAGCTTTGTATGGGCTGGCTTTAGCCAAACAGAAGTGTATCCTTGTTTGTGTAGGTGGCTTTTAGGCCTGAGATGTCAGCTCCGTCTGTGTCATTTCCCTCATAAGATTCCCTCATCATTTCAGTGTTTGTGTGATCTGTTCTCGTTATTTTTATAACCATGCATGTAGTTTATAGACTTTGCTTCTTGTTTTCTTGTGGTACTGTGGGCAGAATCAAGGGTTTTGTGCTAGTTGCTAGGAAACACTGTCCTAGAGAGTCACATCCCTGGCCTTGTAGTTTATATTCTGCAGTTTACTGTCCTAAATTGTGATAGACATTCCTGGATGGCAAATATATATCTCCAGATTAAAATAAAACCAACATATCCTAACAAATAGATTCAGATAAGCCTATGAAAACATACTCCACATGCTGGTGGGAGATGCCACACACAACAGAGTGAGCTGGGCCATACCCTCATAGTTTGGCAGACCCTGAGCACTGACAGCGCCAACTGTTGATGGAGAGTGGAGCACCAGGAACTCATACAGTGCTGGTAGAGTGGACAATGGTGTAAATACCGTTAGAAAACACTGGGGCATTTTCTTACAAAACTTACCAGCTTTTCATGAAGTCTAGTGATTACACTTGTTGGTATTTATCCAGAAAAGCTGGAAAATTATACAAAATACTGCACACAGCTATTTGTAGCAGCTTTGTTCATGTAGCAAATCATACAAGATGTCTTCCAGCAGAGAATGGACAGATAAACTGTGGTTGGTTCATCAAGACAGTAAAATAGTATTTAGCATAAAAGGAAGCGAGCCAGTGTGGAAAAACACAAAGCAGTGCTTCTATGCATGTGCAAATATGTATGTCTGTGTGTACACAAGTATATCCGTGAGTCAATGTGAGTGTGTTTGTAGGCCTGAGGTAAATTTCATTGTTTTTCTCAGTCATTCTTACATTTTGAGAAAAGGTCTGTCATGAACCTGAAGTTTTCAGGTGCCACTGTCTTGGCTGGTCAGCAAGCTCTAGGGTCTTCCTCTGTTTGTCTGACTAGCTGGGATAATAAGTGCACCGTTCTGCTGGGCTCACACTTTTCTTTTTTTAAACAGGGTGCTTAGTCCGTGTTTATGCAGCATACACATTATTGCCTGAGCCATCTCCCTAGTCCCCAGAGTGCACTCTTAAAAGTGCATTTCACTAGTCAAAAGAAGCCACACTTTAAAGGTTGTATAATAAGGATCTAAACTATGATAGAAGACAAAACTGAAAAGATGAGCAGTTGCTAGGAGTTGGGCAAAAGGGATGAACCAGGTTTGGGCGTAAGGGGTGAGCACAGGGCTTGGGAGGAAGTCGTTCTGCCCCGTATGATGTTTTAAGTGTGGCTGCATGTTTCAATGAATTTGCCCAAACACGTAAGTACAACAATGTGTGTGAGCTTTCTAAAGCATGGCTTTTGGGTGATAATGTGTTGTCACACTGTGTACATCCATCAGTCCTACTTGGACTATTAGAAAATAAAATTGACTAGAGTGAGCATTTGCATTAAACTAGGTAATAAGCTGAATTCTCAAAAGTTTCTTCTTTGACATTTTTCTGCATCACTTCCACCCCCAACTTTAAGCTACCCTAGTGTGGAGATGGGACTCAGTGTATCAGTGTAGGTGGGTGTCTTACCCCTGAGCTAGTCCCTTCAGAACCCTAGTCCTGATGTTCTTGTGCTTCTCTGGCTGATAGCCCCTGGCAGGCTCCATAGATTCACTTCCTATTGCGGCTCTGCCCACACTTGTTAGCGTTTTTCTTCGTCTAAGTTGGGGAGGAATACTAGCTTATTAGGGAACTGTGCTTTGTTGTGTGAGGCTGCCCTGTGCTGGGTAATTGCTTAATGTCCTTGCCAATGCTACCCATCCACAGTCTGCCAGAAGCAGTGGGCAGGGTTTGAGAAGAACTTGTTTTTGTTGTCCCTTTTACTTTTAGTATCTCTTTCATCAGGCCATAGGAGAGACAATCACGTACATGCAAAAACAGGCACACTATTAATTAGGCATACTGTAGCAGTGATAGAGTATGAATAGTATTGGTAGAGTCAGACAGAACAGGCTTAGTTTTGACCTTATGGAGTTTCATTACAATTTACCTTCACTGCTGCAGGAGTCTTGTGAAGACATTCTAAAGTTCCACGTGGTTATTTTTGCATAGCATGTTGTTTATTTTGTTCAGTAAGTAAACCATAATATCTGACAGTGAATAGACTTTACATTAAGCCTTAGATGAACATGAGCTAGTTGAGAAGTGCAGTATTACTAAATTTATACTGGCTACTTAGATTTAACCCCAGCCATGAAAGAGTGAGAATTTGCCAGTTGATACAGTGTAGATTTCTAGTCTTTCTTAAAAGACTTCTCTAAACATTTATAGTTAAAAACCAATTAATAAGTAATTGAATAAACAAATAATTTTGAATGTTCCTTATGAGTTAGATAATGTTCTAGGCAGTGTGGAGAGAAATGATCAAAACAAAACCTGTAATTTTATGTCTGCACCTCACTGTGGGAGTTAGTAAGGAAATAAAGACATACAGAATGCCGTACATTGTGACAAAGGACTGTGGAGAAATGTGGGGCTAGCAGAGAATGCAGGGGAGGCTGTTTGAGATAAGGAGATGGGGAGGAATGTGTACCTTGGGATGAAGGAAGTTCATCAGCCATGGGTGTATGGCAGGGAAAGCCTGTTGTTGGCAGAGGAAACTGCAAACACGAGCTTCCTTGCCAGTGAGGAATTTATTTATTTATTTATTTATTTATTTATTTATTTATTTATTCTTTTTTTTTTTAATTTATTTATTTTTATCTCAATCACAGGTTAGGTACTTTGAATCCCAGGCGTAGCCCCCTCCCTTATTTATTTTTTATGCAGAATAATCTATAGATTTTTCTTTTTACTAGCTACTTTTCACTTTGTCCTCTGAATGCTAGCAGTGCCTATTTTGTAGTCAAGATGAAACATATAATCTTAATTTACTATGTATATTTTATAATATGGCAGTTATTTCATATTTTCTTTATCATTATTGTTAGTGTAAGTATTTGCCACATATGTTCTTGCCTATGTGTCTTCATAGAGAACTTTGAAGAACCAATGCAAATGTCATTTTTGACTTGAAGACTTTATTCCTGTGGTCATAAACATGGCTTTCTCCTTAGTTGTGTACTAATTATATGTGTCTACTATTACATGGTTACCAAGCTATCTTTGTTTTCACTCATTGTACCTGTGGCTTTTGACCTAGAATCAAAATCCATTTACTAGATAAATAATTGGTAGTATTTAGCCTTGAATGTTTATATACATTTAAACCATTTAACAAACATGGTATCCATTGAGGTAGATAGTGAGAATAAAAAATTAATATGTGTTCACGGTCAATTTATGATATAAAATATTTATCACAATGCTGTGGCTATTTCCCATTGTTATGACCAAATACCTGACAGAAGCAACTTAAGGATTTGTTTTGGCATATATTTTCAGAGGGTTTTAGTCTACCACAATGGAGGAGACATGGTAGAGTGCTCAAGTGTATATTGGAAGAGGCGAAGGCAGTGGATCTTCACAAAGCAGTGGGCTAGGAAGCAGCGAGCAGGACTAGAGGCAAGGTGTGGATAACTTTTGATGGCTCTTCTAGTGACACATTTCTACCAGCCAGGCCCTGCCTTGAAAACGCTCTGTAGCCTCTCTAAAGCGTGCCACCAGTGTGGGAGTAAGAGGTCAAATTTAAGCTTGTGGGACAAAATTCATACCTAAGAAGTGGTTTGTTAAAAAAAAAAAAGTGAATTGTCACTGAGATACTGTCCAGAAGATAAGTAAGATTTGGAAATGTAGGTGTGTGTTGGAGATTGGGAGTATCACTTTGGAACCATCCTTTCTTGTGAGATATGTGTATGCTTTTCTGGATCCTTTAGCTGCTTCCTCAGGCAGGCAGTATCAATGGTAGCAATACTCCGTTAATTTTTTTAATTTTTTCATTTTTATTTATATTAATCACAGGTTATGTACTTTGTATCCCAGCCGTAGCCCCCTTCCGCATTCTCTCCCTATCCCCCCCTTCCCTCCCTCATCTCCTCCCTGCTCCTTTCTAAGTCCACTGATAGGGGAGGCCCTCCTCCTCTTCGATTTAACTCTACCTTATCAGGTCTCTTCGGGAATGGCTACAATGTCCTCTTCTGTGGACAGGGAAGTCGAAGAGCCAGCCATTGAGTTCATGTTCAAAATAGTCTCTGTTCCCCTTACTAGTATACCCACTTGGGAATTGAGCTACCATTTGCTACATACAAGCAGGGGTTCTGGGTTATAACCATACATCGTCCTTGGTTGGAGAGACAGTCTCATAAAAGACCCCTGTGCCTTGATATATTTGGTTCTTGTGGAGCTCCTGACCTCTCCAGGTCTTACTAACTCCCCCTTCTTTCATATGATTCCCTGCACTCTGCCAAAGGATTGGTTATGTTTCTTAATATTTGCTTTAATACACTGCTAGGAAGAGTGTTTTCGAGGCCCTCTGTGTCCGGCTCTTGTCCTGCTACTTGTTTACTCCTACATCCAATGTCTGTCCCATTTGACTTTCTAAGTGAGTATTAATCCTCTTACCCCAGGTCCTCTTTCTTGTTTATCTTCTTTAGGTGTATAGGTTTCAGTATGTTTATCCTATCTTATAGGTCTATATAAGTGAGTATATACCATGTGTGTCTTTCTGCTTTTGGAATACCTCACTCAGGATGATCGTTTCCAGGTCCCACCATTTGCCTGCAGATTTTATGATTTCCTCCTTTTTAATTGCTGAGTAGTATTCCATTGTGTAAAAGTATCACAATTTCTGTATCCATTCCTCAATTCAGGGACATCTGGGTTGTTTTCAGGTTCTGGCTATTATGAATAA